>OY294017.1:23089171-23684248 GCA_958510785.1 Exephanes ischioxanthus | reverse complement strand
GCTGCGGCGGTACGCCGACCTCTCGGTCTTCCTTAACTTTCTCATTTCGATAGTCAAGCGCCTCTGTTGTCGCGGGAATTTCGTAGCGCACCTCGTCGTCACGAAAATGGGATTAGTGTTGTGAATGTCGGCCGTTCTCATCGGCATGGGAATCGAGGAAATATGGACCGGGACGGATTCTTCTGCACAGAGAAAAAAAAAAATCAATTGAGTCAACAAAATGTGCGCTTACGGGTGGCGAAACAAATTTTTGGTTGATCGAAAGGAATAACTCGTTGATCGAACTAACAGGCCGTCGATTTAAATTTTTCTTTACTTAATGCAACAATTATTTCGTTCGATCAACCAAACATTTGTTTCGCCACCCGTAAGCGCTCATTTTGTTGACTCAATCGATTTTTTTTCTCAGTGTACTTTTAACTTACTAACCTCATCGATAGTTTCTTTAATTATTTTTATCTTTGAGAGGGTTATGAAAAAAGAAAAAGTGTTGAAGATTTCGTCGAACGGGTCACTAAAATATGGACCAGGTCGCATTCATCACCTTTAGCTTACAGCTTCATCGATAATTTCTTTAAGGGTTGTCATTTCGAAGAGGGGTATCAAAAAAACAAGATGTGTTGAGCGTTCCGTCATGTACACGTAGGGTAAATGTTAATATGACCCACCTCGATTAGCATAGTAAATTAAATCTATTTGATGCAAAAGGATTCTACGATTTGCGGGAAAACGACAATCCACTTGATGCAAAAGGATGGTCTTGCGTTAAGTGGATTTTATTTGGACCGCATGTTAATCAAGGAAATATGGACCGGGCCGTGTATTTACTCCTTTTTTACCTTATAACCTGATCAACACTTTATTTATTAACTTAATACACGGGTCGAACCCTTTTTACGGTCATTACATTTGCGCCAATCCATATATATATTTAAATAGCAGATAGTTTGATATTCTCGATCGTGTCATGCACGACAGTGGGTGATTGTGCACATAAAAATAGAAATAGAGTACATGAAATAGAAATCCGTAGAATTACATGGAAATAGAGGTACGAGTAGAGCTGCCACATGCCATCTCTAGCCTGTGAACCCGGCCTTATCAGAACCCAGTACTTTAATTATTGTTATATTTAAGAGGGATATTAAAAAAAAAACGTGTTAAACATATCGTCGTTCAGATATAGGGTAAATATGGTGAATAAGGCCCAATCCGATTAGCGTGAAAATCAGCAAAATATAAACCAGGCCGCAATTCATCGCTTTTACCTTGTAGCTTTATCAATCATTTCTTTAATAGTTTTTATTTTGAAGAGGGATATAGAAAAACAAGAACTATTAAGCGTTCCGTCATCTAGACATAGGGTAGATGTTGATATGGCCAACCCCGATTAGCATACACTAAACAAAATCCATTTGATGCACGAGGATTTTACTATTTGCGGGTAATGGCAATCCGCTTGCTGCAAAAGGACGGCTTTGCGCCAATGGATTTTATTTCGAGTGCATGCAAATCAATGAAGTGTGAACCGGGTCGTATTTACCATTTTTACCTTATAGCTTGATCGATCGATTCGTTAATTCTTTTTACTTCATTAAAGAGATATATTAAAAAACACGAAGTGTTAAGCGCTCGGTTATTCAGACACGGGGTAAATGTTGATATGGCCAACCCTGATTAGCATACACTGAACAAAATCCATTTGATGCACGAGGAATTTAATATTTGCGGGTAATGGCAATCCGCTTGCTGCAAAAGGACGGTTTTGCGCCGATGGATTTTATTTCGAGTGCATGCAAATCAATGAAGTGTGAACCAGGTCGTATTTACCATGTTGACCTTATAGCTTGATCGATTGATTCGTTAATTCTTTTACTTCATTAAAGCGATATATTAAAAAACAAGAAGTGTTAAGCGCTTGGTCATTTAGACACGGGGTAAATGTTGATATGGCCAACCCCGATTAGCATACACTAAACAAAATCCATTTGATGCACGAGGATTTTACTATTTGCGGGTAATGGCAATCCGCTTGCTGCAAAAGGACGGTTTTGCGCCAATGGATTTTATTTCGAGTGCATGCAAATCAATGAAGTGTGAACCGGGTCGTATTTACCATTTTTACCTTATAGCTTGATCGATCGATTCGTCAATTCTTTTTACTTCATTAAAGAGATATATTAAAAAACACGAAGTGTTAAGCGCTCGGTTATTCAGACACGGGGTAAATGTTGATATGGCCAACCCTGATTAGCATACACTGAACAAAATCCATTTGATGCACGAGGAATTTAATATTTGCGGGTAATGGTAATCCGCTTGCTGCAAAAGGACGGTTTTGCGCCAATGGATTTTATTTCGAGTGCATGCAAATCAATGAAGTGTGAACCGGGTCGCATTTACCATGTTTACCTTATAGCTTGATCGATCGATTCGTTAATTCTTTTTAAAGAGATATATTAAAAAAACACGAAGTGTTAAGTGCTCGGTCATTCGGACACAGGGTAAACCCTGATTAGCATACACTAAACAAAATCCATTTGATGCACGAGGATTTTACTATTTGCGGGTAATGGCAATCCACTTGCTGCAAAACGACGGTTTTGCGTCAATGGATTTTATTTCGAGTGCATGCAAATCAATGAAGTGTGAATCGGGTCGTATTTACCATTTTTACCTTATAGCTTGATCGATCGATTCGTTAATTCTTTTTACTTCATTAAAGAGATATATTTAAAAAACACGAAGTGTTGAGCGCTCGGTCATTCGGACACGGGGTAAGCCCTGATTAGCATACACTAAACAAAATCCATTTGATGCACGAGAATTTTACTATTTGCGGGTAATGGCAATCCACTTGCTGCAAGACGACGGTTTTGCGTCAATGGATTTTATTTCGAGTGCATGCAAATCAATGAAGTGTGAATCGGGTCGTATTTACCATTTTTACCTTATAGCTTGATCGATCGATTCGTTAATTCTTTTTACTTCATTAAAGAGATATATTTAAAAAACACGAAGTGTTAAGCGCTCGGTCATTCGGACACGGGGTAAACCCTGATTAGCATACACTAAACAAAATCCATTTGATGCACGAGGATTTTACTATTTGCGGGTAATGGCAATCCACTTGCTGCAAAACGACGGTTTTGCGTCAATGGATTTTATTTCGAGTGCATGCAAATCAATGAAGTGTGAATCGGGTCGTATTTACCATTTTTACCTTATAGCTTGATCGATCGATTCGTTAATTATTTTTACTTCATTAAAGAGATATATTAAAAAAACACGAAGTGTTAAGCGCTCGGTCATTCGGACACGGGGTAAACCCTGATTAGCATACACTAAACAAAATCCATTTGATGCACGAGGATTTTACTATTTGCGGGTAATGGCAATCCGCTTGCTGCAAAAGGACAGTTTTGCGCCAATGGATTTTATTTCGAGTGCATGTAAATCAATGAAGTGTGAACCGGGTCGAATTTACTATGTTTACCTTATAGCTTGATCGATCGATTCGTTAATGCTTTTTACTTCATGAACGAGAGATATTAAAAATCAAGAAGTCTCGAACTTGTCATCGTTAATTCTTATAATTTTTCTATAATCTCCGCGCTGCCACGTTCATTCTGACCTCTCGGTCTTCCTCGACTTTTCCGATCCGGTATTCGGTTGCCTCTGACATCGCGAGAGTGTCGAAACAGATAGTATTTCATCGTTTAGAAATATACTCTGATCGATCCATTCGTTGATTCTTTTTATTTCATAAAGAGATATAAAAATAAGTTTCGTCGACAATCCTTATAAATCTTCTCGCCACGGACGCGCCGAGCTCTCGGTCTTCCTTAACTTTCTCATTCCAACAGTCAATTAACTCCGGTGTCACAAGAACGACGAAACAGGTAGTATCTGCTCGTCCAGAAACACTTTGATCGATCGATTCCTTAATTCTTTTTATAAAGAAAAAAAAAAAAAAAAAAAAAAAAAAAAAAAAAACAGAGTAACAAAAACAGAATAATGTTAAACGTTTCATAGACCATTTCCATAAATCTCCTTTTGAACGTACGGCGGCGCCTTTTTCTCGGGCTATGTCGCCTCGCGCTACATGGCGACTCTATCTTCTCCCTTGTTGTACGAAACTTTTAGTTTCCGTAGCTATCGTATACCGATGCAACTTGTACGAAGGTCAGGGACGGGCAGCTGTTTACTCGCAAAACTTTCTTCGCCAGGATCGTGCTCTCTCCCCAACACACCGAGAAAGTCAATTCCCTCGAATCTTCTTCTTCTTCCCTATTCCGCCTCCTCCTTGCCCATCGTGTTCCCCGCTTTGACCAAGTGGCCACATGCTAACCCGCGTGCAAGGAATCCCGCTCGCATAACTCTTCGCTCTCTATTCTCCGAGCGGCGGCAAAGCTCGCGGCACGATCAAAGCTCGTCCGGTAACTACGACCGCTCTCGCGGCAATTATGCGTGCAGAGACCTTCCGAACGGGGCGGGAAGAGATATAAAGAGATAGAAAGTGTGGCGTGAAATTACGCGCCCGCCGTTGCAGCCTCGCTTTCATCGTGAAACGATGCGCTCGGGGCTATCTCAATCGCGACGAGTCAGGGCGTTATCCGTGTCGCGATCCCGTCGACGTCGCGTTGTCGGTACTCGACAGCCGTCTTCTGCAGGCCACGAGCCACCCCGCAGCGCGCACACACGCCGGTGTGTGTGTGTGTAACGACCGGGGCATACCGCGACGAGTCTCATTTGCAGCGGTTCCCTCCCTCTCGTCCCGCATCCGCAACATCCCTCGGCTCCGCGGAGAAGATCCTTCCCGCTCGCCGCACCCCGCCGAGCAAAATGAATTGGAATAATCCCAAAATAAACTTTTCGCGTCGCCGAACTTCCCCCCCCCCCGCTTGTCGTTTGACCTATGCGAATAACGAGGATGCCGAGCAAGCTGCGGAACATGAAATCTCATCAGTGACCCGCCTCTCGGCCATCTGTACGCGATTCTTCTCCGGAATCCACCGAAGTTAAATTGCCACCGCTTTGGCGTTTCACTTCAAAAGACAACTGGCGAAACTCGATCGACACGTGTTTCGATTATCTTTTTGTTTTCCTCCGAGTAGCGCAGATGTATCGTGTACCAGCTTCAGCGCCGTTCGGCGAACCGCGGGTGTTGGGTGGATGTGGCGGATATGGGCCGAGGCGGTAATATGGACCGGCGCGTGTTGACGCATATGAGGACAAAAAAAATTAAGTTCGGTAGAGGGTTAAAAAAATTGTTGGGAAATTTAATGTACCGGAACTGGAAGTTTTTGTGCGTAAACTGGTATATTAAATTTCATGTACGATTGTGATGAAAAACTGATGTACAGTGTATTAAAAAGTTTAGAAATACTTTGCTTTTAATGACTTACACCGTAAATCATTGTGCGCGTAAGGATCATGTGCACCAGCTTCAGCGCCGTTCGGCGAACCGCGGATGTCGGGTGGATGTGGCGGATATGGGCCGAGGCGGTAATATGGACCGGCGCGTGTTGGCGCATATGAGGACAAAAAAAATTAAGTTCGGTAGAGGGTTACAAAAATTGTTGGGAAATTTAATGTACCGGAACTGGAAGTTTTTGTGCGTAAACTGGTATATTAAATTTCATGTACGATTGTGATGAAAAATTAGTGTACAGTACATTAAAAAGTTTAGAAATACTTTGCTTTTAATTATTTACATTAATTTTACTTTATAGTAAAATTAATGAACTAATGAATTATTGAATTTAATTTAATCGTAAAAGTTTATTATTTTTTCATTACAATTGTACAATAAATTTACTGTGCGAGTTACTGCATAAGAACTTGCAATCCGGTGCATTAAAATTATAATTTTTTTGGACTCTGTATAGCTTACTCGTGTCGTTAACGGTGAAGTATTTTTAGTGTTAAACCTCACGCCCAATGAGATTTAAAAATGTCGCACGAACTTCCTCGATTTTCATGGATCAACCCGCAGTTCGCTAATATGGACAATCACATTTGTCTCCTCGCAACAGTGAAATCGTCTTAGATCTCATAGAAACATTGAAGTTCTGAAGAAACTTCAATTCAATCATGCGTGTCCGAATCCGTTCCGAGACATTCGTAGGCGGTCGTGGATTATTAGCTGACGAGTATACTCCATGTTACCAACGGTGCGAATAAAACCGAGTAAGTTGTTATGACCCTAAAGATATCCCCACGAGACTAAATTTTATCAAGTTACAAGGGCTGTTTTTTTCTTGCCTCTGACAAACTTCGCTCGGGGAAGTTCACTTGGAGAATAAAATTCTACAAGTGAACAATTTTTTTTTTCTCCCTGAAAGTTTCTAGCCTTACATTGCTAGAGACTTGCCAAATATGAAATCTGATGTCATGAAGATATCTTCAGGTCCTGAGGTCTTCGGGTCCTAAATTGGGTGACCGAGCGAGGTCTGGGACCAAAAATTCTAAAAAATTATAATTCATTGCCAAACCTTTACAAAGAGTGTTTCGGATGTTTATTCCCCAATGTAAGTGTCACACGGGGCCAGTATTGGAGCGGCGTCGGCCGGTGCTCGCCCGACGTCGGCCAGCACTGCACCCGTATGATTCCCACCAGTGTTTTTCCCACCGAAACGGATTTACCTTTGAGAGCAGAAAATAAAGGCCAAAGCTTTCAAGTGGTCCATATTCGCCACTGTTGCATCTACACGAAAATATAATTACGTCGCTTTTCGTTCGCGATCAGTCTTGGCCGGGCCCCGCTTGTCGCGCTCGGTGTTTGAGCCGAGATAAATTAGAATCGCCGGAAGGTCCATTACGAGCTGGAAAATCGGTTTTTGTCGGACAGTGGCGAAGATAAATAGAGGCCAGAGAGATAGCGGCGCTGCCCCGATGGGTGAGCTCTCACGTCGGGGCGAAAATTTCAGCATGGAAGCGCCCTCTCCGCATTGGGATTCTTTCATCAACGAAGCTCCGGGCAAGTATGTCAGGTATGTAGTAAACCCGCTCGGTTACCCCGAGGTCCGCTGTACCGTGTACTCGACGATAGAGCGATATAGACGAAGAGAGATGGCGAGAGCCCCACTCGCAATCGTCCTCGATTAAGCCCGGTAATTATGAGAGCGCATACCGAAGAATCCCATTATGGTTCAACCCCCCTTCGCCCCCCACTTCGCCCCTCCCCACGAGCGAGAGTTCTCACCCGGAACGAGTTGGATTTTAAAGGGAATAAATTAAGATTATCCGGAGGTGAGCCACCTCCCGCAGCCCCCCGTTGCGCCCGGGTTTGCGCCCTCCCCGGCAGAGGATGCGAGGGAGCGAACACCTAGTCCGCGATGGTTGGGATGGCGAGTAAAGAAATAGAGGGATAAAGAAGGAGAAGGGAATTTATATGAGAGAATTAATACCGGGGTGTCTGACTCTCTCAACCCCCCCCCCCCCCCCCCCCCCCCGCCGCCTTTCGTGAAACGTGGCGATGCCTTGTGGCCAAGTTATATACGGCCCGTGCTAGATTCGATCGCGAAATTACACGCGGTTGGCAAACGAGTGTGGGAGTGAGTCGATGGATTCGGTGAATGAGCGGGTGGCGCCCATGAAATTCCCAATCAGCGTGTCTTCGGGCTCTCGGGAGAGAGAGGAGTCTGAAGCCCGAACGGTGTAGTGGGGCCGGGCACCAATACTGTTCAGACATCCATCCGACTGCACGTACACGGTCCCCGAAGGAGGATAGAAGCCGGGAGAGTTGTATAGTTATAGCGGTGACGTAGCCGCTCCGTAGGACCGAATAGTGAGGTCGCATACCAAAAGCCCGCAGGAACCCCATTTAGGAGCGCTCATTTACACCCATAAGCGAGAGACGGCAGCAGTTCGGCGAGAAATAAATTAGGATTAGCCGGTCGGGGAGAGGAGGAGTAGCGGCTCGGCGGGGGGGGGGGGGGGGGGGGGGGGGGGGGAGGATGAGAGGGGTGTTTCTCTGCTGCACCAACACCGCGGGGCTCAGGGACCAGCGTGACAGAGGGTCTCCTCTTCTTCCCCGTCATGAGGCTCTTTCGGCCTCGCTCTTGTCTAAGTCTCGAGAGCGTCGGGGGCGCTCTTCCACCCCCCCCCGGCAGCTCGGTGGATACCCCATGTTAAGGGCTTTCACTGGGGATATATGTACAGGAGGTCGCACATAAATATCCCGGACGGTGGTGGAGAGGCTCCCTTAATACGCGTAAGGTGACATATGTCTTCCCGGGAGAGTTTTTATTTGTGAATTTAGGGGATGCGACGTCGCGCCGCGGTTCCACACTATTATAATGCTGTCCCGAGCGGTCCTATAGGTGGGTACGTTGAATGCGGGTCTGTTGCTTCGGTCTCGTGGAACTCGGAGGGAATCGTGAATACGGGGTGCCCCGTTCCGGCGAGCTCGTGAGAACCGTCCAGGAAACGAGGCAATATGTTTTGCCGGCACCGCGCACAGAGCTCGAGTCACAAACGAATTGTGCGCGATTTGACCCGGCGGTTTTACGGCGTTGCCTCGAAAGCTCCTCCGCGAACCTCGTCGTCGCTCTGTCTCGAGTTCGCCGGTACGACGACGCCTGGCACACACCGAACACATAGTCTATATACGGCCCCGAGCACGTCTCTCGACGTCTCCCATCAATTTCTGAATGGACCTCGTTCTCTCCTGTCGACGGTTTTTCACTCCGGCGGACGGGCAACGCCTACAGAGCCACCCTCGTCTCGCCTTCGCCGTGTTCATCGCGTTTCTTCGCCGACGGCTCAGCCCGCTCTCTCTCTCTCTCTCCGTACGCCCGCAATAATAATCGCCCTCTCGGTCGTGCGGCGAGAAACAAAAAAAAAATCATTGGAAAAAAAAAAACGGGAGAATAAGTTTGCCGAATTCCATATAACTATGCGCAGCCGGAAGGAGCTCCCGGTTCTCTCGTCGAGCCATCAATTCACTCTTCTTTAGCGTTGTATCGCGACGATTTGCCTCGCGGCCAACGCCTCTCGCTTGCCTCTTCATTCCTTTCTGCTGCTTCGCCCCCACCTCCCCATCCTCTTCTTCCACTACTTCTTCTTCTCCTCTGGCAAGTATATGGCGCCGCGCTATAATTTGTCATCTCGCGGACAAAAACTTTTTTCCAACTTGCCCGGCGATCTATATATATACGTGTACGTATATAGATGTATGTGTATATATGTACTGCACACCACCGCAAGAGAGTTTATTATTAATACTGAGGCATCGAACGGTTCCCAAGGAGAGCATGACCATTAGCGAGAAAGCTTCGGGCGGGCGGGGAGGAAGGAAAAAAAAAACTTTTGTCCGCCGGCGAATCTATATGCGACGATTCGTTACCCTCGTCAACAGTGCCTTTCTCATCTGTCCTGGAATCGACCGTGCCCGATTCGCCAGACATTGGCCGCGCACCCATAATATTCGAAATATTCTTCCAGTCATTCCCGCACATCTTCCGTGTTGTAGATGTACGGTTCTGGTCGTGTATTCCTTCGAACGGAACGGACTTCGCAATCGTTAGAAATCGATAGCGATCGGGCGTACGACTGTCGCGACGAAGCTGGCGGTTGATGATGACGGAGTGAGCGCTTCGGTCGGCTTGAACAGGGTTCTTGTTTTCGAGATAAGGTAAACGGCCCAATGTCCGCCACCTTTAGGCCCAATTTTCGCCATCTTCAATTTTTGAACGGAACATTTTATAAAAAATATATATGTATCACGGCATTAATCAAGAGTAAACGACTCTTCAACATGCCGTCAATATCGTTTGAATTTAACGGATACTGTATTTATTATTAGTAGAAATTGCGATTAATGGCGGTAACTGGGACAGCGGCGGAAACTGGGCCGTTTACCTTAGATTCAATGGATGAGACACCGAACACCATAAAATCGTAATTTACGCAGGAATAGATTGTCTCTAGAGAGTAATTAATCGGGGACAAATAGTCAAAAATGTTCACACAAAAATTGTTCCAACGATGACGGTCGAACAAAACGTAAAAAAGATGATTGAAATTTCGTACCTTCTAATCACCATCGACATACCCGGAGAAGCATCACATTACCTAGACGCTAATCGACAATATCGCTGTTATCCGAAATAGTGATCAAGACAGAAGATATACCAACGAGGATCCATCGAGACTTCGGGACGGGGGAGCACGTTTTTATACCATTTTTGCCATTATTAAGTATTTCTCCCCGATTAATTGATCACAATTAATCGGAGAAAAATACCTGAAAATGTACACACAAAAATTAGTCGTTGGAATGATGGCGGTGTCCGTCGAACGAAACGTACAAAAGTGGATTGAAATCTCTCACCCTTCAACCACGATCGAAATAACCAGAGTAGCATCACATTCCCAAGACGTTAATCGACAATGTCATTGCCATCCGAAATAACGATCAAGACAAAGGGTCTACCATCGCTGGGGGAATCAGTCAATTAAACAGGGAACAATTCTTAAAATTGTACATACAAAAATGGTCCCCAAAGATGGCAGTGTCTATCGACCGAGTCGTAAAAAAAGTGGATTGAAATTCCTCGCCCTCCAATCACCTCTAGATAACCACAAAAGCATCACATTCCCAAGACGTTAATCGACAATGTCATTGCCATTCGAAATAGCGACCAAGACAAAAGGTCTACCGTCGCTGATCCACCAAGTCGGAGACTTCGAGACCGGGGTAGTCAGTCAATTACACAGCGAAAAATTCTTTAAAATTGTACATACAAAAATGGTTCCAAAGATAGATGGCCGTGTCCATCGACTGAGTCGTAAAAGAAGTGGATTGAAATTTCTCACCCTTCAATCACCATCTAAATAACCAGAGAAGCATCACATTCCCAAGACGTTAATCGGCAATGTCATTGCCATCCGAAATAGCGAACGAGACGGAAGGTCTACCATCGCTGATCCGTAGTCGTCGGAGGCTTCGAGACCGGGGGAGCCTCGAAGGCGAACGTGAACAGAGGGGGACGAACGACAAAGGAAGCAAAGGGGATAGGGCAGGTGATGCGGATGCTGAGCGACGCAAAGACTGAGGGTGAAGGAGCTGTCGGCTTACAGGTACTCCGGAGCGAGTGCCGAGGAACGACGAAGAAGGGGTCAGTGGAGCAAGCGAAGAAACCCACGAGCTGTACAGAGATCGGACATACGATACGAGATTGTGAACAACCGACGGGGTAAAACGGGGGCGCCGAGGGTGGGCCGGCCTGGACTTCCGATGCTGAAGCTATCTTTAATATATCTTTAATCCGCCGCTCGAAGCGACGACGGGAATATGGGTGTGCGCACTCGTACATCGATGACTGTTGATGCCAGGATGCCACCGGCCCGTCCGGAGGGTCTGCGTTCAACCAGCTCCGGAAGCCTGTGACAGTTGATGCTGCTTCTGGCGACGGGGAAGGGGTCGGTGTCGGCGGCCGGAGAGCGAGGGAGAGAAAGCCGGAGCACGGTGCACTCCACCATCTCGCTACAAGAACCGTCGGAGATCTCCGGTACGCATGCGCGGTTTATCGACTGAGGCGCGTGTATAGGAGAACCTTTCGTTTTCCCTCACCGACAGCGGTAGCCTCCGAACAATTTCTCGTTCTCGCCACGTTCTCTACTCTTTCTTCGACCCTTATTTCCCGTATTTTCTCTTCATCCACCACTCCACCCCCGAAACTGGTCGAATTCGCTCTCACGCGACATTCCCCGCCCTCCTCCCCCTTTATCTTTTCCCGCTCCGGATATTTGACCGGATTTTCCTCTTGCGCCGGGCCCAAACCCCGTTCATCTTTTCTTCCGTACAGGAAAATTGCCACCGACGTTTCTTGTCCGTAAACGCCGACAATTATTTTCTTGTTGATTTTACAACTAAAATTTCTGTTGTTTTACAATTGTTGATTTGGAAAATAAAAAAATTAAACATTGCGAACCTTCGCGGATAAAAGGTAGCTTTATAAAAGTACAAAGCTTTTTTTCACTGCGCGCTTACTCTCGATCTCTCTTTATCCGCCCCGTACACAACAAAGTCCAGAACCCACAGTAAACAATAATTTCGTAAAATCGGTATGACAAATTTTGTAAAAATAATTTTGTTAAATAAGTGACAAACTTGTTAGTCACCCGAGTAGAACATTTTCCAGCGTTACCTCGGGCCCTGATAGGGTCTTGATAAGGTCTTATCAGGCCTTTGTCAGGCCTTATCAGGACTCTATCAGGGCCCGATGTAACGCTCGAAAATTTCGACTCGGGCACTTATTCGAATATACGAACCTGTCCATTTATTTCCCGTCTCATTGACAATTTTAGTTTCTACTTTAGCTTGTAAAGCTACAAAATTACCAAATAAAAAAATGTTGGACGTCTGTCGACAAATAAGTTGTTGCAAAGAGTAAAAAATTTTTTTTTACCGTGCAAGTGTGAAAACTTTTCATTTCTCGGTTCGCTTGCATATCCGCGAGAGCAAAGCAATATTTTACACGGTCACCCCGGTCGCCTCGTCGTTGTCCATAACTATCCTGCAGACTGTTTGAACGACGGGGAGAATGATCTCGAGCGGAAGGGGCTGCTCGATGACAAATGGAGCGGCGAGATCGCCGGCCCACGCCAGGTTATATCTCCAACTTTTTCATATAGTTTTCTCCCACCCCTATATATATATATATATATATATATATATACACAAAAACGTATATACACCAGTGATAAAGTATTCTCCGCCAGTGTGCCTCCGACTCCTTATCCCGTACTCGAGAAGAGAGCATCGTCGAGGAGATTTTCGTACCCGCACCAGCGGGGCAATTTCCTCGTTTTCCGAGATGCCAGCATTCTTAGCGCTGGATGGAGCGGGGGCGGGGGGGGGGGGGGGGGGGGGGTGGGTTTGGGTGGGTTCGTGGTACTCCACTGACTCCGTCGCTCCGTCGGATACGTATAGCGCCTAACAGAGCGAAGAGTGATGAGCTACGGTAGCGAGAGGTGAGATCCCTCCCCGGATCGTTGTTGGATCCTCGGGTGCTTCCGGAGGAAACTCAACTTTTCAAGCAGGTGTAGCGAATTGGCGATGGTCGTATAACTGTATCTCGCGTGGAGGAAGCGGACAGCGAGCGCGGAGCACGAGCAGCTGCGGAATTCGACCATCCGTATGATGGGATAGAGCCTCCGTGCGATTGGCTTCGCCTGAGGAACACGTAGGTAACACGATTGCAGTGTGTTGCCGTGAGGATACACAGAGAGCCGCGCTGTACGTGTACAGTTCGGCGATGCTGCCGGTGGGTTGCGCGCCCGGTGTGAACATTCGGGGATCCGCCCTTGCAGCCGATAATGCACCGAGAATTCGAGTTTGTGGCCCCGCGGGCTGTCTCTCTAATCTGATTGTCCCACGAACCTCCGAGCTGGCGTTCACGGCCATCACCGCCGCTACCGTTGAGCACCCGACGGGGTTTCTCGAATATCTCTTCGCACTTCGCGCGCGCGCGCGCGCGCGCCTCGCCTCTTGAGCCTCGCACCGCACCGAAATTACTGTCGCCACGACTCAGACACACGCACACACCCACAGACGCGCGGGAGAGGAATCATCGCGGTACGGAGAGGATAGGAAGGGGGTCTGCAGAATACCGCGGGACAAGTACGAGCGATTAATCGCTTGACGCGCGTTAGTCGGAGCAACTCGTACGAGAGGCCAGGAATTTGATGAATTTCCGAGGGTGGAGAAGAGTCTCGTTCGTTTGTTCGCCCGTTGTCGCTCGCAAGGAGCTGGTAAATCGGCCTCGGGCATCAAAGACCTTGTGTTTTTTTTTTTTTTTTCAAAGCGGGTCGATGTTGCTCGTGAAAAGAAGAAAACATGGGTGAGTTTCGAGATCGCGTCTGAGTCGGGCCGGGAGTTTTCGATGCAGCGTTCCGGCAATCTTTCCTAGATCGGGGATTTATGGGAGCGGTCGTCAGTCGAGACGCAAGGGTTTATCGTTACAGAAAAGCCTTCGGAAACGGGCGCTGGCCGCAGCAAAGGGAGGTAACCCGAAGCTCCCTCGGTTGTACGAGTTTTCCATCTGAACAGGTGGAAAACGTAGCTGCCCCTCGAGGGGCGCAGGAGGACAGGTATGGGAATCCGATCGGACCGTGGGCGAGCATACGATCCGGAGAGGGTTGCCCTGTGCCGTCTCGTGGAATCGGACCGTGTGCATGAAACGCGGTGCATTCGATGCCCCGATGTGTTCGTCGAGCCGTGCATCACCGTCGACCGAAGAGCACCGGGAGGTTCGCTCGGCAGAAGCACCACCGGCAGCAGGAGGAACACACAAGGCTGCACCGTACACTACCGAGGGGGCTGATCCTTCTCGTTTCTCGTCCGAACGACCGCGCTCGCCTGACGTTCGTACGTGTACGGTACAAAGTGGATAGCGACGGGGAGTCGCGTGCTTCGAATTTATCAGACTCTA
This sequence comes from Exephanes ischioxanthus, assembly GCA_958510785.1. Classification (NCBI taxonomy): domain Eukaryota; kingdom Metazoa; phylum Arthropoda; class Insecta; order Hymenoptera; family Ichneumonidae; genus Exephanes; species Exephanes ischioxanthus. Next base: position 23,669,804 of record OY294017.1, on the reverse strand, counting down.
ATTTGATTTATTCCTCGCGGTCGTTTCTCCGTTATACCCTAAATCCTATAGGTCGCTGGATGTGTCCCCCCTCCGACCCCCCCCCCCCCTCCCCCTCCCCGGCCCTTCATTTGCGTATGTGCCACGCTGTGTCTCGTTAAGGGATCGCCCCAGTGAGAGCGCCACACGGGGCCCGCACTGGCCCAACGTCGGCGAGTGTCGGTCCTGTGCGTCAATCCGATGAGGGCGTGTAGATTTAGAGATCGTCTTTTTTTTTCACCGGAGACCTGCGGTGGACAATCGATTCCGTATTCCAATGCACAGAGAAGGTCGCTTCTTCTCTCCTCCCGCTGTATCCTCGCTCCAACTCCCGATTGGCTGGTCCATCTAACTTCGTTGGGTCGAATTTTAAGACGTTAATTTGAACTCAAGATCGCTCTCAAGATAAAACTTACGATCGAAGTACGGACCGAATTTTGTTGCGTGCTTTAAGATCTATCTTAAGATCGAACTTAAGATCAAGCCTCAGTTCGAACTTGATTTCGTCCTAAAGATCGCACTTAAGATCGAAGTTTGGAGCCGAATTTCATTGCGTGCTTAAGATCTATCTCAGTTCGAACTTGATTTCGTGCTTAATATAGATTTCGACTTAAGATAGATCTCAAGCACCCAAATGTAGTTGCGGACTAGACTTCGATCTTAAGTTCGATCTCAAGAGCGACCTTAAGTTAAGGTAGTCCTAGCGGACAGCCTGAGCCCACATGAGTTCAGAGAGAATTGAGAGAGAATTGCGAACACTTCTCGATGGGATAAAAATTCGAAAAAAATCAAGCACATGGAAGGCGCTGAAAAGATTGATTTTACATAATAATAACTCCAAAATATGATTAACAAATGCATAAAAAAAAAAATTGTTCAACAAATTCCCCGGCAACTTAACTTTTTGTTCATATAAAAACAATTTGTTAATCTTTTTGAATACGTATGAATTTTTTCAGAATTTTATCTAATTTTTCAAAATCACGTTTTTTTATTAACTAAAGACGCAATTTTCAAAAATTAGACAAAATTCTGAAAAAATTCATACGTATTCAAACAGATTAACTTATTGTTTTTATACGAACAAAAAGTTAAGTTGCCGGAAGATTTGTTGAACAATTTTTTTTGGATTTATTTGTTAATAACATTTTGGAATTATTATTATTATGCAAAATCAATCTTTTCAGTACCTTCCATATGGTTGATTTTTTTCAGATTTTTATCTCATCGCGAAGTATTCGCAATTCCACTCTCAATTCGCTCTGAACTCACGTGGGCTCAGGCTGTCCGCAAGGACTACCTTAAAGTCCTAAAATTCGATCCTAAGTGTTCCTACATCCAGACGATAAATTCGTTATGCCAAAAAATTAATTGGCTGTCTCAAGAAGCTAATTGGTAACGAACCAATTGTTTACCTGTACCAATAATTGAAATGGTAATGACGCGCCGTTTCTTGTCTGACGCGGGATTGCATGGAGATCTTTCATTCCGCGCTGCAAGTTGCTCCCGCCTTAAGCGTATCGTATGCGTGTATTTCCCGGGCTAAAGGGTGAGCAACTTCGCTCGGACTGAGCCTCGTTCGCGCTCGAGTGACTGCAGATCTCGGGAGCAAGCAACCGAGCAACATTGCGAAGGGAGGATCGAGGGACTTTGGTGCCGGTGGTGATGCCGCTACCCCAGTCGTCTTCTCTACAGTCGGAGTCCCGCCGGTCGTCGAGCGGTTAGCCAAGTCTGGGATGAGTTTGGCCCGTCTTCGGGGTTGTTTCAGGGACGTATCCCGGGAAGAAGGCGGGGAGGGGGCGAGAGGAGAGGGCCAGTAGAGCGAGGGAAGAGAAGAGCCGCGAGTGTACAGAGATGAGCGAGAGGAGTGGAAACGGGAGCGAGGGTGGATTCGAGATTCGTGAGTGAGGCCGCGGGGTAAAAGCGCACGGCAGAACTAGCTAGCTCTTCTCCCAGCAGCGGAGTAGGACAGGGAGGGGGTTGGGGGGGTGGGGGGCGAAGAGGGAGGGATGGAGAATTCTGTAAATTGAATGCCTCTGCTTGTTATACGTTACCGGGAAGCCGAGTCCGCCGCGTGCGAGCGCGACGACTTGTTCGCTTTCATGCTCGCGGAGGAATCGAGTGAATGGCGCAGATTCTATTATAGACAAGGACGGAGTGAACGAGGAGAATCGCGGCTGGAAAAGAGACACAGTGTATGTGTGTATATATCTGTATATATTCGCTGAGTATTAGAGTAAAGGAGGAGAGTCGAGGGTGGTCTAGCCACTTGGCCGATGCCATTTCCATGCATTATGCATGCCCCGGCAAATTGTGTTATTTGTACTGTGTGCTCTGAGCTGTACTGCTGCCTACTGTGCGCCCGGTTGGCTTGGTACCCGAGCAAACGAGCCCTCGCCCTTGCCACCGGAAAGCTGCCGAGAGGGTCGCATCACCGTACGAAAGAGGATATACACCAATTCGTGCGGTACTCGATACTAAACCGAAACTCGTTGGATACTTGTTTGTTCTGTATCGTAGTTCGAATCGTCTCCACCGACGGACGTATGCATTCGATCGTCTGTAGTTTCATACACAGCGTTACCGTATGGGGATTCTGGCAAGCGTAAGAACCACTTGGCAAAGAGAGCCACCGATTGCCACGCGACATATACGCGGACATGAGAATCGCGACACTCGTGTGAGAATCCTAGAGGCATCGACAAATGTCACGATGCGTGTGCCAAGAGTTCAGTAAACTCTTTTCGCCGGCGACGACGCGAGGTGAACCGGCCACGGTATAAGAGACACACGGTTATTATACGAGTACATGACTCGCGATCCTTTTCTATACATTTTTTTTTTTTCTCTCCCTCTTCAATTTCGTACCTACCGCGCACCGTTCAGTCTCTCGTTATGTAGGCGTTTCGAGGTCGATGACCATCGACCAACTATTCGAGTAGGTACCCCTCTACCACGGATGCACGCGGGGTGGGTGCGACAACGCCGCTCTACGTGCATATATATATACAGATCTATTCATATATATATATATATATATATATATATATATATATATATGCAAACTCTTTCCACCCGCGAGTGTGGCGGGTGAAAAGAGTAAAAATTTAACCGTTGCAGTGGCACAAGCCATCATCATCGCGTACGCCAGAGAGAAAAGTACTGCAGCAACGAAGCACTCCCTCGAACAAGAGTACTCGACGCAAATTAAAAAAAGCAAAAATAAAAAAAAAAAAAAAAGTTTCCAGTAGGGCGAGCATGGAACGGTTACTACAATGCACAGGTAACAACAGCTATACGAATACATATGTATATAACCGAGCGGCTCTACCCGATTCTCTTTAAACTCATTCATTTACCGGCTCATCGACCGTTTCCACCTCCACCCCCTTTTCTCGCTCCCTCCCGTCCCCGAGCACGCGACTATAAACGCTATTCGAACGCGGCTTCGAATGGAGAGGTGGGCGGGCCACTGTTTCTGCTTTTGCTACCGTTATATAGGATGATCCGCCGCCCTGTCCCCGGGGCTTATGCGGTGCCCGAGCGTTCAATCGCGTTATGTTACGGGGAATAAAGCGACGGCGATTTCACCGGAATACGTAACTCGCGCGCCCCCGCGCCTACCTCGCGTCTTATTCATGAACGTGGGAGGTGGACCGAGATTGTACGAGCTCGATGGTACTGATAGGCCAAGGCGTCTGATGGGGTGAATCCCGGCCGAGGGGTGCGAGATCGGCGTTTCCCCCCCTTCTCCATCCGGGCTTCCTTCTCAATTTTCTCCGACGCCGGTCCGTCCCGCAGTCGTCTCCTCCGCACTCCACTTTTTTTTTTCTTTTCGCCACGGGAAAAAAAAAAGTGAAAAAAAAAAAATACGGTCTTTTGATTGCCTGCGGTGAAAATGACGTATCCGAGCGCATAGAGCCGGAAGAGACGACCGCTATATAAACCCGACGAATGGGCCGAAATGTTCCTGCGGTTACGCCACTTTTTGCAACACCTTTCCGCCGGCGCTCTCTATATAACCTCACCGTCGCGGTGTGTGAGGCTCGGGGATGTGTACTCGTGTACGATTCGGTCCATGAAATATGATTCGGGGTTCCGAATCCTCGCAGCCGTTATACGGTTGAGCCTCGCGAAAGCCGTACCGAGCAGCTCTCGCACACGCTCATTGCTCGACGCAATTTCTTCCGGATGCGACGTGTGCGAGGAAGCATGCCGGTTTCGTGCAGGGAACGGTCGGAGGCGCCGCGCAGCTTCCATAAAAGATGCTGCTGCGCGTTTGGAGGGGGGGGGGGGGGGGGGGGGGGGGGGGGCGGAGAAGGGGGGTGTGTATAGTGGAAGCCAAAGCGAGCGCGAAACGCCACACCGCTGGAGATGATAGGGACGCGGTTGTAAATCCGTGCATTATGGAAGCCGCTGGAAGATCGGCGCTATTCGTTATACAGCATGGCGGCAGCTTCTACGGCCAGCCCGGAGAATCCTCCCCCGGAAACTACGCCGGGCGAAGATAAAAAGCCCGCCGAGACTCTCGGTTCAATGGAAGCGGGAAAACCTCCTCTACTTCGTACCGGGTCTTGTACTAAATAAATCAACGATATTTATGCGATATAATACACGCGAGCGGGCAATCGCTGGAACGGCGAGCGTGTGATTTGATTCCTCGCCGAAGTGACTGTCGCTTCGTATCCGCATCCAGCGGAACCCTCCCGAATTAAGGTAGTCTCCTTGCGAATAGCCCTCACTTCGCATAAGTTTCGCAGAAATTCGAGGGAATCTGAAATATAAAATATGAAATATGAAAGGTATAAAAATCTGAAAAAAATCAAGCGTATGCTTGATGCTGAAAAGATTAATTTTATTTATTTATTTATTTATTTATTTATTTATTGACGGGACGAGCCCTTTTACATAAGATAATTCAGATAATATAATATCGTAACAATATGAGATCAAAATTAAATTAATTTTGCATAATAATGATTTCAAAATGTTATTAACCGATTGATGAGAAATAAAATTGTTCGACAAATCTCACGGAAACGTAACTTTTTCTTTTTATGGAAGTCATTCGTCCATTTTTCTGAATGCGTATGAATTTTTTCAGATTTTTAATATTCACTTTGAATTTTGTGACTTTCTACACATTTTTCGCGGATAAAAAACAAAAAATTCAAAGTGAATTTACAAATCTGAAAAAATGCATACCTGTTCAGAAAAGTGAAAGAATCATTTTCATTTCAAGAAAAATTTAGGTTTCCGAAAGATTTGTTGAACAATTTTATTTTTCATCAACATGTTAGTAATATTTTGGAATTATTATTATGCAAAATTTATCTCATCAGCACCTTTAACACCCTTCATTTTTATCAGATTTTTATACCATCCAGAAGTGTTTGCAATTCCCTCTCATTTCTCTGAAACTTAAAAGTACTATCTCAAAAGTAGCGTCGGCAATCTATCCCGGATGATACATCGCTGCCCGCGCGGAAACAATGCGTCGCCGAACGGGAGAGAGCGAAACCTCCGCTCTTCGAGGCTTTTTGCCGTGACGCCGATCTTCGTATTCTCCTCTCCACAGAAGATCACCGCGCCGAGGAAGATAACGAAGGGTATTTTACTATTTTTCCGCCCGGCCTCGGCGGAACCCCGGCACGTTCATCCGATTTCGCTCGATCGTCCGGGGTCCATCAGCGAGCTATTTCAACCCCCGCCCCCCCCCCCCCCCCCCCCCCCGCGCCTCTCCGTCCCTCGCGCCCGCTTCTTTCGGAGACTTTGACCGAGTTACCGGAGCGCCCGGACGTTTTTGCAAGCAAACTCCAGCGGCACTCGCGAACGCCTCTACGTACACGAAACCTGTGCAAGTGGAGGTGTTGGTTGGCTGAAAGTGCATCTGCCCGTTGGACGAAAAAGATACCGTCGAAGCTTTGGGGGATGGCGGCGTTGGGGGTTGAATACCATCGGCGAAGCGGGGGCCGAAGGGGGACGACGGAGAGAGACTCGCGCGAGCGACGGAGAACGCGACCGTGCGCAAAATTTGAAAGAGAACGGACGTGACCCGTGCATCTATCCGTAAATAGACTGCCGCTCTCTTCTCTCCCTCTCTCTCTTCGACTCTTCGCGTGCATAGCTCCGGTGCTGGAGCTTCGAGCATCCCGGCGAATAAAAGTGCACTACGGTATGAAGAGAACAACCGCCGGCGGGGAACTGCTGTTGCGCGCATCTCGCTCCCTCCCGTCCATGCATCCATAGCCCGATTTCTCGTCCCGTTTATCCAGTCGAAACGTTTTCGTATCGACTCGACGTTCGAACATTTATTCTATTTTCACGTACGCGCGGAGGGGCCTCCGTGTGCGACGAGCGCACAGACACGGATTCGCAGAGGGAGGCGCCGAAAGGTGTGAGGCCCTTGGCGTATCATTCGCTGAATAAAGGTGATGCGCCGCTACCGGGAAATGGAATCGATGCGCATACCCATTGGCTTCCACACCTATTGGAAAAGATTTCACGCCGATTACTCTCGGTATCCTATATGGGATACTATATCGGGATACGGCGCAACTATATCGGGCCCGGCCGCTCTCGAGCGTGATAAATATCCGGGCATCGGGTACCTTTTCGCCGGATAAAAATCTCGCACTCGCGAACGATAAAATCTTCGTGAAAGCTGTCAGTCTGACGAATATGTATGTAGGGTTTTTTTTTTTTTTTTTTTTTTTTTTTTTTTTTGGGGTGGGCTAGAATTTACCGAACGAGCGAACACCGGTTGGGAGTTTGCGGAGGGGGACAGGAACGCAAGTACCTCTCGTGTCCGGTTCACAGCCGAGGTCGGTTATAATTTCTAATCATTTTTCGATAACGTTTCGAATGGAGCGCTCGAAATAAATTTCATCGATGCATTTGAAATAACACTCGATTCTCATCGATAAAGCAACGCGAATGCGCTCCGAGTGCCGCTGCTAATTTAATGTGAGGTCGGTGGTGAGCCCTTTGACCTTTCGAGTGTCCACGTGCGGTCCGTGGCGAACCCGAAATCGTTGAGCATAATTGCCCGGAAGCTCCCACTTTAAGCACCATTTCCGATAACTAAAAGTTTTTAATATATATTTTTTTCAATTGAAGTTGAATACATTTGCTCCAAAAAATGCACAGGTCATCTTCTCGGGGTAAATTTAACTCCTTGTGCACGTTAAAAATTGCCCAGGAGAATGTCCACTCAAGGGATAAACGAATGTAAAATTTAAAGGATGAAACTCCGATATGTTTGTTCGTTCATTTTTCTGAATACGTATGCATTTTTAAAGATTTTTAAATGCATTTTGTTACTTTCTACATATTTTCCCATATAAAAAAAAAATCAAAGTGAATTTGAAAATCTTAAAGAATTCATATGTATTCAGAAAAGTGAACGAATCATTTTCATACAAAAAAGAAGTTAGGTTTACGGGAGATTTGTTGAACGATTCAATTTTTCTTTAATTTCTGAATAACATTTTGAAATTATTATTACGCAAAATGAATAATTTAAAAACCTTTAATATGCTTAATTTTTTTCCGATTTTTATACACTTTAATAAAATAATGTACAATCGTGATGAAAAATTAATAAACTTTTTCGATGAAATTAAAGTACTCTTGTACTAAAATTAAACTAAATTAATATAAATAAAGTATCTTCGAATGTTTTTAATACACTGAACTTTAATTATTCATGAAAATTTTACCTGAAATTTAACATACCAGTTTTTGCATAAAAACTTCCGCACTGATCCGGTACATTAAATAGCCTACGAATTTTTTTTCAGTCTACCATCCCGAAGTGTTTGCAAATCCCACTCATTTCTCCGAAACTTGTCCAAAGTGAACACTATTCGCAACGACTACCTTAATCTCCAATAAATGTTCTTACAAATAACGACTCCAATTTTTTTTTTTTTTTTACAAACAACCCCATAGATTCTATAATTGGTCGGGGAGTTGCGCGATCGAACGATCCAATCGAGTCGACGAATCTTAATGACCAAAACTTTGTCGATGTTCGCAGGGTCAAGAGAGCTGCGAGGAGGTCATATGGAATGGCACCGCGGGGACCGGAGTTCGCGGCCGCGCCGATCGCGATAGCGTTCGCCACGCTTCTCATCTCGAGTGCAATATCGAGTGGTCTGTGCCCGCCGCGCTGCCACTGCGAGGACGAGTATCTCCGAGCCTCTTGTTCCTACGCCGGTCTCGATGTCGTCCCGATACAGCTGAATCCCGAGATCCGCCATCTCGATCTGTCGGGCAACAGGGTGGCGAGTCTCCATCTGACCTTCGGTTTCTACGACAGCCTCGAGAGTCTCGACATAAGTTCGAATTTGATTCACACCCTCGGCAACGAGAACTTCGTTTTGCAGCAGCGTCTGACGAGTCTTAACGTGAGCAACAACGCGATAAGAACCGTGGCGAAGAACGCCCTGAAGGGTCTCAGCTCGCTGAGATCGCTCGATCTCAGCAACAACAACATAACCGACATGGACGAGCAAGCCTTCCGCGAGACGAGCGAATTGGAATTTTTGAACCTCAGCGGTAACTCGCTGACGAGCCTGCCGGACGGGCTCCTGAGGAATCTCCACAACATCCGCAGTCTCGTTCTCCGAAGGAATTCCCTCCTGGAAATGCCGTCGAAGAATCTCATTCTCGCGCCGAGTCTCGAGGAGCTCGACCTCGCCGACAATCTCGTCCAGGAGCTCGCGGGCGACTCTCTGCCGACATTGCGCTCCCTCGTCTCCCTCAATCTCGCGAACAACGTAATAAGGTCAATCGAGGAGGACGCCTTCGAGCATCTTCCGGGTCTGGTTTATCTGAACCTCGAGGGCAACAATCTCACCACGGTGCCGACGGAGTCCCTCTCGAGATTGAGCGTGCTCGGTAGTCTCGGACTGGGCAGAAATCCCCTGGCGGAGCTCGGCACACTGGCCTTTAGGAATCTCTTCGAGCTGAAGAGTCTCGATCTCCGTGAGTGCACGATATCGAGGGTGCATCCGAGAGCCTTCGCCGACAACATCAATCTCGAGCGTATATCCCTCGACGGAAATCACGATCTGACGGAACTACCGGCGAGGATTCTTTACGGCGCGCGTTATCTCAAGTGGGTGTCGCTGAGAAGATGCAGCCTCGCGGGTCTCCAGCCTACGCACTTTCCCGTCGACGGCCTCTCGGTTCTGCGGGTAGGTGGGAATCCTCTCGTATGCAACTGCTCGGTTCACTGGCTCTGGAACGTGATACACGCCGAGGAGAACGGAAACGAGACGAGGCTCGAGTTGGACAGCAAGGACATCCTCTGCGCCGACGAGGAGTTCGCCGGCAAGCCTCTCATGGCCCTCTCGGAGAGTTCTCTTCGCTGTCGCCTAAGTCCGCTCTATCTCTCGCTGTCGGCTGCGGGCTGTCTCGCCGCGACCGCTGCGATACTCGCCCTCATAGTATACGTCACGAGGGCGAAGAGGAGAAAAAGACCGGCGTACGCGCCGCCGAACAGACCGGAGCTTCTCGTCTACGTCGGTCGGAGCGCCGACGAGCCGGACAAGAATCCTGAGTCATACAGCAGGCGGCTCATAGCTCGCAACGAGGAGGTCCTCTACGATCTGCCCGGAGGCAAACCATCGCAGCAATCGTCGCCTCATCGTTTCGACAACGCCCTTCCAGAACCACCGAGCTTCTACGAGAGCGCCCGATATCCCCGTGTGAACGGACGCGAGCCCTACTCCTGCGGCTCGAGGAGCGACGATTTTTACGAGCCGCAGCGAAGAAACAACACCGACATTGGGGTCTACGCCGTTGCCGATGTGACCTCCCTCAGGGAAGCGCCACCGGAAGTACTCTCGCTCTACAGGATGCAGAGTCCCAAGCCCGCGGCGAGGAGGGTCCAGCGGCAGACACCCATGGGGAACGGCGACTACGAGTACGAGTACGATTACGAGTGCGATTACGAGTACGAGCGGCCGAATCTGCCGGAAAAACCACACGTCGTATTCGTTTGAGGATCGACGCCAGTGAAGAGCTATGAAGGTTCGGGTTCTTTTCATCCATCGCCCGCGGGGCCCTCCGGCGCATATTGCCCGACTTCCGGTCCGTTGGATAACCGCAGGACCGAGCTTATGCCCGATCCTCAGGTGTGTGCCTTAAAGCTTTGAGCGATATCGAGAGGTTGATCTCCGTTCGGCTTCGCTCCGGACTTTGGAATGCAATATGCTGCCCGATCTCGGACACACCCCGGACTCCCCCGTACGATTCATCGAGGATCGACGTCCAGGAGCAACACGAGCATCGGCAGCGGGAGCACCAGCTATCAAAGCGGAAGAGCGCCGGCTGGGAACGGCTCGAACTTTGCAACAACTTCGGACGCTAACCAACCCCCCCCCCCCCAATGCCCTCGGGGGGAATACCTTCGAATACCGGAACATCGAACTTCCGGTTCTTTTTTTTTTTTTTTATCTTTTATTGGTTGTTTTGTTTTCGGCATTGTTCTCGCGCTCGTCGCTCTCGTTTAGCGCCTCGTGAATTATGGAGATGAGAGACGATGAGCCTCTTAAACTTGTTACCCAGTGCCAATTAATGTTATACGTGTAAAGTACAGAAAAAAAAACGAAAAAAAAAAAAATGAAACTTGCACCAACGTTGCGCCGATCGAAACTTCGAATTTAATAATGAAGACTATTAATGCGGGTATGAATAACAGGTCTTTGACGTGCAAAGACGTACTTATTATTATTATTATTATTATTATTATCATTATTGCGATTATTATTATGGTTATTATTACGGTCATTATTATTTTTAATTATTAATTAGTTAATTACGATAGGCAGAACCGTATACGCGAATGAGAGTATAAAAGTCTTCCGAGAAATACATACTATGCCGAGACCATATTGATCGTGTTGGACCAGCTGGTTTTACGGGATCTACGAATTAGTGACACTAATCAAATAGTGGCGAAGCCGAAAGGACCGAGTCTGTCTCGTTAGCGCAGAGCCAACAGCTGCTTTGCGTCTTCGACTCTTCTAATCAGTGTGACGCGAAAGAGAGCTTCTTTTTTCTTGTTTTTTTTTTTTTTTTTTTTTCTTCTCGGATTCGTTCCGCGTCCGTCGCTCGGGCCTTCCGCCCGGATGGGAGAGAGTCGTATGAAACAGAAAAAAAAAAAACAATTCAAGGAGGGCGAAGCATCGGTTGTCCAATGCCGTTGCCGGATCGGGGAATACTTGACTATAAAAAAAACAACAACAATAACAACAAAAAATGGAAATCTCACATTTCGTCGCCGCGTGAAAATCTCGCATTGGACAAACGACCCGGAACGCTCGCGATTCCGGAAGCGAACGAGCGGGCGCCCGGGACGGCTTGGGAAACAGAGCGAAACGCGAGGGTAACGGAGACGGGAACATTGCTTTCCGGGTCGAAGAACGGAAGACACCCCTCGTATTGTCGGGGGCTTATTCTCATCCACCAGGGAATGTAGCGTCGCTGTTTTCTTACGCGTAAAAAAAAAAGGGATGAAAAAAAAAAAAAAACGGATATCCGTTCTCTCGCGTTATCGACCGAATCCCGTGACACCTTAATCGAAGCAATAATAATTTAAGATTCAATTCGTCACAGGAGACAACACGACACTACACGCGGTACAATTATTATCGTACGCGTAATATACATTATCCACGATTTATACACGAAGATACACGATAACAATTATACATATACCTATTGTATACATATATATATATATATATACATATATATATATATATATATTTATTTATTAATTTATGCGATGTTACGTTTGGAACGAGATGTTACGTTTTGAATGTCGATTATACCGAAATCTGAGAGTACGAATAAAATATGTATGTTTTGAATAACGCTAAGCCCGATTCGAGCAGCCGCTGGGAGTCTCTCGAGAGTATCTTTCGTTGACCCGCGAGAGGAGCGCGCGCGCTCTTTGTCGACCTATCGACGGGAAGATTAGATTGTCGGAGAGGTACGAGGCGGGATTGCTGTTACGATGATAGAGCGAAAATTTTGAGGCGAACAAAAGAGAGAAACTTAAAAATTGAGGTCGACGAGCGGTGGCCGAGGAAGCGGAGGAACGCGTCGGACCCAACCCCTCTCGTCCCCGCCGGGTGGGAGTCAACGGGAGAGCTCTTAAATTTTTCGTCTCTCAGGCGTGTAACCCCCTGGGCTGCGTTTGCCCGGGTTAGCTGGGATTCCTCGGTGGCACTTTGCCCGGCTAGTTAGTCATGGTTCTTAGTCATGCTACGTGCATCTTGTGTTGGGGGGGCACGCCTGCGGAAGAAGAAGAAGAAGAGGAAGAAGGGAAGTACATAGTAGAGGACGATGATTATGATGGAGAAGACGGAAAAAGAAGAGGAGGAAGACGAAGACGATGAAGATGACGAAGAGAAGAGGAAGAAGAAGTGGAAGAGGAAGAGGAGGAAGAGGCAAACCGGGGGGGGGGGGGGGGGGGGGGGAAACGAGGAAGAGAATCGCCTCAGGGCCCAACCCCTTTTCCGAGTCTCCTCGCTCGTCCACGCACTTTCTCCCTTCCCCTCGCCCCGGTATTCACAATTCCCCGTACGCCTCGGACTCGTCCCTCGCCCCGTTTCTCCTCGGGGCTTTCTTCTACTATCTATCTAATACGTTTCGAGCGTGCCGCCGGTTGGTCGCTATTTTTGTACACCTACCTACACGTGTCTCCGTGTATATCGCACGTCGCATAACTTTGTCCGAGTTTCACTGAGACGCGGAGAGACGCGAGAGAGAGAGAGAGAGTGAAGCTAGTCGAAAGGACCCCGCGCGCTGAAAATACATATGTTTCCACTGAATGTATCTGTCTCGTCCGAATATCTGTTTGTGCCCGTCTTCGTACTCGATAGACCCATCTGCTCTGTGTCCACACGCCGAAAACCCGCTGTATCCGTGTACATATTTATACGTGCCGTCACGCACTCCCTAACCCTCCCTCCGCGCCCGTGTCGCTTGTTCCATTAAACGATCTCGTTGCTCTCGTACGACGCGCCCAAATTATGTTTGAGAAAAACAAAACGAAAATGAAATCTGCCGGGGAAGACTTTCTTTTTCCTCTCTGATCGTCCGACGGCTTTCTGTTGACTGGTTCGAGTCGCGATTGGGACCATTTGCGTATCTTCTTTGAAATGGTAATTTTTATTTTCCTCTTCTTCTTTGGCTCGGTCTTGCTAATCGACGAAGCTGCGCTATTATTTAATAAACGAGCCAACGTTGCCAGCGGAATATAAACCTGCCTATAAAGTCCCGTCGACATCCCTGGCGCGCGTTAAAGACCCCGAACAATATTGCCCATTATATAGCTACTAAAGTATATAAACGCGAATTCTATTCCTTACAAAATTACCCATTCTCCCCCCCCCCCCCCCCCTCGTCCCCCCCGGAGTCGTACGTGTAATTCGTATTTGCACGCTCATACAATAAAAAAAAATAAACTCCCGTATACACATAAAATCGCAAGGTAGTTTCGATACACCAGACATTTTTTTTCTTCTTCTCTCTTCTTTCGTCGACGAATGAGAGTTATTCGTTTGTTAATTACACCTTCGCGATGACCGTACGGTGTGTCGAGACTGTCGTTGCACGAGACCCCCATGCCAGATATTTTAAGTACTCCTATAATGAATTTCGTACATTGCTAATAAAAAAAAATAAATAAAAAAATAAAAGAATGTTCAAACTTGTAATAAAATTATATTGTATATTGAGTAATCGAGACGCGTCCAGTGTGTGTTACATGTACCATGAACATTCCCAATCCGTCGTCCACGTCGTTTCCCTCGCTTCAATGTTACGCCTTACATGCTTCACTGTTATTTGGATGTTCGATGTATTTTTTTTTTTTTTTCCTGTCGTTTTCCCGAAGCAGCCGCCTGTTGTGCGGAATTCTCCAGGGTTTGAATTAATATTTCAGTGAGCGGAGGGTGAAATTTGCCAAGTACACCATTCGAGATAAATGGCCACGAGGAGTTTGGCCGGTAGAATAGTAGATTCGTGAAAATCCCGAAGTGACCCGGATACGTAATACAATCGTGGGGGTCCAAGGAGCTGAGGGAGGACGGGTGAAGTACGTCCGCTCGGAGATAGCCAACTTTTCCGAGGGTTGCGATAATCTCGAGGAGGAGGGGGGGGGGGGGGGGGGCGAGGGGGGAAAACAACGCGACAATAGAGGACGGAGCGAAAGGAAATACCGTGGAAGCCCGGAGAGGCGATGGGCCGAAAGATAGGCACGGTAAACTCGCTCCCATAACGTCGAGGAAGTGTCCCCGCTTCCCATTTCGGGATAACGAAGACCTTTCTTTAGGGACAAGCTGTTGAGCATAAAGATCCGTCCAACGTTTGCGCGTCCCTCTCGCATTACACTCCGAACGGTGCATGTTCAACGCGATTCGCAGAGCGTCGCTTCTACGAGTTTGTAATTTCGAGGGACACGGATGGTGAGGGAGAAAGGCGCGGGTGCTAATAATCAATTATCGGCTCAACGTGTACTATATTTACGGAAGAGAATCTCTTCGCGCCGAGCGCTTTCTCTCTTTCGTTGAAACTAAAATAGTAGCTCACTCCCCCCCCCCCCCCCCCCCCCCCCCACCACCACGCGTTTATCGGGCTCGTTCGACGGACTACGAGACAACGTCACGTCGAAGCTATAACTCGATTAACGGAGAAAAGCGAGGAGTCTCCCTGACCCTGCTTGCACGAAAAATTACAACGAGCAGCTGCTTTTACGCCGGCTATATAAGAATGACTTCGGGAGGTTCGTCGAGCAGTCTACTGTGAATTTGATTTGTCTCGGTGCTCGCGAAGAAACCTACGTTATGAGAACTGCGTGCATCTTCGTCGTGTGCGTCGTCGCAGTCGGTTGCTCGATCGCTCGCGAAACCACCCGCTCTGTCGATACTTCGAGCGATGTACGGGTTAACTCGAACGCGCTGACGAGTTCCAACGAGCCGCGGAAACACAAGCCCTATCACGATTTGTTTCTTCGTAAGTTTGGGGAGGTTGGAGCGTTTCAGACTGGGCAAACGAGTGCTACATTTTTTGAGTCGGTTGTACAAACTTTTGAACATCTCGTGATTATAGTGATCGTTATCGAGAGAGGCGGCAGTGTCTCTGTGATGAATACTTAACCCTGCGTGTGTACACTATATTTTCAGGGACACGGTGTGTGCATTGTGTCTTTTAGGAAATAGTCGGTTTTTCAAAGTTTTGGAGGCTTTAGAAAAATGTAAAAAAAATTCTGAGTTAATTCTTGAAGGGTCTATTACGTGGCCCAGAAGTTGCCAAAGGCAAAAATTTTTAACCGTTGTTAATAAAAATTGTAAATTAAAAATTCAATTGAGTCGAGAAAGCAGAAAAAACGGGGAGTTTCAAATTTCGATTGTTCCTTCAAAGACCCAGCGGACGCACGCAGGGTGAAGATGATGTTTAACACCCCATCTGCTCCGCGCCGGGTTGGTAAGAAAAACTGTACCGAATGCCGTCGAGACCGCCGACCTTCGAGGGAAAATAAAATTGTCTTTCCCGATGGAATCGGCGGACGTAGAGACAATTTTCTTGTTCCTCCGCGGCCTCAAAACGGTGTTCAGGATAGTTTCTGTTACCGGCGGCGATGTTTAGCATCACCGTAAGAACGTGTGCAACACCACGGTCGGTAATAAAAACTGTAATCAACTTTTCTCATGGGTTCTCGCATGTACGGTCACAAAAAGTCTCATCGGAAGCGGATTTCATCTCGGCTTTCGATGAGACTTTTCTTTTGAACGTGTATGCGAGAATCCGTGAGGAAAGCTGATTACAGTTTCTGTTACCGACCGCGGTATTGTACATGCTCTTAAGGTGATGTGGTACAAACTCTCGACCACCTGCGCCGCGCCCAGTTGGTAACAAAAACTGTACCGAATGCTTGTTTTGCTGTCTGCCGATTCCCGACGGCAAGACAATTTTCTTTTCGTCGACGGACCGCGGTCTCAAAACGACATTCAGTACAGTTTTTTTTTTACACATCCCCTTAAAAAAAAGATTTTTAAGCGAGACGTTGCCACGTGCACTTACGCCAATATGCCGGAAGTAAAGCCTTCGTTCTCAATTTTCTCGGAAACGAATTTGTATTACAGCAGATGCAAACCTAGAAAAACATCTGCTGTAATACAAATAACCATCCACTATAAAGTTTGTATAACCCACTTTAAAAATGTAGCACTCATTGGACTAGTGTGAAGCGCTCCGACCTCCTTAAAGAATTAATAAATGCGTATCTGCTCCGAAAGGGAACAATACAGAGGTGAAACTAATAAGCAATCGGGACACACAATATCGAACTCTCGAATGTATATCACTTTCAGTTGGGAGGAAATCCGGCTTCAGCACCGTTTATATTAATCCTCTTCATGGCATTGCGTGTAATTACAATTCGCTTTTTCCAATCGTATCGTGCCACTGAGTAATCGGTAACAAGTCATTAGCCGAGGGAATTATTTGCGTGAGAGTACAAGAGACCCTCCCCAGCCCAAAATCTTTCCGCAAGAGTTCTAGAAAAATAATAATGATTATTCGCAGTTATGGGAGGACTTCAGAGCCTGGTCGGCTTCATAGTGATCAAGATAAAAGTCGTACTGGTAGCGGTGACGATTATCGGCGTTGTTGCTCTGGCGTTCAAGATCTTCGGGTTCTTCAAGTACACGGGTTACTTGTACAAGAACGATTATCCGCCCGTCGGTCCGCCGCACGAGTTCTCCGCATATCACGGACCCCCGCCCGATCACGATATTCACGGGAGCGACTGGTCTTCCTATTCGGAGCATTACGGAAGATCGACGAAAGGCCACCGCGAACCGGCGACCCCGTCTCAATTTACCAGAAGGTGTTGTATATACATTTGTTTCAATAATGTATTTAATAAATCCATTACTTTTGCTCAGCAATAAGCTCATTTACATAAGAGACACAGCTACATTCTCGTCGCCTCGGATAAATGCCTTTAATGTACAGTACGAACTGTTCGCCTTTCAGCGTTAACATGACGGAAATCGTGTACTCGTTCATGAACGCGAATAGGGACGACTGCCGAGCTCGACTCGTTTGCGAATTCGAAGCGATGTTAATGCGTTCAACGTTCTTCGATTATTTAATGAGGTTCGTATACGTCGAGTTTCATGATAGCTTTATAATTCTCTTATTGCCAATGCATTGTTGTTTTGTCGATTCTATCAGGCGCGAAATTACGAGGCTTCGGTCACCAGAATCCGGAAGTCACAGTGAAGACTGCACAGCGCACTACACCAAGTGCGTCGACGCATCGCGACGACGGACAATAGTGTAGACGAAAGACTCTCTAAATAAATTATGATTTTTTATGAATCGAGGGGAATTACGAGGTGGTCGGTGCCGAGAATCCTTTTCCCGAGCGTAATCTCCGTGCTATCATCGCGGATCCACATTGATAAACTCGGGAGTCCGACGAATCACAAGTACAGTTCGAAATCGACTCTCGCGGCACTGTAAAATTGTCCTTGCTGTCCGGATCTACGCACCCATGCACCACTCTTGAAATATCCCTCTTTCGCCCAGGCTTGCATCTGCTCGGTCGTGTGCGGACCGTTGACTTCGGCGTCGGTATTTTGCGACCATTTGAGCTCCCACGTTACCCTCTCCTCCTCTTCCGCCTCCTCGCTCTTCTTCGTCTCGGTTTCCCTCGAATTAGTACCTGCTGCGGTATCCGGATCGACGAGTTTCGCCTTCTCCTTCGTATCGAAGTCATCCGAGTACATATCGAGTTCCACATCTTTCTTCTCGCCTCGGTCAACCTGGAAGAATATTTATTTATTTATTTAGTTATTTATTCACGGACGAACCCTTTATAAGGTAAATACAGATAAAATGAATGATTCCGGTGGAACAATGTACTCCAAAAATGAAAGAAAATGGAGAAATGAATGGGTGATAATATTAATGTGAAAAAAACCTATTACAACAATAAAGATGTCCGGGTGGGAATAAATCTTCCCCAGGCCTTGCGGGCTCTCAATTAAGCACAGCTTCCAATGTCTGTCGCTTCACAATATGTAATCTACCATGCGTGTAAAATCTGAACTGCATTAAAATATATGCAACTGTTTGTTATTAAGATTTGTCATTTTTAGTCCATAATCAGGTACGGCAGATGATTTTAATGGGCACTTTCCACTAAAAAAATTTGTGCCCGAAAATGCTCTGAAGAAAATTTAATGTAAGGCAATGTTCTATTCAGACGAAAAGTACGAAAAGAAATTGTACAAATTATTCACGAGAAGAACACAATATCTCGGAGAAAATAACTATTCATAAACTAAAATTCGAGCAGCGAGTATGTTGGTGTAAGCCGAAATTAGTCCGTGAAAGTAGAGAAAAAAAGCAGAAAATATTCCGACCTAACAGGTCGAAGAAATATGATAATCGGATGAAAAGTTACCTTCTTCTTTATACAGTCATAACTCTCTTGGTAGATATCCATATTTCCAGTGCGCGTTAAAAGTTCGTTAGCCAGCTCCGTCAATTTGAATATCTTTTCGGAATTTTCGTTTGTATCCACCGGATCACTGCCCTCCTTTTTCTTCTTCCATCTTTCGGCCGTGGTCATTCTCTTTTTGCCCTTGCCTAGCCTGCACAGAGCCTTCGATACGGTTTCTCCTGTCTGCAGATACTCCAAAATTTGTTTGTACAATGGAACAGGATCGAATAGGATATCCGCCTCTTCCTCGCTGTCGCTGTCAGCGAGGCCTTTCGTCTTATCGTCCGAAGTGCTCGACTTGGTAGCTCCAGCCACAGGCTTGACCTGTTGAAGACAACGAGACTCATGAGTGGTGCAAAGTGAAGGGAAAAGCATTTTTGCGAACGCTCTGGGAACAAACCTGAACCCAATTTATGTTATCCAGCCAATTGTCTCTGATCTCTGTCTCTTTGTTCCAAAGATAATGTCCGTCCTTATCGAAGTGACCTTCCTCAAGTTCTTCCTTCATATTAAACGCCGTAAATCCTGTACTAGCTTCCGGCGTTGGTTCATCCTCGTCGACGCCTAAACAGGATGATTGATGATATTAGTAAAGTACATACAGTTGTACTGCAAATAGCAGTGCAACGAATGCAGCTTTACGTAGACGTACCTTCAAAGTCCTCCTCGTTCATAACATTGTATCTGTCTTCGTTGACCTCGGCGTCCTCTTCGTCGGAATCTAGAGAGTTTTGAACCAAGTCAGCTTTCCGCTGAGGTTTCCAGTTTGTCTTGTCCTCCAGATATTCGTCCAATTTACGTTTAGACATTGTTGACAAAAAAGGTTTTGTCGGATTTCAGGGGATAAACTATTGGTGGATAACCTCTACTCAAACGTGTGGGTATCGTTGGAATAGACTGAGTTGCATTACTCTGTCAACCGGTTTTGTGTATCCATAAATCGTTTGAAGATACACTGAGCTTATAAATTATTGTGACAAGATCTGTTCTGTAATTTGTACGAATTGATAAGGAAAAAGTAAATAC
The DNA here is from genome assembly GCA_958510785.1 of Exephanes ischioxanthus. Classification (NCBI taxonomy): domain Eukaryota; kingdom Metazoa; phylum Arthropoda; class Insecta; order Hymenoptera; family Ichneumonidae; genus Exephanes; species Exephanes ischioxanthus. The sequence goes on along the minus strand of OY294017.1, from coordinate 23,650,222 downwards.
GAAGACGGAGTTTTTGAAGCATGAAGTTTGAGAATGAAGTCATGTCTCCGTGTACACACCTCGTTGATAGGCGGAAGATGCTCACAGCGCCAGTCCGCGTCGACGCGAGTTTTCGTTACTCTTATCGATTGTCTCACGGCATTTAAGAGCATGTGAAACACGTTCTCAGCGTGTCTCTCTCGCTCCACCGAGAGCACCACTGATGCTATCTCTCTCTTGCACTCCATAGTGTTTCACATGCTCTTAAGGCGAGTTGAAATAGACACAGTCGGTAACAATAACTGTAATGAATGGTATTCGGGGATGGTAGATATATCGCAAAGAAGCAAAGTATTAGCTGATGTAGAATTCAATACCGCAATCGATGATGCGTTGCTTTCACCACAAATGTCAACCGTTTTTACCTGGCATTGATTCGAAAAATTCAACTATCTCTCTTGGACTTTTATGGCACTTGGTACATGTTTCAACTCACCTTAAGAGCTCTGGCGGCACCGCCTACCGCAAATTTTACGGTAATTTTACCCGAAAAACTACCGGTTGTGATTTACCATAACTTTAACCGCAAAAGATTAAAGGTTAATATAAGATTAAAAAAACCTTATATTAACCGCTTGCAGCGCCACTACGCGGCAATGTCTCCAATGCTGATACTGAGTTCCCCAGAGGATTCCGGTTGTTTCACGTGTTTCGGGCAGCGCAAGTACCGCGTATAAACCGGTCCCAAGAGCTGCTGCTGCGGTTGCTTTTTTAAATATAACTGCGAAAGTACCGGGTGAATTTTTGTGGTTGTTGCACTTACCTTACGATCTCGAAATTGCCACTAATAAATCGATACCAAACCCTGTCGCTGTGGTTGTTTAAAAAAATGTATTGCAAAGAACCAGTAGTTACGTTTTTGCGGTTGTTCCTTCTGCCACACATTCCCAAAATTTTCCGGAATAAACCGGTAAAAAGCTATTGCTGTAGTACTTTCTCCCATTTTAACCGCACAATGACCGGTGCTTACGTTTTAGCGGTTGTCCTACGTACCCCTTACAACCGCATAATTGCCCCGAATATACCAGTATAAAAATACCAGTATAAAAAGCTGTTGTGGTTGTTTGGACCACTTTTTCCGCAATATAACCGGTACGTATATTTTTGCGGTAGTTACATTTATTTTACAACTGCAAAATTACCTGAACTAAACCCGGTACGAAGTGTAGGTGAGGTGGTTTTGAAATTTTTACCGCAAAACAACCGGTTGTTACGTTTTAGCGGTTGTCCAACTTAGCCTTTACAACAGCATAATTACCCCGAATATACCAGCATAAAAAGCTGTTGTTTAGGGATGGGCGATGTTTAAAAAGGTATCGATGTTAAAATAATCGGCGTTTGAAAAAAAAATCGATTACAAAAATCGATAAATTTAGAAAAACATCGAGGTATCGATAAATCGATCAAAAACTTTATTTTTACAATAAGAGAAAAAATGGTTTGCATTTCATAATTCGATTTCTTGGTCAATATACATAATTTTGTTGTCCATTTCCATTCGTAAAGTTATGCCCAGGTGCTGTTGGACAGTTGAACTAAAAGAGATTTAAAACCTGTATTAGAAATGTATGAACTAAACCAAACCCAATTAAACAACAACAAAAAACTTGGGACACTGACAAGAGACTTACCAATGACCAAACAAATAAATAGACAATTATAATAGAAGCAACAAATTAATAAATACGTCACACCCACACCTGCGAGATTGTACCTATATAAATACAAGTTCGTTCAACTAACTAAACCGTAAATAAACAAACGTAAAATAATAATTTTATTTTTATTATCAGTTTAGATAAAATCTCTATATCATGAACAAAAATATTTACTTCACATAGAACAAAAACAACACTTAAGGTACGGGTAGGAACTTTTTTTCTCGTTAGAGAGTTAAATTAGGTTCAACGTTCACTCTAAAGCCCAATCCTTCAGTGCAAGCGAACTGAGGAACATTAATTTGTTGAGATGCTCACCGGATAGCCGACTTCTATTATCCGTTTTTATATCGCCGGCTTGAGAAAAAAGCCTTTCCGATGGTACTGACGTTCCGACGACACTGACGTATTTTACTCCAAGCGCGTACATAGATGGAAAAGCGAGTTTAAACGATTTCCAATATTCGAGAGGGTTCGCGTCGCGCGCGATAACCTGCTGATTCAAATATTGTTTGAATTCGATGCTGAGTTCTTGTGTGTGTGTATCCACGACAGGATTCGACTTCGACGCCACTAAACGGTCATGATAGCTCCAAATATCATCCGGGTCATTCTCTTTGTCCGGTAATGCGTCGGCTACAGTTTCCGTTTGCGGAAGTTCGATACTCCTCATCTTATCATTAATTGCTGATATTGCGTTCGTAGCAGCGCGCGCGCTCTGAAAGTGTACCTTCTTGAATCGAGGATCCAATATTGTTGATTTTGCCAGCACTTTCGAATGCTCGAAATCTTTGAACCGAGTGGCAATCGCTCCTTGGAGATTTTTCTTGAATTCTGCTCCGTCGTTTGTTGAAGGATCGTATTTCCGAATCGCATCTTCTAAACAGTGAATTATTGGGATAATTACACTGCAAGTCGGATAAGAGTCCCCGCTCACATTCTTGATAATACGTTCAACCGGTTTCATCAGCGATACGACATCTTTCAATATGTGAATTTCTTCACGCTTCAGCATATCTGGTGCCTTTGGGCATTTCAACATAACCGGATATACGTATTGCTCGAGGAGAAGAAACCGTTCTAACATATAGAGCGTTGAATTCCAACGGGTCGGAACGTCTTGAATAAATTTAAGGGCTGTCCCCTCCGTTTTTCCATCGCGTAGTTGTAGTTTCTTCAACTCGTCAGAGGCCACGACGCTTTTCCTCGTCAGTGTGACGATACTCTTCACCTTCGCGATCACCTCTCGTACCACAGGCATAGATACGAGTGCACTCGGTACGAGATGGGATACTGTGTGTGCAAAACACGGCAAATGTTTGTCTGCGCCCAACATGTCCCGAATAGCTTTTTTTATATTGGCTGCGCTATCAGAAACAATTGCCGTAATTTTCGCGTGTTCCAAGCCGAACTCTTCCGTTACAGAATTCAACGTGTCCGTGAGATACTGAGCTGTATGGCTTTCGTTCAGTGCAAACACTCCGATACATCCATTCTCCATCGTTAGCTCTTCTGTAACGTAGTGGACCGTGACTCCGAGGTAACTTTGATTGCTGATATCCGTCCAATTGTCACAAGTCAAAGAATAAGCGACGGCTTTCCCGAGTTTAGCTATAAAGCGCTCCTTCAAAAAATCGTATCGCGCGTCCAATAGTCTTGTAACCGTTTTTCTGCTCGGCGGTGTATACGGTGGGACAGCGGTTTTGAGTACGTATCTGAACCCTTCATTTTCGACGGTGGAGAGAGGCATTTTATCGACGGCAATCATATATAAAATTGCATTCGTCAACTTATCGTAGATCTTGCCGCCCGCTGTTAAAAACATCGTAAAAAAATATATAAATTTCTTCTCAATCAGAAATATAATAAAACCTGAATTTTATTGTTAACATACTCTTGAAAGATCTCGTTCGCTCGAACGCTTCCTCAATCGTAGTCAATTTTCCCTGTAATAAGAAAGATTTATTTGTTGTTGTTGTTTTTTTTATTATTGTGCTAACTTTGTTTAGTAGAATGTATATTAATAATTGTATATAAGTATTTATTACTTCCTCATAGAGGAAGTTATGCTTCGTTAAAAAAAAATTCGAGATTTATATGTCCGGTTGTATATTTATGTGCAAAATCGAACAACGCAATTTATCATAGAGAAAGTCATTGCGCAAAACCCTTTGCACGCTTTTTATTAAGTATTTGTTTACCTGCGATTGATACTTCATCTTTTTCGATGGGGCTTGAGTGATATCGTCATCCGTTGATTCACCCTCGGTGTTTGAATCCGATGTCAGGGTAAGCTTTCTCTTGTTCTCATTGATCGCCGCTGTGCAGAACAATGCGTGTTTTCTGGTGAGATGTTGCATCAAATTTGTAGTGTTGCCACTGTGTTTGCAAACTTGATTGCAAAGGGTACAGCGAGCCGTCACGTCGGTCTCTTTTTCGAAGTACCGCCAAGCAAGACTCGACTTATTCGATCTGGAAATCAGGAAAGAATAAAGAATATTTAAGAATAAGAAAGTTTTTTTAAGGAATAAGGAATCAGGAAGGAATAAGAAATAATTCCAAATGTATACATCTCTTGTGACCGCGGCTGCCACCGTGTACAAGAATTGGGGGAGTGCGGTAAAATGAGTTTGTTTAGGTTGGAGGATGTACGTGTGAAAGCGTGCTGTACCAACTCTAATTTTTATAAGTATAGAAAGACTTACCTCACTTTATCCTTGCCACCATGAGATGCTTTTGTTTTCTTCGGAGCTTCGGGGTTCGTTTCTGGAACTGCCGAGGATGTTTCCTCTACAATCTCGATTAGCGAACTGCAAAAATATACTCATTAATGTTTATTGTATCATACATATCAAAGTCACCTTAACCCTTCCAGTACCGGGGACTTTTTGCTCATTGCAAATAACCATACTTTCTTTTAAGTACATAAACGATACGTATGATCGTACAAAAATAGTCCAAAATACAATAGTAAAAAATAGTACAAAAATAGTAGCGTTATCAAAAACAACGAATTTTTACAGATTTTTTTTAGCACAGTAACAAGTTTTTCGAATCATTTAATGGTTGCCTCTCGGCAAATACTAGGTCCTTGTTAAACGAGTGTGAGGTACGTGAAGGGTTAATAAAATAATAATCAAATAATCATTAATATTCATAAAAGTTATTGCATGGCTGGGATGTACTTACGATCCGACATCATCGGTTGATTCGATTGATTGATGGATAACATGTATTTCCTCGCCGTCGTTGAGGGGCAGTATCCAAACGCTATCTTCTAAAATGATACAATCACAATACGATTAACAATTAAAAGATAAAAACATGAAATTATCAAATAAGAATATTAAAATTTCAAATTTTTTTTTTTTTTCTATGAACTCTCTACAAATTTTGTTTAGGTTATGTTAACCTAATAGACGCAAAGGCGAAGCAGGTGCCCGACAAACTAATTACCCAAATTATATCAATATAAATTATTATGAACAAATCCTACCTTCTCCATCCGCCATTTTCCGGCAATCCCTCCACTTTCTCTCTGAAAAGTTGCTTCAAGTTTGGGCGAACAGTGAACGAGAGTCGAACGTGTGAGCAGAGACGAAGAAAGAACGTGCAATTCACTTTTTTTTTATTACGCCGGTTCGCGCTTTCACAACGGTAAACGTAAAGCGCGGGATTCAAATTCCACAACTGAAAGTGCTGCCGTCGCTTGCTTCCGAGTTTCACTGCTTGTCGTTCCGATGTTGGGTAAAACGAATCGGACATCGATTAATCGACTAGAGAAAATATCGACAAAATATGGTCGATTAATCGGATAAAAATATCGACATATTCGATACATCGAAAAGTATCGCCCATCCCTACTGTTGTTGTGGTTACCGGGAGTTACGTTTTTGCAGTTTTGCTTTCTCATACCCTGATAGACAAACCAGCACGAAACGCAGCACATGACACAATAATTACGGCACGTGCTGCACATGCCGTAATTATTGTGTCATGTGCTGCGTTTCGTGCCGTTTGTCTATCAGGGTAGAGGAAGCTTTGTTTTCGTGAAAAATTTTTTTTTTCGAGATTTTAGTGTCAGAGTACTTAAAATAGTCCGAAACGTCGAGAAATGTGATTTTTTGCTGGCGTCCGGACGTATGTGTGTGCGTGCGTGCGTGCGTGCGTGCGTGCGTGCGTGCGTATGTGTGTGTGTTTGTGACAGACTTGCGTCGTTTAAAACGACTATAACTCGGAAACGGTTCGAGATAGCCACTTGAAATTTGGTGAACTAGTAGAGTGGTCATGTCTCTTCCCTCGGTGCAATTTTCATGAAGATTGAGGCCCGTTTCGAGATTTTACGCGATTTTGAAATTTTTGAAAAAAGGTCGTGGTAGCTCCAACTTGCGTAAAATTAGAGCAATCCTCCTACAACTGCCCACAAATATACTATTTTGATCAAAGACCTTTGGTATTGAATTTGGTCAAAATTTATCGAAGGGGTAAGATTTTATGGGATTTTGAGTTTATCTGAGTTTTCTGAAAAATGACTAAAAACGATCTAATTCGAGTAAATATGGAGGTACCGATCGGAAATTTGACATGGGAAGACTAACACTGTACAATGTTTCGTATTAAATTTGGCGAAAATGGATCGAAACGTTAAAATTGTATGGGATTTTGAAATTTTTGAATTTTTTTAAAAAGTTGTATTTTTTGTCCGACACGAGTTTATGTATCAAGTGTCGCCCTAGGAGTAAAATAATTCGGAGACTCGTCATCGGTGGCTGAAAAATACATTAGACGTGGCCACAAAACGGTGAATATTGGGATAAGTGACTTAATAATTCGGAAGAAATTTTTTTTCCAAAACCCTGTATTTTCGTTAATTGAAGTAGGTGCACGGATCTAACAGAGCAAAGACATCGGTGTATTTTTTCGCGCTGAACCTGAATCGGCCAGTCGTTTTGCATAAAAGGCAAACACGTTGTTGACGTTAAAACAAGTTGAAACTTACATTTTTCATATCGCTTCCTCATAAAAGTTGAAAATTGAAATCTTCATATGGCGTCTTCATAAAAGTTGAAAATTGAAATTTTCATATGGCTTCCTCATATAAGTTGCAAATTGAAATTTTCATTTGGCTTTCTCATAAAAGCTGCAAATTTAAATTTTCATATGTCCTTCTCATAATGTTCCTTTATTTGCGAAGCTTCCTCTATGAGGAAGCCAACAATACAGAAAATGCTTCCTCGTAGAACAAGCTTCGCAAATAAAGGAACGTTATGAGAAGGCCATATGAAAATTTTTATTTGCAGCTTTTATGAGAAAGCCACATGAAAATTTCAATTTGCAACTTTTTTCTACTTACGTTACAACCGCGAAATTACGTTGCATAAACCAGTACAAAAAGCTATTACTGTAGTTGTTTCGCCCATTTTAACCTCGCAATAACCGGTTGTTACGTTCTGGCGGTTGGCGTACTTACCTTACACCCGCATAATTGCCTAGAATATACCGGCATAAAAAGCTCTTGATGCGGTTGTGTCGACCATTTTTTCCGCAATGTATCCAGTATGTACGTTTTTGCAGTAGTTCCATTATTTTACAAACGCAAGACTACCTCGATTAAACTGGTACCAAGTGCTGTTGCTGAGGTTGTTTCGAAATTTGTTACCGCTAAACGACCGGATGTTATCATTTTACGCTTGTCTGCCTCGTCGTACTACTGCAAAAAAAAACTACTAATAAACCTGGGCCAAGAATTGTTGGTGCGGTTGGTTTAACCTTTCAACCGCGTAATATCCGTCATTGAATTATTGCACTTGATTTACAATCGCAAAATTACTGCTTATTAGCGGTAATTTTGCGATTGTAAATCAAGTGCGGTTTCTTAACCGGTACCGACCGATGCTGCTGCAGTAGAATTCATTTTTTTTTTACCGCGAATCAAACGGTGTTTACTTTTTGCAGGTGTTCTACTCACATTATAACTGCAAAATTGACCCTGAATAAACCAATACGAAAAGCTATTGCTGTAGTTGTTTCATTTATTTTAACAGCAAAATAACCGGCTGTTACATATTGCCGTTGTTCTACTTACCTACCAACCCCATAAGTGCCCCGAATATACCGGTATAAAAAGCTCTTGTTGCGGTTGTTTCGACAATTAACCGCAAAAATGTCACTATCGGTTGTTTCGTGGTAAAATGTTTAAAAACAACCACCGCGGCAGTTCTTTGTAATGGTTTAATAGTGGTAATCTTGCGGTTGTAAGGCGAGTAGTACATCAACCGCGCAAAGTAAATTACTGGTAACACGCGGTCAAATTGTTCAAAGCAACCACAGCACCAGCTCTCTACAACCGGTGTACCGGTTCATCAGTGGTAAAGTAGACATCGGTTGTAAGGTAAGTAGAACAACCACAAAAATTTCACATTCGGTTGTTTCATGGTAAAATGTTTAAAAACAACCACAGCGGCAGTTCTTTGTACCGGTTTAATAGTGGTCATTTTGCGGTTGTACGGCGAGTACATCAACCGCGCAAATTACATTACTGGTAAGATGCGGCCAAATTGTTCAAAACAACCACAGCAGCAGCTCTCTATAACCGGTTTATTCGGAATAATTTAGTGGTTGTAAAGTAAGTCTGACAACCGCAAAAAACATAAACAACGGTTATTTTGCGGCTACAGTTGTCGAAATGACCACAGCAACGGCGTTCGTACCGGTTTCATCGAGGTAATTTTGCGGTTGTGAAGCAGCCGGATGAACCGGTGTACCGGTTCATCAGTGATAAAGTAACGGTTGTAAGGTAAGTAGAACAACCACAAAAATGTAACTATCGGTTGTTTTGTGGTACATTTTTTCAAAAACAACTACAGCAGAACCTCTTGTTACCGGTGTAATAACGGTGACTTTTCGGTTATAACGCGAGTCCATCAACCGCGCAAATTCAATGACCGGCATCATGCGGTAAATATTCGGTTCGGCTAATTTCGCGGTTGTAAAGAAGGTAAAACAACCACAAAAAAAATAACTACCGGACATTTTCGAGTTATAATAGTCAACGCAACCACAACGGGCACACTCGTCGAGCAGTTTTATTGCCAGTTATTTTGTGGTCAGAATGCGGACATTTCTCGGGCAAAGGTTCGACAGAAAGAACCATAATTGCGGTAATTTCGCAGTAGAAGTTATGGTAAAACACAACCGGTAAAAATTGGCGGTAAAAATGCGGTCGGCGATGCCGACAGGGTAGCATGTGAAACACTCCCAGATAGAAAAACGTGCCATGAAGCGGGTATCGTACCATTGGTACCGCCACCGTTCCGTCCCCTGCTTAAAATATCTGACAGAATCTGATAGAAACGGATGCATAACTTGCACGTTTTAATACGACTTGTTTCCGCTTTATCCGGCATTCAAAATAACAGATGAATAATGTATCCTTTTGTATACGCGAAATATATCAACAGCGAAAAAATAAAAAGGCGTAATCTCTATCTTAAAGTATATGAGTTCCGTCGTTTTGATTCTTAGCATTCCATATATATATTTCATATTCGTTTCCGAATGTTACAGCAAAATACAAGTTTTTATACGATCACATAACGAAATATGTAATGATATGAAAGGAAAAGTACATGAATGGATACAGAATCATAGAAATAGAAAGAAATATTAAATCGGAAATATTCGGATTATATATCATGGAAATCATGCATGATCGGACAGAGAAATATTCGGATAGCGATATATCACGAAAACGAACATGATCGAACAGAGAGCGATAGAAACGGAACGAAACATGAATGCGGAAACATTCGGATAGCGCTATATTACGTAAACATACACGATCGGATAGAGAACGATAGAAACGGAACGAAATATTAATGCGGAAACATTCGGATAGCGATATATTACGAAAACAGACACGATCGGATAGAGAACGATAGAAACGGAACGAAATATGAATGCGGAAACATTCCGATAGTGATATATTACGAAAACATACACGATCGCGGATAGAGGACGATAGAAACGGAACGGAATATGAATGCAGAAACATTCGGATAGCGATATGTTACGAAAACATACACGATCGGATAGAGAACGATAGAAACTGTATAAGTGTATACGAATTTACTCGGATACGTCAATATAATTCACATGATACCTTCCGTATATATCCGCGTTGAATTCGGGAAAACGTGCAGAAAACACATAATCGACGGATAGAAGTTTCTTTCATCCGCATCTATCCGGAATTTCAAGCAGCGTCGCCGTGCAGTCATTTTTCTATCTGGGCTGTGGAGTGCGAGAAAGACAGCATCAGTGGTTCTCTCGGCGGAACGAGAGAGACATGCTGAGAACGTGTTTCACATGCTCTTAAGGCGAGGCTAAACCTGTGCGACGAGCGGTCGAGTGCGAGAGAGACAGCGCCATAGGGTTCGTGTGAGAGCGAACGAGAGAGGATTTAAACTCCCCTTAAGAGGAGGCTAAACCGAGACGGCGCTCGCTTTGGTGTGAGAGAGACAGCACCATGGGAATTGTGTGAGAGTGAGAGAGAGGAGTTTAAACTCCCCTTAAGTTAGGGTATCATAGGCAGTATATCAAATGAACACTGAAAAAAATGACACTACGACAGCTGAACAAGAAAAGTGTACACCGTGAAAGGCAGCGCCCAACATCTTTACACTTGTCACTCCTTCATGACAGAAATCCTTGAAAATCTTGATTTTTCGACCGGAAGTCAGGTCATATCTGAAGTACGTCACTTCCGGTCTAGAAATCGCACTTATCGACCGGAAGATACCTCCGGTTGAAAAATGAGATTTTTGTAACACGTGCACGAAAAGTCCCGCTTTTCGTGCCTGTAAACCCTAATAGACAAACGGCACGAAACGCAGCACATGACACAATAATTACGGCATGTGCAGCACGTGCCGTAATTATTGTGACATGTGCTGGGTTTCGTGCTGCTTTGTCTATCAGGGAAGTGTGTCGAAAGTGGCGCTTTCTAGCAGAGAATGCGCGAGAAATGCTGTAGATACTATTTTTACACGCTAGTTTGTTTTCCGCACACTTTTTTCACACGCTAGTTCCTTTTCGCACACTTTTTTCACACTCTAGCTACTTTTGCACACACTTTTTCACACTCTAGCTACTTTTGCGCACACTTTTTTAACACTCTAGTTACATTTCGCGCTGACTTATCTGCCACTGTAGTTATTTTTCCGAACGCACTTTACAGGCACGAAAAGCGGGAATTTTCGTGCACTTGTCACAAAAAGTCGTATGCGATACTTTTACGAAAAAGCGGTCTCCCGACGGCGGTTGGGAAGTAGGCAGCACTCGCCTCCTCTCGAGCTACAAACGTCACTCGGCTTCGCCTCGTGCCGTTGTAGCTCTCGATCTGGCTCGTGCAGCCAACTTTACAACCTTCATCGAAAGACCACTTTTCCGTACTAGTATCGCAAAGTATTATTTTAAACCGGAAGTGATGTTTGCCCCGGATGACGTGACTACCGGTCGAATCGTGAAATTTTCCAACCGGAAGTGACTTTTCCCATGGATAGGTACGAACGATGACCGACTCACCTAAAATCCTTATTGGCAATGCAGAAATGTCGCCGTAAAAAGTAAAATACCTAGGAATGTACATAGGTTAGAAAATAGATTTTAACTACCATCTACAATACGGAAAAACCTATCCGACAGAGATGAAAAAAGCTATCCAACAAAAATGAAAACAGCTATCCGACACAGATGAAAAACGCCATCTGACAGAGACCACTTCAAAAGCCTAACGTTTAAAAACGTAGATAGTCGTATAAGACATGCCGTCAAAATATATAAAACTATCTTTTAGACAATATCGAACATGGTCACCCGGTTTTATTAAGCTGCGAAGAAACCGCACGAAAAAAAGGACAGCCGAAACATGCTCAATTGGGCGAATCACCAGAATTTGAAACCCGTCAAATCCTCTCTACAACTTACGGAACTCTTGTCTTTACAAAAATGCCGACACGGATCCTATCATAAACAGTTCTCAATGAAGCAAATGAAATATTTACAACCATTATACATAAAGCGAACACCACATAACAAACTAAGACATAAATTCCCTACACACGCTATTTAACAAGCCATAGAAAGAATGGCCAACGAGAATTAAGAATCACAGACACTAGGACCTCGATTTGTGCGCACCCGGTTTCCGTAACAGTCCCCACCACGCAGCGAATATCGATCGACGCAGTAAGCTATTTGCCATGCTCGACAGTTAGTATGGGCGGAGCATGCGCAGCCTCGTTTTTCGTGCGTGTCAGCGCGAGCCGGCCCCGCCGCTGTGAATGAAGTCGAGGTCCTAGTGTATCTTCACACACACTACAAAACTCTTCCAATATATGGGTAAAAACTGCAAAAGAAAATACAAAGAACATGTTACTCCGTAAATGTGCTACGCTGTAAATATAATATATTCGGTATAAATCTCACATCGCTAAACATGTAACGCATTATGTTTTAATCGCGTTTAAACTACTACTACTACTCTTGACCGTTCTTGATGTCTACACAATTTTCATCGAACGCACAAATGTAAAGTATGATAGGGCTGTCCTTATTGTCTACAATATAAAAATTACCTATTAATTCAATATCAATGACAGTTTATCCGGTGCCGCAGTTTTTTAATACAATTTTCTTAATAAAATAACCATTCTTCTTACCAGCAAGACGGTTCTCAAAGACATGATTAAAATCTTCCCCGCAGTTACTTCGCAAGGTACACTACAACGCATTATCATCAATTGTAACAGCTTCCGAGCTTTAATCGATAGTCTGTACCATTGGCTGTTGTGGCTGCTCGAAAAAAGGTTTCATTATACGGCCAGACAACCAATTCTTCATTGTTTACTCACATATGAAAGTGAATATTGATACTGTGATCCAGGAGTAATTGGCAAAGGTAGCTATATACGATGAAGAGAAACATTATAGAACATACGTAGACGATGAATTTCATGGTTTCATCCGAATCAGACTTTCTCATAAAAATCTGAATTAACGAAAAGTTTATCTGTTAATAATTCAGAGTTAATTATTCATCATTAGTGGCAACTTTTACCCGAAGTCCAGATATGTTAAGCTGAATCACGCCAAACCCGATGATAAAAAAAAACGCCCATGTGTTGGAGCTCTCGATGAGATTGACGTATCTGAAAACAGTGGATTCAAAAAAATAATATTGTCTAGTTCAGTAAAACTAGAATTTATCTATAAAAAATACGTTCTGTTCACTATCTCACTCGATCGCATCATTGTGTCTGACGATGCACGAAGCTAGGTGCAACATGCCCTTTTCGTTCAGCTCATACGAAATTACTTGTTTTTTCACTGATGTCTCATTCCCCATTCGTTCTAATTTCTGCCTGCGGTTTCAGTTGGGGCTTTTTCATCATTATTACTCTCGATTAATCATTGACTCACCCCAATGCGGCAAAAATTCCACAGCCGTGCTGCACGTGAGTGATAAACATAATGTCGTTTGCTATGCAGACTATACACAACACACATAAGCATAAGGAAGAATAAACAGCGATGTAAAAATAATATTTCTGTACGTCGAGATGATAATAGTCGACGGGAAATGGAAATTTTCCCGGTTCCGTGCCGTTCATCCACAAAATGTTGATGATCTTTGAAAAGACTGGTTGGGCCATAAAGATGAAGAAGCTTGAATACATCGTAGCTGTACGTAATAAACATTAATACATAAAATTTTGGTTAAATTTAAAGTACAGTAGATCATCACGATTTTCCAAATCTCGGGAACAAAGTCAATTAGGCACGACCGTGTAAGTTGGATAACCCACTGCCTGCCCAAGTGCCTGCCCACCATCGCATTCCGTACGCAACTTTCCGTTTCCGAGCGCCGTTACGCGTAGCGGTTGAATTTCAACAGTTCACGATTTTAACTCGATTAAATTGAATATGATAAAATAGCGGAATATGTTCGATGCTCGAGTACGACAAAATGTAGTGTCCATCGATCTTTGTTTCGCATCAAGCTTGCCGCAGCGTTCCCTCTCTGTCGTGTTTATAGGAGCGACAATTTCATTCGCAGGTGGCGAAAAGGAAAAAGTCGCTTAGGTCGAAAGGGAAGAAGTCCCCATGTAGCACGAATACGGACTTTTTAGAAGGGGTCGAATTGGCCTTACGCGGTCGTCATTATTGGAAAAATGCGGTCGTCAACTGTACATCTTAACATATTTGATTAACCTGTATACGCAACAGTCAACGTTCTTCCCTTCTCAACGTATTTATGAAGAATTTCCACTTCTCGGTCTCGAGCCCACACTTGCCAATCCATGCGAATACGATTTAGTAACTTTAATGTCTATACGTATCAAACAGATCTTCACCAGAGGTGCTTTGGATTGCCGTTATAATGATGGCGCGCATGCGCATGGTCGCTTTCTGGTACGAATTCTTGCCAAAAAACGGTCGTGCGTATGAGCGCGGTCGTTTTCTGGTACGAATTCTAACAGTGTTATAAATCGTAAAAATAGCACTGACCGTTTGCGAGTTCCACATTAATCCAACAAACTTAACAGCGTAAAATCCGCCGAAAAGTAATGATAGGAAACCGTCTAGAAGGACTGGCCAGTCATCAAGATGTTTTAGAATAGCCAATATTAGAGGTATGAATTGACTGACGGTGCAAAAAATGATAATAGCAACACGGGTGTGCCTGGCACGTCTGCTCTGATACGGCCATTGCCCAATAAGCGTCATGAAAGTTTTATTTAATCTATAGTAACGGTGTTGAAATAAGTCGTCCATCGTGACTCGAAGTACCTCAAATGATGGCGTAGCAACAACTATCGCTAATCCCTACGGAACCCAACACACTACGGGTTTCATTTTCCATGCGTGTCATTGTTCTTTTCTCGGCGAGAATTTCCATGGAATTATGTCAAGTACTAGACGTTTAAATTACCCAGATAGACAAATTACGGCACGGCGACGGAATGGTGGCGGTACCAATGGTATGATACCCGTTTGACGGCACGTTTTTCTATCTGGGTACTTTTCTACACGTCTAAGTTGAGCGACACCGACATGGAAGGTCTATAGTCGCTATTTTCCACCCTCCGTATGCGCCGGTGTTAGGTATTCTACCTCTCTTCACGCGCTTTACTAAGAAATATATTAACAGTGAAATCGCCAATTTACGTAGATATTTGTTGAGAAATGAGTCATCGCGCATATCGCGTAGCGTACCTTGCCCCTCACCTGCCAGGCGCATGCGCGCCCGAGCTTGCTGTTACCGCTGTAAAGTAGTCGAACAAAAGCATTCGGTGAAGCATCACGTTTATTCACAAGACAGTCGTACAAGTTATTTCACGCGCAGTCAATGTTAGTTATCCCGTAATATCCTATGTAGCTCCTGGTCGTGAATCCTCGACAACATTTGCTAGGGGAATGAACTTTTATCGCAATCACATGAAACATAAGTTCTTGTCATCCTTAGTTTGAAATTAAAGAATGGTCGGCGTGGACGTGAAATGGTTGACTTCTGGGTACAACGCAGCCGTGTTTCGGGGAGTCGAACATAAATCGAGCGTGAATCTCCAACACCGCAGCAGGGACCTCCCATGTAGGGAGACCGGTCGAATCAGGGAAGGGTTGATATAGCTCTCGTGAGTTCCAGAAAGGAGAGCCCCGTCAAGGTACGAGTTGACGTGAGCTATATCGCTATACGTCCGATGGACATGACGTCCGATTTGGAAAACCCGGTTTTAAATAAGACGTCACATGATTGGAGATAACGTCACTTGAGAGGGTTCCGAGGAAAACGGAGAAGTCGCGTACAGTAATATATCTAGGAGTAAAACAAGGAGGAGGAGAGGAAAAAAACGTTCCGTAACATTCGACACGCCGTGCCTGCATCATGCAGTCATGTGCGTCCGCAGGTGACGACATTGTGGCGGCACGGCGTTTTGATAAGAAGGTGCTTGCCACAGTTTCAGCTCGCTGTGGAGCTTCACGTAGAGATTGTGGCGGCATTCCCATGTCGTCAGTTTTCTATCTGAATAAGAAGGAGAATGTTTAAAGAGGTGGACTAAGAAGCGTGGAGGGTTGCATCTTGCGTTTCGAGATGCTGATGAAGAGAGAAAGCGAGGATGGTTAGTGTGCAGTGGTCGTCACTAACCATCAGTTTGGAAAATCTCACGTTTCGACCAAAAGTGACGTCATCTAGTGGAAGCTGTTTTGAGTTCGACGTGCGGTCTAGGTCGATGCAGGGAACTGATGAGAAAACGGTAAATGATACCAGACGTGTGCTTACTGTTTGAGCGTGCTCCACGCAATGCCGTGGGCCGGCCACGCCCTGGGGGGTTATTCTCGAGTCACTCGTTTGCAAAACGTATACGTTCTGTCGCTGTATTCATTCATATGTTTATACGCACACAGCGAAAGAACGTATACGTTTTGCAAACGAGTGACTCGAGAATAACCCCCCTGGTCCCAGTGCGTATCTCTCCCTACCAGGTGGCGCTCGAGTTCCAGTCCCACAACATCTCCCCTTTATTAATCCACAAGTGTTTTCTTCTTTTTACATCTGTGAATACAGTTCTAGCGACCTTAACATTAATACTCATACATAACATTTTTTCTTTATTTATATGCTTAAGCTAAGACAAGGTCAGGTAATCTTTCCACCATGCCGGTTTGGTCGGTTCCCTACGAGGCCTCGGTGTGGGTGCCGATTCAGTTACTTCGCTTGGTTCTCGCGGTGGCTCGGTTTCGGTTTCGACGGGGTTGTCACCCTGAGTCGCACTACTCGGCCCAGGTTTAACATCTTGCACATTATTTTCCGCCTTAGTCCGGATAGCATTTTGTTCTGCTTCCTCTACGCTTCTATCCTTATTCATCACCGGACTGTAGTCGTTTGAATTCGGCACAAACTTTTTATATGGCGCCGGTACGAGGTGAAACCGGTTACACCGAACATTCCCGTTGCTTGTTCGTACCCAATAGGATCTAGGTTCACCCGAAGGGCCTTGTATTTTCCCTAACGTCCTGAGATCGATTACCCAAACGGGGTCTCCTGCTTTGAGTGGAGATAATTCGACGGCGCGGTGTCTAGAATTAAAATTGCTACCTTGCCTCCTTTTCCGAGCTACCTCGTCGCGTTTGAGCTGTTTTGTAGCACTGTCAGCTGGGAGGAGCCATGCTTGGCAGGGTTGGGATGCTCGACTTAATTCGTCTTGAAAAAAATAATTCTGCTGGGCTGAAACCGTTTTCCAAGGGTGTGCTTCTATATGCAAGCAGGGCTAAGTAAATATCGTCGTCCCTAGATTTTTTCATTAAATTTTTTGCCGTTTTTACTGCCGCTTCCGCAGCTCCGTTGCTTTGCGGGAAGTGAGGTGAGCTTGTGACAGAGAGAAAACCGTATTGGTTTGCGAACAGCTTAAATTCGGACATAAACTGTGGACCGTTGTCCGAGCGAACGATATCCGGCAGACCGTACCTTAAAAACGCTTGCTTACAAACCTCTATAATCGCTTTCGAACTTAACGACGCGAGACGGAAGAACTCGAAGTACCGCGAATAGTAGTCTGTGATAATGACGTACCAGTAGTCTAGTTTAAAAAGATCTATGCCGATTTTCTGCCACGGTCTGGACGGAGAATCTTCCTGTATGAATGGCTGGCTCGGGTTAACTCGATGCTCTATACAATTTGGGCAGTTGAGTATTAGGTTTTTCAGTTGCGTCGAAAGTCCTAGCCACCAAATGACCTGTTTTGCTCTATCTCTGCACCGCGTGATACCGAGATGGCCCTCGTGTAAGCGCAGTAATAATTCTTTTTGGAGACTGCGCGGAACTACCAAACGACTGTTGTACAGTAAGAGGTCATCGCCGATC
This sequence comes from Exephanes ischioxanthus, assembly GCA_958510785.1. Classification (NCBI taxonomy): domain Eukaryota; kingdom Metazoa; phylum Arthropoda; class Insecta; order Hymenoptera; family Ichneumonidae; genus Exephanes; species Exephanes ischioxanthus. The sequence continues at coordinate 23,632,600 of OY294017.1, read as the reverse complement.
GAGAAGTGGTGTTTGAGTTGAGCGTACTCTTTCAACTCTGTCGGGATCTGATCTTTCGACGGCCATTTGGTTGCGCAAAACTTTTTCAGCATCTGACAAACCACGTCTTTTCCTTGTTCCGCGCGGACTTTATATAGCATGTCGTTTGAGGCTGGAAGGCTCTTGATGGTGGCTATTACGAAATCAGAGGTGTCCTGTTCGATTACATTGGTACTCGCGTATTCTCTTTCCGGGTTGCGAGACAGCATCGGCCAGGACCAAGGATTTTCCGGGGCTGTATTTTGCGGTATAGCTGTAACGCATAAGGCGAAGACGTAAACGCTGTAAACGCGGCGTCAAGTCGTCCAAAGGCGTTGTTTGAAGGATTTGAAGGAGGGGCTTGTGATCCGTTTCAAGAGTTATCGTGATCCCTACTATATAATCCGCGAATCTTTCGGCTGCGTACGTCAGGGCTAGGGCCTCTTTTTCAATTTGAGAATAACGTTGTTCTGTAGGGGTTAACGTGTACGAGCCGTAGGCGACAATCTGTCGCTCCTCACTATTCCCCTGCAAAAGAACAAAACCGATACCGTAGCTTGAAGCGTCTGCTTGAATCCATATAGGCTTTGAATAGTCGTACAGAGCCAGGACGGGGGCTGTTGCTAAAAGCTCTTTTATTTTCTGAAACGCGTTTATTTGAGCTGAGTCCCACACGAACGCTGACTTTTCCTTTAAAAGAGAATTTAGAGGCTCCAGAATGGTGGATCTGTTCGGAAGGAACTTTGCTGCGAAGTTGACCATTCCGAGGAATTGCATCAAGGACGTTTTGTTTGTTGGCTCCGGAAAATTTTGTATGGCCGAGACTCTTTCCGGCAAATTTTGTATGCCCTGAGCTGAGACTAAGTGCCCAAGAAACTGCACCTCTTGCACGCCGATTATACATTTCGACTGATTTAGAGTTATTCCTTCGTTACTAATTCGTTTCAGAGCCTCTCTCAGGGTCGCGTCATGATGCTCCATGGATTCCCCATAGATCAGTATATCGTCCATATGAACGATTACGTTAGCCATGTCGTCGAAAATTCTCGAAAAACCTCTGCGAACAAGTCTGGTGCGGAATTGATTCCGAACGGTAATCTTTTAAATGCGTATCTCCCGAACGGAGTAATGAAAGTCGTCAGATGTTGGCTCTCTTTGTCTAGCTTGAGCTGATAAAAGCCCGATTTAGCGTCTAGTTTGCTGAAGAATTTAGCATTTCTCATGCGAGCCAGAGAAATATCGACATTTAAAATTGGGAAGACAGGCCTTAGGATGTTCTTGTTGACCTGCGTATAATCTCCGCAAACTCGAACCGTTTCGCCTTTCGGAATGCAAACTATAGGGCTACACCACTTTGTTGACTCTTTTACGCGCTCTATTACATCATCTTTTTCCATTTTTGCTAATTCGTTTTTTAATTTAGGCAGTAACGGTATTGGCACTGATCGAGGGACCGACTGACTGTATGGAATAATATCGGGTTTTAAGTGGATTTTAAATTCCTGCTTGAAGTTTCCGAGGCCCTTAAAAATTGCTGGAAATTCTCGCTCGATGTGCACTGACGAATTGCCAAGAGCTTGGAGCGGGCCCATTATTCGCACCAGATTAAAGATTCTAATCGCGTCTTTTCCGAAGTGGTTCTTTCGGAGATTTCTTATAACGCAACACCTTAGCTGTTTAGCAAGATTATTGATTTTTATCGTTACGGGCAGCATCCCGGCTACGTCTAAAACTTTCCCATCGGGACCCTGCACATTAATTTTTTTCGGAATTATCTTACCGAGCGCGCTTACTGGGACGTCGCAGTATTTCAAACAGGTCACATCGGCTCCCGTGTCTATGTGGAATTTCCTGCTTTGCTGAAAATCCTCGATGAAAGCGTCGACGTCGAAGTCGTCGTTACTCCCGCTTTGAGAGACGTTCCCCAGAAAATAAACATTGGAGTCGTCTTCATCTTCTGCATCCTCGGTTGTCGCGGCTTGTGAGAGAATTACCGATTTCGATCGGCAAACTTTGTCCCAATGACCTATTTTTCCGCAATTGCGGCATTTTGAGGTTAGCGCAGGACATTTATTGTTTCTGTGAAATTTCAGGCCGCATCTTGAACAATCAGTATTCCGTCCTTTCGGCGCAGTGGATTAACCACCAGCTGTGACATTTTTCACTCTATCGATGTCGATGACTTCGGGCGCTGCCGGTAGAGAATTTACTTGCCGACGTTCATCTTCGGTTTGGCGAGCTATAGTCACGGCGGAATCTAAGGTTAGGTCGGACTTGAGTTGCAGACGCTCTTTTGTTCGAGAGTCTGTTAGCCCCATGACGATCCGATCTCTGATTAACTCGTCCCTGAGCTGACCATAGTTGCACTTTTCCGCCATGACGTGCAACGCTGTAACGTATTGGTCGACCGTTTCTCCGGCGAGCTGAGATCGAGAGTTGAAACGAGACCTCTCGAAAACAACATTTTTCTTTGGTTCGAAATAGTCCGTGAAAGCTTGCATCACGTCTTCAAAGCTCTTACCGTCGGGCTGTGGCATCACTTGCGTAAAAATCTCTTCGCTTTTCTCTCCCATCGCGTACAGCAAGATGTCGATCTTCTCCACTGCTGTTTTCGCCGACAGGTCCGCTACGTTTAGATATCTCATGAAACGTTTTTTCCAGGTGGGCCACGTTTCTGGTTTTGAGAAGTCGAAGTTGCTTGGAAGTTGCAAAAAGTTAGCCGCGCGAGCGTTAACTTGGATTACGGGGGCCGGATCAGCCATCTTGCTTGATGTATTTCAACCGTAGTGTGGCTTATTCCCCAGCTACTTTACGATGAGACTGTTGTTTCCCCTTTGATCCAAAAACGTGTTCTTCTAATTCACCACCGCTGCCACCATGTTTTGAGTTCGACGTGCGGTCTAGGTCGATGCAGGGAAATGATGAGAAAACGGTAAATGATACCAGACGTGTGCTTACTGTTTGAGCGTGCTCCACGCAATGCCGTGGGCCGGCCACGCCCTGGTCCCAGTACGTATCTCTCCCTACCAGGTGGCGCTCGAGTTCCGGTCCTGTAGTGATCAGATTACATTTGGATGCGGAATGACGACAAATCACCACAGAGTTTATTTTAGTACGAATATTTATTCTTACGTAATGCTTTATACTCCTTGAGTGAGAAGGTATGTTTTTACAAGCCGTTGAGAAGAAACGGAAAAGCGTTGAGAAACCGACAAAGACGAAAATTCCAACGACGACGACGAAGACGAAACCAATTCCGACGAAAACTACAAAGACAACGATTACGACGAAGACGACAGTTACGAAAATGACGGCAATTCATGTCACGATGCTGAATCGGATGCCTACAACTACGACGAGTTCGACGCCGGACTCGAGGAAGTAGGCGAAATGCTCTGTCAGCACGTAATCAAGATGGACGCCATGAACCATCGTGTCAGCGCCAAGAATTTACGATGCCTGGGTTTTACAATCAACAATTACCAAAAACTTCGCGACAATTGCGAACATGAGATCGAATGTATGAGGCAGGAAAAGATCGGCGTTAGCAATGTTTCGTATAACGATGTATTGATGAATGATATGAATCGTTTAGCAGTGTACGCGAGAAACAAAGATATCGTGGATGCTCTGGAGACGGGAGATAACAAGAACATGTTTTATCTGTACTTAGATATGCTTAAAATACGTTTAAAAAAAGGCCAAAAGAGGGCCGTTCTGCTGGATTCGAGCATGAAATCTTCAAGTTTCTTGACGGGATTCGCTCTGCCGGATCTCTCGACTGGCAAGATATTCAACTATCTGAGCAACAGGAATTTGGAAAACTTGATAAAGGCTGGTCCTTGCATCGAGAGCGATGGTTAGTAACATAGGCAAACTAAACATGAGCGCAGCTCCGGAGCGTCTTGCGACCTTGAAAGAACTCGACGATAAAGTTGATCTATGATTCATTTTTTTACTTATTTTTTTATATGATGTTAAAAGATAGTTCATTATGGGTAAACGTGGGCAAACTGTTAATCACGTCGGGGTCACCAATTTCTGTAGTGATCGGATTACATTTGGATGCGGAATGACGACAAATCACCACAGAGTTTATTTTAGTACGAATATTTATTCTTAGGTAATGCTTTATACTCCTTGAGTGAGAAGGTAAGTTTTTACAAGCCCTTGAGAAGAAACGGAAAAGCGTTGAGAAAGTTCCAGAAGCTTGGGGCGAGACGCTACGCCTAGACTGTGGGGGTACGTCTCTCGCTTCCCATTGGCCGGCTGGTTTCCAAAGGCGTCGTTGCGGCGACAAGGCGCCACAGTCCCACAACAGAAGCGTCACTCCCGGTTTGAAAATCTCATTTTCCGATCGGCAGTGAGGTAATTTAGATGAAACGTCACTTTGAGTTTGAAAATCTCACTTGTCGACCGAAAGTGACGTAATCTAGGGAAACGGGACTTCTGGTCCGGCATATTACATTACTCCACGAGTTAGAAAAAGTGTTTCGCACGAGGGATGTACAACATTTTTCATCACAAGTGCGAAAATGGCGGTTTTACGCACGCAAAGCGGGCGGAAAAGTGGCCATTTCCGCACCAAGTGATGAAAATGTCATTTATCGCCCAGAAGTGACGTCATCGCGGAAAGTGAGATTTTCAAACCGGAAGTGTCGTTTCCCTTAGATGAAGTTACTTCCGGTCGAAAAGTAAGATTGTCAAACCGAAAGTAACGTGTCCCCTAAATGAGGTCACTTCCGGTCGAAACGTGGGATTTTCAAAGCGGAAGTGACGTATTGCCAGACAGTACTCAAGATTTTTACACCATTTTTCTATTCTATATCCAAATCATTTTTCTTGCAAAGTAATTACGAAAACTGGCTCAAACTTGTGTTATATTTCTATTATTCTGTTCCAACCCCTTGTTCTCGGGACCCTTGATTTATAATATAATGTAATGTTGTACCCCGAATTATTTTGTTCAATTAAAACTAAAGAAATATATAAAATAAATTAGAAAATACATTGGGAAATACTTACTGGCAAATCCACCGCGTCGCGAAGCCGACTCGCGTAGGAATTTGCCGAGTAAGTATCGTATGACGCCCGGTTGATGCACCCGGCGTTGAGAAATCGTGCTGAGCGAGAATCGGACGATAGTCGATTCTCGATGTCGAAATAAAGGAAGTAAATCAAAATTGCAGACGTATCAATTTGCACCTCGCGGATCGCGATCGGGAAATTGACAGTCTGAACTCGACTAGAGAACAGAGAGGTTGATCTCAGAGTTAGGGTCATGTTCAAAGAAATCGACGACTGTATTAAGAATTATTGGCAACGATCAGATTAATTATCTTTCTTTGAATAAACTTGTTATTTAGTTTGTATAAACAAACTTGAGTTTTACTCTTAATTTGGCAACGATCCCAAATACCTTTTGAAATTTAAATTTGTTGACTTCGCGTACAACAGTAAGGACGCTGATTAGAAAGTTAACATGAATAAAAGAATACCGAGATGTATCTCTGATGCGGTGATGCGTCTGAGTATTTCGGATGCAGTTAGCGACATTTGAATCTAGCGGCTGAATTCGAACACACATCCTTCTCATTGGAGATCCTAGCTTAACCTCAGAAACACTAAGTGGGCAGCCACTTGTTATTTATTTATCTGTTGAAAGATGTCAAGACCAGGTACGAGGCTCGATGCCAAAAAAGTGGTAAGTTAATTACAAAATATATAATTTTAATAGTTCTCGTTCACCCGATAATACGCCGACGATACCATCTGCTCAACTTGTTTGTTCTAACCATTACGAATGTGACACTTTTGATTGTAGAACTCTGAGTTATTCACACTAACTTACGGTGCTCTGGTAGCGCAGTTGCTCAAAGATTACGAGAACGTTGACGATGTTAACAAGCAACTGGAGCGCATGGGTTACAACATGGGGGTCCGTCTAATAGAAGACTTTCTGGCGAGAACGGGATCCGGACGATGCTACGACTTTAGAGACACCGCCGAGAAGATACAGACTGGCTTCAAGCTATTTTTGGGTGTCACAGCGACGATAACAAACTGGAGTCCAGCGGGAGACGAATTCTCGCTGTGTTTCGAAGTCAATCCACTGACGGAGTTTGTAGAGTTACCTGATCACTGTTTGAATCTCAAGTATTGCAATATATTGACCGGTGTTCTGAGAGGAGCATGCGAAATGGTGCAAATGGAAATTTCGTCGTGGTTTGTTCAGGATCAACTTAAAAACGACAGTGTCACCGAACTGCGTGTTAAATTCATCAAAAGGTTAGAGGATGCTATTCCTGCGGGAGAAGACTAAAACTGTCTCGAATGGCTTCGCTCCAAATCATAATGCAGTTACATCTCAAGAATGGATGTAACATTCAGGTTTACCGATTATCCATAACCGGATAATATTAAGAGTTTAATCACCAATGTAAACATACAAGTCCCATTGTCTTGCTGTTACCGAGTCACGCTCATGACATGCTTTATTTAAAAAAAATCAATAAAACTATTGTATAGGACACCAGCATTTATGAATGTATACACTAATTTTGAATGGCTTTTTTTCTTTTGCAATTCACAAGTTAGCGTAAAGTACAACGGGGCAATGGTCGCTGCCGTAAACCTTGTCCCTTATCACATTGTCGCAAATGTTCTTCCTGATGCGTTCGGACACTAAGTAATAATCCAGTCTCCTATAAATATAGACCAATGAGTATTCTGCAATGCTGAGATCACATTGAAAAAGAAAGCTTGCAGCGTATTTCCTCACCATCCAATGTTCTTGCCCCTCGCATTATTAAAGTATGACCAGAACGTATAGGCGCCTGTTTTCTCAGGATACAAATCCCTGAATGTGTCGACGAAACCTGCACCCAGAAAGTCTGTCATTCCGTCTCGTTCTTCTTTAGTGAAGCCAGCATTTTTTGTGTTGGTTTTGGGATTTGTTAGATCTGCAAAAGGTGACAAGCGTTATAGCATTGTTACCCTATATCACTTTATCTTCATGAGTGACAAATTAAAGACCTATTTCCTGATGAGCTACGTTCATATCTCCGCAGACAATGACTGGCTTCTCTTTATCCAGTTTTTGAACATGAATTTTGAATGCCTCGTTCCATTTCAGTCTTTTGGGCATGGTAACCAACTTCTGGCCGGCGTTTGGTACATCTGAGAACATCAAATCCCTGCTCGATAGTTCCATACTTATTATACCGTATCGTGAGTGGAATCGAGTTTCCGGTACTCACAGACATTGATGAGGTAAAATTTATCGTACTCCGCAGTTATGCATCTTCCTTCGTCGTTGCAGGATGAGTTTGGCAGGCCATACTTGACTTCTATGGGTTTCACCTTGGAATACAACGCGAGACCGCAGTACCCAGGTTTCTTGCCTGAAAATATATAAATCGTTAGTTATCTTAATCGAACCATTATTGGATTATCTGCGCTGAATTTTGCATACTCTCTAGGAAATATCTTTCGTAGCCTGGTATCTTGACCTCGACCGGAAGCTTGTCGCTGTCGCATTTTGTCTCTTGCAATGCCACTATGTCCGCATCCTCTTTGACAATGTACTCTATTCCACTTTTCTGTGACATAAAAATGATAATTATCGTATATCAGCTGTTAAACGTTTGGGAGATTTCTGAAAATTTACCTTTATGATTGCTCTAATACCGGACACATTCCATGTGCTGATTTTCAGGTTGTACTTGTCTCCGTTGGCGTTTAATTTGTCACACCCGAAATCCATGTCATCCAATTTGGTGTCGACTTTGTTCATCATTGGTTTCTTTGCTTCAGTTTTGGCTTTTTTGGACTCAGGCTCTTCATCCTCGTCGTCCTCCTCTCTCTTTGTTTTCTTGGCTGGTGTTTTTGGAGTAACTTTGAGATTCGCCACAGCTTTCGTAGAGCCTGCCTGTACGAAATTAGGAAAATAAAAACGTGTATTTATCATCGTATTTATTGTCCATGTCATAAAGACAGCATAATGGAATTCTGTCTATCGTGTAACAAAATATAAGGGCTCTAACCTTCGCTGGACGTCCTCGTTTTGGCGGCATCGCGTATCGTTCTAAACTTGTTGACAAATTGCGACAAACACGTAATCTATAATTCTGTGAAGGTTGACATTGAATATTCAGACACGCCGTTGTATTTCTCAAAATGTACGTGTAATTATTGGACAAAAATTTTATTACTGCAAGCATGTGAAGTCTCTCGTACCGGCAACAGTAATCTACAATGCCGTACGACTGCTCAACGGTTTTCCAGTTGCTACATTTATGAATGGGCCTGGCGAGAATTGGCGCGCTCGTAACGTCCGCGGGCAACAGCTGAAATTCAGAAAGAATCGATCGATAAATTCCATCCTTAATGGCCATAAAATTAAATGAATGAGAATGAAGCTCATAAACCGACTGGCTGCAATAAGCTGTATATGCATTAATGAGTTCCAGCGGTGGGTGACGTTTGGAACATCGATGTTGACGTTTAAAAAACATTGATTTCATTTTGCCTCGATTGTTCCCGCGTCGATGTTCTTTTGTCAAAGACATCATATTTCATTCGATCGAGGATGTCCACAACCCAAGTAGCAGTACTGTCAAATTGTCAACTATGCGATATCTTTTATAAGTTGCCTTTCAGATTAGTTCAAAAGATAACTATGAGGTGTCGTTGAATTTCCATCCGTTTGTGTTAGCGTAACGATTCCATTTTTAAGTTATCGTTAATGGTTTCAACATAAGTTGTCCGAAAGTTATTATACGATTTCGTCTGAAGGATAGCCATTTTAAGGGTATCGAATAGTTACCGGCGTATTGATAACAAATATGAATGCAAAATAAGTTATCGTAGTGGTGCCGTTTTTATGTTATCCTAAAAAGCTTACTAAAAGGTTATCTAAAAGTGATCATTCGACTTTGTTTCATGGATACTCGAATATCAATCATCATGTCCATTATAGGTTGCCGAAAAGGTATCCATTTATCGATATCAAATAGGGATATCGGCTAAGTTGCCGGGCAGATACCGTTTTTAAGGCAACCTAAAATATCTGCTTTAATAGTTGTCCGAAAGTAAACATTTTATGATGTATTCTCCCAGGTACCCTTTGCATAGGATTCATATAATACCTTTTCTTTTCAGTTATTATTTCAGTAAATAAATAAATAAAATATTTATTGTGAATTCAAATAAGAAAACTTTTGCTGCTTTCAAATCTTGCTAGGAATAAAAAAACTTCAGTTGATAAACGATAGCACAGCGTTAGGGTTATAGGCTAATATGCGTGATGTCCCGGGTTCGAGCCCAACTTTAGGTCGTTAGGTTTTACTTTCTGCGAAATGCGTAATATAGTATCCGAATGTACCCTAAATTGATATTAATTCATGTTGATAATTGAAGCCTGAAAATTCATGATAATTCATGCTCCGATTCAAGTTTTTTTCCAATATTACTTTTATACGTTATCAAAAAGTTATCTTTTGGTTCACCATTCACTTCTGTAAACTTTATGACGATTTCGTGACATTTCGAATGATGTTCTTTCAGGCCTGCCTTTAAGACGGCATTAAGTTGTCATTTCGATTATAAGTAACAGTTGGCAATATGGCATCATATCGACAACAATTTAATGTTACCAAAAAGTTATCATTCTGTCACGCGACGTTACCATTCTGGCGAATGGTATTAGCCTCTAGGCTAATATGAATAGCGAATCCAAACTTCAGATGATAAACGATAGCACAGCGTTAGGGTTCTACCCTAACGCTGTGCTATCGTTTATCATCTGAAGTTTTTTATTCCTAGCAAGATATTTGAAGTGAATTCACAATAAATATTTTATTTATTTATTTACTGAAATAATAACTGAAAAGAAAAGGTATTATATGAATCCTATGCAAAGGGTACCTGGGAGAATACATCATAAAATGTTTACTTTCGGACAACTATTAAAGCAGATATTTTAGGTTGCCTTAAAAACGGTATCTGCCCGGCAACTTAGCCGATATCCCTATTTGATATCGATAAATGGATACCTTTTCGGCAACCTGTAATGGACATGATGATTGATATTAGAGTATCCATGAAACAAAGTCGAATGATCACTTTTAGATAACGTTTTAGTAAGCTTTTTAGGATAACATAAAAACGGCACCACTACGATAACTTATTTTGCATTCATATTTGTTATCAATACGCGGGCAACTATTCGATACCCTTAAATGGCTATCCTTCAGACGAAATCGTATAATAACTTTCGGACAACTTATGTTAAAACCATTAACGATAACTTAAAAATGGAATCGTTACGCCAACACTAAAACGGATGGAAATTTAACGACACCTCATAGTTATCTTTTGAACTAATCTGAAAGGCAACTTATAAAAGATATCGCATAGTTGACAATTTGACAGTACTGCTACTTGGGATGCTTTAAAAACGTGCCTCGGATTATAAGGTACGAAATTTTTCAGTTTTAAACAGAGTTTCTACTACGTAGGTTCAAGATATTTCTAATTCTTGTTACCGAAGAATAAATAAACACATATTTTATTAAAACCATAGATGCACATTTTTATTTTTTACTTATTTTTCAAGTTTACAGGAAGTCCCGTCATAGCAGGTGTAACAACGCTATATTAAACAATCCCGCAGTGAAAGGTATAATTCGAGGGCGTCGTCAACGTTTGTGGGAGTAGGAGTGTTCGGTTTGCATAATTGCACCAGTTCCTGAATTTCCGGGCAAAAAAGTGTAGGTTGAACGCTGTATTGATTTAAGCAAGTAATCACAGCAGTTTTTGAAACTTCTTTCCCATAATCTCTGCTCCCTGTTTTAGGAGTATAATACAGACAATTGGGTTTTCCCGTCGGTAATTCGCCGTTTTTTTGTTTTCGTATTGGATGTCGATTCCATTCTTTGCGAGTGATCTCTAAATCGTACTGAATTAATGGACCAAAGCAATACCTCAATAATTCAGTTTGTAATTTATCCGAATCATTATAAGTCAAACTATCTCTCATATCTTTAAAGAAAGATATCCAAAAATCTCCACCCGGTCGCCGCATTTGAAACCAATACGATTCTATACGCTGATTCGATGTGCTCTTTCCTGTAATGAATCTTTTACGTCCAGCTAATCTATCTTCGTGATCGATACGTAAACTTTTTTGTAAGCACTCGATTAAACTATTTTCGGTACCTCTATCAGACCTCAATAAAGTCGGAGCTATTTTCATTTTTTGAACAGTCTTGAGATAATAGTACGCTATTATTTCGGGCATATTATTGGATGTGCCTACTTCTAGCCACAATAGTTTCCGTGAGTAACCATCAATACAACCATGAATAGCGAATCCAAACGGCTTCAACTTATCGTACCCGTCGACGTGCATAAAAAGTTTGGTCCAGGGACAACAAATTGCCGTCTTCGGATCCCCTCTGGATCTGCTATTCTTAATATTTCCAGTACCGTGTCTCGTTTCACGAGAATTCCATATGTGTTTTGAAGTCGTCTCCATAGGCTTTTGTATCCCAGACAGGATCCACTTCCATCCAACTCGTCAAGAATGGCAGCACAAATTTCTTCAAGGGAAGAGTTGGTGCACATTCGCCGCTTCAGTCCTAGCCGTTTCAATATCCGCTTGACTTGTCGCAGGGATATTGAAATGTCGTGACGCCGTAACAACAAGTTGACTATTTCGGAGTACGCATATCCTTGCTGATGATAATGAGTTATGATGTCATCTTTTGACCGTTCCATACTCCGATTCTAAATAAAAAGAACCAAATAAGATTACACATAAGGCCGAAACTGTAATGTAGAATGAATTCGATATTTAAATTCGTAAAATGTAAATCCAATTATCTTAATTACCTTGATTTGGTGAAGATTTTTACGACTTTGAATGCGGTTCTTCCGTGCAGCTAAAACGCGTCGTATTGTCGAATTGCACGTTTCAGAGCTTTCCAGTAGGAAAATGCCGTTATTACTTAGCTATTAATGCCAGGAAATAACGTCATTCCAGCGCCTATACCGACTGTGTATGTCGGATACTGCTCAGAAGTTACGTCACTTCAGCGCATATATCGACTGTATATATCGGATCCTGTTGAGAAGTTACGTCACTTCATAGCTTATGCCGACACAGTATGTCGGTATGGCTCACAACGTCGTGTTACTCCAAAACAACCGTTCATCTCTTATGCCGATATAGTATGTCGGCACGCTTTAAAACATCGCCTAGTAGAGAGATGCCGAAAGTATATGTCGGATACTTTTGTAACCAACATTTCATTTCTTATGCAGATATTGTATGTCGGCACATAATGTCTCTTACTAGAGATACCGATAGTGTATGTCAGATGTTGCTGTGAAGTGACGTCACTTGATCGCGTATACCGACAGTGTATGTCGGCTTAGTACCAACCTGACGGTGCCGACTATCACTGTAAGTGAATGTCCCTACCCGGCTTCCGTAGAAAACACCGTTTTTGTTTTGCAGTGGAAAGGGCAAGTGCCCCCTCTCCAATCTACCCCACAATGTAAAACATCGAAGGTGTCACAAGGCGGGGGCAAGAGATATGTCCGAGGAACGAGAAGTTTACGTAAAAAATGTATGCCCATGTTTACACGTGTGTCCAACTCACGGCCAATTATCCACGTCGCAACGATAATAGTTTTGTTTCCAAAATCGAATAAAAAATTTTCATTCGCCCAGATAAACAAGAGAGTCCCACGAACCGATGTCAAAGTAGGCCGTCCGCGGCGTCCCCCCCCCCCCCCCCCCCCCCCCCCGTGCAAAAGGAAACAACCACCGTTTTTTTGACGTGAACCGTCGGTCGGAGTAGGCAGTAGTTAAATTGTTTTGATTTATCGCGAAGCCGGGATTCGATTGGACGATCGTCAATGCGCTGCTCGAATGTTTACGATTTGGCCTTGCCAATAAAGGTGTGACCGCGTTCCGCAACTATACAACATAAACCCCACAGCCCACCGGGATTATAATGTTTATCGTTTGAAACATTAATGGAATTACCAGTCAGCTGAGATTCGAGAGTGATTTTTTTTTCCGCATATTCTCGACCGTCGAGCTGACACGGAAGGTCCGCCTCGACAAGGTAGTCGAAAAAAGTCGAAGAGCAAAAGTGAACGGATTTAACGAGCCTGTCGTGTTTGCGACTGATTACATACGAGCAATCGCACATCACAGTCGAACTCTGTACACCGAGTTTACTGCTTCATCTTCGACGAATGATCGGGAACTACGCGCGCGTAGATTCACGGAGATTCGCTTTATTTTAATGGAATACGCGTCGCATATGCCATCGAGACGAGGTAATTACAAAGTTTCCCCGAGACCAACCATAAACAAATCGTCGTAAAAATAATTTATCTGCCGACAGATTGACGCGTCTCCGAATCGACGGACGCAATTTGCGACACACGGAGGCATCAAATGAGCTTGGACGATGAACTATATCTTACTAGAGGTTAATAAGCTCTATGTTATGTGATGGGGCGGGTCGGAGTCACCGCAATATGGGTCGTGACATGGATCTGCCTGATGAGGAGCTTGGACCTCGCTCCCCAGGCATCCTCCAAGCAGGTACCGTGCGACAAGACGAGAAAAATTTTCACCGATTCCTGGGGTATGATAAGCGACGGTCCTATGGGCTCGAACTACACTCAGGATTCCCACTGCGAATGGCTGATCAAAGGTACAATTTTGCCGTTTCAAATCGTCCGCTCTGTTTTACTAACAAACTATCGCTTTGATCCGCAGCCAACAGCAGTCGTCAATTCATAACGCTCAGCTTCAGAACTATGGGCACCGAATGCAGTTACGACTATGTGTTCGTCTACGACGGCGATTCCTTTAGATCTCCTCTGCTCGGGAGTTTCAGTGGCAAAACGGAACCTCAGCAAGTCACTTCGTCATCTGGTTACGTTAGTACTTTATTTATTAAAAAAAATCATTTATCCACAAAAAAATGTTAATTATTTATTTATATTTATTTATATTTATTCATTTATTTATTTATTTAGCATTTTCCCCCATTATGGACATTGTGCCTGTACAGGGTTGGCCCAGGTCAGTAGCCAGTCCTCCCTTCCAGCTGCAGCCGGTCTCCCCATTGTAACGCATTTACCTTTGCATTTTGGTCAAAGGCATAGGGAAGTTGCAGAAAATGCCGATATCTAATCTCCGTTGGTCTCAAATGCGCTTCACGGTGCCAGAACTATATCGTGTTTCGTCGAAAATGTAAACATGGACTAGAGACTAGAGGGATATATACGTGAATCACGTATATATCCGAAGCTATGTCCCATACTTTTATTATCGGCGAAACAACGGCCCCGAGACGGAACCAAACCAGAAAGGCTTATTTTGTATGCTTATACACAGCAAACACGTGCCAATTTTAGTCGACCGATACGAGATTTTCAATGCCAAAGTCCATCCGCTCGATCACGGTGGAATAACACTTTTTATGAGAGCAAATCACGTCCGTGCCGTAACGATTCCTGTTATGATAATTTTTATACTGCATTCCCAGAACCATTTAATTCTCCGGACTATAGCGCAGTCACCAGACCGGTCCTTGTGCATCTAAAAAAAAATGCGGTTTGTAAATTTCAGATGTTGATTCTACTGTACAGCGATACGAATTACGTTCTGGACGGTTTTCACGCTGAATTCTCGGTAACGGATTGTCCGAACAACTGTACGAGACACGGCAAGTGCATCAACAACACGTGCTTCTGCGAGAACGACTGGGGCGGCAAGGATTGCTCGAGGGCTCTCTGTCCGAACAAATGCTCGGGGGGCGGAAAATGCGGAGTCAAACGATGCCAGTGTTACAGCGGCTATTCGGGTCAATCTTGCTCGTTGAATGGCACGCACCCCGAGGGGAACAGGTAAGTTTCTTCTCGAGGCCAAGTACGACAACGATCTGGCACGGACGACCAATGAATTTATGATTTTCCGCTAAAGGTGGCATTGGCTCGCGCATTCGGAGGGCGGAATGACCCCCAGAGCAGCTCACACGGCGATATACTCGAGCGAGACCGATTCGCTCTATGTTTTCGGAGGATACGATCTGAACTACGTTCTCAGCGACCTGGAGGTTTATCGTTTCGGTACGAGTCAGTGGGAGGACGAGTACGGTGTGATATTGGGTGAGTGATTTACTCTCGTCGAAGCTGTGTCTCAGCATCGATTAATTTCTCGATAAATTTTCAAACGAAACATATTTTCGCTCCGATACATTTGCTGCTGGACGGTAACATGCGATGTAAGTTGAGCCTGAGTGTTGCCCGCGCGACATCGGGCCGCAATGAGATTCCAGTATCGATCGCGAATCAGTTTCAATGCATTACGTGTCGTTGCAGTGAATTCTATTTTATTTTTCACAGAAGGGGCTTCTTCCGCTGAATATCTAGATCCTATGCTGATAGCCAGTGAATTGGAGCGAATCGGACCGGGAGCGGAGAAGTACGGCCTCCCGATGACTTCCTTCGTCTGGAAGCTCTTGTACAAATTCAAGGAGAACACCACGTTCAGCCTGCGGGAGAGAACGACCGTCGACGGGGCGCAGGATGGCTGGCGCGAGTTGAGAAACACGCCGGAGCACAGGGAGCGCGAGCGGAAGGCTCAAGAGGCCAGAGAACTCGAGATGAGAAAGACCACCGAGAGAATCGAGAGGAACGAGAGTATACGTAAAAAACATCCTAAACGCACGAGACCGCGTTACTCTCAGACGCTGGCGAACAGGCAGCGTCACACGTCGAGCATACAGGACGACGGGGTGACCTGGCGCGAGCGCGTTATCGAGAGTCCGACTCAGGAGAATGCATTCCTGCAAGAGATCCTAGAACCGAAGATAACCACTGCCAGCACTTCGAGCGAGGAGAGCACCGAGTCGTCGGAGGACGACGAGCTTCCGAAACCGAGCCCGAGATACGGTCATGCAGCTTGTAAATACGAAGACGGTTTTGTTATATACGGAGGAAAGATCGAGGACGGTTCGTTGTCGAACGAACTTTGGCATTACAATGTCAACAGTAGTGTTTGGACACTGCGGGCGAAAAACTCACCGTTCTATCCGCCGAGACTGACGAGGCACACGCTCACTTTGGCGAACGAGTACATATATCTGTTCGGCGGAAGTACGGCAGACGGGGAATTCTCATCGAGCCTTTACAGGATAAAGTTGAATCTCTGTGAGTTTTATAAATGGTAATCTCGCGTAAATGGTTGTGCGGGGTCGCGCTGATTTGTCTGTTCTTTTACAGCCGATCCAACCGCCAGCACCGAAAGATGGAGGGAGGTTCGTCCTCGGGGCGGAAAGGAATTGGACGTGCGAGTCGTAGCGCATTCCACGGTCTATCACCAGGCGACAAATTCGCTGCTCGTTTATGGAGGGGTCGTGGCGAGCGTCGCTCGATTCAGCAAACTCTCCGATAGGATGTTTGTTTTTCAGTTGGACAGAAAAGTTTGGTCGGAGATTCACTATCCGAGAACACATCTGCCGGACACTTATGTACCACGGGAGCGAGCTTTTCACACTTGCAACATAATAGGCAACTACCTGGTTGTGTTCGGAGGATACTCTCACAGGCACAACAAGGAAGAAATTTGTTACGACAATCAGATGTATCTTTATCACCTCGGCTGCCACGCCTGGGTCAGCCACGAAGTCCTCGGCTCCACGGACAAAGGTTACCTAAATCTACAAAAGGCCTATTATCTATCTCCGCTATCGATTAACCCTTCGTGCACGGGATCGTCGCTCAGCGAGGACTTACATTGCGCAGTATAAAAATCGCTATATCTCAGAAAATATTGACGATATCGAAATTCGCAAAAATACTCTTCGAAAAGTAATGTTCACAATATTTTTATCTCAAAAAAGATTGATGATATCGAAATTCGGATAAAAACTCTTCGAGGAGTAATATTCACGATATTATATTTCTGTAAAATCATATTTTTATCGTCAATATATGGTATGCTATTGTTATTCTAAATTTATATTTACATCGTGGGTCGCGAAGACCCCGGTCTGCGTAGTCACGCCCGGCGCGGGGCTCCCGTGAAGGGTTAACTATCGAAATGTGAGGAATATTTTCCTAACCAACTGTGAACACCTTTCAGATTCCGGATATCCAAAACAGCAGGGTGTCTTCGCTCACGCCGCGGACGTGCGCAATGGCAACACTCTGCTGCTCGTCGGTGGCTACCACGGTAACGTGAACGCCGATTTGCTGGCTTACACACTGCCGTCGATGCTCGCACCGGGGGACGGTGACGCCGTCGAGCCCGAGCAAATATGCTGGAAGCACAAACGCCTCTCGGAATGCGCGGCAAATCCCGAGTGCGGTTGGTGCTCCGCCGACGAGGTGAGAAAACCGTTCACCGATCGCTCTTGTATCAATTTTATTTCCTCGCGACGAACACTCATCGCGTCGTTCTCCAGATTTGCTACGGGCGCACGACCGGCAGCAATTGCACGACGAATCTGCAGACCACTCGCTGCCCGGGTGTGTGTCCGGCTCTGGGTGATTGTCACTCCTGTCTGATACACGGCCAGCCCGGCGACGGATGGGGAACCAATTCGCGGGGCAAGAGTTCGGTGTCCAACAAACTGAACCTGGGAACGTGCACCTGGTGCGTTCAGAATGCCAGATGTCACCACAAGGACGACAACTACGGAGTCTGCGGTCTCAGGGACGACACCCCGTCCCAGATACCCGGCTGGTGGGGTCCCAAGGGAACGGAGATCGCGAAGGTCGAGGAGTGTCGCGAGATGGACAAGAGACCAGGCCTGACTTTCCTCAAGTACAAGCCACCGGTGAACTTTAGCCAGCCCGATTCCGTAACGATCGTCAATGCGACTACCGTAGATTTCAACGTGCCGTCGATGCAAGGGGCGAAAACCGAATCGGCTCTGGGTGGCGAGATGATAGCCAGACTCACGGGATTTCTGCGACCTCCCCAGTACTTTTGGGACAGCGCCGCGGAGCATCTCAAGATCTGCGTCAGTTACAACAGCGCTACGCTTCACGTGTCGTGCAACAAAGATCCCGGGGAGTTGGTAAGCTACCGATCGGCGTTTTATACTCGAACGCGTCAACGAATTGTACTATATTCAAGAGTTGGGCAAGTACACTAAGTACTAGAGGTATTTATTCAAGTACCAAGTACTAGAAGTATTCATTCAAATACCAAGTACTCGAAGTATTTATTCAAGTACCAAGTACTTGAAGTAATAGGGACCGGTTGCACTGAAAAAAAAAATTCGTTTGCGGACTGCCAAATTAATTGTTTTTCATTTACATTCTTACAATTCCATATAATATTGAAACAACGACGGCAAGACTGCCAAGCTGACGTTTTATCGTTTCAATCCCGTATGGAATTGTAAGCATTGAAACAACAATTTTTTTTTCTTTGGCTGCCCGCAAGCAAATTTTTCCTGAGTCATTGATATTTTTTTTTCAGTGCAGGACTTGAGCACTGGCGCATCGAGTACTAGTACAATTAAAGTGCTGATGTTTCAAGTATCGGGCACTGACTGAGTACTTTGTTTATGTTTATTAATTTGCCGGCACTAGCCTTTTTACAGAGTAACAATACAGTTGAATTAATAAGGTATTTGTTATTTCGACACTTACTTCAACTACTTAGTGTATTCGCCCAGCTCTGTTATGTTCCATTAAAAGTGATATTGATAATGATATTCGATAAATTGAAACAGGAATTGGTAGCGAATCTAACCGCCGAGACGTCACAGTGCATACCGACGCGATGGTCGGACGGGCAGCCGATGACGTTGTCCCGCGGTCGTTATCTCCTGGATTTCGTGTCGAAGAGGATGGTAACAGCGAATTATCGTGAGCCCAGCAAAATGGAGATAACCCACAACAAGAAGACCGAGAATCCAAAATTTTTCACCTTCGAGTATCTCGAGCCTTATCAGAACGGTTCTTGCGAGCAGTACAAGAATTGTCTCCACTGCCTCACGGATTCATCGTGCGGTTGGTGCGACATCAACAACAAGTGTCTCTCCCGTTCGACAAACGAAACCGAGACCTGCTCGGTGGAGGTCGATCGTGACGAGAACGGCGATCCGATGACCGAATGGCACTATCTGACGATAACGCCATTCGCCTGCGCGAATTGCTCGAACTACATATCCTGCGAGTCGTGCGTGGGCAGCAACCTGTGCGAGTGGTGGACGGAGGAGGCGAGATGCGCGAGACTCGGGAGATTGCCCAACGCCGTCGTAAGCCTCGAGGAGTGTCCGATTCCCTGCAGGCATCGTTCAAACTGCACTCAGTGCCTCGACGAGAGAGGCAGATGCGTCTGGTGCGAGGCCACCGAGGAATGTTTCTCGTTCTCGGTTTACACGTCAGAGTACCAGTTCGGACTCTGTCGCGAATGGATGGACCAGGCGGGCCTCATGGGAGTCACCTCGAGAACGGGTTCCTCGCTCTCCGGCAACGATCAGTGCAAGAGCTGCAGCAGACACACGAATTGCACGAGCTGCCTGCACTCGCTGAGCTGCGGCTGGTGTTACAGTCTCGAGAATCCAATAACAGGTGGCTGCGTCCAGGGCGACTTCAATCAGCCTCACGTAAACTGCAGCATGGTGATAAACGACCTGCAGAACGAGACGACGGCGCTGCTGGGACTCGACGAGTCCGGCTGGGCTTACGCTCAGTGTCCCGACGTCGACGAGTGCGATCTGGGCCTTCACGACTGTCATCCGAACGCCGTCTGCACAAACACTCACGGGAGCTTCAGTTGCCAGTGCAAGCGCGGCTTCAACGGCGACGGAAAGGAGAACTGCACGAAGACCTGCTACGAGAAATGCGTCAACGGCTACTGCAGCGAGGCTCCCGACTACAAGTGCGAGTGCAATCTCGGCTGGACAGGGCCCGATTGTCGAACGAACTGCGGCTGTTACAATCACTCCACCTGCCTTCAGGGAACGGGCATATGCGACGAGTGCCAGGACTGGACGACGGGGACTTACTGCGAGGAGTGCAAGGCCGGAAGCTACGGCAACGCGACTACGAGCCTCGGATGCAGAAAATGCAACTGCAACGAGCACGGCGACAGAGAGCTCGAGGTTTGCGATCGTCAGACGGGCGTTTGCTTCTGTCGCGACAACACGGAGGGCGACACTTGTCAGAGATGCAGGAAGGGCTATTACGGCGACCCAAGGGACGGTGGTATGTGTTACTACGGATGCATGTCCCGAGGAATGCTCGGCGGCGCGGAGAACGGGAAGCAGGGACTTGGCAGTCGACACTCGCAGCTGTCCCTGTGGGAGACTCATCTGGGAGGAACACCGACCAGGGAATGCCTCTGGATAGTCAGCCCGAAAACCGGCCTCTCACCCGACACGATGACTCCGAGCATACAGAGCGTCATACAATTCACTATACACGACGACATAAACGTAAGCTGCCAGGAGAACAGCGTCTACGTATACGACGGTCTACCGGAGTTCGTGTCCTCGACGACGAGTCATCAGAGTCAGCTTCTCGGTGTTTACTGCACCGAGAGCACGGATTATCCGGTCACCGTCGAGGCTAAATCTGGTTTCCTGACCGTGCATTACAAGCAGCTGGACGAGGTCGAGGGTTTCAACGCGAGCTACGTCGTTATGACCTGCGGAAATTGTCCCGACAATCGGGAGTGTCGAGGCGGCAATTGCCTCTGCAAAACCGGTTTCGTCGGTATAAATTGCGACATCGAGCTCTGTCCAGGCAACTGCACGTCCGTGAAGAAGCAGGGCATATGCGACAAGGGTTACGGACACTGCGTCTGCGCCAATGGCTTCGGTGGGCGGGACTGTTCGATAAAGATAAAGGATCATCAGCTGGTGTTCACCGAATTGTTCAATTCGGAGTATCTGGCCGATCATCTCGATCATCTGAGGAAGACCCTGCCGCGTTTCGGTCACAGTCTCGTCGCCGATCGTCGGGGAAGCCTTTGGATGTTCGGCGGTTATTCGCTCAGTCACGGCCCGCTGAACGACATCAGGCTCTTCGACACGAAGAACAACACGTGGATGCCCGTCACCGTCGAGTCCACATCCGAAGCGTCGATGCCGCAGGGAAGATATTTTCACGCTGCCGAGATCGTTCACAGCAGGCAACAGATTTACGTCTACGGGGGTTTGTCGATGAAGGAGGAGGGCGTTCAGGGACTGTCGAACAACACGCTCAGCGATTTTTGGAAGTTCAGCCTGCAGAATCAACGATGGAGCCTCGTCAAGCAGGATCCCTTCAAGAAGGAACCTCCGTCGCTCGCGGGACACACGCTGACGCTGCGACGTGACGGCGAGTCCGAGAGTTTGATTCTCATCGGTGGATTCAGCCCAAAGTACGGCTATCTCGATACCGTTTGGGAATTCAATCTCGAGACCGAGATCTGGGACACGGTGAACACCGTCGGTAACGGACCTCTCGGCGTTTACGGACACACCACTGTCTATCACAGCAAATCCGATAGCTTCTACATCTTCGGTGGTTACACATACGCGATAAATCGAACCTTCATATCGAACAAACTTTACGCCCTCAACTACAAGTCCCGTGCGTGGTCCGTTCTTCCACCGTTCGAGGACGAGTACGCCGACGGAAGCGGCCTGGTAAGTTGCCATTCGATTAGCTTTTCCCCGAACTGGTCCACCGGTGGATTTTTAATCAGAGCGACTATTTTATGTTTTTTTTTAGCCGCAGGCTCGTTTCCTCCACTCAGCGGTGACGACCGACGAGTACATGGTGATTTTCGGCGGTCGACAGAATCCTCACAACACCACGGACGCGCTGATCGCTTACAAGTACTCGTGCAATCTGTGGATACGCCTGATTACCAAAGACATGGAGATCATTGGAAATCCACCGCCGCCCGCTTACGCCCACGCGATGACCCACGCCGATCCCGAGAGCAACGCCGTTTACGTGGTCGGCGGCTTCGACGGCGGTATAAAGAGTCACGTTACCCTCATAAACATCCCCGAGGATCTCTGCAATTTGTGGACGGACAAAGTTACGTGCAGAAAATATTTCGGATGCTCGTTCTGCGCGGTCACCACTTTAGGCGGTGTCAATGCGTCGTACTGCTTTTCCAACGAGGAATCCATCAACAGGGATGACAAGTGAGTATATCGTTCGTATTACGGTGGGTACGTTCTTGAATGCAATTCTGCTCTGTTCCGCTAAATCCGAAAATATTCGAGACGCATCCACATGTACACGCGACTAAAATAAGTATTTTTATATTCCAGTTTGCTCTCTGTCTGGGTTTTAGATTTGACACAAATCGGCTCTGATAAGCGTTCTTTCGTTATCAAAATGCAATAAACATAGCCCGCGGAAGGGATCGGATGTATTCCTGATCATTTTAAGAAACTCACTAGCAGTGGGCAGCCACAAATAGAAGAACGCATAGCTCAGCAGATTTGCGTTCAAGAACGCACCCGATGTATTTTTTTATATATAGTTTCTGACACGAATTCGTTGATTTCCGATTGTCAGATGCGAGATAGATGTCACTCAGGCTCAGCGCTCGAACGGAATATTTTGCAATTCGGATTGGATGGCAGGAAGGAAGTGTCAGAACTTCAGGACATGCACCGAATGTTTGGCCCAGTGGCCGTACTACAAGGACGAAGAGTCGGTGTGCAAGTGGTGCACAAACTGCCCGCACGGAAAATGCATTCCCTCGGAGAAGGAATGCGACGAACAGAACAAGTGCAATATCCGACAGATAAGCGTTACCGATGTCAATCAATGCGGCGAGAGTCGATGCCCGGCTAGTGATTGCGAGAAATGCAAGAATCTCGGTGATTGCGTGTGGACTCGGCAAGTTCTGAAAACTTGTGAGTATACAATGATCAACGGTACGTCGTCTGGCGTTCTTTGTAACAGCGAAACGTTACGATTAATCATTTATTTTATCCGGTTCGATCAGCCGAACAAGGCGTCGAGATCACCGCCGAGCCGAAGTACGATTGGAACTGCGTGGCCAAAGATATATTCGAGAGGTTTAGCTTCAAAATGGCTAGCACGGAGTGCGAGAAGAGATGCGGCGAGCACAAGGATTGCCGAAGCTGCCTGAAGGGAACCGGCTCCGAGGGCGGCTGGCGGGAGTGTCGTTGGTCCACCCAATTGAACGAAGTAATTCCTAGTAATTTATCCCTTCGCGTACGGGAGTCTCGCGCCGAGCGTGACTGCGCAGATCGGGGGCTCTGCGACCTTGTCAGTCTTCTATTCGATATATAAATTCCGAATAACAATAGCACGCTACATACTGACGATAAAAATATTTTTTTACACAAATACAATATCGTGAACATTACTCTTCAAAAACTATTTTTCCGAATTTCGATATCATCAATATTTTTTGAGATATAGCGATTTTTATAAGGCGCAATGTAAGTACTCGCTGAGCGAGGATCCTGTACGTAAAGGGTTAAAACTTAAATACTTTTGTTGCCAAGAAAAGATCTATATTTTCGTGAACTGACTTGCGATTTCGTCCTTTCAGTGTATATCACCCTCGTACCAACCTCTGTACTGCGCCGGGGGTGTCTGCGGTCTCGTTCTACGAAATTCGGACGTCGAACATTGTCCGGAACCTTGTGCGGTTTTCAAGCAGTGCAGCACCTGCCTGAAACACTCTCACTGTGGTTGGTGCTCGCTCGATTCGGCAAACGTCACTGGACAAGGTATATGTACCGAAGGTTCCCTCGAGGCCCCGACGGATCATCCGGCCGGTGGAACTTGCGAAATGCTCTACAATCAACAGAATCCTCAAACCGAAGCTCGTGAGTGTAATTTACACCCCCCTTAATACTATTCTCACCCGCTATTTTAATCATAACAAATTAATTTATCGTCACTCTTGCAGCGATCGTCACGACGATTCTACCACAAGATCTCGAATCTCAGGACATCCCCGATAATAACGAGACGGCCGTGATGACGATTCTTCCCAAGACAATTTTCTCCTGGCACTACGTTCGTTGCCCACCGGAGAACGAGTGCATCAACGGGCATCACACTTGCTCGCCCAAGAGTGAAAAATGCTTCGATCTCGACGAAGGCTTCGAGTGCATGTGCGGCGATGGATACAAGACTGAGACGTAAGATTGACGATACAATGACACGAATTGTTCTCCGTAGGACGAGTTTTTATTTGGTTCGTGTTTGTCGCAGCACTTGGTCCTTCAACGAGTTTGGACGAAAGATCTGCGTGCCTATGTGCACCCAAGGCTGCGTCCGTGGTACCTGCGTCGAGCCGAACGTCTGCCGTTGCGACTTTGGATACGTCGGGGCAAACTGTTCGATTCAATGTCAGTGCAACGGCCACAGTAGCTGCGCCGGACCGGACAAACTCGACGAGTGCCTCAAGTGTCACAACAATACGATGGGACCTCAGTGCGACAAGTGCGAGCCTCTGTACGTTGGAAATCCAGCGGACAACGGCCAGTGCGTGCCGTGCCTGGAGTATTGCAACGGGCACACTAGGATCTGCATAAACGAAAGCATGACCGTATCCGTACGTATAATTCTCGTTGAATCCTTGCGTCGATCGAAAACGATAACATAGTAAAAATCAACGATCGTATCGCACCCGCAGGATCCCAACTCCGTGGACAAAATGTCGATCGAACTGCTGACGAAACAACTCGTCGAAGGTCCCGTTGCCAAAGCGAAGTGTGTTAATTGCGGCAACAACACGAGGGGCGACAAATGCGGCGAATGCGTTTCCGGCTACTTTCGAGGTACCGAGGATCTCCGCGACGTTTGTCGTCCGTGAGTATGAATTCATTCAGTCAATACATTTCGCGCTCCTGACGAAAATTTTGCCACGCACGTTGCGCTCACCTTTGCTTCCTCATAGATGAAGCTTTGTTTTAGCGATAAAAAAGTTCGAGAATTTAATGAAAACATGTTCAGAAAGTTCAAAAACATCGAAAAATCATATTTAGAAAAAGTGTCAGGATGTGTGTGTGTGTCAATGTTTCTTAAAAATTTCGTTAAGAAATGTTCAGCTGTTTTTTTTTCTCTACGCGATTTTTAATTTATTTAAAAACGTCTGTGCGCGCTCTGGCTCTTACCATTTTTTAGCTATCGGGGCAAAAAGTTGTACATAGAGGGAGTATGACCGCCCGGATGATCCCTATTAAATTCGGGAAGAATAGATCGAATTGTTTAAATTTTATGGCATTTTGCATTTTTTTAATTTCATAAAAAATTAGAACTTAACATTGGACGCAAGTTTTCCGTATTGAATATTCATCTATGAATAAAATCAATGGTAGATTTGTAATCAGCGTGTTTTTTTTTTTTTTTTTTACAACAGATGCGAATGCCACGGTCACGGCTTCACGTGTGATCCGGTGACCGGTGAGAAGTGCAACTGCGGCAACAACACCGAGAGCGAGCCGTCCTGCACGAGCGGTCCGACGAAGGGAACGAACAGCGGCGGACCTCCGTGCTGGATGGTCCAGTGCAGTAAATGCAGGGAAAATTATGCCGGTACACCGACATCGGGACATCAGTGTTACAAGACCGTGACGGTGGACAATAAGATGTGCTTCGACTCGAAATTGATCGGTGAGAAGATTTTTTTTAACACGTTTCGATAAACGTGGCAAATCTCTTTCCGAACGTCAATGCCACTTTTTCTACTCGTCAAATCGACTGTACTATGTCCCGGCATGCTTCATCCTACTCTCACTGCATTCCACGCAAACTTCATTCGCCATTCTTCCTGTTTACACTGCAACATTCTCTTATGTTTGGAGGATCTCACGGTTTGTACGCTCTATCGTGATCGCCGATCCTGCGCAACCGAAAATCCTCGATACTGAATGTCGCGTTATTATCTTCCAGACGAGTGCAAAATGAAACCGAAGCCGCTGAATCCAGGACAGACGGTTTTCTACATGGTACAGCCACGTTTCATGAACGTCGATATCAGAGTGATGGTGGACGTGACGGAGGGAGCCCTGGATCTCTTCTTCAGTCCAAGGGACGACTCGTTCGTCGTCACGTTGAACGCCTCGACCGGCTATCAAGATGTTAGTATCGCTTACAAACGTGACATTCCACGTGAAGTCAAACGGCCCAAAACCCCGATCCTCTCAGATCAAGCTGAAAGTTCGTGATGCTGAAGTATTAAAATATAGTGTGAGTACCAGGAAAAAAATTCCAGGTACTCACACTATATAATACTACGACATCGCGGACTTCCAGCCTGATCTAAGAGGGTCAGCATTTTTGAGCCATTCGTCTTAACGTGAAGTACCCCATACGTGATATGAAGCTTTCGGCGCACACTTAACGATCACGTTTTATTTGTTGGCGCAGGTGGAACTCGACAGAAGATTCAAATGGCGAAAGGACTACGAGAACTGGTTCGAGGACCACCCAATGCAGGGAGCTCGAGTCGTCGAGTTCCATCCGCACAGTTCGACGTCGTTCGGGAGCAATTCGACGACCACCGAACCGAATTGGAACACCGGTCCGCAGTATCTCGTCGTTGACCGCCGAGCCGAGGCTCTCGCGACTTTCGTGTCTCTCACACGAAGAAACACGTTTCTCATCGTGAGAAATCTTACGAATCGACTGGTGTTGACATTGCCGCAGGACAAGCACGAGCTCGGCATTACCAAGTTTCACATAGCTCTGCGAGCGATAGACACACCTTACGCCGAGATGAACAGACGCGCCGCGTACGGAATGATCTTCTTCCGTCAGGACCAACTGCACATCGATCTCTTCGTCTTTTTCTCAGTTTTCTTCTCGTGCTTCTTTCTGTTCCTCGCGGCCTGCGTCGTCGCGTGGAAGACCAAGCAGGCGGCCGACGTTCGTCGAGCGCGCAGAAGGCACGTCGTCGAGATGCTCCACATGGCGAAAAGGCCATTCGCATCGGCGACGATACTTTACGATCGCGACGGCAACGACTGCAGTCCTAGCTCACCCCAGCGCAAGGGTAGACGCAACAAACTTGTAAACTTTCACAGTGACGTGAGACCCGTGGCGGTCGAGCCGACCGACGACGGGGTCGCCGCGGTCGCTACGGTCTTCATAAGATTACCCGGTGGTCGACAGGCACCGGTCAAGTTGGCCCTCGGCAGCTCTCTCATTCTACTGACTCGAGTTTACCCCGTGAACAGTCGAGTATTCCTAAGGCGTAGAAACAGCCACGCAATCAACTGAGCTTTCGATATTTTTTAAGGGAAAACAGGAAAAAAAATGAGAATGAACGAATTTGATATACCGATACATTCCTCGGGAGGGGGAGTCGTCGTCGGTCGTTCACACTGACCCGTGTGCGCCCGACCGAAGTGCATGTGTATAATGTTTCGTCCCTCGAATTGTCACATCTGCCGAGAGAGAACTTGTTAATATAAAAAAAAAATGTTTAAAACGGTGATAATCTCTGCATTGATATTATCGGCAGATGTGCAAGCGATTAACTTTGTTTTGTCCTTGCTATTTTATTTTTATTTTTTTTTTTGTACGCAATCATTCTCATGTAAATGAATTCGGATATTCGTGAGTATTGTAAGAAGTCCCTCCTTCTAGGTAGCTCAATATTTGTAATATAGCATTTTAACGAAAATATTAAGGTTTGAAACGATCGTAATATTCTAGGGTAGCTAATATATATATAAATATATATATATATATTTGTCATACCATTCCATGACGAGACTGTAAGTTTGTATATAAAACAATCTGTAATTAATGTATTAATTAACAAATGTTGAAGAATTTTGTAAAAGGTAGATAACGTTATACAAACACGGGACATGGTTTTTGTGTCTTATTGTTAAATCCACGCGGCAACTCTCGTTCGATGTCGGATCATTTGTCTCAGATATTTTGTTCCACTCTCTCTTTGGAAGGTTGCGTCAAAGTTCATCTTGTTTTGTCCGATGGGGAAGGAAGCGAAAAAAAAAACAAACAAACAAACAAAAAATAGAAAACCACCATCCGACTGCTGAAAGCCCACTTTTTTTTCTTTAAACTTCTAATACGAAACGGTGTGAAAATATCGCGAGTTTGCACAGGATGGTTTCGCACAATGTGAATAAACAGTATTAAGCAATTGGCTGAAACGAGGGAGAGAGAGGAGAAATTGAGCGGAGGACAGTGAGAGTCCGAGGTTTGATATTATATGATGGTTCCTAAGCGAAACGGCGCACGGGAAAGAGAAGATAAAAAAAAAAAAACATGTGACCTTACGTACGACATTGCGATGTGTATACATATTGTTATAATCGCATGGAATCTAATGAACGATGCGACAAAGTTACCAGACATGAACAAATCAAGTTAAAAAAATGTATAATTATAATTTTTTTTTTTATTTCTTGAAAGTGATTTATCGACAGGCAGGTTGTTACACTTCTGAATACTCGTTCACTAGATTACCGTACACGGGTTTCGTGCGATTTTTTAATGAGCAAATATGAAATCCTGTAACTACTATAGTACACGCATATATTTTACGACGGGGCCTGCGAGCCCGACCCTATTATTGTTTTATCGTAAAAAAAACAAAAAAAAAAAACGGACGACGCCGAGCTCGCTACCTGCCCGCGGTTGAAGTCCAATTGCCTAGTTTCTAACATCCCGCGATACATCTTTCGGTTACGCGTACGGAATCAAGGCATCGGCAGCTCTTATCGATAAGTCGTCATCTCCCAGGTAGCACAAAAAAATAAGTTATCAGAAAGTGATCTGAATGGATTCCTTACGTGCGTTCGGACGGTACCCGAAAATTAGCGCCCGTCGAGGAAGTTAACTTTTAGACGCAGGATAGCTTTTAGTTACCATCCGGACGGACGTATATGCGTGTTTATTTAGATCACTTTTTCATACCGCATGTATTTTTGCTACCTGGGCTGTAAAAGTTAAATAAATTCTGACCTTGAAGATATCTGCTTGCCATCAAATTTAACCTTTGGCAAGTCTCCGCCAATGCACTGCTTTAGGAAGAAAACAAAAAGTTCGCTTGTAGAATTTTATTCCCTGAGCGAAGTTTGAGTAAATTGATGAAATTTAGTCTCGTGCAGATATCTTCAGGGTCATAATAGCGTAACTTACCACCGTAAAACCGAAGCATCTGTCCTATGTCTCGATTCTCAATCATCGGCGCATGTGATTCTCTTCGTTGTACAGATCTGATTATCGTTTTATAAATAATTATATTTTATATATAAGTATATATGGAATGTGTAAATGAAGGAAAACGAGAAAAAAAAAAATTTCTTTCATGCCCGGTAACGCGTCGTACCGCCTACCGACAAGGGACCGTGAAACGATTCGCTAAAACGAGTGACCAACGATATTGACGAAGTGTCGCAAAATCCTAAAGCCATCTTGATCATTCGGAAGATAATAATGTAAAAAAAAAAAAATAATAAAAAAAAAATTCAATGAGGTTGTGCAAATACGAGAGGATTAGAGGATTGTATCAAGGGTGCTTTAATAAATATGTGTAAAATTGATATTGTTGTTCGTCATGAACGTCGCGACGATATACACCAGTTTCCCGATACGACAGAGAGTTCCGACCGAGGGAACACTTAATGTTGTGTTTCCACGGTTCCTATGGTAACTGGCTTCGCGTCCGGACTGCTCCGCGCACTCGATACGCGAGCTCTAAAACGCCTTCGGAGCTTCGCGACAACTCGCTCGTCGGAAAGCGACAGGATGAGATTTAAAATATCTTTGCGCAACAGTAACGGCCACAAGCGTTTGGCAACATGCGTTACTTGGAATTCCGCGGAAGAGATATACTCCTGTGGGTACGTATCGTCCGTACGTGTAGAAACCTACCTCGAACTCGTACCGACAACTTGGGTCAATGTATTTTTTATTAATTTTTTACTCATTTGTATTAATTGTATTAATTATTTTTTCTATTTATTTTTATTAACTTTGTTTATTTACTTTTAACTGTTTATTTATTTATTTTGATTAATTATCTATTTATATATTTTTAATAATTATTTCTTTATGTATTTTTATTAATTTATTTATTTTATTTTTTTTCCCCAGGGAGGATCATCAACTGGTGTGCTGGCATCTGGAAGGTGGAGTCGCTCGAGGAACTACGGTCGTGGAATTCCCCGCTGGTTTTTATCCTACGGACATGCAGTGGCATCCCCGTCCTGCCCAAGGTAGCTCGGTTTCAGTGAAGAAGCAATCTCTGGACATTCTTCTCATCACGACGGCCGATGGTGAGTAATTTTTATTTCGCCACTGGTAACGCGTATGCCCAGGTCTCGTTGAGAAACACCATTCGACGAAGGTTCCTCTGCTTCCAGGTAAATTCCACTTGGTCAATAAGACAGGAAGAGTCGAGAAGAGCGTGGACGCACATAAAGGAGCAACCATGGTAGGCAAATGGGCGTATGACGGCTCTGCCTTGCTCACGGGTACGCATCAACTTGATAATCGATCCGACTTTTCATCACGATGCCACGTAATAAGGAAAATCGTAAACCAACGTAAACGAAAAAGATAATCATTTTTCATCACTCGGTGCGGAAATGGCCACTTTTCCGACCGCTTCGCGTGCGTGAAACCGCGATTTTCGC
Organism: Exephanes ischioxanthus; assembly: GCA_958510785.1. NCBI lineage: Eukaryota > Metazoa > Arthropoda > Insecta > Hymenoptera > Ichneumonidae > Exephanes > Exephanes ischioxanthus. Next base: position 23,601,914 of record OY294017.1, on the reverse strand, counting down.
ACCTTGTGATGAAAAATTTCGTACATCCCTCGTGCGAAACACTTTTTCTAACTCGTGTGATTACAGCACTCGTCTTCGGCTCGTGCTGCAAACTCACACTCGTTAGAAAAACGTTTTTCGCCCTCGTGGAGTAATGTACTATTTCATTTGTTGCAGTCTCAGTTCAATATTTGCTATAAAAATTCGTAGGCAAAGAAAAAGAATATTATTTTTGGTACCATTAACGATACATTAAAACATTTTTGATCGCTCGAATCGAACTTCGTTATGAAGTCCAAAGCCGCATTAAACGAAAAAAACAGAATCTTTCACTTACTTTATTCGCATCTCTATATTTTTCACGAAAATCCGCTCGCGAAACGACGATAACATTATTATTAGTGTTTGAAGAATTAACATTTAATGTTTACGAAACATTGACACTAAACATTAACATTAAAAGATTTTGGAGCTTCCGATTATCATTTTTTTATTAACTCGAAAACTGCAATAAATGAAAAAAAAAAAAAATAATAATCGTTTACTCACTGCATTCTTATCTCAATATTTGCCATGAAAATCCGCTCGCGAAACGACGACATTATTTTCGGTGTTTGCTGAATTAACATTCAACGTTAACGAAATATTAACATTAACACGTTTTGGAGCTTCCGAATCGAATTTTGTTATTAATTCCTAAACCGCAATAAATTAAAAAAAAATTGTTTCACTTACCTTACTCGTATCTTAATATCTGCCATGAAAATCCGCTCGCGAAGCGACGATAATATTACTTCCGGTCTTTGCAACTAACAAAACATGTTGGATCGCTCGAAGAACTTTTTCACTGCCGGTAATAAATAAAAAAAAAACAACGTTTTTCACAATAAAATTCACAGTTGGAGAGGATGGTGCGGCGAAGATATGGTCGCGCAGCGGGATGCTGCGTTCAACGATAGTGAGAGGAAGTCATTCCATTCTCACTGCGGCATGGAGTCCGGATTGTTCGAGCATACTGTACTCCCAAGGCTCGCACCTGGTAATTCAGTCTTTGAATTCCAACGCGAAACCGCACAAGGTGAGATAAACGTTCGCGATTCTCGATCGTCCGACTGCATAAAATGTGACTAATTGGAATGCGGTTTTTTTTTTTTTTTTTCATTCCAGTGGTATGCGCACGAGGGTCTAGTGCTGGTCGTCTCCTGGAACAACGGCCACGGACTCATCGTTTCCGGTGGCGAAGATTGTCGCTTCAAGGTGAACACACACGTTCCTCTCGACGATTGCCTCGAGGACCAAAAAGTGACCATTTTTTTTTTCGCCAGATCTGGGATACCACGGGTAGCCAGTTGTACAGCAGCAGCCCGGGCGACCATCCAGTTACCGCGGTGAGCTGGTGTCCTTCCGGGAATTATTTCGCCGTTGGATCTTTCAACACTATAAAGCTGTGCGACAAAACCGGGGTGAGAACACAGCTCAATTGTTTAGCCGCAGACTCAGAAAAAAAAAGAAGAAAAATAACGACACTATTCCTCATGACCGTCGCTGATAACGTTAAATAAAAATAACGTTATATTAAATAAAATAAATAATAATGAATGAAAAATTCCTCATCAGTGGTCCCACTCGTTGGAGAAGGTAAACACCGGAAGCATCTACAGCATGGCATGGTCGAGCGACAGCACGCAAGTGGCAATGGCCTGCGGCAGCGGACTCGTTCTGACGGCGCACGTAATTGAACGGAGATTGGAGTGGAACAATTACGAGGCAACGTTGGTACGACGAAAGACTATTCAGGTGCGAGAGGTCGGCAGCGAGGGCGTGGAGACCCTCGAGATATCGGATAGGGTCGTCCAGTTGGAGTTTGGATTCGATCACCTCGTCGTCATAACACCGACGCAGTGTCACGTTTACTCCGTGACAAACTGGAACACACCGGCGATATTCGATCTGAAGAACGGTTCGATATCAGCAGTTCTTCTCGCCGAGAAGTACGGAAGAGATTTCGTCGATTGCAGAGTGTGATCTCGATTATTCGATGGGATTGCGATAATGAGGGTTTTCTTCGTTTTCAGGCAGTTTGTACTGGTGGAAGTGAATATGCTGACGCTGTACAACTATCAAGGTCGCCTGTTGGGAGTTCCGAGGTGGAAGGCCATGACGCAGGAGCCGCTGTACCCTCCTTGCGTATCGTTGTGCTCCGACACACTGGTCATCAGAGATCAGAGCAACGAGAAACGTAATAACTTGTATTACTATGTAATACAAGCTGACATATAAAGCAAGCTGACTGTATAATTTGACTATACAATACAAGCTGACTAAGTAATTGACTATATAATGGAAGTTGACTATATAATTGACTATATAATACAAGCTGACCGTATAATTGACTATATAATGGAAGCTGACTATATAATTGACTATGTAATGGAAGCTGACTATATAATTGACTATATAATATAAGCTGACTGTATAATTGACTATATAATACAAGCTGACTAAGCAATTGACTATATAATGGAATCCGACTATATAATTGACTATATAATACAAGCTGACTGTATAATTAACTATATAATGGAAGCTGACTATATAATTGACTATATAATGGAAGCTGACTATATAATTGACTATATAATATAAGCTGACTGTATAATTGACTATATAATACAAGCTGACTGTATAATTGACTATATAATACAAGCTGACTATATAATTGACTATATAATGCAACCTGACTATAAAACTGACTATATAATACGGTTGCAATAATATTCGACCGTTTTACCGATGGAGAACGCACCTTAACGATTTAATTATTGCAGTGATCCACGTTCTCGAAGTGGCGAGCAACAAGCCGATCGTCGAAGCTCAGTCGCACTCTCACCTAGTCGGAGTTACCCGGTTAGCGTTAAACTACATCGGGGGTGTGAGCGATCGCCAGTTGGCGATCATCGACGCAAATAGGGACTTGTTTTTGGTGTCCGTAAGAAGCAGCGGTTTCGGCCGTGTGTGCAAGATCGGTGAGTCATTTTTTTAAATTTCTTTCCCTCCCCCACCGAATGATTTACGATACTGCGGAGTACATGTACGTAAGAAAAACAATTTTATTTTCGATTGCAGCTGCAATGACGCAGAGCATAGCCTGGGCCACCGATGCGAATGTCTTGGCCGCTATGTTGGACGCTACTCTGTCGGTTTGGCTGTGTCCCAATTGCGTTCACTACAGCGACAGAAAAGTCATACGAAAAACGCGAATCGATAAGGAAAACAGGTGTGCACCTCCATCGGAATTTTCATGATCGATCGACGATTTTTTTTTTTTTGCCTAGATTGATCGAACCTTTGATTTTCAGTGAATTCGGAAAGCAGCCGAGTATCGTCAGCGTTCACGACGGAATGGTAACGGTGCGACGTGGAGACGGGGCTCTCGTTGCCACGTCGTTCTATACTTTCTTCACGAGCTTGCACAAACACATTATCAACAACAAGTGGCAAGAGGCTCTGTCGCTCTGTCGAGTGGCTCAGGTAAATTGACTTGAACAATTGACTTGAATTGAATTGAACAATTTTGTCTTTTGACCCAATTGTAAAAACCCACACCTTTCACACTCAGAATGAAATACTGTGGACGTGCATGGCCGTTTTGGCGACGGACAGCAAGGAATTGAACACCGCGGAGGAAGCATACGCGGCGATCGATCGATACGACAAAGTCGACTACATCCAGTACATAAAGGTATTGAAAAAAACCCTACCCGGATTGAAATCTAGAAGCGTAACCAGAGCTGGGGAGTGCTTGAAGCAAACGAGTACTTTTTGGTACTTCGAGTTTTTTTTTTACAATTTCAAGTAACAAGTGCAAGTACTTCGTAAGTAGACCCTCGAATTACGGATACGTCGAGTAGCATGACATACTGTTGCAATTAATATATGATTATCTGCCTAAACTTTTAAATAAGTATAATTTTTAAGAGATTTTTTTTCATTTCATTAAAAAACGAGGAGAATCCCCCCTGTCCTTATTTTGTATGATATTTTTTAATGGATTTATTGTTTACGAAAAAGGTGAAGAATAAGTTTAAAAGCCTCAGAACGACGAATTACGAAAATTTCAGTTTGCGATTATTTGCAATAAATTTTCCAGTAAATTTCGACCGTTAAAATTTCATGAAATCTAAACCATTCGTTTAATGTTAGAAAAGAAGTTGCAAAGTCATTTATTTGCACATGACTTCCTCATTTACAACCGTTTTGCGCACAGCTTTATCCATGAGTGGACTAAAATCGATCGACGAACATTCCCATAGAGAAAGCTATGCGCAAAATTGTAATAAATGAGGAAGCCACGTGCAATTTATTTTGCACCTTCTTTTTAGGCCTATATAATGCTTAACGCTACGAACCTAATTTCGAAACGTACTTGGAAAAAGTACTTCGGAAATACTTCGAGTACGAAAAGTACTTTAGAACTACTTCAAGTACAAAAACTACTTAATACTTTATCTACTTCTAATACTTTGTACTTTGTACTTGAAGTACTTCCAATACTTTGTACTTTGTACTTGAAGTACTTCTAATACTTTGTACTTTGTACTTGAAGTACTTCTAGTACTTTGCACTTGAAGTACTTCTAGTACTTTGTACTTTGTACTTGAAGTACTTCTAATACTTTCTACTTTGTACTTGAAGTACTTCTAATACTTTGTACTTTGTGCTTGAAGTACTTCTGATACATATATATCGCTTGTCTGATACAGAAAATCCCGAGTAAAATGGAGAAGCTGGCGGAGATGTCTTTGCTCGCCGGTGATTTTCTCGCTGCCGAAGGCATACTCCTGCAAAACGGTCTGATACCCGAAGCGATAAGAATGAATATCAAAGTTTACAAGTGGAACAGGTAAGCCCTCGAAACTCCGCCTTTCACCATTGCGTTCGCGCGATGATTCATGCTTGGTGTATTCGAAAGGGCACTGGAACTGGCCATCAGGCACAAGAGGCTTCTCGACGAGGTGCTGAACGAGCGCACGAAATACCTGGCGATATTGGACAAGGAGGAAAACAATTCGAGTTTCCTGGCATTGAGCAAACCGAAGCCTCAGGTAATTAGCGTTGTTGGCTTCCGTAACAGTTCTCGATACGCATCTCTTATGCTCGTAAACGACTCGACAGGCCAGCGTGATTAAGGAAGCGACATCGACGCAAGGAGAAGACAAAACGGAGCTCGAGATGGACAAGCTTATCGCGCCATCGACTCCGGAACTTCCGTCCACCCCGAGCTTGTAATCCCGTTGCATAGCAGTCAAAGGTAATTTAATGGAAAAAAAAATATACAGTCTCACGAGTGCATTGACAAAAATTCCGCAATCGTCATACAACCCCGAAGATATCTGCACGAGACTAAATTTCATCAAGTTATAACGGCCGTTTTTTGCATCGCCCAAACTTCGCTCAGAGAAGTTCACTCGGAGAATAAAATTCTACAAGTGAACAAATTTTGTTTCCCCGACTACGCTAAAATGACCATATTTCATGCCTGCAACGCGGGTGGAAAAGTTACCGATTTTCTACCAGCGTGAGGAAAAGTAGTCGAGCAGGAGGAAAAGTATCTGAGCGGGAAGAAAAGTAGTACTTTTTCTCCCTAGGGAAGAAAAGTAACTGACAAATCGGTGGACCGTTGCAGGCGCAAAAATATACTCAATTTTATCATAGTTGGGAAAAAAAAATCTTATGCCACAAGGGAGAAAGTGCATTTTTCTCCCTTCACCTTGTGTGAATTTCTGTCATCACTTCGCTCGGCCATCAAACTTCGCACTCGGTGAAAAAAAACGCACTTTCCTCCCTTGCAGCATAATATACTATTCTTCCCAAAGCATTGCATTGAGAAAGACTTGCCAAAGATGAAGTTTCATGTCGTGCAGATATCTTGAGGCCAATATCGTCATAGCTCCTCGACATTGTAACAAAATTATTCTATCTTCCTCAGAGTAACAGGGATCTGAGGGCCATCGACAGCACGCCAACGAAAATGGTCGTGAGGATGAGGAAGAAAACAAGCCGGCGCTCTTGCCAGGCGGGCGTTTTCTCCGCTGGACGGTACCTCGTTATCAGGGCGCTCTGTGGAATTCATCAAAGCGTTAGACACGACGAGAGGTCTCGTTAGATCGCGCTATGCTCACCCATCCACCGTTCGCCTGGATCCAGGTCGCCAAATCCTCCTCGAGAACTTCGGTCATCGCTCGCTGAATGGCCGGAATGAATTCGGGCTTTCCTTGGCGCGCGCAGTCCACGGCTATTCCACCGGCCACCGCGTACAGGGCGATGATCTTGCTCCAGGTCATCTCACCGGAGCGCAGAATCTCCCTTGACACGTCGGTCAGCGCCTCGGCCGCCGTTTGCTCCGACGTGAACGTACCGCATCCGATTTGTCTGCCGATGCGCACGAACAGCTTCGGATGCATCTTCTCCAGCTCCGATCCGACCCCGGTCAGCTCCGGGTAAACCTCGCCGACGACCGAACCGCCGGGCAACATCATCGCGCTTCTCATCCTCTTCAGGCCGAGCTTGCGCTGAAATATTCCCGATCTCTTCAGCCGGCTTCTGATGTACTGCGCGCACAGGGAGGAACCCTGTCGAATTTTACCGGACGGTCAGCGTTCAAATAGATCCAACATTTGTCGAAGAGAAAATTAACAGTGGCGGAAAATTCATCACCTGAGAAACTATGAGCTCGACCGAAGCCGAGACCGATCTCCAGCCTATGGTGTGCGATATCTTCCTGCTGACGACGTCGCTCACGTTACTCAATCTCCTGCGCGCCGATCCGACGACCTGAAAGGCCGAAGAGTCCGTGACGCTCGATCCGAAGACCGTAAGATTCGCCTGAAGCGGCACGGCGAGGCTGCTTCGTCGATGCGGCTGCGCGACACTCATCGTCCGTCGATCCTCCGGAGACTTGCCGTTCGACGCTGTTCCAGTCATTTGTGCACAGCCCGTTGGGAATCTCGTCAGCTGCCATTCAGAAATGTCCGCCGCATGGAAATTCTCGAAAGACATCACTCGTCTTCGCTCGACAATCGACTCGTGAGCGATCGCCCCTCGAGCCTCATGTCTACGTCCGACCTGTCGAAGAAAAAAAAAAAAAAAAAAATTCAAGACACTCACATTCGAGCTGGATGACTGAATACTGATTACTGCGGCACAATCGTCATCGAAACGACGTGTCGGTTTTTTTTTTTCATGCCTCAGTTGAATCTTTCAATGTGCACGAAAGTGCGAACGCGACGTTCTCGCCTCGGGCTCGACGGTACAATGTAATTATACAAAGCGTAATTATACATCGGTGTATAATGTTGCGCGGTCTGGCACTCCGCGCTCTGGGACTCTATCGGCGGTACGAGGTCCGTCGATTATCGTACCGGGCAGGAAGGAAGCCTGGAAAGGAGTAGACGATAAGAGCACCTCGTGCGTGGCTCGAGTTTTGGAGTAACGTGGTAATTAAAAAAAGAAAATTGTCGCAATAGCGCGGCCGTAAAAAGCTGAACGCTCGTCCGACTCTCGAGTTCCGAGAATGACACAATGTCTTTTGTATTTTATAGATTTACGTCACGGCCTCGTCGATGAGTTATCGAAGAACACTTCGCGGATCGCCTTTCGACGTTCGGTGACGCAGCATCACCGGCCAAAAGTGTGGATCGGACACGTTCGTTACATCGCGAATGCCGAGTCGACTATCGCGGGACAACGCGAGATAGAATGTTTTTTTTTTCTTTTTTTTTTTAGTCGGATAAGAAATGCGGGAGAGCCCAACGGCGACGGGCGCCCGGAGCGCGAGCCGCGTTATTGTAATTCAACGCGCATACCGCGCTAGTGCCATTACGCCCGAGGCCTCCTTCGGCGTTTCGTCGCAGCGGAGCAGTCCTTGTACGCTCGAAGCCCCAATCTAGGTGTCACGACCGCAACAACTTTAGACACGATTGCAGTATATATTCAACCGCGATCGAAAGTAAATTACTGGCGCGAAAAATGGAGTCGTCTCATGAATTTTTTATTCGTAAAACATAAGTAAAAACAGCGTCGAGGGGGAGAGGAGGGCTCGGTATTTTTATGTTGGATTATCAGCTTCGTTCAGCCTCGAACGATTATCTTCGTGACCTGAACTGCATAAATGATTAACTTTTTATCAGCTACCGGAATACCTTTCCGCGATAAATTCCTCCTGAGGTGGATTATTATTTTTTATTTTTTTATATTTTGCAACACGTTTACTCAAAGCGGTGTGAGGTTTAGATTGAGAGACACGAAGTAACCATAGAGTTTTTTAGGCGCAGCCGTGAGGAAGATTTAAAACAAAAAAATTGTATTACCGCGTATGCTCGATCGTGAAATTCCACCTGAGGTAGATTATTATTTTTATTTTTTTATTTTGCAACACGTTTTCTCCAATCAGTGTTGGGTTTAGATTAAGAGACACGAAGTAACCGTGGAGTTTTTTTACGCGCACACGTGAGGAAGATTTAAAACGAAAAAAATTTATTACCGCGTATGCTCGATCGTGAAATTCCTCCTGAGGTAGATTATTATTTTTATTTTTTTATTTTGCAACACGTTTACTCAAATGGGTGTAAGGTTTAGATTAAGAAACACGAAGTAACCGTGGAGTTTTTTTACGCGCACACGTGAGGAAGATTTAAAACGAAAAAAATTTACTACCGCGTACGCTCGATCGTGAAATTCCTCCTGAGGTGGATTAGTATTTTTATGCCTTTGTTATTTCGCAACACGTTTTATCGACTCGGTGTAAGGTTTATATTGGGAGACACGAAGTAACCGCAGAGTTTCTTACGCGCACCCGTCAGGACGATTTAAGACGAAAAAAAATTTATTACCGCGTACGCGTACATTATTATTTTTATTTTTTGTTAGTTTGCAACACGTTTTATCAAATCGATGTAAGGTTCAGATTGAGAGACACGAAGTAAGCGTAGAGTTTTTGCGCACCCGTCAGGAAGGTTTAGAACGAAAAAAAATATATATAATTACCGCGTATGCTCGATCGTGAAGCGAAATAAAAAAAGATACCCGTTTCGCGTCGAGGTCTAATGGAATAATTTTATCATTGTATTTGTATTTCGCGTTATGTACTCTTTAGCCGAGCTCCGCGAAACTGGCCTTTCTCGTTAACGGGTACACGGGTCCTCGTCGAAAGATCAGATGCTCTCGCGCGCCGGGCATTGAATTCTCTAAGCCGCGACCTTGCTCCAAAACTCGATTTCTTTAGCCGGATTAAGGCACCGCCTCGGAGATCGTCTTACGACTCCTCGTCGTACACGCGACGCCAACAAGGCGTTGCATTGAGCGAACATCTCGTTTTTCGGGGCCCATACAATTTTATCAAAATAATTCGCCAAAACGGTTTGTGATCGCAGATCGAGCACGTGCGCGTGCCGGTTTACAATCTCATGACTATATAGGGTGCGAGTAGCTCACTGAAAAGTTGCGCGTCTGGATTTTTACCGGAGACCCACTTATTCCCATTCGCTCGACCTTTGCCGATTGTAACAGTGGAAGATACTCCCAATTTTTTTTTTTTTTTTTTATCGAAGGAGCGTTGTCGACGCTCGAGCGAGATAAATTAGTTTACCTAATAACCCAGGCTAATGTCACTGGAAATCACGTATCACTCGTCGATGTTATAGTTTAAGTATAGATAAAAAATCATCGATGTACGAATCGCTAATGTTTTTCAAAGTTCGAATTGCTCGCATAGTAATTTAGCGAGTCGTCAGTGTGATTGATTACGGGTCAGACCTATCGAGCCGATCACTGTTGTATCGCGCGACAGGAGAGATCGCACCCGTCTGCACGGGACTTCGGTGCTCGACTGCGAGACAGAAGTCATTGCCGGAGCCCAACTATTACGTGGCGAGACTTGTGTCTCGTCCCGCTATCGAAGCCGTCAGGTATAATGAGTACGTTAGCCGGTCGAACGTCTCCTTGATAAGTGGTCTCGTTCCGGCCACCGCAACTTTTGCCTCATCCTCGTGCAACTGTGTCACCGTTACACCGGTCTCGCGACGATCTCCGCATGAATTTATGAACGACGGTTCACAAATTGTAATGATAGTTTTTTTTTTTTTTTTTTTTTTTTTTTTTTTTTTTTTTTTTTTTAACGGACCTGGGAGGGCACACGCGCCGGTTTGTTGTCTCTGCAAACATAACGATTCGGTTCGTACGCGTGAATAATTATTTTCTCATGGCGTTGGTTGTTTGTGAAGCTGAGACGAACGCGTGCCTCTCACACGGAATTTATTTTCGTACCTCGGATCGCTCGTCGCTACAGTATAAGCCTATTAATATTGTACGCGTCTCATCGCTCGATAAATTGTGTGTACATTTTTATCAGTACGAGAAACTTTACAACGCGACCGCGAAAAAAAAAGTTGCTTGCGACAATCGCGATTGACATCTTTTTTTTTCAAATAATGTACTAACACTATATTCTATACACGACAACGGCTATGATATGACAATGTAGCTTCGGCAGGCAACAATTTCATCAGTGAATTATAATATCTCTCTCTCGCTCTCTCGCTCTCTCTCTCTCTCGTAAATCATTTTTCGCTCCCCGTATATTATGTACCCGTCGTTATATCATATGCATACAGTAACTCACTATATGGATATAGTATTAATATAGAATATACGATTAACGATAACAACACTTGAATTTGTTTTTTTTTTTCTTGCACAGAAAGTCTGAGAACATTCCACTTTATTACGTTTTATTTTTTATTTTTTTTTGTTTTTCCTATATTGTATAATATATTACTTCCTTGTGTACTTTTAGGCTACGCTCGTTCTACATTAGAAACTCTTTCGATAGTAATACTTTCCATTTTCAGATTTTTCTTGTGGTTTTTTTGTTTTTGTGTTGTTTTTTTTGTCAGTGTTATTAATTGTATGATAGAACATTCGTTGCGGAACAACTCCCAGCGCATTGGCAAAGACCCAGCGAAAGTCTCCCTCCGTATAATTTGTAGACGTAATCGCAGGGGTCTCGAACCCTCGTCACATTAAAGTTATTATATATGACGTTAAAAAAAAATCGGTCACAACGTACGCAAGTGAGGCAGGTGCTAATCCGGCTGCCTTGTTACTTCAAATTGCATTGTCTTATCTGACCGATTCCTTGGTATACACTATCAAACATTAAAACTTGGCGAAAAAAACATAGTCTTTAACAATAAAGGTACAAAGGACTTCATAATAAGCGTAGCTACTACATTTCTACAATAACAATTTGTCACTTACAATCTCTTATACCTACACAACTCAAGAAGAAACGTCATAACAAATTTATGGATGAAATTATTTTTGTTTTGTCTTGTATATCGTTTAGCGAATAACAAAGAGCTGCACCTGACGACGAAAGTTTATTATTCGATGCGAATCAACGACTGGCGATACTTATGAACAATAACTAGTACGCCCGCAACAAAGCCTGCAAGCTATTACATTGACTCGATTGCCGTCGACTTTAAAATTTTTTATTTTTTATTTTCTTTACAACGAGCGCCCCTGATCCTGCGTACTTCATTTTAAAACAACTTAATACGTACTTAGGTCGCTTGGAAGAATGTATACGGCCCTCGATAGCACATAAGCTTAAGAAAAAATAACGCGCAAGAGGACGCTTAGTTTCTCGTGAATTTTTTTTTATTTTTTTGTTGTTTTTTTTTTTTAATTACGTACTATCCTTTCGATCTTCAAGTACGCTCTTCATATTCCATCGAATCAATCTACAATTACATGTTTTCCAATTGATCGAAGTTATAGGTTTCTTTTTTTTTTTTATAATTTTCATTTCTTTGTTTATGCCCTCTTAATACTTGCCGTCGAACATTCGTCGTCCTATGAGATCATACGTATAAGCCGCTTACAAACTTCCCCAAGACACACTCTCTTCCCGGACTCTCTCACTCTCATCGATAGAAACAAATATTCGACAGGTGCCGAGCTTTATAAAACATATTGATTGGGATAAGACGACATGTTATTTTTTTTTTGTTTGTGTTTATATCTCGGTATCGCGATACCGCGTACAGAACTGACTAATTAGCGGATAGTGATTTCGTAGGCTTCTATGTATAGAAATTTCGATATATGTAAATTAAATTTCGTTTCTTTTTTTTTTATCTATATACATTAGGGGATAGTGAATATAATAAATAATTTTTTTTTTTCATTCGGAGAATAAATGTAAGCAGGTCTGGACGATCATCGATCTTGCAACCTGATATGCAATGACATCCGTCGTTCTTATTCATGCGCTGTATCGGTGAAAAAGCAGTATTCACCGGAGAATTTATTTAGCATAAATTATACGACTTAAAGTGTAGAATCTAATGGCATGATGTTGTACTCGGTACATCGTACCATACATAAAAACACGCGATCGGCTTTTCGTTATTCGGTACATTTTTGACGGATGGAGTCTGCGATCAGAGGCAAATGATACAATTAGTTTATCTATATTTCTCGAATATATAGTTTAACACTCGGGTCATATACATCCCCGGGACTCGAGTGGTGCCAGCCACTCTTCGTAATATCACACGCAAGGTTCCCTGAAATTATCGCATTGCTTGTTCAGTTTTATTTTTTATTATTATTATTTTTTTTTTTTATATTACCCTCCGCACGTCGAGGGAGGAATCGTTAAGAAAGTAATGACTTCGAAAGGGTCGGGAAGAATTTCAACCGATGAAGAAAAAAAAAAAAAAAATTAAATAATTGGAATTATGGGACTCTTATTGCCTCCACACATTATACCGATATTACGCAATCTATAATCGTTCACCTCTGTCACTTTAACCGTCAAACAAGGATGATCTGTATATCTCGACATACCGTTAGCCTTCAATCACAATGCAATATGAATGTAGTAATTATTTACGAGATGCGTGATATTCATAATATATACAAGGAACGTTATGCTATGTATAGTGTTTGTGTCTGTATGTGTGTGTGTCTCTCTGTGTGTTTATCATATAAACGCAAACTCTCTAACAACGGATTAAAGCTAGAAATATAACAGTGCTAAATCGAATAGACGCTATGAAACAACACATTTATACAAACGTTAATGGGTAGTCGTCGTAGAATAATGTTAGATCATAATGAAAATTATTATATACAGTTATACAACGGTAATTCTGGTTCGATGAATTCTAATTATTCACTTATTTCTTTCTTCATTTCTTTTTTTAATCTGTGTGCTCGGTACGATTACCGTAACGAACTCTCTTGTGTGATTTACAACATTTGGTTCAACATTATTATTGTCAATATGCTGTTGCTGTATTGTTCCAAACGCGCGAGGCTCTATGTCACATAATAACGATTTATAGTCGAGGCCCGGCTTTTTTTTTTCGTTTTTTCTTCTTTTTTTTTTTTGTAACAAAACATTATGCCTCATTGATGAGAAAAATAATGGAGACAAGGGCAACGGGGGAGAGCGCGTTCGGGGGACTAGGAGTTATCGCTTATCATTAGAGTCTATACAAACTTATTATTCGTTAAATAATAAAAAGATAATTGTCTCACTATTTGTTCTCCGTTCGGGGAGTTGTCACCGTCAATTTTTGTTTTACTTTCATTTTTAAATTTTATCTTTTTAGTATTGGTTTTCCGAAAGCCTCGCGCGTAGCTACGAACTGTGTGACGCTTTCTCAAAGCTCTATAATTAAAAGGGGAAGGTACAAAGTTATGCATGCTTCTACGATTGCATATACGCTGGCTCGGCACGCGAGAAAAAAAAAAACAATGTGCGCTCTCGTACATACGCATGAAATAACGATAAATAATATAGATAGTTTATTTATTAACTAAAAGAATGCGAGCAAAGCGTAATTTCACGAGAAAGAAACTCGACACTTTCCACAGATTACCGATCGACGAAGATCGGTTTCAATATTTTTTTTTTTTTTTGGGTGACGATTGTTTACGACGATCGGTGGTTATACGATGACCACTCTGGTAATACTATTACTCTCTAAGCAACGGAGGATACACGACCATATCTTTTTCTTGTTTTTTTTTTTTTCATTCGCAAAAGTTTTTGCACATCGATGACGAGACGAAGATATACCTATAGAGTTGTTAAATGGCAGTAGGGAATCATCAATTAAACGACGTCGTGAGCGTTTACGCGTCGGTTTAAGCTCCGGCGAAACCATACACTTCCAGTACTCTAATCTCAAAATCGCCGCTTGCACACAGCGGCGGATTGTTGAATGTCGAACATCGATCGGTCTTACCGAACCTAATGTTCTCGTCCATCCATATTGCTTGGCCATCCCTGAAAAAAAATAATAATAATAAATCAATAAATTATTCGCACTATATGACGACTTTTTTCGTTCGGTGACACACACACAGGGACGCTTATATTTTACTGCTAATGATCTGAAGATGGAACTCACCCACCGCCGATCGTTATCATTTTTCCATCGGCAGCCATGAAGAGTTCAGCCGAATGATGAACCCTCGAGTCATTGTGTGAAGAATCCATGCCGATCCAGGGATACTTGGCACGTTCTGGATACAAGCTAAACAGGAATGTTTCTCCCGTACCAAAATACGCCTGCCTCTGGCCTTTGTCGTCCTTCAGATTGCGCTCGCACCACCTCGTCGAACAGTAAGCCCCGAAAACCTTTACGACGAAAAGTGATAAAACAATTTTTTTTAATTGACAATTTCTACTGAAGAGCATGTGCCGTTCCGCGGTCGGTAATAAAAACTGTAATCAACTGTTCGCACGGATTCTGGCATATACGGTCGAAAGAAAGTCTCATCGAAAGTCGAGATGATATCCGTCTCGGATGAGACTCTTCTTTTGACCGCACATGCGAGAATCCGTGAGTAAAGTTGATTACTGTTTTTGATACCGACTGAACCCGGGATGGACGGAGAGGGAGGTGCTTCGTATGGTCTTGAGGTGAGTTGAAACACGAACTACTTAACATATGAGTGCAAGCGAGATACTTGCATTTTTCGAATCATTGACATTTCGGGTAAAAGCGAAGCATTATCGAACGGTGTTTAATTTTACATCAGCTAATACTTTATTTTTTCGCGAAATTTCTACCAGCTCCTAATGCCATTCATTACCGTTTTTATTACCGACTGAGTCTGTTTCGACTCGCCTTAAGGATTTGGTCCAAAAGACAGGTCGATTTTCAACATTTGTCGTAGTCTTTTATTACGTCAAAACGAAAAAACCGACCTTAATGGTTTTTCAGTAACAAATAAAAAAAAAAACACTTTTTAAAATCATCCGGCCAATAGATAGAAAATGTTACAAAGAAGGATCTGTTCAAATTTCAACTCAATACGACGAATAGATTTTGAGATATGTTAATTGTTAATTAGTCCGTTGTTCATTGATATTTTTCAATAAAAAAAAATTCAAACTTTCAATAGATAGAAAATGTTACAAAGAAGGATCTGTTCAAATTTCAACTCAATACGACGAATAGATTTTGAGATATGTTAAATGCTAATTAGTCCGTTGTTCATTGATACTTTTCAATAAAAAAAAAAATTCAAACTTCGTAACACCTTGTACTAATTGTGTGTAAAAACCCGACCTTGTCCTTCTAATACCCGCGTAAAAAAAAAAGTTCAAAGTCGACCTGTTTTTTGGACCAAATCTTTATGCTAGTGCTATAATCGCGGTATTTTTGCTCACCTCGTTATTACAAGTCTTGATCATGAGGAGCGTCGGCTCGTGCTGTTCAACGCGAACGTAAAAGGTCGTCAGGGAACAGCCATGCTCCTCGGTCGTGTAGAGCAATATCGGTTGATACATTGTGATCCTCACCGGCAGCCACGACCACAGCGTGAACAGCTGTTAAATAGATCGAAAGTAAATCATGAATAAAAGCCGATTGTCTTCCACAGCCCAGTGTCACAGATCATTTTTCAATAGCTTAAAAAAAAAAAGATATTAATAAATATTATTTACTTTACTCCAAGAACAACTAAAAAAAAAATGAAATAAAATTTGTTTAAAAAAAATATATTAAAGATAGGTCACAATGAGCGACAGTTCATGCGATTTACTTAAATCGTACTCGATTAATGTAATAAACCAGTTATCGTGATTAATGCAAAGAAATACCAAAATAACTTTTGTATCGTACTATTTCTCATAACTCGGTGTCGTGAATGTCCATTTTTTTTTTTTTTTTTTTCGTTATTACCCATTTGCTTAAATAGAACACAACGCGCGGTGTTTTATACCCAGATCGTGTACATTAAATTCTGCGAATAAAAAAACATACTGATTTAAAGTGAAAAAAAAAAAAATTGAAGTAAACAGTAATGTGCGTCGTGGGCTGCAAATAAGTTCTCTGGTGTTATATATATATAAAAAAAAATTATATACATTTTGTTTTGTTAAACCACTGTCTTCGCAGCCGTTGAGTGTGTGCGATGCAAATGCCAAGAACAACAAAACTGATCTGCCTCAACGGTTGCGTTGAAGTAAATCGTTGCAAATCGTGGAAACCGATTGAAGCCTAAATCAAGCCATCGGGTGTGAGCCAAACAGTTTCTCAGATTGGTGTAATAATAATAATAACAATAATAATAATAATAATAATAATAATAAGAACGTATAAGAATTGTGCCGTTCGAGGAATGCTGAAAATAATATAGTGGGGCATATAAAACACCGTCGAAAGCATGCACTCGGGTATATAATCATTGCACAGGAATCGCATTCGTCATGCAACAGAGTGCGTTGCGCCATTCTGGCGAATTATGAAGGACATTCCAAGACGAAAATACAGTATGAACTCTCGGGGCGGGGAATAGCGAAGATGATCTCAAGCAAAGATGATCTCTACACTATACGTTTCAACAAAATGATTCACTAAAACGTCAGATCTATCGAATAATTCTTCGTTCACGACCGTATTTTTCTGCTAACAAAACTACTCTCGAGCTCTCGCGGTTAAATGCCAATTAGTAGCTAAAAAAACATCTACGGTGCAGTAAAAACAGCGCTGAAAGATATTTAAAAAAAAAAAAATTAAAAAAAATCAACCAATGCTTGCTGGAGGTAACAAACGGCCTTGTGTGTCGCACGAAAAAGAAACATCATAGCTGAGCCTACACAGGAAACAACTGATACGAAATATTCCACTGCGAACAACCGAGCGGAGAACTAAAACGTGTTCAATAACGACGCAACGAAGAATATCGAATTACAAGCGATTTGAAGGGAAACCAAAAGAACGGCTCGCCTGGCAAAGATTGTTCTTGAGAAAAAGCGCGTGGTTCGAGTACGACAGCCTCGACCCACGTTACTGCTGGTACACAAAAGAAGCTTTACGTCGCCAGGCTTCTGTCGACGTTGGGGGGGGATTAAGGAGCAAGAAGGTGCTACCTGTGAAAGAGGTATAAAAAAAAAAAAATGAGGAAACAAAACTGCCGACGAGAAACCGCAAACTGGCGACAAAAGACAATTAACAATAAAAAAACAAAAAAAGGTAGGCGTGGTAAGACGCCGAGGAGATAATTGAGGCTTGACGGATCGGCGGCAACATCGACGACGACAAAATATCGACATGCTTCAAGCACTGCCAATTAAGCTACTGAAACTCCTCCGTCCGGCAGTCGCGGACCTAAGGGCCGCGACTATAGATGGATCACCCTTGTGTACTTACATCAGGCACGTCTAAGATCTGGGAGTTTATTGTCTGTATAGGATAAACGCCCATCGACAATGCACGAGGTCCAGGACTGTGCGCGCCCTACGATCACCGTGCCCGCGTCAATAATCCACCCCATCATTCCGGAATCGCAGCGTAACACAAGACAACACATGGGCCATCAGTTACAATGGCTTTGGCCTCCCTGATTCACTCGCATTCAACATACAAGGAATCGAGTGGTCTCTAGCTATGATCCACTGCGAAGACACGGTAATGCGAGAATCTCAGACCTCGTCTCTCGCCACCCGTATGCTCTGAAGTTAGTACTTGCGGACAGTCACGTGAGTTCTGAGAGAAGAGAGGAATTGCGAAGACTTCTTCGATGGGATGAAAATCTGAAGAAAATCAACCGTATGGAATGTCCTGAAAATATTGATTTTGCATAATAATCATTCTAAAATGTTATTAACTGAAATTTCCCAACAAATCACCCGGCAACCTAACTTTTTTTTTATTATAACGATTTGTTAAATTTTTTTTAAAATACGTATGCATTTTTCAGAATTTCGTGTAGTTTTTGAAAATTCCTTTTTTTGATAATAAAAAAACGTAATTTTCAGAAATTACACACAATTCTGAAAAAATGCATTCGTATTTAAAAAGACTAACAAATTTTTTTAATATGAACAAAAAGTTAAGTTGCCGGGGGATTTGTTGAACAATCTTTTTTTTCATTTATTTATTAATAACATATTAGAATTATTATTACACAAAATCAATGTTTTAACCACGTTCCGTATGCTTGATTTTTTTCAGATTTTTAACCCATCGAGAAGTGTTCGCAATTCTCTCTCAATTCTCTCTGAACTCACGTGAGGTCGTACTGTCCGCTGGTACTGCCTTAAATTTCACACTTCAAACCATGTAAATCAAGAACCGTTGCCGAGAGTGTTACGAAAAGAAAAAAAAAAAGATACCCGAGAGGGTTTGTCACAGTGGATGCGTCTTAGCGGGAATCATTAGATTTACTGGCTGGAGAATATCGAGTAAACCTGCAGAAGAAATGTTAGGCCGTATGGGGAGACCAAATTTTCTTTCGACCGACGAAGGATTAAAACATTGAGATAAAATTTACGCCAAGTGGCGTTAAGTTCGATAATTTCCAACTTATAAAGAGACGATAGGACGGACATAATACCTGTGGATATTAATAACATTGTATGTAAATATTAAGATAATTTTGCATATAAACGGCATGCATGGTAGAAAAACTCGACGTCGATCCGACCTACTTAGTTAGTCACGAGCTAATGGCAAAACAATTCGCACAGCAATTTACATGCTATATGATTTTGAAGAGTAGATTAAAAAATTTGTTATCGACATAAATTTCTCAATCATTCCACAGGCCACCGACGATTGCTCGTCGAGATATTTCCCTGAAGCGAATCGAGATTATTGCTATCCTGGGTATTCTTCCAATAAACTCGTGCCAGTCAGAGCCCCTGGTCAAACCTTCGAACGGCGTTGCAACGCGAACTCGACGGTGCCCGGTCTGATAGGAGAATTTTGAAACAACACCCTGAGAATGTGAGCTTCCAAGCTTTGACAAACAGCTCTCTTTTGTATGTAGCCAAAACAGTCAATGTGTGTATCGTTGATGAGAAAAAAAAAAAAAACCACATCGCTCGCGTTGTTAATCAACCTACTGCGATAGATATGCGACAGCGAACATTGCCCAACTGAAGAAGGAAATTAAGATGATGTCAACGACGGCAAAAACCATTGGAACTCAACCGAACTCTGCTAACTGCGTAATTTTTTTTTCGTGCCTCGAAAAAATTTATATACGCTTCAAAGCGTATATATAGAGTTTTGTGCGTGTGTGTTGTCGACACGCGAATAAAACACACCTCGTATTCGTGAACGATTCAACTCACACGTAGTAATTATGATGGCGGTTGCAATATGGTAAAAAAAAAAAAATTATGGTAAACGGCTAATAAAGCTGACGCGATTTGTAATAACAATGAGTGAGTAATGGTGTGAGTATAATAGGTAAAAAAATAGTTCAGGGACAGAGGATAGCACATGAAACTAACGACACATTTTCCAAAAAGATAATCATACAATACCCTGTCTTTGTACGTGTCTTCACACTCTTTCTGAAAACAAATTCAATAATTGAGATAATCGTGAAAATTTAATTTTATCTCTGGTCAAATTGGTGAGTCGCTTTTGGACGTTCATTAGTCGAAGTTATTTCTTCTCACGGGTGTCACAACATTTATCCGAGCATTGCTGCACGGTACTGTATACTCTATACTCTATATCGGGCTCATAGCATTTCGATTTCGCGTACTCCATTCTATCGTTTTTTTTTTTTTTTTTTTTTTTTTTTTTTTTTTTTTTTTTTTTTTTTTTTTTTTTTTTTTTTTTTTTTTTTTTTTTTAAGTATATCGATACGTTGGGTGATATTTGTGCTGCGTTCTGTGGCGCAGCAGAGACAAACATGTAACTCAAATTCCTGAACCGTTAAAGGATCCTGCTGCTACTCCACGTTCTCCTGTCCGCGAGATAGAATTTTCTACGGGGTATAGAAGTAATAGTATAAAACTAGGAGGGACATTTAGTTAGTTGTAGCCCATAACCGTATTACCAGACCAGACACAGAAAACTATCGGATAAATCCACACTCACATACAACAAGAAAGTCAAGTAGAGGCACTTTGTGCAACGATAGAACATTAAACGTAATATAATAATACAGCTAAAGTCACAATATTTTTCCCTAAAGTTTGTTCCATTCATTCGGTCGAAGATAGTCCAACGTGATATACGCTCTCGTCAAACGATACGCACCGGATGCATTTGCTACCCTCCGACGAAATAAACCTGCTTGCGTATCACTTTTTTTTTTTTTTTTTTTAGAAAATCGGCCAATCGATGCATCGAGATAGTTAACGATCTTAACAATGTCCTGGCTGCGACTTACCTCTCTTATTGTGAGTGTATGCGACATCATCTGAATGTTGACTTGGGACTGGCTCGTCGGCAAATTGTCCGTCGATCGCGATCTCGCCAGGGATCTCGATCCCGTGAGTACGCTGCGGCTCTTGAGTGCCATCTCCGTCCGCAGAAACACGCGTGATATGTAAGCTGAGCTCAGTCCGCGAATTCCAAAGGCAGTGCGTAAAAATTTCGCGGGGCTCACCTGCCGTCAGATCACCGAAATACATGTATAAACAATTGCGGAGCTTTGTGCTCTGATATTAATTTTCAGTGGAACTTTAAACTCACCGGTATTTGCCTGCAGAATTTCGACAGAGCAGCGTCGATTCCATTCTTCGAAATCTCATTCATCCACTCGGAACTTTGTGACGACGAATGCTTGTAGAATAGCAAAACTATTGCCATTGCTACTCGATAAAAAACCTGACGAACGAGTTATAGATTAACGGAATGATAATAGTTTATGTTATGTATGTTTATTTTTTTACCGACAACAGTAACATACCTTAGAACCTTCGTGCAAAAAACAGTCCATGACCCTGACTAGATGCTGAAATGGGAGCAATTGAAGAATCCACCAAATCCAATCCATGTAAATTCTCTCGGCCCTCGAACCGGAGCAGTGTCTCGCTAAATGTACCGCCGCCGATTTCTGAAAAAAAATAGAATGAAAAATTGATGATTATGGAAATAATAACTAATCTAAAGGACGATAATTGGTGATATATCAAATAAATCTACAGGACGATGATTCGAAATATCAAATAAATTTGCAGTTCGATAATTCGAAATATCAAATAAATTTGCAGTTCGATAATTCGAGAGATCAATTAAATGTACGTGACGATGATTGGCAATATTGAATAAATCTACAGAACGACAGCCGAAGTGAGAAAAAAATATCTATGCTCACCACGTGTTTCTTAGTTATTTGTTCGACAGTCTTCCACGTTACTTCGTACAGGAGTTTCGTTTGGGTGATGAACATCTTCTCCTTGGCTGCGACTAAACTGGCCATGCAGTGATAGCACTCTTCCTCTGAAAACGTAGCCAAGATTATGAGTAAATTGACGCAGAGCCCGGCTCGCTCGCTCGCCCGAGTCACTATTCGTAGTTCCTCGCGAGCAATAAAGTTCAAGTACATTCTACAAACCTGGCATGAAGTGGAGCAGTAGCGCTGTTATGGGATACAAGGATGGGCTGAATGTTATATCGGGACAGGCGTATCCGAGCACGGAGACAACTCGGTCGGCGACGCTCCTGCCTTTCCTCGTAAGATTGTACGAGAGGCAATGCGTACTGTCGACGAACGGCGGCAGCATGATGGATTTTTCTGGCAGCTCTGCGAACAAATGTTTCCAAAGAATGTTACAATAGAATCTAAACAGGAATCGTACCTTTGGGCGAGGGGACGGCTCGAGAATTAGCGGATGACCGAACGCCCACTGGGGTTTTTGTACACAAACATTCTGTTTTCCTCGCCCGAATCCATTTATAGTTACGATTCGGTATTTGGCAGTTAATGCCACTTGAACGATTGGCATAAACGTTTCTGTTTGTGCAACGAGTCTGCGACTCTGTGCGAGAAGAAATTTCCACCTCGGAACCGGACGTTAACAAGCGTTTTCATCGAATCGCAATCCGCGCGCATTAAAAACATTTACGCCGCTCGATTGCAGGTTCGTTTCTGCTCGGCGAGTTCTTTTCTCGCTTTTACTATTATTTTTCCTGAAACAATCTGAAAACAATTAAGTTGGCTCGTCGTATTCGTGACAAAGGAATGAAAAAATAAATGTAAACGAAATCGATGGAACGGGGAACCGTGAGTAGAAGAAAAGGAAACGGAAGTCACGTTGGATTTCTTCGACGCTTTAAGCCCTCATTGCTCGATGTGTCGCGTGGCTAATTCGGAGCGCGCTTCGGTTCTCCGTTGCGAGAAAAAAAAACACAAAAAAACCTCTTTGAACCCGAGCCAACTTCCATTCGATTATAGCAAATATGGATTTGAGTCTTGTATAAAAAAAATCGCAATAGGAAATGTTTTGTCA
Organism: Exephanes ischioxanthus; assembly: GCA_958510785.1. Lineage (NCBI taxonomy): Eukaryota > Metazoa > Arthropoda > Insecta > Hymenoptera > Ichneumonidae > Exephanes > Exephanes ischioxanthus. Next base: position 23,579,146 of record OY294017.1, on the reverse strand, counting down.
CGGCGAGATGCTCGCACATAAAATAAAATAATAAAACCATTAACTTGCAGACCAATTTCTGTTTGTCTTTGGCAAATAAGAACTTGACTCTTGTAAAAAAAAAAAGGAAATTGTTTTTCACGGCGAGTGGCTCGGGCGTAAAATAAAAAGATCGACCGACTTCACGGAAGTGGGTGAGTGGTCGTGGCTCGCAAGCTTAAAGTTCATCGAGGGGTCTTTCCGGGGTGAAAAAAAGAGTCGGCGAACCGCGACGATCCGCACGTCCGAGCGGGAAGGGATAAGCTGAGTGGGAGGGGGGGTTGAGCTTGGAAAAAACCTGTATGCATCGAGACCTGTGGCTTTTATTCGACAAATATAAAACAATTACAAAGAATTCCGACGAGTTACAAAAATGTTGAGTCTTCGCAGAGGACATCGCGATCGCGTTCTGTTCGCCAGTTTCGCTCGGGACGTCCTCGGAAGGCTCGAGGTCGCTCACATCGCAGACATATTTTTTTGTCCCGTGGGTAAAGAGCCAGCGTTAATTACCGGGACTGTACGACAGTACGGAATCGCGTATTAAGTAAATGAAGCCAGCACTGACCTGTGGTTCCAAATACTTGGTTCACCATGTCCCAGTAGAAACCATCGAGCATGCTCTTGCCGTGAGCGTGCTGGTTGCACAGGGCTGGCCATAGCTGGGCCCGTATTCCGTTGTTCAACGGCCACGCGTTGTCTCTGATTATCAGTTTGACTTCCCGCTTTCTGCCGGTCTGCAGGAGCCCGTTGACTTCGTTGAAAGTCTTCAGTGCTTGCTTCTTGCTGGTCGGCGACTCTGGATGTATCACGATGTTCGATGTGTCGACGTGCGGAGGGAATACGTCGTCGATGTCGACGTTAGTCTCTTCCTCGAGGACCGACAACATATTCGGCAGTGTCTCCATGGGGGTGGGAGACTGTTTGACTAACATTGTAACACACACTTAATCGTCACACTACGGCATCGAGTGGTCCATCCTTCGAACGATCAGCCACATTCGGATTGCCCTATGTTAGATCCACCGAAGTCTCAATTTTCATCTGAAAGGTGAAAGAGAAGAGAAATCAATTAATTTTTTCGTCGGTAAAAATCAGACGAGGAGCAACTCCGGGGAACAATTCTACGGCGGGGCACTGCGAGAAACGGGAGACATTGACCTCAGGCGCTTTCCTTCGTCCGCAAAAGCGAATCGACGACAACTCTAAATAACTACATCGACTATCAATAATAATAACTTCGAAGATAGCGGCTTTAATAAGGCGCTAAGGCCCCAGATGCGGCGCTGCCATGCGCAGATTATCTTTGTCTTTGAACAGTTTATATTTGTCGATAATAAAAATAAAAAAATAAAAGTTAGTGTATTTTAATCTGGTGTCTTATCGTGGTTTCGAATGAGTATTTATATACGTAAAAGAGCTGTGCCCGTTGATGAGATAAATAAATAAATACGTAAATAAAAATAAAAATCAACGCATTTCAATTTATGATTCTTATTATGTTCTTTGAATGACTGTTTCTACACGTAAAAGTTGCTCGTTGATGAGGTAAATAAATAAATGAATAAATGAATAAACAATGTATGTAAAGATATGGTTCTTATTACGTTTTTGAATGTCTATTTATATACGTAAAAGGGCTGTGCCCGTTGATGATAAATAAATAAATACGTAAATAAAAATAAAAATCAACGCATTTCAATTTATGATTCTTATTATGTTCTTTGGATGACTGTTTCTACACGTAAAAGTTGCTCGTTGATGAGGTAAATAAATAAATGAATAAATGAATAAACAATGTATGTAAAGATATGGTTCTTATTATGTTTTTGAATGTCTATTTATATACGTAAAAGGGCTGTGCTCGTTGATGAGATAAATAAATGAATAAATGAATAAAAATAAAGAAGCTCGAGTAATCTTCTACCGCATTAACATTGTGAGCGTCCCGTTATCGGCAGTCGCGCTACACCCGGTTGTACATTACTAGTGTATTATTGTAACGCGGGATCCTAAGCCGAAGAGATACCGATAACGCACAGAGAGAGCGGGGGGGGGGGAATGTGACTTAAAAAAACAGCCATTGCCCCCTGTCGATGATCCACATATGAAGTAACGAGCGCTTTGTCTCTTCCCATGGCTGAACGCGATGCGGACAATCGTGTATGAAACCTCCGAGCTCTTTTCGTAGCGAGAACGTCGTTCCGCTTCGTCGATCGCAGGGAGATAGAGGAAGACCAGCCTCTATCAGCGGAATCGTACCCGCCGACCGATTGTTGCTGCAACCTTATCAATCCCAGTATCGCCTTCTCGATCCATCGAGCCCAATGCCAGCAGGGATTTATTTCGACATGGCATTTTCCTTGTTTTTTTTTTTTCTCATATACATGTGTACATATATATCTTTTTTTTTTCTCCGTCGAACCGTTTATTGATTCACCGGTTCGTGTTCGGAGGCCCGCTATAGTTCCGAACCACTCGAGCCACTTCAGTGTATAAATATCCTTCCCTCTTTCGGTCTGTGCGGCTAGTCCGGGTACACCGTGCGACATTCATTGCAGCATCGAATGTGTTCGATACGCTCGACATTTAACAATTTTTCTCTGTGTCACGGAAATTCCGTTAAAACGATTTTCGAAGCAAACACGTCCATGGAATTTTGTGTCGCACCGCTCGGAGGACAGATAGAGAGTAGTCGCTCGCGACGGGGCTTATCTACAATCTTTTATTAAAAGGACAGAGTCTACCCGCCGCTCCGCTATCTAATCCCCGGCGGCATAATAATAGTTGTACAATTACTTCGAACCCACCGCAACGGCACCTAAATCTTTCCATCATTGCGAATGGATCAAGTGTTGGATGGCAGTAATCCAAATCACATGATTTTGCACGTACCGGGTGTATCATTTGCTATAGCCGAGTGGATAGGCGCCTATTTAGCCGGCGGTACGCTCGATGCTTGACGCTTATTATTATTATTATTATTCGTCGACGACCGTTGGAATATAGAGCGTCCCCGACGACTTAAAACTATTAATTGCTAGTGATTAAAGGTAGAGGCTTGTTCATTTCGGTCCGGAGATCGTCGATCGGCTGCTATGCCAAGTGTTTGATTGGTAATGAAAAAAAAAAAAAAAAACTCGAGTCAGCCGGGTGCGAAAGATCGTCGTGCCGCGAATCGGTAGATACACCGTACGGGTCGCGCCGTTTCGAGACGCGAGCCAGTGAAAAGTGGTTCGTAAAAAATACACGAGCCGCTCGTGAGATCAATATATTCCGAGTGTCTCGAGGCACGAGCTTCAGAACGAGCGTCCCTGAGCCGGAAAGCGAGGATTTCCGAGTGGTGGATGTATAACCGTTAAAGAGAGGAGGCAATGTCATTATCAATGTGAATTAATGATTTCCAAGGACCGCGCGTCGTAGCTGTGCCCGTACGGAACAGCCGGAACGAGGGAGGACGAATCGCGGTGTCGGTAGTGGGTGGTTGCGAACCACCGGACACAGTCCAGAGACAATGAGAGGACCAGGAGTTCAGAGCAGAGAGACGCATTGCCCGCGCGCGCGCGCCCATCTCGGTGAAATATAGAACCTTCGACGAGCGTTTTTCGACCGGGGGTACGGAAGGTTTCTCCGATCGTTCGACGCTCGTCCGTTGGGCCGGTGCTCGGACGGCGATTCGAGAGCCCTCGTGCCCCCTCGCCGTAGAGGACGAGATCCCAACGATGTCGCGAAGAATTGAAGGAGAATCACCGAGACGAGGATTATTTCGTATTTGCACGAATTTCGCAACCTCCGTCTCGCGTAAATGGATGAGGGGCAGGCCCGAGCGGTCTAAGCGGCGGGAACGGTCTATAGAACGGTGTCCGGTAGGGGGATACGTACGTGCGCGACTGCAACGGGCGAGAGTGCGAGAGCCCGCAGTTACCAGTAACAGCTAGCAGCTGACATTGCCCGTTAATGCGGATGAAATCGTGGTTTCGGATTAACGAGATAAAATTGACAGGGCGGAGCCTGGAGAGGGGCAGAACGAGCGAGACTCGACGAGAAGCGACGTCTCGGCTATCCGTGACGGGGAGGAGGGCCGAGGGTAACCCCTTCCTGCCGATCTATATTAATGACAGCGCGAGTCTGTTAAGAGAGCCACGAAAGGAAATACTGAATCCTCTCGGGGAGAGAATGGGAAAAAAAAAACTTCCGATTTTTTTTTTCGTGAAGCGCGTACGTGACATTGTTAACGTAATAGAAAATAATAATTGCGCCGCGGACGTCGACGACTCCGGTCAGTCGACAGCGGCGGTGGTTATTACGAATTCGTACACCCCGTACAAACATACACGTTTATCTGTATATTTACCGCCAGCTTAGGAACGTCCTCGGGATCGCCCCCGCGTCCCGACTCGACGTTCCTCGATGGAAATATTGCTACTCTCGTCCCACTACGCATGCAACACGTTCACGTTTTCTTTATTTTTTTTTTTTTTTTTTACGGACAATATTTCGGTTCGTGCGGGAGTCCGAGAGGCACGACACTAAACAACCGAGAGAGACCGTGTCGCAGAGAGGGAGAGAGAGACGACGGGTACGAGGCGAAGGAGCTTCGCAGCATGCGGAGAAACGAGGCGAGGGCGAGGGCTCTCTCTGCGCGGCCCGCGCCGAGATATATTCCGTGGGAATCGCCACGACACGACGGCGACGTGAACGACGAGCCTCCGAAGCGCTCGAACGACCTTCGAGATTATGTCTCACGCACGTACAACACCCTCGTAACAAACCCTCCCGAGTTTCTCGCCGATCGATTGCGCTTTCGATCACTCTGGACTCGGTTTTTTTTTTTTCTTTCTTTTTGTACAGCTGAAAGGCTCGGCGGCTCGACGGGACACGAAGTATTCACCTATCCACCGAGATCGGCCGCAGCGAACGCAGCACATCGCAGCACGATCCGACTAGTCCCGCACCGAAAGCCGAACAATTGGCACTGCCAACACTGACACGCATCACTATATATTTTTTATATCCACTGTCTCGTCCACTGGGAATAATAGCCCTGGTGCAACAGCGACGACGACGGCCGGACGGAGCTCTGGCCGCAGGGGCCGAGGATTTGTGGAGAATTAAAAAAATATATATTACAAAAAAAAAATCGCAGGTGTTACGGGTTGGCGCGATGAGCCAGGGCACCGCACGACAAATTAATACAGCACCGAATCCGCGACTCTCCGAGTTTCAACTACGTGTGCGGACAACAAGAACCTACCTCGAACATGGTATTCCGCGTATTGCGTGCTTAACAGATTCGCCAGGAACATGTCAACGCTACTTTACGAGAGAAACTACGTTCATTCTGGCTGGCGTCATCTCACTGTACTAACTTCGTACTATGCGGTATATTATCGGCACTCGTTCGCCTCTCCGTTCTCCCGTTTACTCTTTGCGTTTGCACTGGCGCACGGAGGGAACACGCGTTCACTGAGAGGAGGAATGTTTCGCTGTTGGAAAGGAGGAGAGCCGCAAGAGCGCCGAGTCGTCGAAGGGCGTCGGAGACCGACTGACTCGCGAACGCTGCCCGTTTTGGCGAGCTACCGCGCATCCGAGTAGAGGGCGCGCCCGTCGATCCCGCGGCGCCGTGAGAGGGCTTTGTGTATTTCTTTTTTTTTTTTTTTTTTGGTAAACAAATTCAAAGGTGAAAGACACTTTTGTGTCACACATGCTTCTCTGACAGATTAGTTGGGGGAAGGCGAGAGGAATAATAAGGTCGAACGATGATTATGCACGACGATGCGTATTACGAGAGTCGAATGCCGGTCAAGGACCTCGGGCCGGTGAAGAACTTTTTGAGGTTTATATGGGACGGCGAGAGAAGAGCCTTTCTCGATCGCACTGGGAGAGACTGGGGTAGAGTTCTTTTAAACACTTTATGGCCGATGTCACATGATGGTCTTTTTTGGCAAAGATATTGATAATATCTTAATATTAATGTTTTGATAATAAAACTTACGATACAATACACTATACTAGACTATATTATAATATAATATAGGTCTTATATTTGCATGTATACCGTTTCGGAGCTTCACAGTTCTTCTACCGCTTTAATCATCTTACGCATTCCAAGGTTTCATTATTTTGCATTTTTCGCGTCATTCCATACAATTTTCTCAAATTCGCTTATAAAATTTCCAAGTGCTGGGACAGGTTTGTCTTACACTAGATGCAATTTTATGTTCTCGCTCACAACCATCGTCCTCAGCTATGCAATTATCTAAATATAATATGATATAATATAAAATTATATTATATCATATATGTAATATATTATAATAATATTAATATTTTTATAATAAAACTTTTAGCGCTTTTGGGACTCTTCTACTTGTGCTTCTTCGGAGTTCTCTTCTCCCTGTTCGCCCTTCAAATGTGGATAACCCTGCACTGCATATCCGGACTCGACAAGCCTTACATGCAGCACAGTAGTCAAGCGGCCAGGACCGTCTACGAGACGGGGGCCAGGTCGCTTATTCGCGCGCCCTTTGCGGGTTTTGGTAATCCAGGTAAATTCACCGATTCAGTTTTTTTTTAATTGCTCTGACAGACGAATGAATGTCAAGGCTTAGGTTTTAATCCGAACGTTCTGACACCGACAACTTCGCCGATAATTTGGGTGAGTGAATGGTCCGAAAAGTCGAAGCCACAAAAATACATCAGCGCTATTACGAAATTTCTCAAAGGTGAGAAACGTTTCTTGGACAAACTTGTTTTGACCATTGCTATCGGAGACTCGTTTCGACTCCAGCAAATTTTAATTACCGTACAGGTTACAAAAGAAACGCGAGCCTGTACGATCACGATTGCGTCGAAGGTAAATTGCCACGGCGTTTCGGCCGGAAGCCTTGTTTCTTCGACATCAAAACACTCGGCCAGTGTTCGGTCGCCCCTTACGGATACGCTCGACCATACCAACCGTGCGTATTCGTCAAATTTAACAAGGTACATTTTTCAGATTGACAGTCGAAACGCAATCGCGGTAGGTAAGATAATTTTTTAATAATGTATTTCAGAGATTCGACTGGGTGCCAATTTACTACAATCAGACATCCGAATTGCCGGAAAAAATGCCATTGAAATTGAGAAATATCGTGAGGGCTTCGGATGAGGTACCGAATTACTGTTGCTATTTCATGGTGGCCGGGGTCAGTAATAAACCGGGAAATGTCAGGAAATTTCAAAAATTATCAGAGAATAGAAAATGTGACTGACTATTTAAATAAATTACAAAAAAAGTTTTATGAAAAACTTTTTTTTTTATAAAATTAAAATTTTTCTGCAATGCTACACATTTCTGAAAAAAAAAAACCTAAATGAACTTTAACATAATCTTCTCACCTTACTGAACTCAAGTGACATGGCAATAGTTTACATACCGACGTTTCGCGTGTAACTTCTACTGTTGCAATGGAATGTAGACATCGGGGTTCGCTAATAGAAATCTCTAATATACACAGTCCGAATTTTTGTCAGGGCGAATCGATTGATTTATTACGGAAATTTGATTAATTGGTCTGGAAAAATTGATTACGTCAGGGAAAGGTGAAGGTTTTTTTTCCGAAATAAAGTGGCCACCATGTATTCTAACGACTCGATATTCTAATGCTCGTGTGACAAAGATTAGTTTGACGACCGTTGATTAGTTTCGCGTATGGCTGTCGTGCACGGGAGCCTCGAACGTCGATAAAGAACACATAGGGGAGATAGATTATCTGCCAGCTCCTGGATTTCCCGTCCAATACTTTCCATTCACGGGACAACGGGATTACATGTCGCCAGTCGTTGCGCTAGTTTTCAAGAATTTAACGAGTAAATGTCGTTCAAAGGTACAGCCGGGGCGACATTGAGACTGCACGCAGTAATAATTATCTGTTTGTTACAGCAAACAGACTTGTAACCGTGGAATGTACAGTCTGGGCGCAAAATATGCGACAAGACCAGCGTTACTGTTTGGATTTCCAGATCATGATAGGTGGTCAGTATCTACTACATCATCGTATATCGCACCCATAGGATCACAGTGTAACATCTCTTATGGGATTACCATATAAGTCGTTACACTGTTTTTCTGATGGTGCGATTACTAAGGTTTCTGTGGCTCTCGCCGAAAATTTAGATTTCTAGAGATGTACCAAAAATACGTCACTATCGGTTTGAAAATCGCATTTTTCGACCCGAAATGACGTCATAACAGCGATACGTCAGTTTCAGTTTGAAAATCCCATTTATCGACCGGAAGTGATGTCATATCGGAAAGATGTCACTTCCGGACGAAAAATGAATTTCCTGGACCGGAAGTGACGTCGTTCAGGTAGAAAAATGATTTTTCTCACAAACGTCGATAGTGCACGGCAGTGTTGTGCACAACATTCTTGTGCACAACTCACCTCGATTTCACGAGGTGGGGTCCACGATCCTGAATACTTCTCAGCTCCATCAAACTTAGTAATTCCATGTAGCTGTCTCATTTGTTGCAGAAAAGTGAAATTCGCTAACCAACCTCGGATCGGCAAGATTCTCAGCAGCTTATTCGATCGACACGTCGCAGTGGATGTCCGGATGACTCCGAGCCTATGATATGCCTATAGAGGACGAATCTCCATGCTGTTATTCTTAATTCATGCGAAATATAAAATTTACCATCCCGATATCGGACTCGATTCGATCGGGACCGCATCGTCCAAAGATCGTCACCGTACCGTATTCGTATTCGATTACGGACACGTTTCTTTCCCACCGTATCTCGACGTATCTTACCGGATTAAATCATATCTTATTGCATGCACAACGGGTATAATCGCCACGTTATCAGGTGTCCATATTGATAGGATAAACCACGGTGGAGTATACTCCCGAAAGATAATACTTCGTCGTTTGTGGTACATAAGAGGATTGCAGTGTAAAAGTGGAAAAAAATAATAATAAAAAGCAGTCTTTCATACCGCTCTGGTGAAACACCTGTTTAGCGAGTCAAACTAGAGTTTCAATGTTGACGCTTATCTCGTCGGTAGCTGCCTATTTGGATCCATAATATTCATGTGTTCGCCTCGTGACGCGCAGTCTCGAGGGATTACGCAACGTGAGGTTACTCTTGGGTAACCGCATCGCCAAAGATGAAATTACCGCGGCGACATAAGGAAACCTTGCATTATTGCCGCACAAAGATCGTGATCGGTAAGAGATCGACGAGTCGCCCAGGCGCGTGACTGCCGTCGCGAAACGGCAGCGATCGAGGATCGTCGCCGAACGCTGTTTCAAACTTCCGGCGTACGGAATAGCCCGGGGGGGGGGGGGAGGGGGGGGGGGATCGTCGCCAAGAAACGCCGATACTATTCCAGCTGATAAGCAGCAATGATACGTTATTCGCGAATTTCGCCAAGGCCGGGCTTAAAAATTATCTTCGGCGATCGAACGGCGATATATCGACATTTTTTTCTACATAGCACAGTGTAGACAGTATAGTACGTTAATTCACACCCTCCAGCGAAGAAGGGAAGTGGGTTGATCCGCTGGTAGAATCCAGTAAGTTTTTTCGCAACTTCTGCACAAAATTAGAATCGAGTACCTACATGGCAAATGAGCGAATTAAGTTCGTGCGTTTAACGTAACAATTCTTGTCGGCGATCGTCCAATTTCAATCGTTCCCATGCGCTATATTCTCGAGATTTCGTCGTTCATAGCGTATGAGAATGAAATTCGAAAATCATAAATCCTGTATAGCAAATGGGAGCGGAATTCGGGAATCATAAATTAATCCCATGCGCTATATTCTCGAGATTTTGGCGTTCATCGCCTATAAGAGTTAAATTCGAAAATCTTAAATCACTCCGATATGCTATATTCTCGAGATTTCAGCGTTCATAGCACATCGGGGTGAATTTCGAAAAACGGAAGGATGTACTTCTAAAATGAAGAAACGAAAGGATGTACTACTATAATCGAGAAACGGAAGAATGTACTTCTAAAATCAAGAAACGAAAGGATAATTCGAGGGGAAGAATGGGCGTATAATTTAGCATCGCACGAAGTTCGAGATGGAAGAGGCGCATCGAGGATGGATTTTGTCACGTATATGATGTCTCCCTGTCGGAAATGTTGTCCCGCGGCTGCAGAGAGCGTCGGTACTCGGTCCCGGTACTCGTCTGGCGCGGGGACCGGTTTCTCTCGACTGTTAGCCGAGGGAAGTATGAATTGCAAGATCGCTTGTGTTTCCCGAGGCTCCAGGCCTGTGACCCTGAGAGCGCGCGTCCGTTCAGGGTCGCGCTCGCTCTCACCGCGGTCTCGGTGGCGTCTCGAGCGCGGGGATTCGGTATCAGAAGAGAGACCAAAGAAGAGTGACCAAAGTGAAGGAGGGGGGAGGAGGAGGAGGAGAGAAAGGGGGGGGGGGTAGGGAGGTCCGTAAGAGCCGGGCGTAATACGTGAAAGCCAGAAAGCCGCACATCCAAACGCCGTGAAAACGCGGTTCTCAACATGCAGTCGGCCGGCGCACGTTGGCAGAGGCCCTCGACGGGCTGGACTGCTATCAGAAACTCCGAGCTGTTAAAGCGCCGAGCGCGTATAAAGTTCGGGCAGTGTGCGCTCGGCATCAACCGCCGATAGATCGGTCTCCGGCGCGCGCGTGCGTGACAAACGAAAATTTATTGTGGACACGAAATTTTCCCAACTTAGAACACGCTCCGGTTGTCGGACCGAGGAGAGCCCGCCAGTGTTGTTTCTGCGTTGCGCCGAAGCCGTGTCGAGCCAAGCCTCAGAGCCCACACGTCCCCGCCGACGACTTTGTCAAGCCGGCCACGCACCCGCTGCAATCCACTCGGAGAACGAAACTTTTGTGATTCAATTTAATTTTCTTTTTTTTTTTTATTATTATTTTTTTTTTCCACGCACGGTACGCTGCGAGCGGCCGGGACAGGGGATTGTCCGCGCAGTTCGCTGGCCCCCCTGTTGCATTTAGAGTGCCGGGCTCATCTATCGTCGAGACGATTTTTTGTTTTTGACAAACGGATTGATAAATTTTAAAAATTGATAATAAAAAAATAAGAAATGAATAACATTGATTATAAAAAATAATAAACAAATAAAATTGATAATAAGCAAATAATAAATAAATTAAAGGAATTTTAATTAATTTGTGACCGGAAGTGCGGAGTAAAAGTAGCGATGAGTGTCCCCGGTAAGCAAGTGCAAAACGGTACGCACGAGTGCGACGACTACATGCGAATACCAGATTCGAGAACTCGGTGGCAGACGGTGAAAGACGCGATCTACAATCCGGCCGAGGGAACCGTATTCGGCAAGACCGGCAAGAAATGGGGTAATTATTTAAATCGTATACACCTCCGTATCCGGTCATTTATCGAGTCTCTACTCCGGAGCGCTTCGAGGCTGCGCGCGCACGCCGTTTCTGTCGCCATTCGGGTTCGTTTTTCTCAGTTTTTTTGTCCCATGTTTATCCGCGATAGTGTTTAAATTGTTAGTTAAATTTTCGTTATGCAACAAGTGAAACAGTTTGTAACACGTGTTGAGGGTCGCCCACGTGGACTGAGCGCGTTTACTATAGTACAGAAATGTTATGAATGACGGACAATGCCGAGCCGAATTTAAACAGCGACACGCCGATAGAGCATTTTTTTTTAAATTGCAAATTTAATGTACCGAGCTGGAAGTTTTTATGCAAAAACTGGTACAGTAAATCTAATGTACACGCGCTATGAAAAATTAATACACTTTATCATTGAAATTAAAGTTAAAGTACTTCCAATGTTTTTAAGACACTAAACATTAATTGTTCATCACAATTGTACATGAAATTTAAGATACCAGTTTTTGTCATAAAAACTTCCAGTCCGGTACATTAAATTTTATACGATTTTTTTCAACAGTGTTTCTTTTTTTCGCGCCATCTTTATTCGCGATATTCTTTAAATTGAACCGGTGCGTTGGTCTAGTGGTTAGCGTGCTCGCCTCTGAACCAGAGCATCGATAGGTCGAGGGTTCGATTCTCGGTGCCGTCGTTTCGTCGGGAAATAAAAAACATAGGCGAGACATAGCTCCAGATATGTACTTGAGGCACACGCGTACTTGTCCGTGTGTGCCACAAGTATGTAGCTGTAGTCCATGTTTAAGGTAACGGTACCGATGTTCGGACACGTCCCAATCTTCGGACCCTCCTATGCAGATCTGATTTATTCCGAATTGAAGTATTGAAAATCCATTATGACACTTGTAATCGTAACTGCAAACATTATTTGATGCACAGAAAAAAAGTTACACAAGGTTTAAGCCTAAATTATTTTCTATTGTTGAATTCTGTTAAACACCGACGATATAGTGTCCGAAGAATGGTACAAGCGTTACTACATACGCGACCTAATAATCGGACAGTACGAAAAAGTTAGGTTAGCCAGTTTTCTACGTATCTTATCTACATTATTGTTTCGCGTGAATATTATTGTTTTCATTGATTTAATTGATAAATCGCAAAGGAATTCCTTTAGTCAATATTAACTAAAAGTTCACACATCAGAATTCTCGAAATCTGCGATCGTCCGAAACATTGGGACACGCAGTGTCCGAATATAGGGACGTGCCGAAAAACCGCGTCCGAAGATCGGTACATTTCGGCTCTCTTGATACTTTCTTCCGTAATTAAAAAAAAATATTTATCCTTTTATAATTAACCGGTGACTTTTGGAAACTAGAAACTATCAGCTTGACATTTCGGTTATTTCAAGAAAAAAAATGTTCTTGATAAATTAATAACTGCTGGAATCTTAGGCTGCTCTTAACCGTCCGATCATTGGTACCTTTACCTTACATTCTCGGCGAAACTGGACGTAGCTCCGGTGCCGTGAAAGCGAATCTGAGACCGTCTGTATCGGCATAGGTTTTCTGCAGTTTCGCTATGCCTTTAGTTGTAATGACTAAGGCGCATGCGATACAGGGGGGAAGTCGGCTGCAGCCGCAAAAATGGGGGGACTGGCTCGGTGCGTGAGGACAAAAAACAGAAATGGACAAAAAAATTAAATGAGGATTTATTAATTACGCATTAACCGAGTCGACCCGCTATAAGGCAGTAGCTTTGAGAAGTGGGGGACAATAGCGATAAATAAAAATAAAAAATAATATTCTATAAACTGTTATTTAAATTTTCGTTACGCAATGAGTGAAACCGTTCGGGACTCATGCTGAGGGTAGACCCACGTGGACAGAGCGAGCTTACAATCCAGCAATTATATGAATGACGGAGAATACCGGGTCGAATTTAAACAGCGATAGGCCGATAGACGACTGCGTCATCGTCTTCCGTTCAAGATAAAGAAAAAACTTTATCAGCATTCGACGCTGTTATCCTTGTAACTCTGGGATACTCCGAAGTTTCGACCGAACTCGTGACCGTGCTCGGTGAATGTAGCTGATTTTTTGTTTACTTGCAACCGAAGGTCGACGGGGAAACATCTGTTGGCGAGATAACTCGGAATCGTGTTCGACGGACCGGAGCCGGTGCTGCTGCGCGCTTTGATGCGGGAAAGTACGATAGTTTGTTAATTAATAATCGAACAACTGATGAGTTTTATGACCGGGATTTGTTGTGTCGCGACTCGATTGCATTGACACAGTCGGCGTGCTGTTTATTGGCATTCGATTATATTCGGACTGGGACAAAGTTGGTGCGATGGATAACCAATGTTTTCGGAACGAAAGTTGAGATGCGTTCAATGAACGAGAAACGCGTTGCGCCGAAGGAGATGATTCTTGCGATACTGTGATCGGACGCGCCGAAGCATTTTCGTCACTGTTATTCATTCCTCGTAATCTTCGCGAATCTATCGATTGTTGTTGTGCTAAATATATATTTATATACTGACGGTTATGGTGGCTTGCGCGCTTCGCGTGGATTGTTATGATTCATAACACGTGGAAATCCTTTCCAGATGGAATGGAATTTGGGAATTTCGTAATCCATTCTATATGCTATAAAAACCAAAATTCTGAAATTATTGCATATGAAATGAACCAACAACAAAAACCAGCAAGGAATGTATATATATAAACTAAATACAGTAGAACCTCGATTATCCGAACCAATTGGGACCGGAGCTCGTTCTGATTAACGAAAATTCGGATAACAGAACAGTGAAGCTGTGTCAAACGATATAGGACGATACATGTGGAAAAAATTACAGTACCCATATATTTTTAATAATTATTACATATATTTGAGGAATAACGTGACATATGTATTTTTATGATATTCAACAGTAACTTCAAACCTTCATCACTAAATCCACAATTTTCATTCGGCGCGAGAGAGTTGTACGGTTTTCGCAGGCAAATTTTTTTTAATGTCAGAGATCGTTGACTTGCAAACATCATACGAGCGCGCTAACAACATGCTGGTCTCTCCCTTATCGAGCTTCGAAAGGGTTTCTAATTTTTTTTTTTCATCGGAAGCACATTATGCTTGTGCTTAGAAGTCGAAGGACTGGACGTTGAATCCATAACGCACTAAACTACGAGACCAGTGGATTAACGAAAATAAATGTTGAATACGAGTATAATAGATCGGCTGAGAAACTAATAAATACTGCGCATACGACTGACGTGCATTTACGGTAGTGCTGTGTAAGTCTATGCGAGCTCGAGTGTTCTTAAATTGGTTTGTGTGTACCGCGCAACAATGTATGTACTGGCGTGAAACAACGTAAGGATACGAGAATTTCGCGCAATAGTTCGGATAATAGAAACTTTATCCGAACCAGCAGCGGTTCGGATAATAGGTGTTCGGATAATCGAGGTTCTACTGTACTTGAATATAATATATTACGCTATATATATTTATATATTTGTTGCTGACTGTTCAAGATGAAAAGGTGGAAATTATAATTTATTGTTTTATATCGCATGGAATTGTGAGAATTAAAGGTAGAGTTGAATAAACACTACAAAATGTTTGAACGTGATCAAAAATAATTCTTCGGTTTTTTTGCTTGGTACTTGGAGAAAGCTTTATTTTTCTCTCTCTCGGCATCGCCACTTATGTTCCCAGTCCAATAAAAAAATTCCCCAAATTATCCCGAACCTTCCTGACCTTCTTTTTATTACCTCGCATTTCAAGGACTTCCGGCTTTATCCAGACTGGTCGATATCGTGTTTTTTTGGCAGCCCGCGATCGAATTGTTTCCAGTTATTGTGATTTTCTTTTTCAGGCTCGAAAGCCAATCGTACGAAAAAAAATGTATCTAGAATATCTATGTAAGGGGCGTACCGCGATCTTTCTACAGAGAGGCAATTTAATCGCGGAGTTTTCCCGGCATAGAGTTCAATTAACACCTCCCGTGCACCATTCATTTTGCCTTTTTTTGTTTACCACGCAACTTCCGACGTCGAGGAAACTCTATTTTCAGACAAGGTCAACGGGTGAGCTCGGGAGTAATTTTGTTTTTCTCGCGGCTCTTTCTACGATCGAGAATAGAAACGAATTCGCGGGATCCAATTTTATTCCCGCTTCTGACTCACCTAAGGAGGATGGCTGGCATGATAAACAGTTTTGCAAAACCGGCCAATCAATCGAAACTTCTAACAAAAAAAAATACTAAAATGAATTGACCTTTTTTCAATAGTCTACTGAAATAAAAAAATTCAATTGATTTTAGTAATTTTTTTTCAGAGGGAAGCGGTTTTCGATTAATTAGCAGGTACCTCGTCATATTTCCTTGATACGAGATTATCATTTATTGGAACAAAATTGAATTTATTGGTTCAAGCGAATTTCATTTAATTTAAAAATGTTCAAGTTTATTTCGCTAAATTTTTATCCTTGTACCGAAGAATTAGGTTATAACGACTATTCATGGAAATCAATCTGCATCGCATATGTCTCTTGGTACCCGTGCATTGTATACGCACCCGAGCCACTTTGTATGCCATACAATTGTATTCCGTCAATTGTATTCCGTCGTTGTGTTGTGGATAATTATCCACCTTGCCAGTTCGAGCTAGTCGTGTCGAGCTACAATTCGATCGATATTCGATCGAGTTCGATCGCTCGGTAAAAGAAACATCAGTCGCTGCACGCTCGCTCGGCTGACTACCACTTTTTTCGAGCATTGTGTCAGCAGCACTAAGCTGTGCAATCATTCCCATTATCACAGTTGAAACTCGATTATTTATCTTCATTTTTTTTCTTCTTAACCTCGAACGGATCTTGCAACTGGAGACCTCTTTCCATCTCTACACGACGGAACTCTTGGAACGCTTCGTCGCTTCTGTGTCGACGATCTAGTGCCAGAATGGCGTATAAACGTAGCTTCCACGTACTTCGTACCCCGCTTTTACCATTGATACGATCCTCCGGAGGGTCGTTGTATTATCAGCGACAAAGAAAAATATATGCCGAGTTGCAAACGCGCAGAACTGATATTACATCGCTTTGATAGCAATGCAGCGGGAAACCACGCCGGCTTCGTCGAAATTAACACGATATAATTAGTACTGTAGGTATTTTACTCTCGATAACCACTACAAAATATTTCTTCGCTGCGAGAATATAATTTAGTGAAATCGAAGATTTTTAATCAAACGTCGTAATTGGCTTGAACCAATAAATTCAATTTTGTTTCAATAAATTATAACCTCGCACGAACAAAAATATGATAAGGTAGCAATTAATCGAAACCCGCGTAGTCTCTGAGAAAAAAATTACTGAAATCAATTGAATTGTTTTTCCCCGATACGTTGCTGGAAAAAGGTCGATTCATTTTAGTAATTATTGTACTTCGTACGCCGCTTTTACTTTAGACCATCGATACGATCCTCCGAACGGTCGCTGTATTATCAGCGAATAAAAAAAAAATATGTGCCGAGTTGCAAACGTGCAGAACCGATGTTACATCGCTTTGATAGCAATGCAACGGGAAACCACGCCGGCTTCGTCAAACTAGCACAATATAATTTGTACAACACGATATCCCGCAGATATTCGTGAGAGTTTGCTGATCGCAGTAAAAGGACGAATTTTTATATATATGTTTTTTTTGTTGCGTTTTTCGCACGTACAGCTAATTCGGTTTAATTAATTTTTAACAATATTCGCACGATAATTGTCCGGCTGTGTGATATCCGAGTAAATGGACCGGACGACCGCGATGCGGTTGCAATGTTTATGGACCGACGGAATGATCGTCGGACGAAACGAGCCAACGGGCGCCTACTCGGGATTCCTCGAAGAGTATTACGGATTGAAAAAAAAACAAAAACAATGCCGATGTTTGCGGGGCGAGCTGAGGAGGAGAAAGGCGCGGTCAAGGACACCGCGTTACGCGCGAGCGGGGCAAGACAGATTACTTTTTTACCTTTTCTTTTTTTGTATTTGCACGATAATTGACGGTCTGAACGATAGCCGAGTAAATGGGCCGGACGAGCGTGATTGCAGTCGTAGCAATGTTTATGGATCGGCGGAATAATCATCGGACGAAGCGAGCCAATGAGAGCCAACTCGGGATTCCTCGTAGAGTATTATGGATAAAAACAGAAAAGAAATGGCCGATGGTTTCGGGCCTAGCTGACGAGGAGACAGGCGTGGTCAACGACTCCGCGGTAGGAGCGAGCGGGGCAAGACGGACTATTTTTTTTTTGTAGGACATAAACAAAGAGAAATATAGTCTGAATTAGCCGACCCGATGGGAGAAATTCACAGCGAGGAAAAATTTCCACGAGGCTCGCTCTATCTCTCGCTTACAACCGTCGGAATATTTTTAGATCTCGGTTCCACGTAACTATGCGGAATTAGTGAGATATGGGCGCAACCGAACTGGCGTCACGCGATTATTTATCGTCGGGAAGTGACCCCTCGGAAAAAGGCATGCGGTGCTTTCGAGAAGGGGGGTATCAATAATGATAAAAATATTTCTGCAGCTTCCAGTGTACACAAGATTAGTGTGTGTACTAAGAGGATAAAGGTACGATATTGACAAGAATTTTTACAGCGCAAGATATATATATATATATATATATATATACTTGTGCCTCTGGGGGTTCGCGTGCTTCGCGCGCTCGCATGAAGAGTCTCCAAAAGACAATGTAAATAAAGCTGCGGCAGAGTTTAAGTTTAAGTTTCTGTTTAAAGAAAATTATTGTATTAGCATGTAAGAAGTGGAGAGGCGGGTTGTGTAAAAGGCGAAAGCCATACAGTGGAAATAAAATTCTATTCTATTCTATTCTAAAGCTGCGGCAGAAGCCCAAGGGGAGACAAGAATAATTACCCCCCCCCCCCCCTCAGGGCACTTGGAATATTTCAGCTGGGGGGGGGGGGGGGGGGGTCGTTTAAAAAATTGAAAATTGAGCAAAAGAAAGCGGGTCACCTTATGTCCCACCTTGACGCAAAGAGCTACCGTCGGAATGATAAAATCGGCCCAATGTTATCAAACGACGTTGCCCCATTGATGGCTGCCGATATCGAGCCGACGTTGAATACAAAATCTTAACAAGCAATAAAAAAAAAAAGATGATTATGGATCGGCACGGCTTGTAAATGCTTTTTATCATTCTGCAATCGCTTTTTTGTAGTTTTTTATCTTCACACATTACGATCATCGGACTAAATTTTTTAGTCGGTAATGGGGGACTCGAACCCGTGACTCCAGGACTGCTAGTCAACGCTCGGTTGTCCACTCGGTTTTGCTCACCTTGAAGATTTTTTTACGAATCTTATACGAAAGCTGCATGTCCATAAAAGCTGCACGTCTGTTTAAGATTCACTTACTAATTGCTTTAAATTATCTAAGTTTTATTATTTCATTTTTTTAATTCACACTTCAATTAATAATGTTGATGAAACTTAGGCTGTTTGCATTGCTGTAGAGAAAACTATAATAAAGGAAGCTGGAATAATAACAAAGGATTCAGCAGTCACGCAAATAAAAAACAAAGCTTCCTCTATGAGGAAGCAAAAAAATCGTTGTTTACAAATATTTTATATTGAGCGCAGGCTCAACTCTGGTAAGCAGCGTTCTGCGAACTGTTGAGTCCAACGTTGAAGTAATTATCAATGACACTTTAGCCAATGCCGGGTATTAGTCGAGATTCGATCATCGGCTGCCAACCTGTCGCCGACTAACAGCCAATCGTCGGCCAACCGCACCTGGGATTTCAAGTCCCTCGACTCTTGACACGACGACGGCGACGGCAGCGAGATTTTTATGTATTATATAGAGAGATATTTATGTAATATATGTAGGGTAGTCATGTTAGATTAGCTGGACTCTCGTACATCGCGTGCGCCACAATAACTTCGACTGCTACGCTAAATAAAAGAAAGAAAAAAAGCCAATCTCTTATCAACATAAAAAATAGGAGTCGTATTAAAGTACCGGCGGTAGCTTTCTTATCGAAGATAATGAGATAATGTCACGTGCGAGTTAGGTAAGTGCGTGCCTGCGTAGAGTTTCGTTTTCCGTAGGGTATTTCGTAGCTCTTCCACGAGTTGTTTTTTTGTATTGTTTTTTTTTTAACGAGCCCCTGACCCAGTTGCGTGGCGACGAAATGGAATGGGAACCGCTCTCGTGGAGCATCACGGATCGCGAAGTCTCCACTACATATTAACACCTCGGTATGCCCGCTTGGATCGCAAAATTTATTCAAGACCGATGGTTATCTTCGTTGATCATGCGACATCGTTAACGGAGTGCCGGACATGAATAGCTTCATTACGATTCGCAAATAGTTCAACGAAATTTTTTGTTCAAACGTTTGTAAGTTGAAGTTATTAGTTGAATCGTCTGCTGATAAAAAATGCGTTTGAATCAACTAAAGGGCAGGGACGAGCAGGGGCGCTCAAATAAACATTTAATTGGCCGAACAAAATATTTTAATGCCTCAAAAATATTTTGGTGAAACCTTTCCAAACATTTTTGAACTAAGCAATCTTTCAGCTGCGCAGAAAAAAAAATATTTATTCGAACGTCCCTGCCCGAATCTTTAGTTGATTCGAACATATTTTTTATCAGTGTAATCGATTCAACTAATTCATCATCTAGTGAAAAGTATGTATGAAATATATGAAATATATGAAAGTAGCAGGTAGTTGTGACTCGGGCGCTTCGCTCCCTCGCTATGGACTATGGAATTTAGATTTCCAGAGATTTACCGGAAGTCCGTCACCTCCAGTTTGAGAATCTTATTTTTAAACAGGAAATGACGTATTTCCGGTATGACGTCAATTCCGATCGAAAAAAAGCGGCAAATTGAAATTTTCATGTGGCTTTCTCATAAAAGCTGTAAATTGAAATTTTCACATGGCCTTCTCATAACGTTCCTTTATTTGCGAAGCTTCTTCTATGAAGAAGCATTTTCTGTATTGTTGGCTTCCTCATAGAGGAAGCTTCGCAAATAAAGGAACGTTATGAGAAGGCCATATGAAAATTTCAATTTACAGCTTTTATGAGAAAGCCACATGAAAATTTCAATTTGCAGCTTTTATGAGGAAGCCATATGAACATTTCAATTTTCAACTTTTATGAGGAAGCGATACGAAAATTTTTATTTCCAACTTGTTTTAACGTCAACGTCGTTTTTGTCTTTTATGCAAAACGACTGGCTGATTCAGGTTCAGCGCGAAAAAATAGACGTTTTGTTAGATCCGTGCACCTACTTCAATTAACGAAAATACAGGATTTTGGAAAAAGATTTTTTTTATTATTAAGTCAATTATCCAATATTCACCGTTTTGTGGCCACACGTCTAATGTATTTTTCCCTCACCGATGACGACTCTCCGAATTATTTTACTCCTAGGGCGACACTTGATACATAAACTCGTGTGGGACAAAAAATACAACTTTGTCAAAAAAAAACAAAAAAATTCAAAATCTCATAAAACTTAAACGATTAGAACAATTTTCGCCAAATTTAATACCAAACATTGTACAGTATTAGTCCATTCCCGTTTTAAATTTAAAATCGATACCTCCAAGTTTACTCAAATTAAACCATTTTTAGTCATTTTTCAAAAAACTCAAAAAACGCAAAATCCCATATAATCTTACCACTTTGATGGATTTTGACCAAATTCAATACCAAAGGTCTTTGATCAAAATAGTATATTTATGTGTAGTTTTAGGACGATTGCTCCAAATTTACGCAAGTTAGAGCTACCACAGAGAATTTCCAAAAAATTGAAAATCGCATAAAATCTCTATTTGGGCCTCAATGTTCACGAAAATAGCACTGAACGAAGCGACGTGATCGCTCTACTAGTGTACCAAATTTCAACTCGCTGTCTCAAGCCATTTCCGAGTTATAGTCATTTTAAACGATGCAACTCTGTCACATACACACACACATACACACACACATACACACACACACACATACACACACACATACACACACACATACATCCGGACGCCAGCTAAAAATCATATTTCTCGACGTTTTAGACTATTTTAAGTATTCTGACATTAAAATCGCAATTTTTTTTTTTTTTACGAAAACAAAGCTTCCTCTATGAGGAAGCAAAATGAGTTGTCTAGTCCGAAAGTGACGTATTTGTGGTCGAAAAATGATTTTTTTTGTACACGTCGACAGTGCACCGCATTATTATGGACAACTTACCCAGCTCACGTAGTAGAACCAGAATAATATAGTAGAGTTAGCAGGCGCTGGGATGGAGGCCTCTCAAGAGACTTTCAGCGCCTGGGGGACACGGGGGGGCAGTGAACTCTTGAAAATTGGGACAAACAAACAACTTTCCAATTTTATATATATAAGATACATATTTTATATATGAAATATATATTTTTAGGCGATAAATATATATGTGCCTTCAAATATGTATTAATATATCTGTTAAAAATATATTAATTATAAAGAAACGCCGAGTTCAATAAGCATCGAATACGATTATAAGTATATTTGATTTTTTTTCGTGAGTATGCTAAGGGAGTAAATAGGTAAACGCCGCCAGTCGCGATCCCCTTCGTCGTAATCAAGGAGCGTTGACGCCCTTATCGGAGGGCGCCTGTTACGATCCCAGGCTCTCAGATAACTCTGGCAATTACTCACGTTGGGTAAGGCCGGTAAACATTAGACACACATACCCACGTTATATCGATATACGTGTGTGCGTATGACGCGTGTCTGACCGATGAAATGAGCTGGCGTAGAGGACATCGAGGAAACTCGGTCGAGACAAATTAATTTTATCGAAGCCTTCTCGGCAAGGGCTCGCTTTCGTCGCGACAACGAGACAAGAATCGATACGATCCTGCCTCGTCGTGGCCGCCGGGCATCGATTAGACAATTTATCGGCTGTAAAGAATTTTATAGCTTTATTTGCCGACGGGATAATTGATTACGCTCATACTGTGCATACACGAGTATATTACGTCTGACCTTTCGGACAAAAACATCGACGTAGAGAAGAAGATTTTGAGCGACCGTTCGGCAGAGGTGAAATTCGCGATTTTAGCGGCTTACCGTCAATTGGAGAACGCGTTTCGTGGACACTAACAATTTAAAACTTCGGCGTAAAAGACGCACTTTATATAACTTTGTTTTTTTTTTCTGTGTTACCTTGACTTAGTGTTTTTTTTTTCGAAGCAAATAAAATTTAAAAAACTGTTTTATTTACCCTAAGTAGAGAAACGAAAGTCGATTCCTTATCGAAGACGAATACATCTAGGCCTATCGAAAAGTAATTCACAGCAGATTCCCGTGAATTGGAGAGCGGTTCGTGGACAGTACTTATTTTAAACTTCAGCATGTAAGACCCACTTTGTACTATTCTGTTTTTTTTTCTATCGTACCGAAGGAAAAAATTTGTTTTAATGTTGGGTTTGACCCAAGTCGAGGAACGAAAGTCGATTTCATCAGAGACGTGTATGTCTAGACCTATCGAAAAGAAATTGATGGCTGATTGCCGGGACTTGGATAGTCCGTTTCGTGGGCGCTATCAATTCTAAACTTCAGCGTGAAAGACGCACTTTTTACGACTCTGTTTTTTTTTTCTGATCGTGTATTGGTTTTTTTTAAAAAGATTAAATAAAAAAATTGTTGCGTTTAAGCCAAGTAGAGAAACGTACGACCATTTGATCGGGAACGAATACGTCCAGACGTATCGAAAAGTAATTGATAGCTGAAAGAGTCCATGGGGGAGAAGAGAGAGCTGACTAATGACATTCGACTGCCTGGCGTAGGGCCGGGTTACGAAACCGCGCATCTCCACGTGACGTTGCAACGTCGCTGTGAAATAACACGTTTCGTGTTTTCCGCTACGCTACTATAATAACAGAAACACTATCGGGACTGCCGGCAAACGAATTTGTGCCGTAGACTCGAGGCCGGGCCGCCAATCTATACACCGAGAGAAAAACAAAATTACTGTAATACAATTGATTGGACATCAAAATGAGATTATTAGTTCCGGCGAATTATGTTTGATTAGGAATTTTCAATTTTGTTTCACCAGATTACATCGCTGTAAAAAAAATTAATTTTGGCGACCTGAAAAACAAAAAAACGCATCTAATTGATTTCAGTAATTTTTTGTTTTCTTCGAGTGTATGATTTTACGATTTTGATAAATCAAAATCGTAAAATAAGCCGCTCTGTACGTTCGATTAAAAGCCGGGCGCATTAAAGTTCCTACACGGTTTCCGGCCTTTGCTCTTACGCACGCTCATTCAGTTTTGTATTCGAGAAAAACTATATTTAGACGGCCGACTGGCGCGTTGCCCGTTGACTCAAGTATTTCGTGCGCACGGAGGAGCACACGAAAGCTCACGTAGAATCTACACAGGAGTACGCTCATCTTTTGCTCGACGATTAATATGCTATTATTTCCATTTGTTATATTACAGGTATCACCGGACTCTTTTATCTCGTCTTCTTCAGTGGCCTCGCCGTGTTCTGCGCTATATGCATGAAAGGACTGAGGGCGACTCTGAACGATAAGAAACCAACGTGGACGTTGGACAGTAGTTTAATAGGAACCAATCCTGGTAAGACTTGTTATAATTACTTGCAGATTATAGTGACTCGCGCGCTCGCATGGATTTCGTATTATAATTTTGAGTATTTGCGTGAGTATTCGGGTGAGTATTCGCGTGAGTATTCGCGTGAGTATTCGGGTGAGTATTCGGGTGAGTATTCGCGTGAGTATTCGCGTGAGTATTCGCGTGAGTATTCGCGTGAGTATTCGCGTGAGTATTCGCGTGAGTATTCGGGTGAGCATTCGGGTGAGCATTCGGGTGAGCATTCGGGTGAGCATTCGGGTGAGCATTCGGGTGAGCATTCGGGTGAGCATTCGGGTGAGCATTCGGGTGAGCATTCGGGTGAGCATTCGGGTGAGCATTCGGGTGAGCATTCGGGTGAGCATTCGGGTGAGCATTCGGGTGAGCATTCGGGTGAGCATTCGCGTGAGCATTCGCGTGAGCATTCGCGTGAGCATTCGCGTGAGCATTCGCGTGAGTATTCGCGTGAGTAATTGCGTGGGTATTTGCGTGAGTGTTTGCGTGAGTGTTTGCGTGAGTGTTTGCGTGAGTGTTTGCGTGAGTGTTTGCGTGAGTGTTTGCGTGAGTGTTTGCGTGAGTGTTTGCGTGAGTGTTTGCGTGAGTGTTTGCGTGAGTGTTTGCGTGAGTGTTTGCGTGAGTGTTTGCGTGAGTGTTTGCGTGAGTGTTTGCGTGAGTGTTTGCGTGAGTGTTTGCGTGAGTGTTTGCGTGAGTGTTTGCGTGAGTGTTTGCGTGAGTGTTTGCGTGAGTGTTTGCGTGAGTGTTTGCGTGAGTGTTTGCGTGAGTGTTTGCGTGAGTGTTTGCGTGAGTGTTTGCGTGAGTGTTTGCGTGAGTGTTTGCGTGAGTGTTTGCGTGAGTGTTTGCGTGAGTGTTTGCGTGAGTGTTTGCGTGAGTGTTTGCGTGAGTGTTTGCGTGAGTGTTTGCGTGAGTGTTTGCGTGAGTGTTTGCGTGAGTGTTTGCGTGAGTGTTTGCGTGAGTGTTTGCGTGAGTGTTTGCGTGAGTGTTTGCGTGAGTGTTTGCGTGAGTGTTTGCGTGAGTGTTTGCGTGAGTGTTTGCGTGAGTGTTTGCGTGAGTGTTTGCGTGAGTGTTTGCGTGAGTGTTTGCGTGAGTATTTGCGTGGGTATTTGCGTGAGTGTTTGCGTGAGTATTTGCGTGGGTATTTGCGTGAGTGTTTGCGTGAGTATTTGCGTGGGTATTTGCGTGAGTGTTTGCGTGAGTATTTTCGTGAGAATGTGTGTGTCCAACCGACGCGAATTTTATTCTTACGTAAATGGTAATTACTTGATTCACGGACACTTCGCAAAGGAAAGATGTTAGCGCCTCGATATACGGGGTTTGTTAGAAGCGTGCAATTGAATGCTTCTCGCTCTATGGGCGATCATTGTATGTTATTAAAGAAATTAGCCTGACCGAATGTACCGATGATTCGTCATCGTGAATTTAACTCGATTCAGAGTTGACGAGTTCGAGGAGCCGTCGTGTGTCTCGCGAAGATAAAACATCACAAATCGCGTTTCGGGTTCCGAGACTCCACTCCGCAGCGACGGGCTAAATGGTAGTTGACACTCAACTTGACTCACGCGCCGCGCAAAGATGACGACGTGAACTACCGCCCGTAGACTCGGTAACTCGATGAAATGCTTGACCTCCGAACTTTCGTCGCCGGAAGTGTATCGGCGTCTCGCGCATTCGACGGACGAGCGATGTTGTTGATCGTTGTTCCGAGCTTGCTCTATATTCTTCGATCTGTACTCACTAACGAAACTGAGGCGACCGTCGACAGACTGCAAATGGACTAATGCAAAAATGTGCAAAATTTTTACTTGCTGTAGACGCGCGTATAATCTTTACTTTATTTTAACGTCGCCTTTATTGTAACCCTCGCAAACATCATTGTCCATAGTCTTATTTATTTATTGTTTATTCGAAACATTTAATTGTTTATCTGATTAAAAACGGGCCAATTTTACAGTAGGTGGGAAAATTCCATCCAACGATGTGGTATAATGAGAGTGATCAAACATAACATACAAATTTGAGGCTTAAAGACTAACCGTAAGAAAACATTGCGCCGTGGCTTGATTTAAAACTAAATAGAGAGCCGCCTAAGAGAGGAACTCGGTCACAGTAAATATTGCCCAATCTACAGCAGCGTGATAGCCAATTTATGCATAGTTAACTCTATTTATTTGACTTGTAGTTGCACGGAAGTCGCTCGAGTCCATCAAATCAGAGTTGCCCAAAGGTTAAAAGGTTGCCCAAAGCTATCGGTTTTATTCCAGTATACCCGGAGTCTTGTCATAGTCGCCCAACTCTTAGATGCATAGCTAGACAACCCTACTGCGATTGGAATGACGATGCAATTCGGAATCCGTGTTTGCACCAGTTTTGCTAAGGCTCATATAATGATTTTCTTTTCTCAGGTCTAGGATTTCGACCAATATCGCCGCGTACGGAGGAAAGATCGTTAATATGGTACAACGCAACGAACGCGACTCAGACCGAGGCCTGGATCTCTAACGTTGATCAGTTTCTGGAGAGTGAGTATATATACTTATATGTATATGGCTCGGCATCTGTTTGTCATATTTTTAGCCGACAGAATCACTGTAGGAAACGTTCCATGCTCATTCAGTCTCGTTGGTCGATACCAGATTACCTGAAACCGTCCAAGCTACCGAACGCCGGGAGGAATCAGCAGATATGCAGCTACGAGCGGCAAAAGTTCAAGCAGGACAATGTCTGCGCGGTGGACGTCGATAAGTGGGGGCCCTGCTCGCCGGAAGAAAATTACGGTTTCAATAATTCTGCGCCGTGTGTGTTCATCAAACTTAACAGGGTGCGCGAGCATCGTCTGTACATTTTTTAATATTAATTTTTATTTTTATATATTAAATTACATAGTCATTAAATTAATTTTTATTATTTCCCCTTTGTTTTATATAACACCGTAACAATTTTTCTAATCCGATGTCGCACCGCGCCTAATTTCAGATATACGGGTGGGTGCCTGAATATTACAATAACACGCAAGAGCTCCCGAGCGAGATGCCTAAGAGCCTCGTCGACCGCATCAAGTCTTTCAACAGCACGTGGGTTGGTAGACGTTTATTTTGTATCTCACCCCAAGTGCTCTTATCTCCCGTGCAAACAAGAGAAAATCACACCGCCGAGATAACGTACCGACCGCTTCTGTTGCAGCTCAATACCGTTTGGGTGTCGTGTCAAGGAGCCGATCCGTTCGATCGTGAAAACATCGGAGAGATCGAGTACTTCCCGAAGAGCCAAGGCTTTCCCGGTTACTACTACCCGTACGAGAACGTTCCGGGATACCTCAGCCCCCTCGTAGCCGTTCATTTTCGACGCCCGAAACGTATAACGACTATTTCACGACTTTCTTTCGGACCTGCGATTGTGTGGACGAAAACTGTAATGAATATTTTTTTCTGCTCTCAGGAGAGATTGTGATCGCTGTGGAATGTCGAGCCTGGGCGAAAAACATCAAGTACGATCCCTTGCTGAAGCAGGGAATGGTTCACTTCGAATTGCTGATCGACTAGAGCAGCGCGGACTATTCAAGCTCTCTCGCACAGCGTGACTGCATCGCCCGACCGCAAAACGAATGTCTTCTGTTATATGTTGTGTAGAGAAAAACATCTGCGACAATGGCGTCCGAGCGCATTGTTATCGACAGACACGGAGAACCCGTCGCGTTGCGAAGGATGGTCGACTCGAGTGTCGTCGCTGCTCGCCGCTCGCTCACGGCGCGGAGAAAGATAATCGTTCGATATACTTTTCTTAAAGGTTACATGAGAGACTCACCGCGACGCCGGTGTCGTTCCAAAGCATCGAAATCCTCGAAACGAAAGTCGTCGTCGACAACTCGATCGCAACACCCCGATGACACTCTGACTGCACTAATTTACTTATTTAAACGTCCGTTGTGAGTCCGCCGCGAGTTACTTACGAACAAATTTTAACCTATGACAAAGAGATTCGTTTGGTTTTTTCCTTTTTTCGTACGAATCGAAACCGTAAGGCACATATCGCACAACTTAATTTTTGCACGAGTGAGTTGTGAGTTAGTAGTTTGCCGTTCTTATTAATCACTCATTCCTTCACCCCGGTTCCAAATTTTTTGATCCTTCGAGCGTGTCTCGCTTGCACGGTGCTACCATTCTACTGCGTGTAAACACCAATTTGCTATCGGCGAGCGTCCGTGACAACGCGATCAGAGCTCCGGAGAGGGAGCAACAGGTGGCGCCGATTGTCCGTCGCGTAGCCACCGTCCGAGAAAATTCGAGACTTCAATGCTGTTGTCGATCCTCGGGCGCGCGGGCTAACACATTAATTGCTGTGATACTGCCGAGTTCCCAGTGCCCGTTTGAGATCGAGCGATCAATGTAAACAACAAGACCTCTCGTGTACGACGTGGAAGCTCTCATACTTCAATAGATTTGTGATTGTCGACCGTCCCGCGATGAACCCGTGCTGCTCTTCGATCAACGAGTCTCTGAGGTTTGTATTACTTCGTACTGCCCCTCCACCCTGTCGGGATTGTTTAACGCCTCGGAGAGCGTCTCTACGTTTTTCCTGATTTCTCCGACAGCGAGAGGAGCTTGCGTGTTTGCTTTTACAAAAATTCTACCGCTCACTTATTACTAAAGTTTTTAAATATATTTATGGACAAGTCAATGTTGCCAGGATGTGAAGGCCTAGTTGATACTAGGCCTAGTTTAATTAATATTAAAACGTGACCAATGATAGGAACGTTGACATCCCCCCCCCCCCCTCCCAATACTTTGGTCGACTTAAAATTATTAAAACTTGTAAGAGAAGTTGTTACTCGAGCTACTCATTTGCAAAACGTATACGTTCTATCGCTGTATTCATTCATAGGGTTATACGCATACAGCGAGCACATATACATTTTGCAAACGTGTGACTCGAGAATATCCTTTCCGAAAATAGTTTTCGAATCATTGTTGCGATGGCCAGTGGCGGGGGAACAATTCTGCAGAACATTATGGCTAAGTGAAATACACTAGGACCTCGACTTCATTCACAGCGGCGGGACCGGCTCCCGCTCACACTCACGAAAATCGAGGCTGCGCATGCCCCGCCCATACTAACTGTCAAGCATGGTAAATAGCTTACTGCGTCGATCGACATTCGCTCCGTGGTGGGGACTGTTACGGAAACCGAGGGCGCACAAATCGAGGTTCTAGTGTACCGCGGTCCATACCAAAACTAGACATTTTTTTTATGAGGCATCATTTTCCGAGAAAAAAGGTTGGAGCCGGATGTTCATGGTATTATGGCATACCGATCGAACTTGCTTTTCATCCCCAAAAATTGCCACTGTTGAAAAATGTGCAGTTCCTTGGCAAATTGTAACTATCGCCCACTCACAGTTGCACAATTTCACTTCACCGTAAGGCGAACTGCGTCAAACTCAGTCTGTATAAAAAATGATAAACTTTTTTAATAATGTGATTTTTACAGGTGCGGTGGTCTGGTTTTACAAGTGGTTAGCGTGCTCATCTCTAGATCTAAGCATCGGGAGTTCGACTGTTTGATTCTCGGTTTCGTAGTCTTGCCGGGGAGAAAAATATGAGCGGACGAAGCTCCAGATATATAGATCGGTCACTCGCTGGTAGTAACTCTGAATGTGAGCGTTGGATATAATATAACCTGTAGTTCAGAGCTGGGCAGTACTTAAAGTACATGAGTACTTATTTGGTACTTAAAGTACTTTTCGGTACTTTAATTACTTTTATAAAGTACTAAGACCACAGTACTTGTACCATTTTCTTCCCAACCACGTTTGGATCAATGTTCCAATTTGGAATGTCGAATATAATAAGATGCAAAGTAATTTGCATATGGCTTGCTCATTTATTACAATTTTACGCATAGCTTTCTCCGTGAGAAAGTTCTGTGAGAACCTTCCTCGAAGAGGAACCTATGCTCAAAATTGTAATATATGAGGAACCCATGTACAATTTTGCACCGTTTTTCGTAACAAAAAATGTCTACATCGCATAAAATTGAAACCGTCAAAATTTATCGCGAAATGTATTGTAGGAAATCGCAAACTGAAGTTGGCAGATATCGTCATCTTGAGACAATTTTTCATCTATTCTTCATCGCTGATTACAAAACTATAACTCATTTTATTCTCAGCATGATATTTGATTGACATGAAAACAAATTTCCAATAAAATGAAAAACGCTAAAAGTCCCATAAAACTGAAACGGTTAGATAAATTTTCGCCAAGTTGAATACCAAACATTGTGCAGTGTTAGTCCATTCCCGTATAAAATTTAAGCTCGATACCTCTATGTTTACGCAAAAAAATCAAACACCCACAAAATCTGACCGCTTCGATTCTGACCAAATTGAATGCCAAAGGTCTTTGATAAAAATATATTCGTATTAAGTTTTTGGACAATAGCTCAAAATTTACGCAAGTTAGAGATATCACAGACATAAAAAGAAATAATTCAAAAACGCATAAAATTTGCAGTTCGGCTTCAAACTTCATAAAAATTGCACTTAATGAAGAGACGTGACCACTCTACTTGTGTACCAAATTTCAATTGCTATCTCAAACCCTTTCCGAGTTATAGGAGTTTAAAACGACGCAATGTACGATGCATATAATGCAGCTACAACGCTGCCGAAAGCATGATTTATTGTTTGTCATCCAACAATGATATTTTCACAGTTTTATAGCGCGTCCGAAAAAAAAAATTGTCTGGGGCGAGACGGGCTCCTCTCAAATTGTCCAGCAGTGCTCATGCGCCAATAATCCGCCGTTGCAGCCTTCTAGTTGTCTTATTTAGGGTGGCCCCTTGCGCTCCGCATCAGCCTGATTTTTCGCTATAGCGAAACCCCATAGCGAAACGCCCTCTCCATATTATTTCGGACAAACGAGGTGCTACTGTATAAGAATCCACTTTAGCTGACTAATACAATTTCTCATTTTCTCAAGGTCTCGACATATAGCTAAATACTGGATGCAAGTAATTCTAAATACAATATGAGTCAAGTAGCAGTTGCACAAGTAGCGAATGAAAGCCTAAAGGTGCAGTTACTTCCCCTCTCCCTCGATTATTTGAATGAACCATGTACGACAGCTATTGTAAAAAAAAAAAAACTGGCACGCCAAGTTTTTGTACGCTATCTCACTGTACTATCGCCCGGTTTATAAATATGATTAACATCTTAATTTTTTTCGTCAAGATTGTTCTCAGCCATCCCCCCAAGGCTGCAGCTAGCCGAGCGCAACCTTATCCTTTTGTTAACATCTTGGCCGATCGGGTCGCGCACCGTGTGCGGATGGCGCCCATGATTAAAATATAAACCGATCGAGGGACGGGGTTTTGTGGTTAATTACCGGTAGTGGAGGTTTCAGGAATTTTGCCCTCCACCCGAAAATTTCTCTCACAGTGCTTATACACAAAAAATACATCCTCGCGATATATTACTATACTTGTGTATACGCGTCGCGCCGTTTTTGTTTCGAACGATCGATATCATGATCGTATTCCTGAGATGATACAATATGTGTAAAGTAACTCGTTTTCAGTGGAAGGTTTGGATGACCTCTTGGCGAGGCGACTATAAGTTTTATTGAAGGATACTAATTTATCATCCGTCTATGTAACGTACGTCGGTAATCACGAGCTCTACGGTGGTAAGACGGATTTTCGGGCAAATGAGATGATCGGGTGAACGGATTTCGGGCAATCGATGCTTCGATATATTAGACAGTCGGAATGATGAAAATTTGACAAAATAATATTTAATGATCTTGAACCATTCGGACGAATCATATAATCGGCGTTTCAGTCCTTCGGTAGATTACAATTTCGGGTAAAGCCTACATCGGAAGAATGAATTTCGGCCGTTTGGAGCGTTCGGGATTGAGATTTAGGACAAATGACGGCAAGCCGTTTTCCTTCTCCCATGCGTTCGATAATCCGTGGCGATGATCGAACAATATATTCTATTGCATATTACATTTCGCCGATATACAAAGTCCATTAGCTACAGTAATTAGTCATCGTTGTCACATCTCTGAGCGTCCTCTCCGTGGAGCAGCTCTTACAAGAATGAGTGCCGAGATACTTGTCGAGTCCGATGTAGCGGGTGTAGTGAAAAAATTGTCGAGCATTATCGAGGACAATGCCAATAAGACGATAGAACGCGAGGGAATCTTCAAAATTGGCTTGTCAGGTGCGACGGACCCGAATATTTCCAACATTATCGATCGTTATTGTACTTCGTGTTATTGTCATATCTGGAATCCTTCTTTTTCAAATGTGTTCCACAGGTGGTTCGCTGGTTAAATTTTTATCCGAAGGTCTGCCAACGGTTACCACAGATTGGAGCAAGTGGCGTTTTTTCTTCTGCGATGAGAGGATAGTCCCATTTGACAATGAGGAATCCACTTACGGTGTTTACAAAGCTAGCTTGATCGGAAAACTTCCCATAACCGAGAGTCAGTTTGTCACTGTAGATCCAGAACTCTCCGGTACAGAGCCCAACGCTCTCTCGTACGGTGCGTTCTTGAATGTAGATGTGCTCAGCTATGCGCCCTTTTATCTTTGACTGTCCACTGCTAGTGGGCTTTTTTAATTGCCAATGGTACATTCGACTCTTTCCGCAGGATATATTTTGTCCCTTTTGATAACAAAAGAACGCTTATCAGAGCAGCTTTGTGCCAAAACTAAACTCTGAACTGGGAGCGGATTGGAATATTAGAAAGTCTATTTCAGCTGCATGTACATGTGGATACATCTAGAATATTTGTAGATATAGCCGAACAGAGCAGAGGTGCATTCAAGAACGCACCTATATTTTTCATGCGACTTTCACCATTAATTTCATACTCTGTTCGATACAATGAAAATTTGCAGCCGAAGAGGCAGCTAAAGATTACATCAAGAAGATGTCAGTGTACTTTCCTCCGCACAGCTTGCCAAGATTCGATGTTTTGTTGCTGGGCATGGGCCCGGATGGTCACACATGCTCCTTGTTTCCCGGTCACAGACTGCTAGAGGAAACGAGTCTGTGGGTTTGTCCGATCAACGACTCTCCAAAACCACCTCCCTCCAGAATCACACTGACCTTTCCAGTTATAAATAACGCTAGGGCGTGCATATTCGCCATAGCCGGAGCAGGCAAAGCCGAAATGGTCAAGGTGAATTTGTAGTCTGCAGATACTTTTTTTGTTCTCTCGCAGACTTGAATATTCCATGTTTCGTTGCAGCGTATCTGGGGATCCAAGGAGAAGCTACCAGCCGGACTCGTTCAACCCACCGACGGAACATTATTTTTGATACTGGACAAGGAAGCAGCCGAGAAGCTGTAGGATTGAATACACAGTTTTTTTACAGTCACAAGTCTGCAACATTCCACTGTTAATTCTGTTGGTACTGTAAGAAATTGCCTACTACGAATAATATAATGAATGCCTTTTGTTACTCAAACAAGCTATGTGTGATATCTTCAATTTATTTCCGTTTTATTTTTCTTTTTTTTTATTGGATTCACTCGATCAAATTGAGAAATACATATTTCGATGACGATTTCGGAATGTATTTATATTTACGAGGGCTATGACAAGAGGCTCTCGAGGTAAAGTCGGGGTATTAATTTTTTTCAATCCGCAGGAAATTAATGTGGTTTTCACGAGTCAAACAAGCTGCTGAACTATCTAGACAACAATAGCGAAATAGTTTTTTTTTTTTTTTTTTTTAATTAGAAGATATATAAACGAGCGAAGAATAAGAAGAATAAGAAGTACAATCTATCAAATCCTGTATTCAAATAGCCGCACTCGCAGTCTGTTATGGGTGAAAACGTTTATATCACCTTCTCATTTTTATTTTTATCGCTAGACATCACAGATACCATTTGGATACAGAATGCAATAGCAAGAATTACGAGTTATCGGCACTGTAACAAGACGATACTTTTCTCCGAGGAAGAGATAATCTTTGGTGGTGCTTATGTGTTTCTTCTTTATTTTATTTCTTCTTTTCAATCACTCCCGAACAGGGGGGGTGGGGCAGTGAATGACAACGAATTTATCGACACAGATAAGGTTGAATAAGAAAAAACTGAGATAACTTTTCGTTACGAGGTTCATATGCTAGAGCGTCGAAAACTCCCGTCACATTATTCGTATATTATTGTAGTATATTATCATCAAAACACTCAAGTACATTCTGCTTTGCAGAGAAAGATATTTTCTTTTAAATGTTAGTATCAATGAATCGGTAGCAAACTTGTCCAACAACCATTCTCATCGTTAGGACCGTGTGAAGCAGAGATTTCTTTGCCCATTTTTTTTTTTTTTTTTTTTTAGGAACCCCGGTTTATCTATTATTATAATTCAATAAATTAAGTTCATATTCACAGAATAGATACTACTCATTCACACATAGACGCTGCTGCGATAAAAAAAAGGAAGTACTAAAAAAAAGGCGTTTACTCGTAGACAAAAGGGTTTCTTAGTAAAGTCATACTAACATCAGTCCCATAAAGATGAAAAAAAGATTGGTAAATAGGTTAAAACATCTTTCAGTTGTCATACGGGAAACAATCCGTAGCACGTGTGGGAAAAAAAAAAAAAAAAAAAAAAAAAAAAAAATGAGGTACAGTTTTTATGATCGCAATTTTTTTTCCTCGTCTTTGAAAAGGTACAAGTAATCGATGCCTCCCTTACGATCCTGCACTCGTTACAATAATGCCGAACCCTATCTGTAGAAATATCAATAACTGTTCGTAGTAACATGCAAAAATTCGTACAACGACTTCAGTACTAAGGAATGATGTTTAAAATTTTTTTTATAGACGCTCGTAATTATCTCACGCGCAGGGTAAACGACTCCCGGGCACGAGTTAATAGGAGCAACGCTCTGAGTTACGGCGAAGCTTGAGAAACACAGGACAATTATTACCATGTTTACAAGTGTTTACATTTCAAAGAACGACGAATCTCGCGCACGTTATTTATTATATAAAGCAACGTTTGTCTTGTTTTGTTTTTTTTTTCTTGTCGGCACAACCACTGAATAACTTATCTGCAATCTCGGATATTAAACTACAGAATAAGAAAATTCATTTACAAAATACGTCAACGATAACGACCGTCGGTTATGCATAAATTCTCTTACAATCATACTTATCACAGAGTAAGTATAATATAATAACTCGGTCGTTTACCTACGCGTCAAGGTCTTTGATTTATGGTTTTTTGTTTTTTTTTCTACCTCTACAAAATCCCGTCGGTCAATTATTTTCCGACTTACTTTCAACTTTTCAACTACGATCAGTCGATTGCGTCGCGTATTGTTTCGGATATTCTCCTCGGACTCTGCGAAGCCCGATATCAGTCAAGGCCCGTTGGGTCCCTTCATCTATTATTTAGAGAGATTGTGTTATCTGTGTTTCCATGAAGCTTCGTCGATCTACGACCTGAGTTTTAATTCAGAAGTAAGACTTTGCTTATTTGTTTCTTCTTTAACCTCTTTAGCGGATAATTAGCAGTAATGCTCTTTGTTTAAGTAGTAACGAGCGGTTGAAGCTCGGCAATAAATAGATTGCATTTTAATTAATAGTCGTTTCGCGAAAACTAGAAGAGGCTGAGAGCGTGGACGAGCCTCTTGATATCGCTGGCCATGCCTCTTCGGCACGCTTATTTTGTTTTTCTTCTTTTTTTTTTTCGTTTAGGCTCGCAAATTTTACCACATACTTCTTATCATACATTTATAATAATAATTTAATTAAATTAATAATCCCTAATAAGTATGTTCATCACGTCATGTTTACGCCTAATGCCTGCCTGAAGTGCTCGTACACCACGTAACTTATCGATACGGCCGGAGCGACCTACGAGGAATGGAAGAGAAAATTGTGGATTTAAACAATCTGGAACATTGTTTTAATAAACTTTTGTTTGTTTGTTTTGTGAACTTACCTTCAGGAAGTTAGGAGTTAAACCACGGTACAAGCCTCGGATGCCTTCTCGGTGAAGGATGTCTTGAAAAACACCGATCATCGTGTTGGGGATTTTGTCCGGTGTTATTTGAGCTTGTAACCGGGTTCTGACTAGAGCTAACGGGTATGAACACACCTGACCTGCCGTACTCGAAGCGGTACCGCACAATAGTAGCACCCAGAATGCTGGCTGCACGTCTTTCTTATGCGAACGTAAATATCTATTCTTCAGCGTCTGGAAAATAAAAAACAATGAAAGTATCCATTAATAACACGTAATCGTCTGTCGAAACACATTGATCGAACCTTTATAGGACACTATAAAGAGAAAAAAGAAAAAATAAAAAAAAATTCCGGTGCGGCACAAGTTCTTCGTGAACAGCCTCCGGCATCAAAGACCAACGTACCTCGTACACAGCCAAATCGATACCAGCGTACGGCAGTATTCCAATGAGATTGGGAATGTAGCCTCGATAAAAACTCTTCAGACCTCCCTGACTGTAGATCTTTCTTGCAGCGTCGATTATTCCCGAATACTCGCCGGTCTTGCGGAGCGCCAATCTCGTTTTCAGCACCTGAAAACGCACGTCCGTGCGAAACCAATAACTCATCGAGTGTCCTCAAAAATAAATCTATCGATAAATTCATTAATGGAAGAACCGAACAATACCTCGAGCGGATAAATGGCCGACTGACTGATTCCACCGGCCAACGAACCAGCCATGAATCGTTCGTCGATCCCGAGCTCCCGGGAATCGGTTCCTTTGATCGTTCGTTTAACCTGCTCGTAGGCCATGAACTTGAGCGCCGTTTCCGGACCAATCTTAAGTACGTTTATACCGTTTCCACGCCACAGACTGAGTATACCACCTTCCCGGAGCATGTACCTGAAGCAGCTTGTTATGTTGCATTGACGAGTTCCGTGGACCTGTTAAGAACGGTGCAAGCAAGACAAATTAATAATTTTATTAATTTTCATTATTTACGAACGATGCAAGCACTTAATAATTTATGTAGGAGAGGGATTCTGAGACTCGTGAGCATCAGTATAACTCACGAGCGATCACGAGTCTTCTGCGATTAATAAAAGAAGACACGAATAACAAAATAATAAAAGAACGTGAGAGAGAGAAGAGATCAGAGCATCTCTGGATGTCATAGAGTCAAGTCGTGTCATTCTATAATAAATATTCTATTAATTTTCATTCGAGTTTCGTCTCTTTATTTCGCTCCAATCTGGTCGGGATCCTACATTTATCCCAAGAAATTTATAGTGCTTCATAACGAAATAGGTGTTACCTGTAGATAAACTTTTATGCGATCCAGTGGTGCTGTGCAGGTGCGCGAAACACCGCCCGCGATTCCACCTGCCAACAAGTGTCTCCACCACATACCCGATACCATTTCACTGTTCGTGAAGTCGTCGGGTACTCCCATATCCTCCCCAATGTCCATGTACTGAAATCATAAAGAGGCAAACATAAAAAATTAACGACAATCTTAACGTTTATTTGAGAATAACAAGACATTATTTGAGAATAAACGATTCGACGTCGTTTGAAGGAAAAAAAAAACATCAAAAACCCACCCGAGTAAAATTCGAAGCTGCATTTTGAACTTGAACCTCGTGCGTGAGTACATGAATGATGTAATGCAACCCGAGACAGTGATGCATAATTCTGCACGAGAAACGTCAAAGTCTGACTCTCGAAGGTTCGACATCATTGCAGCTTTCTTTTGTTTGACAATGCGACTTTGTCGGTAATAAAGATTTCAATCTTTTTTTGTCTTTTTTTCTAATATATTTTATAGTTAAAATAGTTCCTTCAATATATTTTTTTACGTGGTTAAAGAACACACAGCATAGGTCGCCATCTCCGGCACGAGCTGTCGCGGAACCGCTTATAACCGGATTTTCAGAGTCCATACCACGTCCCGCTAGCGGGATTGCACAATGACCGAGCCACGTGCCCGAAGATCGTTCGCAACTTTATTCTTATTTTACATCGTTCTTATTTCACTCGCCGCCACTCAATTCGACACTCGAGCTCTGATATTCGCGATCGAGGAGTAAGGCTCTACCGCAAAAAGAAATCACATGTGTTCACTCGTCTGTACATTTAATTCGAATATTGTTGGAGGTAAAAAAAATCCGAGACTCTGAGTCAGACGGCGGTTCAGTCAATGGAACAACGATAACGATCAAATTTCTCAGTCCGCCCGTCTGTGACGAGCGAAAAGCTCGTATCTCCGCCAGACTCGTTAATCGCCTCGTCGACGAGGTGAGAGTTGATTGTTCTCTGACCGAGGTGACAACGAGAGATAATAATAAAACGGCGCGTGCGACTAAAAATTAGCAGGACGAAGAAAAATAAATATCTGCCGGCGGAGGGTTGTCGAGCGGCAATCGCGTGAAACCGTACAACTTCGGGGACATGTGTATATATATATATGTACACATTCGTTCCAA
Organism: Exephanes ischioxanthus; assembly: GCA_958510785.1. Lineage (NCBI taxonomy): Eukaryota > Metazoa > Arthropoda > Insecta > Hymenoptera > Ichneumonidae > Exephanes > Exephanes ischioxanthus. The sequence continues at coordinate 23,540,599 of OY294017.1, read as the reverse complement.
AGAATCCGAGGACGATTCTGCACTGTCGGGAGCGTTACGTGCGGGAGGTACTTAACTTTACGTAAATCTCGAGATAGAGATCGCTGTCGATATTGTCAAGATTATCCATGGCTGCACTTGGAACTTCGACGATTCGTTGCCGGACGCGGATAAGAGTTTGTGGAAACTCCGGTCGAGACACAATTGTGTATCTCCGAGTTGGGCTGCCCGCGTTGGGAGTTTGTCAAGCGGCAATTAAGACGAGCGCGTGCAAATAAACGGGAGGCCCGACGGTGATTGGAGGACTCGGAACGAAAGAAGCGAAGCGTGCCGATACTCTTCTCTAGAGTCCGAGCAGCGCCTGACTTGTTCCGTCCCGCCTAGACGGCAGTTTGCCAGGGCATCGTTTGGTAACCTGCCCAATGTCAGTTCTAAATATTTTTATTCCTTCGTCTTCCACCGCGCTCTCGTGTCGCGGCTCGTTCACAGCGCCGTGGCTCTCAGTCAGCCTTTCGTGGCACGCGCCCGCACTCTCGCCGGCTACGTAACGACCAAAACTTCCCATATCCCGCTAGGCAATTCCGCAGACATAAATTTCTACATTTCGGCGCTGCGGAGAGAGAGAGATACGCACATCGTCGATCAGTGAGAGAGGAGCCACTTGGGTGAGAATCTTAAAAAAAAAAATAAAAAAAATGCACGCCTTACGAATTCTCGGCATCGAATACCGTCGTGTAACATGACGTCTTGATTATCGAGAAGTCTTAATCGATATCGCTCGAGTACCCCGAGTGTGTCCGGTTTCAGATAACCGTTGCCTCGCGGGCTGGCGTTTAGACACAATTCTCTCGACGAGGCCACCGTAGCGCCTAATATTTTTTCCAGCGTTAACGAGCGCCGCTCTACCGTCGCTTCGATGTTAAAATAATCCACCCGGGGATTTCCGGTGGAGTTATAAATTAATTTTTTCCAACCTCCGAAGCGCCTGCCCAAATTGCGTTTGCAACGACCTCTCGGGGATTAATAACTAATGGCACAATTTTCAGACAAGGCATCGGACGAGAGAAGGGCGACTCGGGCGTCTAGCGCGCCCGGCGAGCGATGGAAAACACCTGTTGTGCACGCTGCGACCAGAGGTTTGTTCCAAACCTCCCGAAGGAAAACCCTACGAGTCGTAGCGGCAAGTTCAAGAATCACGGTGACTCATCGCCTCTAGCACTGAAAATACCCGAGAAGTAGTGCCGACAGCGGCATAGCGGGCGTAGCGACACTGGCATACGGCACTGCATTTTCTCCACTATATTAGGATCGTTTCTAACCCCCAGTGCTCTCTTGGCGGGATCGAAGCGTACCTCACGCGCACTCTCTCTTTCTGGAACTCTCTGGACTGCGGCCCGAGGATAAAAAAAAAAATCTTCGCGTTCGATAGATAATCGTCTGCGCGACGGTTGACTGACCGAACGGAGAATCGTAACACGCTATCGGGCTGAATATCCCTCGCCTCGAGGCACGAAACTTTGTCCGGAGATTGAGAAGGTCACGGGGCAAACTTAACGCCGGGAGAAGACCGTTCGCCCAGCCAACATCTGTTGCCCGAGGCAAACACAACGGTTACTGCCGTTACAATGGGGGAAGGCGCATATTTTCGCGCAAGTGTCTCATCGATGATCTAAGCGTCAGGAGTCTGAAGTCCAATTCGATCTCTCTTACCATCTGCAGAAGTGCATGATAATTGTGGAGAAACTCGGCGCAGACTTGACAACCGTTGTCCACGCGTCCCTGCTCCAGCATGATCGATCTTGATTTTTTCAATAACATTCACCACCACTATATATATATGTATATATATATATTTTTTTTTTCCAGGCGACGTCGCACTCGGACTCGACGATTTCAAACTCCGCGATGTGTTTCTTTTCTCGCACCGGCGATGCGAGCGAGCTCGTTGGAGAAACACCCGATTTCAAGACGACGGGCTTCGGCAGTCACGGGGCCCTCGACAACTACTGCCGGACGGGAATCGAAACGGCGATAGCGAGGCGGCAAAACGGTTCGCCACCGGGGACCCCACCACCTCCGCGACGTCACGGACGACCCGCCTCCGTTTTAGTTATCGTCGGTACCGGCGAGATTACGTTGCCTAGGCTAAAGAGTGACTCGTGACGGGGACGCGGTCTCGATGTACGAACACGCCGCACCACCGACTGATTATTATGATCAGCTGCAAGGTAATAAGAGCGGGGATCCGCTATGAGCCACCTTGAAGCTTACTGTCTTTTTTTTTACGAACTTCCTGTACGAGCTATGCAACGCTATCTCAGTGCACGCTCGGAGACCTTCGCTCGGTCGTCGAGCTTCGTTCGCGGATTGAAGGTCGTTAAAAGTTGTTCGATTTGCGACCGTTCTTTTCATTTTATTTATCTGCAGAGATCGGTTAAAAATCGGCAGAAAAACGGCCGGAGAGGGGCAAAATACCCACAAATACTCAAAATACAAAATGCAGAATACTTTTTGTACTTAAAACACATTTATGAGTACTTCGTGTAAGTACTTTTTAAAATACGTCGTCAAAATCAATACGTATGGATGGATGGATGGATGGACGGTAAAGTACAAAAAGTACTTTGTATTTTTAATACAGATGGTATTTTGTATTTTAAATACAGATGGTATTTTGTACTTTAAATACAGATAGCATTTTGTATTTTAAATACAGATGGTATTTTGTATTTTAAATACGGATGGTATTTTGTATTTTAAATACAGATGGTATTTTGTATTTTAAATACAGATTAGTACTTTGCGATACTAGTACGGAAAAGCGGTCTTTCGACGAAGGTTGTGAAGTTGGCTGCACGAGCCGGATCGAGAGCTACAACGGCACGAGGCGAAGCCGATTGACGTTTGTAGCTCGAGAGGAGGCGAGTGCTGCCTACGTCCCAACCACCATCGGGAGACCACTTTTTTCGTACAAGTATCGCATACTACTTTTTGTGAGAAGCGCACGAAAATTCCCGCTTTTCGTGCCTGTAAAGTGCGTTCGGAAAAATAACTACAGTGACAGATAAGTTAGCGCGAAGAGTAGCTAGAGTGTGAAAAAAGTGTGCGCAAAAGTAGCCAGAGTGTGAAAAAAGTGTGCGCAAAAGTAGCTAGAATGTGAAAAAAAGTGAGCGAAAAGGATAGCGTGTGAAAAAAGTGTGCGGAAAACAAACTAGCGTGTAAAAATAGTATCTACAGCATTTTTCGCGCATCCTCTGCTAAAAAGCGCCACATTCGACACACTTTACAGGCGCGAAAAGCGGGACTTTTCGTGCACGTGTTAAAAAAAGTATTTTGTATTTTTTATTTCGAGTATTTTGGAGTGTTTTGCCCAGCTCTGAAGACGGCGGATGGTCGTCGGATACGAAATTCCAAAGCCATAAGACCCGACGCCGAGCTCGCCGATAGTCGCTGGTTCTTCGGACGCCCCTTTTGGATTACAGTTGGTACGGAGCTCTACCGCGAGTTTTACTTTGTATGCGAAAGGAAATGCAAACGAGCTCCCAACGAGGAAAGCCTTGGGATCTCGAGCCCCGCTGACCTCTTCTTCTTTTTTCTTCTTCTCCATTGTCGACTCGCGTCGAACAATGCGCGAGGAAACTCGAGCAGTCGCTCTGAACTCGAGCCCTCGGTAATCGGGACTCGACTCTCCCCAACGATTTGCCCGTCGTTTAATTGCCGCTCGGCGATTGTATTGCTGCGAAGGAAAACACGGCTCCTCGAACGAAGACGATAGCACGGGTGTGCATACAGCGATAGGGAAAAAATTAACCCTCTTGGCAGTCGACGACCGGCTCTCACCGGTTTTACTTTCGGCTTACCAGAAACAAGATCTCAATCTCTTGGCATGCATGACTCCCTTTCGACCGAGTCCGAGAGTTCCTCGTATTTCCTGGTCTGTATGTTTCACAAACAATTACACGGTATCGCGTGGATAAGCGTCGAGAGCGTCATTGGCATTGGTCATCTCCGAGGCTTCGAGATTATACGTCACTAATAATTTACACTCGAGGCCTTCCCCGGGGACGGATGGAGGGAAATTATTTTCATGAGGAAATCCATCGGATTTCCGGTACGCTTCGTGAGAGCCGGACTCGCGAGTGTGTGGGTATGTGTGTGTACCGTAACGTCGAGAATAACGCCAAACGATTGTTCCACGATTAGATAAAGCGCTGTGCAATGTATTTTCAGATGCTTGGCACGAGAGCCGGAGAGGATAAAGATAAATGGAACTCGAGTATGCGAGATTGACGGAGAATTTCGGCTGGGGACTGGGTACATCGTGCAAGGTCGTTCATCGAGGGAAAAAAAAGGAACTTTCACTTGCCATAGCTTTCCGGCAAAGCTAGTTCACCTCTGCAGCCTATCTGCGGGACAATCCGCACGGAGTCGAGTAGCAGCAGCCGCGAGCATAGTGTACCGGCAAGCGTTCGTTCACAGAGTGGCTGCGTACACGCTGCTTCAACGAGAAAGGTATTCCGAGAACCAGTGACGTCAGCCTCTCCGCGTCCGGCTGATGAAACGCTCTACGAGTATTTCACCATTGCAGAAATACGCCGGTTAAGCGCAGATGCAACGCGTTTCGTTCGTCACTCAATTCGACACTAGAGGGAGGAAAGGTCTATCGACAATTATCGTTAAACTACCGACGACCTCTTCCGCCGGGTACTTTTTTTTTTTCGAGCCCATAGGACTTTGCTTCTCAATATTCATAATCTGCATTATCGAGTGCAGATAAGGCTCGAGGCGCGCTCGGTGATTTTGCAATACATCGTTCACGATGACAGCGAAATAATTGCAGCGTTTCTTCATAGCTCGTACGGTTACATCGTCGAACAGCCGAGTCGATGCTCTCCGGGTGCGGGCATACGTAGGCGGCACACGACGAAATTCTAGCCGACGATGACTGGATAACGTCGGTGATAATTGGTGCCGGTGTTTGGCGGCTCCAATTACCGGCCGGCTCGTTGGGATTCAACTAGTCTTCCCGTTTCGGCAGGTTCAATCGAGTTTCTTCGGTACGAAGCTCCAGCGTAGACCAGGCCAATCGTCTCGGAATTTTTCCATCAGAAGTCACGTGGATTTACCGTCGGCCAGTCCAGTGGATTTAGCTCCGGATTTGTGTCTCTGCAAGGGTAAGCTCTCGGGGGATTAATGCTCGACGTCATACGGCAAAGAGGATAACAAAGTGTCTGCATAAACTTTACGACATTCAATGATCATTATAGCCCGTCGATAATTCGTTTTTATTGTATTTCCAGACTGTCGACTGTTTGTACGAGCGGATTATTCGAGGCACGTCGGTGACGTGTGCGCGACGGTCCCATCTACGTCAGCGAAGCTTTCCAATGACAAACACGAGTCACGATAGCTAGGCGAGAAAACATAATTTGCTCAATTGAGCGCTCAAATGGATAAACACATTGATAACGCTTCGGAGGGCCCGGAAAAAAAGACCGACTATGTCACGACTGCCCAATGACGCAGTGTTACGTAACACCGTCACGACACACGTCGTGTGTATTTTGTCTATTGCGCAAATTTGGATTTTGTTGTTCGTGACTCGACGCGAACGGGTGAAAACAAGTTGCACAGTCGATTAATTGAGCAACGTTCCGAAAAATTCCTTCAATCGCTCGATTGTTCTGCACCGAGCACGGTAGGAATTTTTATTGAAGAATTTGTGAAAGTTATCGAAGCGACGATATCGATCCGGTGTCTAGACTGCGGAAGTCCAATGATACTTGGTCGGCAGACTGGCCGGAGTCTCGTGAAAGACTAACGAGTAAACATGTTGACTTCCACACTTCGGATGTACGACAGAAAAAATTTCGGTATGTCGAAAAAATTAAAAAAAAAAGATAAAAAAAAACGAAACATGAGTTTCTCTAAGCCCGTTAAACGTCGTGACGCACGTGTCTCGCAATTGCCGAGGAGAAAATCCGAGAAGTCTCCCGAAGAGGCGACTCGGTTTGAGTAGTAAAGTGGAACACGATGCGTCGGTTACGTTCCACTTGGAAACTATCGGCCTGCCACGCTCTACGACCTCGATACGAAATTATCCAGTTCCTTCATCGTGCAAGCGAAGCTCGTTCCCGTTGGGATTGCAACGTGGTTACCAGGGCACTTTCCTTTCGATCTCTCCCTCGAGTGCTTCGTCCAAAAAAATTAATAAAAAAAACTCTCCACGGGCGTCTAAAGCCTACAGTTTCCTTCACAAGGCCGCAATCTCGATTCTTCACGACGTTATGGAGAGAGAGTGTGTATTATCTCAATGTCGATCGCGAATCTTTACGAAGTTATGAAGTGGGTGTGCTGTAACGACTGGGATAAGCGAGGCGTGAGAAGGTAGATTGTGTCATAGAATCCTTGCTGGGTCACTCGATAGCCACGTCCTTGGTGGATGCGGTCGATAGGCCTCACCCACTTCCAGCTCGTTGCGGCGCACTTATATATATTATCAATATATATTTCGTTCGATTTTCCCCCTCGCGCTAGCGACGAATACGGTGTTCATTTAACAATCACATTGTCATGCTGTTGTGTAAATGACGAGATGGTGTGCGGGTTGTGGGTAAATATTTGATCAGCTACGACTCTCCTAGACAGTCGCTTACTTGCCCCGCGCGTGACGTCCTTGCAGGAGGATGTCACTGACCGGGAATTCACGCTCACGCTGCTCCTTCGTCGCCTCTGGCGATCCTCCTCTTGAGCCGACATCCGGAAGCTGTTCCTCTTGACGAAGCGGACGAGTCTCGGTGGGTACAAGTGCGGTCATCGTCGCGATGACGCGATCCGACGACGCTGTACGACGCCGGGGAACACCGGGGCGTTGATTCTCGAAGAGAGCCGAAGACGGCGGAGATACGCTCGTCGCTCGGTTGGACGGCGCTGCGCATGCGCACGACCACTGCGGCGAACCCGGCTCGCTGCGGCCGAGCGGTACAGCTGTCGGGGAGAGAGAACAGCTGGCCTACGACCAAGGTCACTTATGTATGACACGCTACAGCCACGCTACGTCATCGCGTACTCCGGACAACCGGCTCAGACGAGCCCTCGGTATCGGCGAATCGGGATAAGAGATCGAGTGGGTTTCGGCTTCGCGATTGGACACGCTCTCACGCACATCCGACGCGCTCTCGACTCTCACGCGCGAATATCCACGCTAGCTCAACTGTGTGTACACCTCGTTCGCGTGTCGTTTAAGCCTCTCGGGAAGGAAGCGTTTGTTTAAAAAAAAAAAAAATTGGCAGCTATCCCCTACTTGGGTCAACGTCTCGAGACGTTGCAGCGTCGAGGGTACTCGATCGTTGAGAGACGATCGGTAGTTGGTCTAGGCAAGACGTAGAGATTGTCGACAATCTTCGGTCCGTTGCTGAGCTATGGGTACGAGTAACTCTGAAGTTTCGGATAGATTTTTTTTTTTTTGCGGTTTAGTGCTACTGACTCACCGTTGAATGACGCCAGTAGACTATGAGCTCGTGGATGTCGGTGCTCGGGGCGTAGAGAAGAAAATCTCGCCACTCGTTGAAACTGATGTTGAGACTTCCATCCTGGTCCATTCTGAAATCATTCAGGAAGGAATTATTTTTATATAGCTATCGCGGAAGGTTTTGGTTTAAAAAAATTTTTAACGCACCTCTGCAACAATTTCTTCGCTTCTCCCTTTCCCATTTCGACGCCCAGATCCTTGAACGCTCGTATCAACTCTTCCAAGTCGATTTTACCTGAGAAACGTCGGTAACATCGATGTATCGAGCTCATGTATTTTGTATCCGCGGGGATAAACTATAGCTTCGGAATTAACGAATTCTATGGAAAACGGGTGACGGATGATTAAGGTAGTCCTTGCGGACAGCCTGAGCCCACGTGAGTTCAGAGCGAATTGAGAGTGGAATCGCGAATACTTCGCGATGAGATAAAAATCTGAAAAAAATCAACCATATGGAAGGTACTGAAAAGATTGATTTTGCATAATAATAATTCCAAAATGTTATTAACAAATGAATGAAAAAAAAAAATTGTTCAACAAATCTTCCGGCAACTTAATTTTTTGTTCATATAAAAACAATAAGTTAATCTTTTTGAATACGTATGAATTTTTTCAGAATTTTGTCTAATTTTTGAAAATTGCATTTTTAGTTAATAAAAAAACGTGATTTAAAAAAATTAGATAAAATTCTGAAAAAATTCATACGTATTCAAAAAGATTAACAAATTGTTTTTATATGAACAAAAAGTTAAGTTGCCGGGGAATTTGTTGAACAATTTTTTTTTTTATGTCTTTGTTAATAATATTTTGGAGTTATTATTATGTAAAATCAATCTTTTCAGCACCTTCCATATGCTTGATTTTTTTTGAATTTTTATCCCATCGAGAAGTGTTCGCAATTCTCTCTCAATTCTCTCTGAACTCATGTGGGCTCAGGCTGTCCGCTAGGACTACCTTAAATAGGTCGCGTTAAAAGGACTTGAACATCAATTCTCGTTGGAATTCGAAGTGAAATCTGGTGCCCTATTGCGTTACGCGCATAGAAATTATATATAGGAGATATCTTGGAAGTGTGCAGCGCATTTCACTAACAACGCGTTACTTTGATGTATTTTGACTGGAAGTTATCAAATCACCGCGGCGCAGTCCAAAGACCGTATTTTTTGTGCTCGTATACGTCTCACACGCCCTTAGACCTCGAGCAACGGAAAAGTAGGGAAATATCGACGATAGAATCGCGGAAAAATAACTGATTCGCAAATTCATGAAGACTCACCATCTCGATTCTTGTCAAGGTCGGAAAATTGTAGCCGTAGATTTTTCTCATGCTCGCGAACATAATGAATGAATTCTCCTAAGCTGATATCGCCGCTTTTAGTGCTATCCGATTGGGCCAAGAATTTCTGCGAAGAAAAAATCACTGGAGAAATAATGCGCAGCTGCTTTGCTTCCTCATAGAGAAAGCAAAGTTTTAATGAAAAAAAAATTTCGTGTTTTTAATGCAAACATTTTATGAATGTTCCAAAACATCGGTAAATCATATTTCGAAAAAATGTCTGGGTGAATGGATGTGCGTGTTCGAATGCGTGCGTGCGTGCGTGCGTCTGTGTGTGTGAGTGTTTTCTTAGACCCAAAAAATGTAAACTATTATACTTGAGAACGGCTTAAACTATCAAGCTGAAATTTCTAAAGTAGGTAGAAGGGTTAATTCCTCAATGTTCGGTCAAGATTTATCTTGACCAAAATTCGGTTATTACAATTTTATGCGGTTTTGAACTTGGCCAAAAAAGTCTATGCACGCGCTAGCTCTTCCAATTTTTGAGTAATCGGGCTAAAAAGTCGTACACAAAGGAACTATTATTATCGACCGGTGATCCCTATTTATTTTAGCGAGGATCGATTGAACCGTTTATATTTTGTGAGATTTTGAATTTTCTGCATTTTACGAAAAATAAGTATTTTCTTTCCGGCGCGAGTTCCCGTATAAAAAATTGAGCTAACAATAATCTGGCAATAAGTGCCAGATTCGGGATCAGTGGGAAAAAATACATCAAACACGGTCCCGAAGTGACGATTAACGTAAAAATTTTGTCGGGAATTTTTATAGCGAATATTGCAATAATGAGTGATTTTGAGTATTATCAAACAGCCATTTCTTTGCTTCCCGATGACATCGCAGAAAAGCCCGAGAGGCTATTATGTTCTACGGCAAGAAATAGATAAAATGCTGGATATGACGGCGTAGAAAAAGCTAGTTAAAGAGGTATCATTTCGATTTCTTGAGACAAAATCGAAAGTGCAAAAAAAAAATTCAGGAGCACATAATTCCATGTAACGATTTTTTCGTGCATAGAAACACAGATTCGACAAAGTGAAGTCCGACGTTTGGTGTATTTTTGAAGCGCTCAATCTGAATCGGCCAGCCGTTTTGTATAAAAGTCAAACACGACATTGACGTTGAAAAAAGTTGAAAATGGAAATTTTCATATCGCTTTCTCATAATGTTCCTTTATTCCCGAAGCTTCCTCTATGAGGAAGCCAATAATACAGAAAATGCTTTCCCATAGAAGAAGCTTTGTGAATAAAAGAACATTATGATAAAACGATATGGAAATTTCAATTTTTTACTTTCTTTTTAATAGTAAATGTACCAAAAATCACTGAGCTGCATGTTTTTTTTGCTTCCTTGTAAAAGATTGTTAAAAGTGAGATATTCGATCCTCTGGATAATTAAGAAATGCTTTTAAATGGGATGACATATACAGTACACGTGTAGTATCCTAATTCCATTCGCTAGTGACTTGTGACCTAGATTTTTTTTTTCTTCGCTTGGCTGCTACAAGCACTTTGCTGTATCTCCACAGACACGGATCTACCTTGGTTGAAACCATACAAAACATTACATAAACTGCTGCAGCAGCAAGGGATTTACTTGGATTTTACCAATCGCCAATGATACTAGCCAGCAATAAAAAAAAAGAGTATCCTTGAAACAAAGGCTGCGGTGCAAAAAGAATTGTTATATCCGCATAAAAGGTTTCGCTTGGAGGTATCAGCAAAAACTACAGGATCAAAATTGTTCGCTCTACTGGAAAATATATGACCCAAAATACACGAGGTAACAGAATAAGGTCGCCTTGATTACAATAAGTCCAGCAAAATGGTGCGTGTTCGGTCAATAGCCGAAGAGGTCATTAATAACCTCAATTCAGCGAGTCAGCACTGTCAAGGGTGTCACAATGCACACACTGTCAATAAAGTGAAACAAAAAAATAACCAACTTTTAGAAAGATGAACGGGAAAAAAAAATTGCATTTTTTTTACTGTGCGCACCTGCTAAGATGCACTGTATAAAATTTCTCAGAAATTTGTTGTGTGCAAAATGTGTCTGCACTGACTTTAGGCTCTACCATTTGTTAAAATGTGTCTCTGAAAATGAATTTGTAACGGTCGTTTCGCCGTCTCTCACGTGATTTTCGATCGCTATACATAGATATTGTATTATTGGCAGGTGTCGCCGTCGGCCGAGCGCCCGCCGCGTGGACCAACATACTGGGAAACTCATCTCGAGGATTACGCGTATACTTCCCTCTCTCGTAATGCAGATAACGCGAGTTTACATTACCTCGGCATAACGCTTATGAACGCCGACCTCGTGCAACGCTTTCGAAAGATCGTGAACGTCAATTCTCCCGTTACCGTCGAGATCCAATTGCTGAAATATCTTTGAGAGCCGCTCCTCGTCCTGGGCCGGTAACTCGTGGAGGTAGTGAGCGGGCATTACCCCGCCAACCATGCCTCCACGACTTGCGGGCATTGTTCGTTTTTCCTGGACTATGGAGCTCAATTGATTATCTTCTCCCAAAGATAATGTTAAACCCGAACGGTCAACAAAATTTCGAAGTTTCACTCCCGAAAAAGATCGTTTCACGTTCTAATCCTCGTGCGCACTAACGAGTGAAATTTTCACTTTTTTTTTTTTTTTTTTTTTTTTTTTCAACGCCGAACACCGTTCTATCCCCTTCACTCGTTCGAACTCAACGTCGTTTTCTCACACTTGCCGTTCGTGTCCCCGTTCCTTTTTGTTCTTACATTCTCGATCGCGTAAATGTTATTTAACACGAGAAACCCGAATAGTTTTGTACGGATTTAACAATCCGACGCGAAAAACGGCCAAGGACTTCCTGATGTCAGTGATGTCATGCCGCAACCGCAATACCGAGCAACGATGCGATCGAGCAACCTCGCTCTCGCACGTGTTTTACTTTTCCGACGACTGGCGAGCGACCGTCGACAGAAATGCGACTCCAGCGCTCGCCGATGTATGGGGTACAGAGGATTCTATAGCTATACTGACTTATCTATTACCGAGTTTCCACCGTGAGTGAGATCGGGCCGAGATTTACTCTGAACTAGTGGAAAAATTCTAGTAGACTTAAAATTCACTTATGGGATTGGCTGTTGACTATAAAGTTTCGAATTGACTAGAATTTCGCCACTAGTTCAGACTCGTTTCAGTCCGTTCTCGGCCTCGGTGGAAACTCAGTATATGAAATTTCATTCGATCCCGCATATGCACAAACTCTCGTGGATTCGGAATTTTTCATCAACTCCTAGCCCAGAACTTCCGGTACTTGGTCCCTGGAATAAAATCATACGGACGAACTGCGCACGTTCAAATTTTTCATGTCCTGCGTAAGAGAATTAACTCGTTATTTATTTAAAAACAAACAACGATATTGTGTTGAGTATATAAATATATTACACCTTGTTGTACAGTACACTTTTCTTTTTTTGCAAAATACATCAATTTCATTTTAGAGTTTCTTCGAGTCGAAGCGATTTCACCATAGAGACGTTTACTAACCGTTGTTCCATGGATCGTAGTTATATAAATAATGATATCGATACGACTCGCGGCTCGGTAGAACGTTCAGAGCAATTGCTAAGCTAGAGTGTAATTTTTTTTTCTAAAACCCATGTACTCTATTAACAGGATCTAATACGCGATGAGTTTCTCTGTTTTGTTTTCCTTTTTTTTTTCTTCTTTTAGTTTTGTTCGAGGCTTCGGTGATTCACGAAGTAGGCACATCAATAGAAACAGTTATACAAAAAGCTATATGGTCTTTGAGAACGAAAGTGGCACGAAGTTTGTAATTTTTATCCAATCGGCAAATATTCGTGCCGCTTTCGTTCGCTAAAATTCTCGTACCTCTCTTATCTTTCGAAGTACTAATTCGAGCTTACAAACAAATTTATGAACAATAGGTACTGGTATCGTCAAAGTGTACTGGCTATATATGCATTATATACGGATATGTATATAATTACTTCTTTTTTTTCATCGTGTTTTATTGTATTGTTCAAACAAAGAACGATAATCGTAAATCGTATGTGGTTTTTCTTTGTTCATACCGTAAACATAGGTACGCGTGTATATTATCGTTATACACATAAGACATGTTTAACATGCAATTAATTTGAAGCTAGCACGAACAGTGGCTTGTTGCGCTTATTACTTCCCGTTTTACACAGCCCTTCATCTCTTCATGGTACACATTATTATTTTGTTTTGCTTTGTTTTCTTTTTTTTTTTTAACAATGCAGACCCTCTCCCTCGAGTAATCAAAATTATATTTTCTTTTTAGCTCCCTAACAGACACGATTATTTTGTAAGACAAAAGTCGAAAAGATCTAAATAAAAATCTATCCTCACATGATCATGCGTAAACTTCGAATATATCTATAACACAACGCGTATTAATATTTGAAAAAAAAAAAAAATCATAAATTATCCAACGTCGTCGAATTAAAACGTAACAAATTTGTATCCGATATAATTTTCATTTCTCTAATCCGTTTATTATAAATTATTTCGTGTGTTCTTTCGCGGGAGAGAGTTAACGCGATAGTAAAAAATATGAAAAAAAAAAAATTCATTGCACCGTGATCGTTAACACAAGAATGCGACTTCATGTTCGAGCGTTTAATTTTGTTTGTTTTAATTCGTTTTCATGGCTCTATAGCATTGAGTTTTAGCTCGGTATTACAATGAATTCATTGAATTCGGTATTAGTAAGACCATTAAATGTTATCTTGACGATAACTCAAGTGCCAAATGCGTTATGCGGGAAATATAACGTTTTACGGATCCGAAATTTTTTTTTATGCCCGAACACACGGCGCTTTCTTTTTTTTCTGTTACAGAGGTATAAAAAATAACATTTCACACCTTGAAGAAACGTCTCACACTCCTCGCCGTTCAACCGTCGGGTTTCTCCTCTTCATAAAAGTCTACATCGATACTTCCAATAAAACTGGAATCATTCTCAGACTTAAGCTATATATTATTTTTCCATAAAAATATATAAGCAACCCAGAGGCTATTGCAGTGCACTTACGAACTACGCTGCAACATCCACAGCAGAATGACTAAATCATACAATACCGCTCTCACGAAATTTTCGCGCGTTATTTTTTTTTTTTTCTTGTTTCAACGGTGACAGTGTTTCTCGTTCGAACGAGACAAGCTAATCGTCTAGCTTGAAATAAAGAGAAACAGAAAAAAAGCTGATACAGGCGATATCAGAGGACACACACGAAAAGCCAAAGTGCTCGTTTCAGTCAATTGCATTCGCTTCACAATTGTGATTAGCAGTCTTAGTTTTAATCTTTCGAATAAAAAAAGATGTGCCCATAAAATTTCGTGAGTACGAACAGTATTGGCGATGCATACTGGGATCAATTATATTAACTAAGTAAACCTTCCATAAAACATAAAATGTTAAATTCCCTCTACGTAATAAATTCATAATAGTAATATTGTTACGGGTTATCGTCTAATCTTCGTCAGGGCTTAAGTAACATCTGTCCCAAATATTATAGCGACACGAATATACGCTTTGCCCCGGTGTGCATATACATATATATATATATATATATATAGCTACATATATATAGATATATATACTACACTCGCCATGTTTATAAAACACTGACATTGATTCTCTGTTAAATTTTAACAAATCTGCTTCTTCCTGCTCAATCGGTTTTTTTTTTGTATTTTTTTCCTCACTTTAAAAGAACTCGTGTGTCGATCTACATGCAGCCAATTTTTTTTTTCCAATCGCCAGAATGCCTCAACAGCATGGTTTTGATGTAAATCGTTTGCGCTCGAACGAATTGACCCTCTCCGTCTCGACATAGACAGATAGACGAGGAGGAAACAATAGATGTTAGTCATAGGGAGTGTCATTTTGTGAGCGAGTTCAATCGTGGACACAAAGAAAACAGCAAACGACGATTGAAAGATTTTTTAAAAACACATTGCACCGATAACAGCAATTTGTGAAGATTGGAGTAGATAAAAATAGTAGTTTTATATCACATTGTTCGTAATCGTTAGAGACGAAAAATCTGCGTAACGGCTTTGACATCTAAGTACTATTTAATTCTGGGGTTAAAAGCAACACAGTCCATATTTAATTTCCTGGCCTCCGGACACCTGAGTTTCATTGTGTGTTGTGTTTATAGGTTTTTTTTTTTTTCTTTTTCTCCAAGTCTCGTCTTTGTAACACATAAACCTCGGACACTCGAAGAGTTTCACATGCCAGATACGAATTAGGCATCGACAATGGTCGCCATGAGATTTCAAACGATTATCTTCGGCTCGAGCAAAGCAAAGCTTATCGTACCTTAATTCTTTTTCTTCTGATTTCTTTTTTATACGAGTCGCAGAGATTTAATAGATACTAGCTTTACCATCGATCGCCGAGATGATCATTTCTTCGTGCTGTCCTCCTCGTTGGACCAACGCTTTTCCTGCTCCTGGAGTTCAAAGTCCCATCGCAGTTCCAATTCCCGCATGTCGTTTGCTATCCCTGCTTCGTAGGTATCCTCCTGAGAAAAAAAAAATCATTGAAAAATTAAACGAGTTACAAGCCACAGACCCGGCCAAGGCATGGCTTCTCAACCCACCTCTTCGCTCTTGTAGTCTTTGCTCATACTATGATTAGACATTAAATTATTAGCCGGCTGGATCCAAGGCACGCTGCCGTACGGACTCCAGTTACGAACATCTTTCTCCTTCTCTCTAATGCCTGCCTCGATCATCTGTAGCTCCTGAGCTAGTCTCTCGCCCTCGGTGAAGGCCGCACCTTGGGTCGCCAACTAAGCAACGTATCACACACACATAAGTCTCAGTCGAATAACTATATAAATCCGACGAGACTGGCAAAACTCCAGAAGCGTACCTTCAGATCGTTGATTTTCTTTTCTAAATGCTTCAGCTGTTGTTTAACCTTCTGAGACTCGAGAATCAAGCTGCGGACACAATTTATACGTCAGTGGGATGTACCGATAACTGAAGGAAATAGAATATACTTACTCTTTCGACATGCACTCTTGCCGGGCGAGCTGCACGTGCGAAACCGGTTCCGATATATTGCAATGCCCGACAGTAATGTAAGCGTCTCCCATACCAGTGTTCGAAACAGCCTGGACACCACCGTTCGCACTTATCGTCGCGTAAGCTGGAAATATAATAGCTGCTTTATAATAAATGTGTCTGTTGTTAGGTAGGATTTCGTTACTCACGTTGATGTCCGTAGTACCAAGAGGTCACGGGACTCGAAGCAGGAATCGGCCTGAGTGTTTGTAAGGAAGGTGCCATCCCGTCTGCGTACATGCCTGATGCTTGTACTCCACTGTTCGGTCTGGAATAAAAATAATAAAAAAATACATTAATTTATGAAAATCCCTTTGCTTAGGATAATTCAATTGATATATCGGCAGTTACCTGATCAGCGACTTCGACACTCTCGATATGGGACCGTATTTGCTTGCCGGTGGAGTCTCAAATGGAACAAACTCGTCGTCGAAGAGCATAGAGTCCGATCGACGATAATTGTTCCCATAATTAACGTGCGGTCCCGGTGTCATTTGAGATCCAGGGCCGTTCGTCCAGATGGAATAATTCGACGACAGTGGATTTCCCTGGATGTCATAGTTCTTAAAAGGAACAAGTATCATTGAATGCTGTATCAATTACAAAAGTGCTGAAATGTAAATTATGATTTAATGTAAATTGTTTAAAATACCACTTTCATCTGCTGCGGCGCTGGCTTGCCAACAATGTTCTCCAATTGACTTATTATCTCCATTCTTCTCTGTAGCAATATCGCGAGAGTCTTGGCAACTGATCTCTGCTGCGAATTAAGAGATTTAAAAAAAACGTCAATGTTACACGTACGAGTTTCGGGAACCTTGAGAAATATACAAGGTACCTTTTTCCCATTGTTAGGCAGACCGTTCTGAGCGGCCGGTGGTAATTGCGATGGATCCCAAACGTGCATGTTCGGATTAGCAAAGTCCAGGGGTGCCCCGTGCATGATGTAGTGCGAGCATTGAACATCGACGTTCTTAGCGGGCACTACGTGCGAGAGAGCTTGAGGAGGAGGCAACACGTAATTCGCAAGTGATCCGACAAAGTTGTTGTCATTGTTCGCCGACGGATGTTGCAACGCGTTCACTTTACTCGGTGAATTGAAATCTAGAAAAAATAAAATAAAAATTACAAAAGAAGCTACATTTTGTTATCTAACAATCTTTGTAAAAGCTACGTACTTTCTCTGTGATTATTGTCGTGAGTCTTCCCGCCGTGATAGGTCATATCCTCGCACTGCTTGAAGCCCTTCGCGCTCGGTGGAACAACGGCCACGGATTTCTCGATTTTCGGATCGGGGCTGCCGGCCAATGACAGACTCGATCTTACGCTCAGCTTCCGGTTCTTCGATCTGTACTTGTCGAGCTCGAGATCGCTGTGCGCGAATGTACAGTTTGTCGCGCGCGGACACGATCCCCGGAGTGCGAGATCCCGGCACATGCTGACTTTGTACTTGGGCTGACCGGGACCGGCGGTGTGTACACCCTCTTGTGATTTTCGGTTGCCGTGCTGCTGGATGTACTCGACGAGAGCCGTGACAACAGTTCTCACAGCCTCCAGGGCCGCGCGACAGTCCAGCCACGAAGGCGTCTCCGTCTCTGGACTCGGATCTATAGCGGCAAGCAGTTCCAGCTGCGGTCGCAGACTGCTCAGCTGTCCCGGATCCGGCGTTCGCTGCAGAGCGATAACCAGCTCCTGAACGCTCTGAGCGAACGACTGAGGAGTTTGGAGCTTGTCGATTATGCTCTGCATGTGAGACTTGTGGCCCGTGTCGCCGTACAGCAAGGCCGACCACTGATCCGGCGCGATTCTCAATCCAGCTTCGGTCGCTATCTGCACTATCTGAGCGTCGTGCTCGCGTCTCAGAGCCTCGTACGTTCTGAATTCTTCCTTCAATTGCATCAGCGACGAGTCACCTTCGCGCTTCGACACTTTGAAGCAACTCGCTCTGTAAAGGAGCTGCACGACGTGACCTATGCTGGTCTTCGAGGCCTGGGTAAAGTGCGGTTCCAGACGCTGAACGACGAACATTACGAGAACTTTTCTAGACAGCGCCGAACCGTCCTCGAGCGCCAGCAGAACGAGCTTCAGCACCTCCTCTTGCATCGCTGAATCAAAAAGTCACGCGATTAGGACAATTATCGTTGACCGCTTTATTTCGGAGTTTCGTCGTACTCGTACCTGGTCCTAGAAACTGGCATCCTCGTGCCCGAACCGCTGCCCACAAATTCGCGCTCAGTTGCTGCGGATTTTGATGCTGCAGTATCAATTCCGTGACCGAACGTTCGCCGAGACTTCTCGCGGCGCGAACGGCCCGCGCCCGGCCCTCCGGCTCTACCAACTGACATCCTACTAGCGTGACTAGCTTTCTCTGCATCGGTCTCGACACCAATCCCATCCCTGATCAGTAAAAAAAAAATATCAGTCATCACACAGTAAAGCTAAATAGTTACTCATATTGCAATTGGAAGACAACAAAAATGGAAGACTTCTCAGATGTGCTCCGATTTAATTTCCATATGAACTCGGAATGTCCTCTGAAAGATATCGAATGCGTCGATATCGAAGCACTGCTAGAACTCTCAAACATCTGAACTTAAGTAGGTCTTTTTATGGACTCCCTGTATATATATTGTCCCATACAATATTAATCCAGAATATTAATATAGTATTGATCCAGAATATTATTGTACGGTGCAATATGTATATAAAGAGTTCTCGAAAAGACTTACTTAAGCGCACATGTTTGAGATGACTACCAGTGGTCCGAAATCAACGCATTCGGTAGCTTTCAGAGAATATTCAGAGTTCATATCGAAATAAATTCAGAGGACATTTAAGAATTCCGCCGTTTTTTTTATGATCCATTTACGACGTATGTGTGTCGTCCAATTGTTATATGCGTAAAATCACAAAGGTACAAGTATATTTTGCAGACCTGTGCCAGTCGTGGGAGAGGCCTGGCATGGTTTGAGATACAAGGCAAGCTCTTCGATGCAACGTTTGGCAGCCAAGTAATCCGAATGATCGTCGGCTGGCAAAAGTTTCTGATAGCTCGTTCCGGCATTGTTGGACACAGGGTTTCCCACCAGTTGGAGCAGAGCCTCGTTCAGCGGTAGCCTCTCGATCTCAGTATTGATGGAGCTCTGAAAAAATATTGTTCCCGTTGAAAATTAATCGGCAAAGAGAAAGAGTAGAAATTTTTGACTTTCGTTGAATTAATTATTTATGTTTTTTCACCTGATCGAAGGGACACTGCTTGCGATGCAAATTGGCCAGGCAAGTGCGGCATATCGTGTGACCGCATCCTAAGGATATTGGTCCACGTATAGCCGCATCAAAGTCGTGACAGCAAACGGGACAAGAAAGGAATTCAGTCCACTGAGGTGCCTGTATTGGCATTCTGTAATACGAAAAAAAAAAAAAAAAACTTTTACACACAAGATCGTCCGAGATTAGGCGTTTCTGGTGGGTTGAGCGACGAATAATGACCTCATTAAAGAGGAAAGAAGTGAAAGTTTAGACTCGAGCTTGTATCTAATCTCTGTGGAAACGATACGAAATTAAATCCAGGGTCGACGCGACGCAGGCAAGGCATCGACGGTCGGCGACGATGATTTTTCATCGAATTTCCCAGTGGGACATTGACATTCCAAAGTGACGTGTTATGATCTTTCTGCTTTACAATACCCCTCGTTCTTTGTACTGTCATAGATCGCGACGTTCTACGTCGCGACGACCGGAAGCAAAACAATTCTTGTCCGCGCATTGTTGACAAAAACAATAATCCGCGTAACACGAACGTCACGGATCGTCATACGACGTTGCGAGAAAAAAAAAAAAAGATATTAATTTTTATCCGATACGCAAATACTTGTGACTTCTGTTAGGTGTATATTGATAACGAGGACATTTTTCGTAGGACACGTAGAATACTCGTTAATTCTTGTCGCCCACGGTAACGATAACTCATCATCGCCTTGACTCACTTGCCTTGGTATTGCCTTCACAAAACATCACAATAATTAATAAATGACTTCACTTTATGATCCTGCCATCAAAAAGTGAACGGGACGTACGACGAATGTAATGAGGTAAGCTTTGGCTCTCTTATTTTTTTTTACGTCGCGAACTGTGCAGTAACGTCGTAGACCGCGAATTCGATGATTCAAAAAAGTATCCAGAACAGAAAGCACAGGCTGCTGGTGATATTATTTCGTGTCTCTAGAATCGCGTCACATCCGGCGCTGTTTCACGGAGAGCCACGACGCCTCGACACGAAACACTAGAAACACAATATTAAGGAGGTTTGAGCGCTTCGCACTAGTCAAGTGAGTCCCACATTTTTCGAGTTGCTTGTACAAACTTTTACGCATCTGTTGATTATAGTGCATGATTATTTGTATTGGAGCAGATGTCCTTAAAGCAGAAAACATTAATTGCATTAGATTTGCAAAAATATTGATTGGTTTGTGCTAATTTTCGAAAATCTACATATTCGTTCAGTTTTTTCCAAGAATAATCCGTAATTTTTGTTAGATTTTAATGTGTTACGGCTCATTCTCTTCCTTGAAAGATGCTCTACGAATTCACCATGTAGATATTCGATAGTATTTTCCGTTTAAAAATTATGGCCTTTTGTTTATCCATCGATGAAATTCCTTCATTAAACAGCTATCATTTTTAAACGGAAAATAGTATCGAAATCTAGTTAGTGAATTCGCGGAGCATTTTTCAAGGAAGAGAACGAGCCATGATCCATCAAAATCGAACAAAAATTACGCACTATTCTTTGAAAAAATTGAACGAATGTCTGCCACTTCGAAAATCAGCAAAAACCAGTTAATATTTTTGCAATGTCCATTGTAATTAATGTTTTCGTAGGTTAAGAACATCCGCTGTAATACAAATAACCATCCACTGTAATCAATAGATGGATACAATTTTGTATAAACGACTTTAAAAATTTAGCACTCATTTGACTAGTGCGAAGCGCTCCAACCTCCTTAACATGCTCCTTTTATTAATTCCCCGAGTGGGGTGTTACGTCGTTCGAACATTTGGCGGTTCGTGATTATATCGAAGCGTTTCGAGATATATTCCCCGCGAGATAAGCAAATGGCCGCCGCGATTCCCCAGCTCCTCCGGAGAGTGTAACAGCGATGTCAACAAATGTCATGTGTTTTTGGAGTAAAAATTAATTACCGTCCCGACATGCCGGTGTCGATCTGATCGTCGGACACGTCGTCGCGAGTCTCGTCGCGTCATTTTATTTCGACGACAATTTTTTTCGACCGAGCTAAACAAAGATTTTCGGCGGGAATCACATCATGTCAGGATATCGGAGGGTCAATTACTACGAGCTGTGCAGACTTTGCACGAGCAGCGAGGGCAACAGGATGAACATATTTCGGGACGAGGGACGCAGGCGGCAGCTTCAAACGAAAATCGAGTCCTATCTGCCGATACAGGTATGCGAAAACTGCACGTCAAAAAATCACCCGCTCCGATCTCGCGGACGCCTTTGCTTTTCGCTATTTCCCCGCTCCATTTTGCCTGCGCAACGTTTGTGTATCCGATTTACTGATCCTGAAACGGGCCAATCTCGTTTTCCGCGAGTTTCCTTCAATTTCCCGTATTCCTCGACTCCTCGCGTACGTAGCAACGGACAAGTAAGTATACGTCTTTCTGTCTCCTCCGGCGATCTACAAGCAAAAATTTCATCTCAAGGTCCACGAGGAAGATTCCCTGCCTAAAGTGGTCTGCCACGACTGCGTGAGGAAACTGGAGACCTACGTAGAGTTCAGAGACACGGTGGTCAGCGCGGAAGGTATGCTCGAGTCGTACTTCACGTCTCTCAGATTCTCCGACGATTTTCTCAAAGAGGGAAAGGTCTACGTGAAGACGAACGAAAAGGAGAGACCGTCGTCGCCTCAGGATGATCCTCTTAAAACGACCGTAGAGAAGCTACCGCCTGCCGGCAGCGGTCAATTAGTTACCGCCGAACCCCCTCAGATTCAGCATTCGCAGCCAGTCGTCGTTGGCAACGTAAATGCATCCAATATACAAATTATAAGCGGCGTTCAAGCGAGGGTTCAACAATACAAATGTGCCATGCAGGTTTGTACTCTCGGACGATAAGTAGACTCTTGTCGTCAAATTTTAAGTAATGTGCGTTGTAAAATCATAAACAATATTTTACAGATGCAACCGGGCGGCGTTGCGGCCGCAGTCGTTGAAGCCACCGCTGAGACTCACTACAGTTATCAGCAGCAGACTTCGTCGCAGGTCTCCCCTCAGGACAACTCGTCTCACACCCAAAGTAGAATAACGGAACCGCAGCAGCAGCAAACGAGTCAGATCCATCAAGTGCAAAATCAAATACAGAGCCAAAGTCAAATGAATCAGCAGTTGCAGACGCAGAGGCAGGTTCCTCAGCAGCAGCAGCAGCAGCAACAGCAACAGCAGCAGCAACAGCAACAGCAACAGCAACAGCAACAGCAACAGCAACAGCAACAACAGCAGCAGCAGCAGCAGCAGCAGCAACAGCAACAACAGCAACAACAACAACAACAACAACAACAACAACAACAGCAGCAGCAGTCAATTCAACAGTCGCAAATTGTCCAGCAACAGAATCAAGTATCAGTGGTGAATCAACAGCAGCAGGGCCAAGTCCAGATAACCCAACAGCTTCAGCAGCTGCAGAGACAGCAACGAGAATTCGAGAAGCAGCAGCGTCAGCTACAGCAGATCGAGAAGCAGCAGGTGCAGATATCATCGCAGTCGGATCAGCAGCAGTCGGCGTCGCAGATACTGCAGCATCAGAACAACAACGTGATGATGAAGGGCGATGTCGTGGTGGAACAGCAGCAGGCGAGCCTCAAGGTGGAAACGGAACCGCAGAACATCGGTTCGCCGGCCGAAACGGTTCAGACATATACGACCGTGCAGGCGTCGCCCGAGGTGTTTCTCAGCCTCGGACTTACACCCCAAGCGCAGCGGGACGATGTCAAGGAGTTCAAGGATTACATGAAAAATTCATCGGACGACGGTATATCGAGAAACTCGATAGGTCAGATATCGGAGTTTCTTAGAATCCGTTCGTGTCCCGAGCCCGCACCGCTCATCACCGTTAATCCTCAGGCCATTTGTCAGACGAGCAGAAGCACCGTGTGTCGCGACTGCGGCAAGAGTTTCGATTCGTTGAATCAGCTCAACAGTCATCAGTGTCCGTCCTCGCCTCTCATAAGCGATGTCTCGGACATCGGCAGCAAGGACGACACCGTTCAGAACAACGGCAACTGCTTCAGTTGCGATATCTGCGGCAAGCCTTTCAAACGGAAAGAGCACCTTTTCCAGCATCGGAAATTGCACACCGGCGAGCGTCCGTACGTCTGCACAACGTGCTCGAAAGCCTTCAGCCGGAAGGAACATCTCGTGAGGCACTCGGTTTCTCACACGGGACAAAAAATGCACGAGTGCGAGATGTGCGGCAAGAGTTTCTCGCGGAAGGATAATCTTCACAAGCATCGCAAGACGCATGGGGTATCGGGTCCATACATATGTGAGACTTGCGGCAAATCGTTCGTCGTTAAGCACTATTATCTCATGCATCTGACAACCCACGCACCGACGATCATGGACGGTGCCGGTTGTCAGGATCCACTGCCTTACAAGTGTGATCTTTGCCACAAGGCTTTCTCGGTAAAACAGTATCTAACTACCCACAAGCTCAGGCACAGATCGAAGAACAACGCTAGTCAATCGAATAACAGCTTGAACGGTCAGCCGCAGCAGCAGCAGCAGCAACAGCAGCAACAGCAACAACAGCAGCAGCAACAGCAGCATCAGGGCAACGGGACGAACGGCGTAAACGCGACGGGGACTGCAGTAGCTACGACGGGAAATCTTGTTACTAACACCAACGGCCAAGCCACCGGGGAAGCTCCCGTTGTCGAGATTCAGAGTGTTATCGAGCGTAACGATCAGAATCACGGTACTTTCGCCAATAATCAGTATCACGAGAACGTGCAACAATTTCAATGAGATAAGGGGAAGCGCGTCTACTATGTTCTCTTGCCGAACGGTAACAATCACAAGATTGTCGTTGTCTGAAGCAATTGAAGATTTAATCGAGACGCGCCCGACTAAAAGCTTTGACCGGCTACAGCTTTGCTCCCTCGAATCACACAGGTCTTTTTTTTTTCAATAATCCTGCTGTCTTGTACAGGATACTTACTGATACGTGTCTTTACTCGGGAACCCGCGGAGAAAGTGTGGCACGAACTTATAGCTAAATCAAAGTATGAACATACGAAAGAAAGAGCGAAACAACAAGAGACTCGCGCAGCATTAATCTCGACTTGGCAGTGGCTTAGGAGACTGACATACAAAACCTACGATTTGTACATATATTTTAAAGGACGGAAGAAAAAAAAAAAGGTATTATTGTCACCGATCGCAATTGATCCGAGTTCTCGAGTCGATAATAGTACGTGCAAGAGTCTTGCGAGAGTGACGAGTGAGAGAAGCAAAAATTAATAACTTGCGTAGCGAGTAAGCTACGCATCGAAATGCGTTTCTGTTACATAAAAACAGAAAGGAAAAAAGAAGCAACCGTACTACTAGTTACTGTAGTATTAAAGATAGAATATATATAACGGGATCACTGCGTCGCGTTATTAACTATTTTTTCAGAAAAATTCCACTAGGAGAATATTTTATATTGTAACCCTTGTATTTTTTATTTTTCTCGTTCGAATGCCGTGAGCGTTATTCACTAAGGAAAAAGTAATGCTATAATTTTTTTCTTTTTTTTTTAGGAGCCACGGAACGGGAACAACACGCCAAGTGTTTCATTTCGACCTATCGTGTTGTCTATATAAAGTTTTATTTCTACTTTTGCAAAGGGTTTTTATGTTTAGAGGCGAAAAATGAAAACGGGCGTGAAAAATTACAAATTAAGTTTGTGTTCGTGTTGCCATAGATATCGTGAAGAACTTTTATACATCCGTGCAATATATATTATCGCTGCGCGATAAGCTCATAGAGTCATGTATGCTTGACGAGTCAATTAGAGAACAATAATTGTCTGTCGTGACCTTATTCTCACACACATACACACACACACGCAAAAAAATATCGCCAATGTTCCGTGGCTCTTTTATAGAAAAAAAACAACAAAATGTAAACTCGTATGTTTTATCGCTACTACACTTAAACGTATGTGTATATAAGTGTATGATGAATAGGGGGTAGACCATTTTGAGACCAAAGAATATTATATTGTGTATAAATTGTCTGTGTAATATTACCACATAGGGCAATAGATATCAGTGTAAGTCGAAAAAAATACACTAAGATGCAAGACTTGATATATATATATATATATAAAACTTAGAGTGCCATTTGACCAAACCGAAGCATTTACATATTAGTAATCTCGAGAGTTGGGATTACCCTAAAAAAAAAAAAAACAAGAAACAAACAAAACCGTCGTTATCTCTAAGCACGACGACGAGATGAGTATCAAATAAAAAGAATCAACCGATGGACCGTGGAAGAATTCAATGCCGGATTCGATACATGTAAGACCGTATGCAGTTGTAATCGGATAGATTCTCTATGCGACCAACTGCTACGACGGCCGGGCACTGATCGTAGATATACTTGTTTGCCACATCCCTCAACGATTCGGTCGTTACTTTCTACAAAGACAAATTCCAGTTATCATTCCTATCGTCCCAAAAAAAAAAAAACAGTAAACTTACGTCGTATCTGGCAAGTCGCTGATTGAAAGATTCGTAACATCCACGACGATGGAGACAAGTAGCTATATCAAAGAACCGATCCACCGAATCATTTACCCTTACGAGTTCCCTCGTTTTCGCTTGATTAACAGCTCGAGCTACTTCCTTGCTAGTTATAGTGGAGCAGAGTCGCATCCACTCATTCTGAACCATCCACATCATGTCCTGAAGATTTATCGTAGCTTCGATATTAATTCGATTCTATCGAGACTGCTGTAAGCTGCACATTTTTTTTTTTTTTTGATCTGTGAACTGAGCTGACCTCCAGTTGCATCTTCTCGCAGACGAAGTAACAGCCCCATAGACTTGTTTGGGCCCAAGCTATGTTGAAGGATCTGTACATGTGGCACATATCAGTGTTGAAGGCACAGTGAGCTAAGTACGGAGCGTTGTGCCTACCACCGCCTGTGTTAACATTTTTCATATAGTTCACAGTCACGAGGAAATCGTTTATTTAATTTCGGTACCGTGAGTCAAGTCCCAGGAACCTACGATTTCCTTGGCCACGGTCAGGGTGCAATGGTCCTGGCAATTAGCGTGTCCAGGACCTTCGACAGCCACTGCTACGTAGCCCAGACTCTCGTCGTCGTCTCTCAATCGAATTTCCGATCCTGAATTTATCGAATTGCGATTAAAGCTCTGGACCACGAGAGATCGATGCAGCTTTACCTGTGAATCTGTAATGAGGTGTACAAGAAAAATTGTCGGTCGTACGATTTCCGTCGCTCGCACAATGGTCTTGTCGAGTCTCGTCAAAATATTCGCTGGCCAAACACTGAAACTCCGAGAACGATGTTCCTCCGGTGCAGATCATAGTCATTGAGGACGGTTTGAAGAGACGCTTTCTGAAGCCCTCGACGGTCTGCACTCGAATGCTTCTACAGAAAATGGAAAGCTGAATTCGTGTCTTGAAGGACTTTTGCTTCATCCACTCTTGTACGGTGAGCTTACTGGAGACTACAGGTATCCGGATAGACACTCTTGCCTAAATCTGTATTCTGATAAGCAGTCATTGGAAGATAATCCATTACAACCCGCTCGTTGTCCGTTTCCATCTCCGACAATTCCCTCAGGATCATGAATCGCGCTGCGACTATATCTTCGTTGCCTGACGAAGAAAAAAATTGCATAGCTTCGTTAGATTGTCATTGGGTATTTTGGAGTAAGATTTTATGGAAAACTTACAGGTCACTCCATTGAGTACAGCATCCGCGAGCAGCTCGATAATCGACTCCACGTCGCACGAAGGAATCGATCCGTAGAAGAGAAACATATCTCGCATAGCGAGTGCTCCCAACTTTCCTCCTGTTCGGTCCAGCACTTCCGCTATTTCTTCTCGACTTCGGCACCTGGTTCTCTGTGTTTGCGATCAGAGTATTATTCGGGCTTTGATTTTTTGAGGTTGTTCTTGCGAATAGTCTTCACTTCGAATAAGTTTCAGAGAAATGAGAGGGAATTGCAATCACTTCTGGATGGTATAAAAATCTGAAGAAATCAAGCGTATTAAAGATGCTGAAAATATTAATTTTGCATAATAATAATTTTAAAACGTGTTATCAACAAATTGATGAAAATTCAAATTGTTCATCTAATCTGTCGAAATCTAACTTTTTTCAATGAAAATTATTCGTTCATTTTTCTGAATACGCATGAATTTTTTCAGATTTTTCAATTTACTTTGAATTTTTTGTTTTTATATGGGGAAAACGTATAGAAAGTCATAAAATTCAAAGTGAATTTAAAAATCTGAAAAAATTCATATGTGTTTAGAAAAATGAACGAATAATTATCATTAAAAGAAAAAGTTATGTTTCCGGGAAATTTGTTGAACAATTTTATTTTTAATCAATTTGTTAATAACATTTTGGAATTATTATTATGCAAAATTTATCTTTTCAGCATCTTTAATACGCTTGAATTTTTTCAGATTTTTATAGCATCAAGAAGTGTTTACAATTCCCTCTCATTTCTCTGAAACTTATCCGATGTGAACACTATTCGCAAGGACTACCTTAACAAGTTTCTGCCGATACTCACTCGGAATATCAAGTGCTCCATGAGCAAAGATGCACCCCTTTCTTCCGGTCTCTCGTGAAGCGATCCGGCTGGAAGAAAACATCCCACGGTGGTCACGCAAGAATCTTTGTGCTCGCCGATCAGACGCATTCCGTTTCCTAATTTCACGGACTTCAGCGGGCTCTCGGGAACGTCCAGACGATGATTTCCGGTGCATGACTGCGGTATCCTCTTCGCGCTTGACACTTCGAAATTTCGGAGCTGTTGAAGTTGCCGATCCCGTATTCTAATCGGGCCGAAAAATGCCCTCCCGAGGCTCGAAGTCTTTCGAAGCCACTGCATTATTTACTGTCATCGGCAAAGATTCGTCGAAGCCTACATAAAAGTCATGAGTATGTTAAACAATTGCCATACGATCGTCGATTGTCAAATTTTATCGGGCACTATTCTACTTTTCTTCTTTTCGGTATCTGGGATTGGTAATGATAGAAAAATATTCAACTATTCATTTCTCGACAGTCTTGTTTCATTGAAATACAAATTTTTCTTTATATATATATATATCAGATACATTGAATACTATAAGTATTAGAATTACGATAAGGTTTTTTTTTTCGTCGTGTCTAGGAAACTACGTGTTACACGGAGCTCTACGATCGCATAAGTTTTACGAATAGGGCAGTCACACTCTGAGATGATAAGGGGGGTCAGTATATATCTGCATTCGGAAATAACTCTGGACTCGATTCTTAAAAAAAAAAATGCAAACAAAAGTTGAGACGAATGATACGAATATAAGTGTCTCGAAGAATATTGAAGATAATTTACAATCTCTCATTCACACATAGTAGACATCTATAAATTGCACCCTACAATGAAGAACCAGAGTTAGCCCCGTCAAGGACATAGTCGGTACACTGTAGCCGACTCAATCGTTCTCGTCGTTACGGCCGTTTGCAAAGTGTTCGCCAGTACGCGAAGGTCTAACGATAAAGAATATATAAATTATGATCGAAGAACGTCTTAACAACGACAGGAGAAACGACTCTCCGTTGATCCGTTAGATTGTGATATTTCATATCGTTAATTAACATTATTAGAATCAGAGCTATACCTAATTCGCCGAATTAAACTAATCGCATACGTTACAGATCGCTCACTCTTCGTTGAAAGACGATAAAATTTTAACGTTGGGCCTCGCAGCTTTGAATCTCTCTACTCCCTCCTGCGTCACCGCAGTGCCCGTTACGTCGATTAACTCGAGAGTCGAAGCGTTGGCTGCCAGGTGATCGAGGCTGTGGTTCGTGACGCGCGAATAATTTCTGAAAATAATAAAAAAAATGATGTCGATGGTGTTGCGCGTCGATCGAACAGCGGAGAGGGACGATGCGATCGGTGACAATTTACCTGACGACGAGAGTTTTCAGATTAGGATTATTGCAGACGCGTACGTCTTCCGCGAAGACGACACCCCGTGCTGCCAAAAGTTCTATCTCGTCGTATACCTCCTGTACCGGATTACCGATTATTCGCCGATCGCAGACGTACGTCCCGAGAGAGCACACCGATCTGTCGGATATGAGACAACGCTCGCTATCGTCCCACATTCTACTAGCTTCTGCAAACTCTCTCATGTACTGAAAGAACAAAAGAAATTATGTAAATAATTTGAATACGACTAGTGTTCTGGTTGCGGCTTGTCAAATTTATCGGAGCGATGATCGGATCGATAAGCAGATCGATATATTTACCTGGATTATGTTTCGATCTTCGTACATTGGTATGCAACCCTCGGCTTCGAGACTCTGCATGCGATCCCGACCGCAATGCCCTCGATTTCTGGCACTCGATCGAGGCTCCACACAGAAGGAGGACGAAGGAGACTCTCGATTTCTCGACTTCGGACACTCGAGATAAATGTGAGTCAATGTTTTAGTAATGCTGAAGCAACTCAATTCGCTGTCCCCAACTGCGGTGTCTCGCAAGTCCAGAATCTAATAGGAAGTAAGGGGATTATTTGAATTCTAACGATTCGTTTTGTAACACAAGCGAATCTTGTGTTTTTCTCACCTCCAGACTCTTGAAACCGCCTCTCGTCGCGATACTCGCATAGGCGACACACTCGCCGATCCGTTGACACGAATTCAATCTCAGCTCTTTGAGCTTCGGTATTTTGCCGAGAACCATCAACGATTGCGACGTAAACCACGCGCAATTACTCAGAATCAAGCACTGCAAAATTATAGTCATAGATCGCAATGTATTCTCTCTTCCATTCAGTGGAAAAATAGAAGAAAATCTTACCGTGAGATATGGCATGTGGAGATCTATTGTCCAGAGATAGGACTTTTCCGAGTTAAAGTTAAAGTTGCGCAGACTGCATCCCTTCAACGACAGTTTTTCGAGAGTCCGTGGAAACTGGCGTATATTTGTCTGGCGAGAGATAAGTGATAGTTAGCTTGTCTCCATTACTATAGCATTGTCGCGACAACTTCCTCAAGGAGGATGTGGGACAGTCCTTCGATCAAATGCAAGCGACATTTTTAAGAGTCTTACACATTCCCTCAACGGCTCGGAGCCAACGCCACAATAATTCTTACGTCTTGCGAATTGAGATTGCAGTCCTCGATGAATAGTTCCTTGATATTTTTACAGGTATCGCTAACGGTAGTGAGGAATTCATTCCTGAATGCCGGACTGGATTCCGGATTGCCGCGGATCGCGACGCACGTCGTAGAGGGATGAAGAAATTTAACGTATTTTTCTAGATGGTCCATCGGCACGGGCTTAAAGCGGCAATCCATCCGGTTCCACAGAGTCCTGTCGCGGCATACTCGATCCAATCTTCGGCAGCACCTTGCGATCCGACATGCAAACGAAAACTCGCTTTAACAAATATTCTCCGACGCGCGAGCCGTCCGTGGCTAAGGGAAACTCACAGACTCAACGCCAGCAGGTCCTGCGGATGAAGATACTTCATTATGTTGAGAAGCACGTCGTCGGAAAAATCGAGGACGTTGTAGGTGCAAGCTCCGGATTCCCGCGCCGCCGCTTCATCGTCGGTTTCGATTTTCGGCCGTTTGTAATCGCGGCTGCTCGACGGCTCCGGCGACAGGGACTTGCTACGTTTCACCTTCATTTTCGACCTGCACCTGTAACAAGACATAAAACGGTACTTCAGAAAAATTGTAGAACTACTTGGACAGGTCCATCCCATTCATACGTTTTACAGTCCATCGGCTTTCTGGGTAAATGCATGGAGGATATCCTCGCCCAGATAGCTTCCCTAGCGTCGGACATGCTCGCAACTCTGACGTTTAGAAAACAGCGGCTGCAGTATCGGCAGTTCGCACATGACTGTCAGAAAAACTACGTTTTGGAAGCTCCACCGTTCTAAATTTGACCTACGCTGTCTTACATTTTGGCGTAAGCCCAATAACTATCTATATAAGCTACGTCTTACAGTTTATTTTCTGCCATCTTTGTTTCTTCGTTCTTATTTACAAAACTTTCAGTCGCCGGCTATGACGTTCGGCAGCTGTCAGGAATGCATTCGAAGATCTACGATCGCACAAACTTTTGACGTCTTTCTAGCTTCTCTGCGCAGCGTACATGGCGTTATCTATGTAACGTAGAAAAAAATAAGAAATTGATTTTCTTTTAATGAAAAATATCGAAAGAAAATTATAATCGTAAAAATCCTGTTTGATAGTATAATCTCAGAGACGTGCGAGGCGAACAAGGAAACATCCTTTGTCGAATAACAAAAGTCAGAAAAGCTACAATTGGTACATCAAAGGCCGGATAACTTTTAACATAGATCTGCGTGCATTAAAAAAAAAAAAAATTGCAGGACTCGGGACGGCCAAGAGACAACACGTAGCCCTTGGAAAAACCAGTTGTACTCCGAATTCGGATAAATCCTTGAGCAAAAGTAGGTTAACGTATCACCTATATAAATATATGTATATATATATATAACCTCTAAACGAAATAAAAAGATGCTCCGTCTTGGGCGTTCGAGGCTTAGATATTGGATCGAGAATGTCTTACGTCGTTCGTAACTCCGGTTAAGAGTTGAAAATCCTTTCGAGGGCTCGATAAGTCGAATATTTATGAAATACAATCGGTTTACGATGTGGTATTGACACTGGGCGAAAGTGAACACAACGCGTAAGCCTCACTTCCCCCTGTGAGACAACGTTCCCGAGGCCAATCAGAGGCTGCCGTCGCTTTTGCGCGACGGAGGACAACAGTGAACTTTTATCGGGGCTGAGTGAGAGGCGTGAAACTGGAACAAACAAACGTTTTCGGAAACAACAAACATGAATTTATCTACTTGGAGTTTATCGTTCGTTGCGGACGGTATGGAGAAGACGTTACAGATGCTGTTTAGTTTCGACCTAACTGCTTGTGACTTTATTTTTATCTGCGTAGATGATCCTTGCGGTCAGAAATGACCAAATACATAGCATCCACGTAGCCTCGTGTATTATCACGGAGCTGCGTTTTTTTGCGTTAAGGATGAATGAAACGTGGGCGATATGTAATGCAAAAGCCGACCGCACAAGCTTCCTGACGGATGCACGACATAATTGCGGTTTCCTTGTTTTTGCCGTATACACGCGGAATATTAGCTTGATAAAACTTATCGCGATCCGGTTAGCTTGGTTGACTTAACTGGAAAAACATGCACGCGACTTTTGCCGTACTTTCAGTCGGCGAGGGTATTTTACTATGCATACATCTCGCGAGTACATCGAGTCGTCGCGGATATTGTTCGATAAGAAAACAAATGGCTAATGAGGGGATTAACGGCGTCGAGAGGAACGTCGCTCCATCATTGGGAGCGACCGGAGGTGAAGGGGGCACCTCGATAAACATCGATACGGGATCGAACAGTGTGGAACTCCATGAACGCAAGACAAACCGGAAGTCCGAAGACACAGTCGCGGAGAGTCACGATCTCAGTCCTCTCGAGGATAGAATCGCTAAAGAGAGCGTCGTAACCATCGATACCACGGACAAAAGACATCATCGAAGCGCTCTGCGAGCCCAGCACACTTACGCGGCTAAAAAAACTGTCGCCCAGGGAATGATGGATGTAGCGCTGATAACGGCGAACGCTAATCAGCTAAGATATCTCGTCGAGTACCAACGCAACAGTCCAACATTCTTCGTCAATGTTTTTCTTATCGTGGTCAGCCTTTTGCTTCAAGTGTGTAAAAAAGAAACAATACTACTATCTAAAAAAATTTTTAAAATCTTGATAATTGTATAATCATCTGTAAAAAAAAAGAAGCGATTAAATAACTTCGACTCTTTCCTCGTGTATCTTCCAGATAGGCGTGGGCGTCAGTTTGATCTTCAAGGGACGTTTCGACATTCAGGGAAAAGGAAAATCGCCCCAGGCTCTAAAGATAAACAATTACGTGGTGGTCGGTGTCTTCCTCATAACAATAATAAACGTATTCGTTGCGGCGTTCAGCGTATCCGCTTCTCCGGCACCATCGGCTCTCCCGAACTCGGCGTAAAACCGAACTCTCGCATATTCTTCGACTCCGACTCAGAATCGTTCCGTTAGTTTTTATTTTTTTTATATTTTGACAATAAATAACTTTGGAGTGTAGAATTTTTTTTCTCGATCACATAAATGGCATCTTGTCGGAGAGGATTGGATAATTTTCTTTCGCCGTCAAAGCGAGACGGTCCCAAGGTCAACCCTCCGAACGTTCTATCTATATCTTCGTAACGGCGTCGATCATTCGGCAGAGGCCAAGTGCAAGCTTCGCTCGCAGCTTTGCTACGAATTCACGACTCCGCACGTTCATGACGAGGTGGGGGCAAACTGCGTGCTCTAAATAGTAAGAACTGGGACGAAGTACGATTGCACCTTGAATATCGCTACGTCTGTCTTCGTTTCTTGTTGCACCGATTGACGCAGCGATCTCGGTTGCGTGAGAAAGATCGCAATAGCTATAAAGGTTTTGCTATATAGATGCAACGTTAGAGGTGAGCGGTCGGGGGTACGAAAGCTCGGACGGAGAGTTCGCGACGAAGAAACAAATGTAAGTTAGCGTCTGTCTTCGCGTTATAGGAGACGTCAATTTTCGTTATACCAAATCTTTGTTTTTTTCTCTTCTCATCTTCGAAAAATTCAACGTTAGAGACGCGTGAATCATCGGCGTTAAGGAACAATGGGCAAGGGAAAAGGTAAGCTCAAGCGATCTGGCATAAAAGCTCGTAACTTTAATCGCTCATCGTCGGAGTATTTTTTTTATTCACTTTCGTCGGTCTCGTAAGTTTAACCTTGACGAGTGACCTCGAATTATAAATGTATCGGTAAGCGTGATATCGAGGCAGCGCGTCGTCACAGTTTTCTTTGTGTTTCAGGAGGCGGAGGGAAGGGAGGAGATGTGAGTTGATCGATATTTTTTCTTCTTTTTTTTTTTTATCCTTGAATTATCGGGATCTCTCGATGGGTTTCAGAAAAAAGTTGCTCCCCCCGGCGGAGGCGCGGCGGCTGGTGGAGCCAAAGGCGCCGAGGCTAAGGGCGACGCGGGAAAAAATAAAGGCGGCAAGAAAGGTTCTTAGTTTTTTTTTTTTTTTTAATTCAACATTTGCATGTTTGTTCGTGACGAGAGTTATAAAAATATTGCAGTAGTGCGTTTCGATGACGGATGGATATGTAGGGCCTTTTCCGTTAAGCGAAGATAACGGTACGAGAGGATGAGTGATAAAAAAATCGGTACGAACTAAATTATCGTTACTGTTCGCAGGTGGGAAGAAATAACGTTCGTGCAAAGAAGGGACTCGCAACTTATCTACCTCGAAAAAAAAAAAAAAAAAAAAACCAAAAAGATACGCATCAAAAGTTTGCAATGATTTGTTGAGCCACCCCCGTTCGTACTGTTCAAATTTTATTTAATAATAATAAAAGAGAACAGATATGCTGGTATAAGAGCCCTATTCCGATATCATTGTTTCTTAATTGTTCTTAACAATTTTTTTTAACAACCTACACTTTGCTACAAAAATTAATACCCTTATCTAACGTGAAGCAGCGGCAACTTTTATTCGACAGTGATTATCGGAAAGCCGTTTACTTTTTTTTTTTTTTTTTGCACAATCTTACAGATAGTTAACGCACTACAGGAGGCTTATGTAAAAATAAATGTATTACTCAGTCGTGCGCCTGTTTTTCCGAGACGCTCTCTATCCCCTTAAAAATTGACTTCGTCGTAGCTCCGGATCTGTACAGTATCTTCTTCGCTTAATTACGAATTATCATATACCGACAGTCGTGGTTTGGCCGTGATCGTCCGAGTCACTTGTCGGCGCTGGGGGGTCCGTGTATCTCATATCAAACGATGATATGATTACGTTCACGGCAACCGTAAGTACCATCAGAGCCAAAGTGATATTGTTCCACACATTCGCCTTTGGCTGATCCTGCCTCTTGTTTATGTTGAACGTCGAACCCAGCATAACGCAAATGACACCTTGAAGGACCTTTTTGTTTTCGTACACGAGGGAAACAGTGGGTAAAGGATTAAAAAAAGAAATTGGATGGGCAGTGAGGAGAAAATAAAGAAAAAAATAAAAATTAATAGAACTCAAAAGACTAATGAACATGGTGTAAATAATAATAATAATAATAAATTATATAATAATAATTATAAGGTACCGGGCTCGAGATTCAACGAATTGACTATTTACATAAAAGTTATTTGACTCTGAGATTGATTTATCTGTCGCTGAGCATAGCGACGTCTCTTCTAAACGTTAGGAACTCCTGCGGCCTGTTATGAGACTCCATACCGAAGCCCGATATAATAACGTTAATGAGACTTATGAGGAATACTCCGGTTAATATAATGTCGTTAATAACATCGGCAGCCCGATGATCCCGCGGTCGATTGATGTCCAATCCACCGACGATTACGAATAGAATACCGACGGCTGCCTACGGAGATTAATTCAATACAGGGACAGTCTCGAGAGTCTCCAAGCTCACAATTATTCTCACGTTGTGAATTGATCCAATTTGTTGCGCAGCCAATAATAAAAAAGCGATCATTAACTTCTCTTACATGTAATTTAACAATAATTAAGCGGCCGGTTGCCCGGGTGTAACGGGTCGGTTGTAATCTATAAGCGAGGACAATCCCATTGGATCGAAAGCCGAAATCATTATATTGTCCAGGAATACAATGAAGCTGAGTGCGATTCTCGCTCTTCCCATCCACTCCACGGAGAAGGCGTATCTCGAGTCTTCCATCCGGCGATCTCTCAATAGATTTAACGACAAGGACAAAAACCCCGACAGTATCTATACAAGTTATAATGTTTTTGTTTTCTTCGTTTTTTTTTTTTTTTTTTTTTTTTTTTTTTTTTTTTTTTTTTTTTTTTTTTTTTTCTATGTTATCAATAGCATAATGATGCGGAGGCTGTGACACTCAAATTGGACCAATTGCTAACACAAAGCGGAATCTACCGTGCGTGCAACAGCCTTGAGGAACGGTGCTAGTCTTCCTGTGCTTTGGATCGTCTCTGACTTGTTCTTCTTCGGGAAGAGGCAAGTCATTTCATTTTAGGATCGAGATTCAAATGTCTCAAGGTAATTCAGCCGGCGGTCATAAAAACGAAGCACACTTCGCAACGTATCCATTTCAAACGCCGTTTATATTGAAGTACCTTAAGGGTCATTCATGAAAAGAACACGCGGTGCCTGACAAACGGAAGAGATTCAATGCATCATACCTGCAACGCGATGGAAGTGCAGATGAGAGTCAGCATGAGGGTGTAGAATTCGTGCTGTTTTCCCACCTACGTGAAAAAAAAAAAATTAAAGATAAATGATAATTTTTCGGTCGATACAACGAAGGAACAAAAATTACCTGTAGAATATATTTGAGTTGCGATGCATTGGCGGTGAGCAGTGCGATATCCAGCATCCCTTGAGCAATCGTCTTCTTAGTAGCATATCGATTAACGTCTATCGACTTGACCTGCGAAACGAGAAAGTAACTATCAGATTAAAAATGGAACAATGAAGAAATGTACTGCAAACAGATAAAAGGCTTAGTCATAGCTTCCGAGAATCGCGATAAAAAGGCGATACCAACGTGTTGCGCCGTGTTTCGCTCGAATCGGAATGAGCGCTACTATTTTATTTATCAGTGGCTCGTATCACTCACTATATCGAGCACGTTCCCAGCGCCGAAGTCTGTATTCGTTATATTGTCTTTCGGACGTTCGATTAGCGTAAAACCGTCAACATCGGTAGGCGAAGTATTTTTTCCATTGTTCGCATTTTCGATGGGTCTGACTCCGCGCTGATAGTGCAGATACGTCGGAGGTTCCGGTTTCAATCCTTGAATATGATGATCAATTTCCGGTTCGGCCGTGACGAAGCCCGATGGTTTCACGGAGCGATCCATCGTCTCAGCGCGGTTCGATATTTTTTTCGTTGATTAACAATTAAGTTGGATCAGCGCGGGTTTACAAAGCTTAAGAATTAACGGGGAAATAATAGACGATCTACGACCCTCTTATAATCGTATCTTAACGCGATAAGGATGCAACGGCGACTGACAACTGTCTGCCGTGCCCGTCAGCCGGTAGCCTTTTCCGCAAGCTTATCGGTTAATTCTTTTGCACCTGTAAATCTGGTCAATTCAGAGGGGGAGAAGTTGAAACATTATTGCTGTCCACCTGTTGCAACATCGAACATTTTCGACTTTGCGATCAGGCGAACACGGTGGGTTTGTGTTTGCACTTGGAGCAGGACACGCACAGGTACAGTCAGACCTCGATTGAATGGACACTTCGGGACCGGATGTCCATAGAATCGAGGCTCTTTAAGCTCCGCCCCTAGAATGCGTCGGATCGCTCACGTGCCCAGTATATATTTTTTTATTTGTAAAAATGATACGTAGTATTTATGGGTCGTTTTGCGTATTTTAAAAAACAATATTCAGCATTTTTTCCTGACACTTTTTTAAAATGATTTGTAGCGTTTGAGCACTCGATGAGTTCGTGAGAGCACGAAACTTATCGTTATGATTATTGAGGTTATTCACGAACGCGCGCGAAACACCGCATTCACTGGCAATTGGACTCGGCCGCGGGCCTTCGTCGTGTTCGTTCAGTAGCTTCAGTTAGTCTTTGTTCGTGATTGTTTTTTTCTTTTGTTTGGTATTTCCATTATTATCCGACATCTACTTTTGGTTCTGATATTTGCGACACGTAACTTGCGGGGTGCTGCCCAATGCTACCTGGACGGAGAACTATATTTACGATACTGGTCGGCATAGCGTAAATGTGCCCCACCATGTGCGGGCGAGACGTAGTGGGAGCGAAAAAAGTGGGGATTGTCCATACAATCGAGGTCCTTAAAATCGAGGTCCGAGTGTATTCGACCGAGTTTCCGACACTCCTCTTGTATATTGCTCGATTGATTATCTCATTGCACCGAGCGTTTTCTCTGTGTCTTGCAACAAAGCGACAAAGCGCTACTTCTAGGTGACGCGTGAATTTATCACCGCACTGATCTTATGTGCGCTGTTTTCTTTAACGCTTCGAGGTGTCGACAGCCGTTTAGTGCCCGTGAGGGTACACAATTTTAAAGCGAACACGGGGCCGTCGTCTTTTCTATGCCGCATCGATTACAGCTATGCAATTCTAACCGTGACATTACGAGTTTGAAACTGTTATACTTCTAAGCAGTCTTCGGATGACCTTCGCACTATTTCTTATGCATATACCTTCCGATAAGAGTTTGTCGAAACTTGCCTGATTCATGTTTCCGTTTTCAGCGAATATCGGAGCCACCGATACTGTTGCCATTACCTCACTCGCTTGCAATTAGTATTTTTAAATTGTTATTATTATTAATATTATTATTATTTTTTTTTTTATTACTTTTTTCACGTAGATTCAACGAGAGAGAGAGTACCGAGCGACAAGAAATTATACTTGTCGATAAAAAAAATATTTCAAACGCTAGGCGACAGTGTTAAATCGATACGATGCGACAATAAAGGAACTCCCGGATCGATCTTAGCCCGGACACTGAGGCTGTACAATGAAGCGGAACTTGCTGCTTTGTACTGTAAAGTTTACCAGCGCACAGTCACGCTTTCTCTGCATTGCATCCGAACTGCACGAGGATCCCTACTCACTGTTGTGACACAGTGAATTTCCATAGCAACCCTTGAACCCTCTAATCGTCCAGAACAAATCATGAAAAAAAAAAAAAAAATCATTTGAATCCTCGTCGATTTCTGTCTTTATTTTGTGATTTCTTTTTTTCTCAGTGACGCAACATTTGTTTCTTTTTTTTGGACGATATTGTTTATAATATGTGCGTACAGTACGCGAAATATAAAATTATAAAATATAATGTGTACCTAAGGCGTGCGAGTGGTAGAAAGGGGGCACCGCACGAAACGCGCCGTATAAACGTTCAACCTCTCAGGGCACTTGATCATCGATCACAGGTACAATTAATCGCGAGTAACTATCGTGGTTTTTTTTTTTTTTTTTTTTTTTTACGTTTCTTTATCTCTCCACCGTTCGGATCTCGAGAGTGATCAATGGCACAAGAGTTTGCCGAGCAATGGACGAAGGAAATAAACAAGAATGACGAAGTTACATTTTACTAAGGAAATTGAGTCGTTTCGATTAAAAAATTATAATAGTTAGCGTTAATCGATTGATTGTTCTTTTTTTTTTTTTTAGAGAGCGATGCACTGACACCGCTCGACGAAACAAGTTAAAATATTATGAGTAATAAATGAAATTAAGAAGTGTGTAATCTGTACATTGGGTGCCCAATAATTCAGTTCAAAGGTCTCATCTCTAGTCGAGCAACGAAACGTAGAACGAGAGGGCACGAGAGTTATTTTTTTTTCTTCTTTTAGTTATGAAATAAAAAAATATTCAATTTTTTTTTCTCGCCTGAATATCGGGGCTTTTGTCTTATGTTTCACAAAAACGCATCCCTATTCGGCTGCAGTTGACTGCATTAAAAGCGTATGGATTCTACTGTACATTTGGGGCTCTTCCGGAAAATGTTCTCTTTCGTTTTCAATGTGTTTGTTGTTTTGTTCTCTTTTTTTTCGTAGTTCTCACACTTGATTCCGCAGCTCGAAAGCAGCCGTATCGAGATTACGGGTAGGGAGTGTCATCTCATTAAGTAAAAACCTCATTATATCAAGGCGCTAGTTAGCTTCGAGGGAACTTTGCCAGGAGTGCGCTTGCATAGAGAGTCGTTCATTGTTACTCGGCTTCAGGGGTGCGGTGCAGCGGGCCGCGTCCGGAAAACGCTCGTGATAGCGCTCCAATCGTAGATACTTCACCGTCACCAAATGACCTGCAAAAATAGGATCATTGTTGAATAAATTTGCGTAAAGTTCAAAATTCGTATCGGTCCTCGTTAGTAAAAGTAACATACCATCGAACCAGCATCCGTGAAGAGCTCTGTAAGCTTTTCCAGCATCTTCCTGCGACATACACTTCATGTAGACGCAACCTTCGCGGCTTCCGCGATCCACACGGATATGCAGGATTCTCACGCCCTCTCCGCACTTCTCGAGAATGGCATCTTGCACCTTCGTCTCCCAATTTTCCTCGAACTCGCTGGAAGTGATAAATTATCGATACAGTCGACGATAATGTATCTTCTTAATTTATAATTATAGTAATTATATAATTATATCATTATAATTATAGTAATTATACAATTATATAATTATAATTATAGTAATTATATAATTATATAATTATAATTATAGTAATTATACAATTATATAATTATAATTAAAGTAATTATATAATTATATAATTATAGAAATTTTTTAATTATCGTGCACATGCAAGCCTAGGGACCACTTACACGTCCGGATCGAACATGTGGCGTATCTTCAGGCACGGTGTTGGCGAACAAGTGAGAGTATTGACAGAGCCTTCGGTAGTCTCGAAGGCTTGTCCCTGCCAAACTTTCGTCTTCTTATTCGCCACCGGAGTCTGAGGATTTGATGTGTTTAGTGTATTGTTCGGCAGCCATCGCCAGACGTGAAATTCCTCGCCGCGCACTTGCTGTACTTCGCGTCGAATTCTACGAAAGAAGAAAACGATTAGCGTATCGATAGTGAATTTGACAACTTTTTTTTTCTCCATTTACCTTGACTCGTTTTCGTCCAAGAACTTGACAGCTTTTTCCCAAAGTCCAGCCATCTTCTTGCGATCCTTAGGCGCAATAAGCTTGTCACGTACGTGATTTATAGCGAGATAACTTTCCTGCGTACCACCGGGACTAGTCGTACAAGCGTTTTGATGATCCAACTCGACCATGTTTATTATCTCGGTGACTAGCTGAAAAATCTCCCTCTCGGCGCTCTTCTTGTGTTTCAAGTACCAGAGTACAAGTTTGTGACCGCCAAAAGCAACCCCGACGCCTTGGGGGAAAAATACAATATATTGCTTAGATAAATGTGTAGACTAGATCTCGCTTTTACAATTAATTTACTGATGCGACGTACACAGATGTATCTTAGTTTTTTGTTTTTTGTTTTTTTTTCAGCAAAGCAGAATTGTGCATGCAATATGATTCTTCGTTCGCAATATAACGTGAAACTGTTGACTGTCTGTCATGCATCAGATTAACGTCTCAATCGTATTCGCCCAGTAATGAGTCAGTGATAAATTTACCGATGACTATGATGAGGAGAGTTGAGAAAACTGTGAATAATTTTTGCTTTATCAAGCATTGCATCGGTAGCTCAGGGTTCAGAATTATCATTCCGAGCTTTTTGTCCAAACGGGTCTGAAATACTTTCTCCTGTAATATTAACAAACAAACAAAAAATTAGATCGATCGCTATACTTTCGTAGTGGTTTTTTTTCTTTCCTCTCTTATACTCACCATCGAATCCAATATCTGATTAGGCACTTCGTTTCCGTCTCCAAATTCGATCAGGGAGATGCCCCACTTGGGATTGCCAAAGATAAGTAGATGAGCATTGTGAAGATCTCCCGTCACCTCTAGCTTGTTCTGTGAACACCGTTCAATTTATGTTACAGAATGAAACGAAAGATCCACGTCGAAATTAAACGAATAAATCATCATATCGTACCGCTTTGTCGCTCTTGAACATATTTATGATTTCGTTGTCTTTGAGATATGGCGCCTCGTCGGTTGCTTCACAAACGGCAGCTACGGCCTTTCGCATCAATATTGGTCTTAGCTTTTGCAACAACTGTATGACGTTCTCGAGATTTTCTTTGAGCAGACAGTTCACACCGGGCTTGTCGTGTTCGGACATAAGACAGAGTGGAACGTCGCTATCTATAAAAGGTAAATCGATTGAAAAAAAAAA
This sequence comes from Exephanes ischioxanthus, assembly GCA_958510785.1. Taxonomy (NCBI): domain Eukaryota; kingdom Metazoa; phylum Arthropoda; class Insecta; order Hymenoptera; family Ichneumonidae; genus Exephanes; species Exephanes ischioxanthus. The sequence goes on along the minus strand of OY294017.1, from coordinate 23,498,434 downwards.
ACATTAACACTCGGTAAATTGACAAAAAAAAAAAAAAAAAGATTCACATAAGAATCCTATATCTGTATCGTATTCCATTGAATTTTCAAAAACTTTCGACTGATGGGAAAAGGAAATAAAATATCGTACCGAATAAAATCGTCACAATAGCGTTTATTTGTTCACATAAAGAAAAGGTACATTATCAAACGGTTATTTTTTTTTTCTCTTTCAACCATCCAGTGTTAATCAAGACACGAAGCGAGTGTACGTAACAAAAGATTAATCTTTTTTTTTTTTTTTGCAGAACAAAATTTCTTAGTTATATAAAGATTCTAAAGTTTACGATCATTTGACAGAACGAAATAAACTTTGACAGTGAATCAAGTCCGTGCGGATCTGCCGTGAAACGCGGGTGTGTGTCGCTCCTTTGTAGGAGGGACATGTTTGTTTCTTTTCTTTTTTTTTTTTAAGTGTAAAGCAATACATCTGTCTAATTAAGAAAAATGCTGACGTAAGATTGATATATTATAGTGAGTGTAGATTGTGCTAGAGATTCCAGGTACAGATATTACGTATGCTCACAAATAATTCTCAACTATACAACATTCCTTGTCTCGTAACTTATCTCGTTCTCGATTAATAAAAAAAAAAAAAAAAGACAAAAAGTAAGAATGCACGAAGTTAAATCGCGTTTACCATCACCAAATTCAGGCATCTCCGGTGAATAATTCACACACAAAAAAAGTATGCCAACATCATTAGTCTATCTAGAGTTAATTGCAATCGGATAACTTGTGTTTTTTTTTTGTTTTTCTCTTTTATCTTGAATGAAATATCATTAGTAGAATAATTTTTAGAGCGTTGGATATTTCTTTCAAAACGTCTCCCTTTTGTATATATATATGTGTGTGTATCTTTAATATATTCAATATATCTCGTTTGTCTGTTGTAAATCATAATGAGTCACGTTATTCAGAATACCTACCCGTTGGAAGGGTTGGGAAAGTTTCGGTCTTTCCTCCAAGTCCCAGATACATTACGGCCAAGACGCCGAAGAATAGTGCCAGGACTATTACTAAAACCATGGAAACCATGTTCTGATTGTTCCTAACATCTTCCTTAGTGTTTGACGACGATTTGAATGTTCTGCTCACGACGTCACGGGGTCTGTCGTTCGACGAGCCCGCGTAACGAGAACTGAAAAAACAAAGAACCAAACAAAATGCAAAAGATGCAAACCACGTGTACGAAAGAAAGCACGACTATAATCCGGCTATCAGATAATATTCACAAACCTCGAGCCTGTGGTCGAGTACGAAGATCTCAGAGCCGAGAAGTGGCCGTTGGTATCGCTGTCCTTGGCTTCCGGTCCAGTAGTCGAACGCATTATCGAACCTGAAATATAAATGATTATAATCGTAAATCAATCATTAGTAAATTTAATAGCTTTTACTCAGAAGCTGATGAAAATAAAAGCACTGACTTTTCAGTGTCGACCTCGGCGGAGATGCCAGATTTATACTCGATCGAGTGCTCAATCTTCTCGTGAATTCCGACAAATACGGGGTCTCGTAATTAGCGAGAATATCGTTGACGGTGAGATCGTCCTTCTTGTAACTCGGCTCTTCGCGCACCGGCAAAATCGGCGATATGTTGGGCTTGAAAGGTGGAACGACGTATTTGTCGGCCTTTGGAGTTATCATTGGTTTCGGCCGATTCTCGAACAATTTAGCGGTTTGATCGCCCTCCACTGAATTGCGCTCCCTCGCCCGCGAGTCGTACGATTTGTTGCTGTAGTACGTTTTCTCCGGTTCCTCGGTGATATCGGAATCTGAACCGGTCTCCAGACCGTCCGCGGATGCCGAAGTTTTGTACGTTCTGGTAATTTTTTTCTGAACAGTTTTTGATACCGATCTACTGGACGAGCTGGAAGGAACATCGTCGTATTCGGCTACCGCGCTCTCCTTCGGTTCCGAGTTCCTGGTTGCCGCCGTTCTCCGCTTGTTGGGACTACGAGGAACCACCGCGATGGGAGCGGCGGCGGGAGCAGCTGCAGGCGGAGGCGGCGGCATGGGATTCGCCATTGTCTGTCTACGAGAATTAGCCGACGGTTTCTTCTTTCGGCTGGTATTGGCAGTCAAATCATCGTCCGTCTCGTCGCTGCTGTATCTGAAATACGAAATGGAACTACAGTACGACGAATCGGTGGTCTCCGCAGTGGAAAAAAAAAAAAATACCCGTATCGCAAGTCGATACACAAATTTTCAATGAGCTCGTTCCAAAAATATTGTCTCCGACGAACCATGTTACAGAACTATTACTTAATCGATAAAATTCTTACAATTTTTCGGCATTCATCGACAAGGTTTTTATTAAATTTTTAAATGCGTCATAACGTGGGTTCAAGCTCTGTTTGCATTTACACGATTTTTCAATGCCTCGACCTCCTTAAGGCGGGCCGACTCGTGTTACTTCGAAATTTTATGAAATTTTTTAAAATTACGGTTAAAAAAAAAAAAGAAAAAACCGGTGGACGAGCGACTTACCTAGCGGCGAGGGAGTGTCGGGAACCTGTGCCGCCCCGTGTCTCGATGAGGTTCTTCAATTTCTTTACAAGGATCTTCCTGGTGGTCTGGGTTACCGGGCCCACGGGATAACCGTATTCCGCGAGCTTCGTACGGAGCTCCGAGTCGGTGTAAGAATCCACCGACATTTTGCGTGTTAGGAAAACACCAATTTCGTGTGATACTCGTTGATACCGGGCGCGACGCCTTCCCTCTCTCGTGAACGATACACGGGCATAAAAAACACACACGATTCTCACTGCTCAACGAGAATCAACGCTGTTTTTTTTTTTTTCTCCTCTTTAACTTATTTTTTTCTCTTCTTTCGTTCGTTTTTTTTGTTTTTTTTTTCTTTCTCGTAGAGAAGCTTCGCTGCTCGCGTCTCTCTGTGGAACTCTCGTACACGCTCTCCTTTACGCGGACGCAGTGAGAGATTCGCTCGCGCGCCGCGTCGTGGAAATTTCGCGCAGTCGCTGCGATCGCTATCACGCTAGCTTGTCGTTACTCCGCCAAAATCTCGAACTCCCGAATGGTCCGTTAAGGCGAGGTGAAACAGACTCAGTCGGTAACAAAAACTGTAATGAATGGCATTCGGAGATGGTAGACGTTTCACGAAAAAGCAAAGTATTACCTAATGTAGAATTCAATACCGCGCCCGATAATACTTCGCTTTTACGCCAAATTCAAAATTTTTTTAATGGCATTGATTCGAAAAATGCAAAATGCATGTTTCACCTCACCTTAACCGGAATTTCGAGCAAATGATGAGGTTTGTACCCGAAATCTCAATCTTCCGCTAGGTAAAAGCACCGATTTACCATTTTCCCGAAGAAGTCAAGAGACCGAATTTTATTCCGTCGATTTGTCATATGCCCGATGTATCAATATCCCGATTGTATCAACGTATCGAAAGATTATTCAACCGAAGGCACATTTGCGCGAATAAAGATTTTACCGTCAGAGACTTGTCGATGACTGACAGTCGTAACTGCGGTAATCCATAAGTTAGAGTTCTAGAATTTTTACTATTATCGCCTCGCGGTAAGTTCGCTTGTTTGAGAAAATCCCGAACTTATGGTAAGGCTATCTTAACGTAAGTTATGTCAAATATCAATTGTTGCAACAACTGAAAAATTTGACATATCGTAGGTTAAGATAGCATTAGCATATGTTCGGAATTCCACCCTTGAAGAAGTTCTCCAACTAAGTACTAGCCGTAAGCGTGCAGTTGTCTTGAAAGTGGCCATGTTCGTGATTTTAGAATTTGAATTGTAGGTCCTAAAAAAAAAAATTCCTTCCACTCCAAACTATTGTGAATAATGCCAAAAAAGTGAAGCCAAAACATCGCACAAGTCGCTTTTTGAAGCAATATATTTTTGTATGTTTTAAAAACATACAAAAACATTTTTGTATGTTTGTGAAGCAATATATCGAGTAAAACATTTTTGTTAACGATACTTCTGCCATGTGCGATGTTTTGGCTTCACTTTTTTGGCATTTTTCATAATAGTTTGCTGTGGAAGAAAATTTGTTGTTAGAACCTACAGTTCAAATTGGAAAATCGCGGACGTGGCCACTTTCAAGACAATTGCACGCTTGTGGCTAATATTTAGTTGAAGAAAACAAAACATTCATTTATTTACAAGATTAGATAACTTGTCGTAGGTTAAAATAGCATAACATATGCTAATGCTATTTTAACCTACGATATGACAAATTTAATTTGTTGCAACAATTAACATTTCACATAACTTACGTTAATATAGCATTACCGTAAGTTCAGGATTTTCTCAAACAAGCGATCTTAGGGCGAGGCGACTAGTATACATTTTAGAACTCTAACTTATCGATTGTCGAAGTGACGACTGTCGGTCATCACGAACTCTACGATGGTAAAACAGATTTTCGGGCAAATGAGACGTCGGGTGAATGGATTTCGGGTAATCGATGTTCCGGTATATTAAACTATCGGGATTATGGCAAGTCGGCAAAATAATTTTTCGTGGTCTTGAACATTCGGTGTTCTAGTCCTTCGGTAGATTACAATTTCGGGTAAACGCTACATCGGATGAATGAATTTCGGGCGTTTAAAGCGTTCGGGATTATGCGATTTGGGATAAGTAACGGCGAGCCGTTCGAACGGATCGCGATCGCGAAAACGGGGGGGATTATTATTATTATTAATATGATTGGGGATGGTTCCGGAAGTCTATACAGCGACTGAACCATACAGAAATGGCGGCAAAAGCTACCCGTAGTTTCGCAGGGTGGGGATAGATGTTCACAGTTAAGGGCATGTGATACATACGTATAGATGCTCCGATGGTAACAAATCGTTTTCCCTATTTTCTCCGTGATGGTTGATGCTTCGACCAAAATCAAATTAGGTTTTTGTAGGCAATAGATATAAGTATGAAAACCTAATTTGCTTTTGCTCGTCGTATCAATCGTTTTGGAGAAAATAGGGAAGGCGATTTGTTACCGACTGAGTCTGTACCACATGCCCTTAACCCTGGTGGATCAGTGTCGTTCGATGTTTTTCCGAGTGAGGACAGCACTGTCGTCGTAACGTTTTTTCCTCAAAGTTCTCAATGTAAAAAGCGAAATTAGTCCCTCGTCGTCAAACCACTCTGAGATGAGGACGAATGCATTGATGATCTTAAGGTAATCGTCCTAGTGGCCGGGCAAAGCGTGCGCGCATGATAGACGGAAATACAATTTTTCATGCATATCCGGGGACTGGGACTGCTTCCTCAGACGTGCGGGCTTTGGTACTTTTGCCTCACCGATTCTCGACGGAGATGGCACGTTATCCTCCTGATAAACTTTTACAGCTCGTCGTTATGTTCTTAATATCTTAATTGGAATACAAGTCAACTCATGACGCTCGAGCACACGTCGGCTAGACACGTTTGATCGTGCTGAAATTCAATCGCGATTATGTAGGATAGCCGAGACAGAAGAATTTTCATCCCCGTGAAATATTAGGCCCCCGGATTACATTACAACGTTTAGGCAGCGATCTATTGTCTCAAGTGTGCGATTAGTCGGTCTCTTTGTCGCATCTTTCTCCTCGGGACGAAATCATACCGGCTCTAGAGATCCAATCGGTCTCATGGCTTTATGAAATTCATGAGCATACCCGTGCCACACACTCCGCATGACAGAGGAGGAATAATACTATTTCGCAAGCATTGCGCAATGCGAAATCGAAGTATACGGAGAGGAGTTCGAGTCAGCCAAGATTGCAGGGACGAAAGGGGGGAGGGGGGAATCGCGATCCGGCAAATGTACCCGAGCAACAATTGTCGCTTAACTTATGATAAATACAGAGGAGATGGTGCCGGCGCGTACTTATAACAGAGCACCGATGAAATTCCTTTGGGCACGTCAAGGTAACGGGGTCTCGTATGATCATAGCGTGTACACACGTATGACGCACTATTCTTTCATATGACAAATGTCAGAGTAATCGTGCAGCATAAATTAATCTCTCTGCAGCGCTTATCTACCGGGTTGATGCGCTGTTATGAGACAATCGCATTTTTTCGACGACATAGCCAATGCAGGTAATGTATTACGATATCCCCAAATATCTTGTATTTTTGGAACGTTGTTTGTTTGTCCCAATTTTCAAGAATTCCGGACGTTTTCCTAGGGACCCTTCCAGGCCTTTATAACGCTATCCTATTATAGGGGAAAGCGGGGCAAAATGGCACAACGGGGCAAAACGGGATAATGAGAGAAAACGCAATTTTCCAATAACTTTTGGATGGTGGCGATGGTGGTACGTAGCGCAGAACGGGTTTGAACATCCGGATGTATCGTTGGGACAAAATGTGGCATCCAAAGATTATTGGAAAATTGAGTTTTGCCCTCACTGTCCCATTTTGCCCCGCTGTGCCATTTTGCCCCGGTCTCCCCTACTATTCTGGTTCTATTCTGTTAATCTCGATGAGTTATGCATAATCATGCTGTTGGAAAATCTAATTGCTCGTCTGGAAGTGACGTATTTCCGGCATGAACTTACTTCCGGTTGAAAAATAAGATTTTCAAACCGGAAGTGACGTATTACCGGTATGACGACACTGTAGGTCGAAAAAAGAGATTTTTAAACCCGAAGTGAGGTACTTCCGGTATGACGACAGTTCCGGCTAAATAATGCGATTTTCAGGCCCGAAATGACGTATTTATGGTAAATCTGTGGAAATCTAAAATGTCCTCTTTCTAAATTCCATCATCCATAGCGAGGGGCGCGAAGGGTCCGAACCCCAACAACCTGTCAGTGGTACAACATTTCGTGCAACACAGCCAATTTTGTACTCTACGCGCTATCGGTCAACTTATCAGGCCTGTAGCCTTTTTCATACTCACAAATTCCCAAATCAAAAAAAGAATGGTAATTTTTTTTAAGATGGACAGATTATTTTTTTGCGCCATTTAGAACTGCGTAAAATCGTACCGGATCAAATTTTACGGGTACCCGCATCGTGCATAAAACAATAAGTGAGATTTGTTCTGGTAGCGCGATCGTCTCTCGGGCCACCTTTCCGCGGCGCTATCGACCGCTCTCCCCGACAGCTGATTCCGTAATCCTTTGTCTCTGTCCTGCAGGCTCCTATAACGGCTCGGTCGTTGCAGCGCCGCGGAGGCACAACGGAGGCGCAAAAGTCACGATTGGCTACGTGAATCTACCAATGGGTGAACACTCCCATTCATAAGTTGCCCCGCTTCCGGAGGTGGAATAAGTGGGGAAAACCACGGAGAGGTTTCGAGCTTCGGATCCCGGCCAGGCCAACACTTTTCAACTGTTGGCGCACCGAACGAGGCACGCCGATGTTCACCGGGGGGGCTCCGTGCGCTTCGTCACGCGGCGAACTTTCCCCGGCAGGCATAAATGCAGCGAAAACGGCGAGCGGCCCCGGTAGAGGAGAGGCGTTTTCATCCGTCCGATATCTCACCCTCCCGAAGAGCTCGTGCGCACTCTCCATAATTCGAAGGCAACCATTGGCTCCCCCGTCGAGGGTTTTTTCCCCATTTAGTTTTTCTCTTCTTTACCATTCCTCGAAAGGGGTTTGCACTCGAGGGGGGTGGGCAGGGGAGGGGGGAGGGGGGGGGGGGCGGTGTGTCGGTGGAATCGCTCTTCGTCACGTCAACGAGGTAATATGGATTTATAGTCCAGCCTTAGAGACACGCTCGTTGCCGGGCGTAAAGTTCGAGGGTAAATGGAACGGAAGCTTCGCGGAATGTACGTGAAATATGGTTATTGCTGCCGATCTGGCCCCCGTGCGAGCGATCGAATAGGGTAGTCCCGATCGCGCATGCGCAGGAAAAAAAAAAAAAAAAAACCTCTCACGTATTCCCATCTATACTCGCAGAAGTACAATCAGCGAATGGAATTTTAACGAGACACGATCCTCGCAACGGGAATTTTGGAAGATGGTAATTATTACGTATTCGAACGACGAGAAATCTCTCGCCGATAATGAAATGAAGCACCCGGGACGGGATGCGCTGACCGGTGAGTAACGAGACGGGCTGATAGACGGATGTTCGGTCTCGACCGGGCGCAATGTCTTTCGGTAAAAAGTGATCGCGTGTCCCTCACCGTGGCGCGAAGAATCGCCGGAGGGAGAGTAAATAACGTTTCGCGGAGGGAAAGACGGAGGAACGGTGCGCGGGTGAAGGTCATGTGAAATATTTGCACTTTGTTTGTAATCTGCGTAACCTATTACAGATAATAAATCCGTGAAGCTAGGAGCCCTACTGCGCGGATAGAATACAAGTTTCACAATCCCAAAGAGAAAGGGAATCTCTTGTACACCGTGCGCGGCTCCGCGGCCTGTGCCAGCATGCGGCGGCGTTGCGCGCTCACCGATCTCCGTCCCGCGTGCGCACGGGAGAGTACGAGTAAGTTCACCCACATTAAAGTCGCATATAAGAAAAACAATCACGACGACTTACACGAGTACACCGAGTTTCAGAGATTCTTCGCTCGGTTCACGGTATCGCTGCATCCAAACTCTCCGAGCTACCGGCAATTATCCACGTACCCGGGGAAGCCAATTTATGACCGACCGACGATCTCGCCGATTTTGCTTGCTCAATTATTCGTACGAAACTCTTTGTCCCGAGGCCCGTGAAGCGAAGAGGTAATTTTTTTATATTTTTTTTTTTTTTTTGTAATTTTATCATGTACAGCATGAAAAAAATGATTGCCGATAAAGATCGAGGAGACGCGTGACGAAAATATCATCCGACCGGGCGTCGAATTTTGGTCGAAATGTTAACGGGGCTCAAGGACGGCGAGGTCGGTCAAGGCCGCTGGGTCAACGTCCGCGAGCTGGTCAGGGGAATCACGATTCCAGCTATGCTCCGGCTGAATAGTCTCGAATTGTGAGATAACATCCGTGCGAGAAGAAACCAGCGAGAGTCTCATTTTTGTTTCGCGTCGAATTCGCGAAGGTAACGCGGTAGCTGCGCGAATGAAACGGCGGTTTTCTCACTGCGCGCTCGCGCGATAATTCACGAGTCTTCGACAGAAGTCGCTATAAATCTCGGTGACGAGGGCGATCGGGTACGATGCACAAACAAAACGAGGAAAACGAGGATTAACATTATTCCGCAAGCTCGTCCCTCCTCGAATTTCCACGGGCGGAGAGCTCGTCGTCTGGAGAACGGAGAAAAGGGCAACCGGGCAATTCGTCTGGAATACCAAGTGCTGGAGAAATTAGAAAAAAAAAAAAAAAAAAAAAATACACTGAGAAAAAAAAATTGGTTATATTAACCAAAAGACGCGGTGACATAAGTTCAAAGCTGTTATTTGTTTGGTACAAATGAAGCGTTGTTTTGTTGAGCGATTATTTGCTTCAATTTATTCGAAATTTGTTGAATGAAACAAACATATGTGTTGTACCAACGAAATAAACCTTCGAGCGTATGTCACCGCGCATTTGCTTAATCCAACAATTTCATTTTCTCAGTGTAAGAAAATCCTATCCTGGAGGGACGACGAGGGAGATTCTTCCGCGATCCTCGGACGAACGTTGCTGGCTCGAAAGGACCCTGCGATATCGTTCGAGGATACACACGGAGAGAGAGACTATTCGCGACGCATTCGCGGATAGCCGGGCCGTGTTTCGAATGACGTCAGGGCGAGCGTTGGCGTTGGCCATGGCTATCGGCGGCCGCGGTGTATGCGCGAGAGAGGAGTCCGCTCGAGTGCGGGTAGTGGGAGATACACACGTCCAGGTACGAGAAGAGAGACGAGGAGCGAGCGTGAGGAAGCGGTGGCGAGGGAGAGGTCCGCGGCGCGGAGGTTCGAACGAAGGTGGGGATAAAAGGAGCGAGAGACTGGGAGGAAGGAGAGTCGAGGTAGGGAGTGGTATGGGTGGGATGGACGAGGGGGCTCAAGGGACGAAAGGTGTGCTCGATGGCCGCCTAAGCCTGGGCTGGCTAGCTCGCATGGATCGCTCGCGCCCGGGGCGTGAGCAACCACCAGGGGAGAGAACCGAGAGGAGGCTCTCTCGGTCGTTCGGTTCTCTCGCGGTCTCCCGCGATCTCCGCGGCGTTCTCCTTCTCTGCTTCGCGGGACGGGCTCTCGTGGTGTTCCAGGCATCGGCCACGAACACCGGCCAGTTACCGCGGAACCGTTGCCTCAGCGACACGCATGCACGCATGCGTAAAAAAAAAAAAAAAAAAAAAAAACAACAAAAAAAAACGAATTCCGTATTAATACATACATGTATGTATGTACATAAACGCACATGCCTATCGTCAGTGGTAGTCGGTTATTCCAGGAGTGGAGAACGCCGTCGAGCGAAGTTGCCGCGCTGAGTCGAGTCCTCCTCCACCTCGAGTCCATCATCCCCCATACGATATTCTCCCACTCCCTCGCCCCCTCCCCTTCAACCCCTCCTACCTACCGTTCGGATTCTCTTCAGCCTTCTTCCTCGGGCCCCGAGGTTGACTCGGGATAGAAGAGAAGGAGGGAAGGAACAGGAAAAAAAAAAAAACAACAACAACATTCTACCACCTCTCCGCGGCTTTTTCCACCCTTCTTCGTTCTTCCTTCCTCGACGCCCGCTACCATCTCGGTCCTCGTGGCTCGCGCCGCGTTAACGGGAGCATGCTGTCATTGTAAACGTCACTGGCACGTCGGTGGATCGTGCGGTCTCCTCCTTCGCTCTCGCCACGGTGTGGTGCTGCCTTCGTACCGAAGTTTTCCGTAGTTGTCGCACGATCAGCTCAACCGCCGGTGTTCGTTCTTCTCGTTCGATCGTCACCGTCGACCGTTGTTTTTATTTCTCACCGCGGAAACTCGCCCCCGCGGCATCCACGCGGGGCCCCCGAGGCGTTACAACGATCCGCGCGGCACGATCGGTTACCGGTTTCTTGTTCGATGTACACACCCCGAGTGTCGGCGATTCCGATCGATCAATCGCGTGTGCGCGACGCGACGGTGAACGCGCTCGAACTATCCTCCGAATGGTCGTCGCGGAAACTCGACGGTGATAGTTACCTCTTTGCCGGAACCGGACTAACAGTCGCGGGCAGTTGGATGTTTTAATTGGAGCGTAAAAAAAAAAAAAAAAGAAACGATACACGCATTCTAGATGGGCTACTCTGTGCGCACGTGACATCATTCGTGTCAGCGTTTTTTTTTAAATTCCTGTGTCACCGATAGCGTGAACCAAACGTGGCAGTTCTTTCGGATAGTAATTTTTCGATCGGGTCAAAGCCGAAGTCCGACGGAATCCGGCTTCGCTACCGGCGGGCTTTTTGTCCTCCCAAGTTTCGTCAAACCGATCCGCGCCTCACCCCCGCATGACGCACAGAGCCGATCGCGAGAGAAATTAATGTTTAACCGATGACTCGTAATCGCGAAGATGTACCGGACTAAATGAGTGTATCTCCACGCGGCAAAGACTGGGGTGAATCGGGTTCCGGTGGTACAGTGACAATCGAGGACCGTCCAAAGCTCCCAGCGACGGCGAGTCTAAGCTCCAGTGTGACTCGGTAGCCGTTGAAGAAAGGCAAAAAAAAAAAATAAAAAAAAAAATAAAAAAACACGGAAAAAAAAGAAGTGGTGCGGGCTGCAACGACGGATTGAATGGTTCCGCGGGGGGCCGCCCTTGGGAGGTCAGCCTGGGAGCAGCCAGAGCCGGAACAGCGAGGGTTTTACGACTCGCCGCCCCCCCGGATGGACGCGAGCGTGTGCTGTTTGCCCACTGCCGGCTCGGGGGCCCAGCATCAGACCCATCATCCAGTTAGTTTGCCATCTGGAGGTCAGCCAACGATACAGCCGCCTTATCAGTATGCCGATCAAATAGTGCCGGATCGGGGCCAGCCCGACGGGCTGGCTCTCGTCGGCGCTGGTCATCAGGACGCATGGCAGCAGAATTCGTCGTCGACCGGCATCAATGGCATCGCCGGTACAACCACGACGACGTACATCGATTATTCGTGGCTGCAGATGCAGGTGAGACCGTTTTGTCGAACTAACCGACGCGGGCAGAACCGATGCATCGGTAAAAATCGTCGGAGCTGTAGAAAAAAAATAAAAAATAAAGATTCACTAACTTTTTCAATGCAAAGGCAACCGTGTGTAGCGGCTGCGTTAGAGTAAAACGAGTGGAACATTTCTGCAAACGACAAATGTGTCATTGGTAATGTCTCAATAGCGTGGGCACGGAAAGAAACATCCGTGGAATGACAATGATTTCGCATGCGAGCGAAAAGCGACGGCGAACATAGATACGCGGAGAGAGATGTGTTTTTCTCTGTAGGTGGCTGCGAGGAGAGCGCGGCTGGAGTAGATTTATCGGCATTGCCGGGGTGCCGAACGTGAGGGTATTTGCGCACGCGCGTACCACGGAGACCGGCACTGTATTCGTCGCTACGTTCGTCAATGTACGCTCGGACATTTTCGAAATATTATTTGACGGACGTGCGAAATTCTATTCATCGCTCCATTAGAACTCCGACGCTAATAAGGGAGAGCGGGGCAAAATGGCACGGCGGGGCAAAACGGAACAATGAGACAAAACCCAATTTTCCAATAACTTTTGGACGGTGGCGATGTTGGTATGTGGGGCAAAACGGGTTTGAAAATCCGGATGTATCGTTGGGACAAAATGGGGCATCCCAAAATTATTGCAAGATTGAGTTTTGCCCTCGCTGCCCGTTTTGCCCCGCTGTGCCATTTTGCCCGGTCTCCCCTACGTTCGAAGGGGAAAAAAAAACATTTTTCGTATCCACCTCGGGACTAATGCCAATGGCGTTATTATTCAATCGAACGACTTCCCTCGCGAGATATCTCGCGCCGAGAAATCGAGTACGATGAGGATATAGGGAGGGATAAAAAAAAAATGTTCGTGTCTGAAAACGAGGGAGTCAATATGGGCGCGCCGCCGACTCTGCGCTCTTCGAGACCCGTGAGAGCTGCGTCAATCACGAAACTCCGGGTAGTTTTCTGCATGAGAGTTTTTACAAAACTCTCATGCGGAACTCTCTCAAAAAAAAAAAGGAAAAAAAGTTTAAGTAAATAGATAAGACAGGGTTAAATTTGACACATTTCTCAAGGTAAAAAAATAGCCCCGAAGACCCAACAGACCAGTGGCTCCTCGAGACCCGTGAGAGCTGCGTCAATCACGAAACTCCGGGTAGTTTTCTGCATGAGAGTTTTTACAAAACTCTCATGCGGAACTCTCTCAAAAAAAAAAAGAAAAAAAAGTTTAAGTAAATAGATAAGATAGAGTTAAATTTGATACATTTCTGAAGGTAAAAAAATTGCCCCGAAGACCCAACAGACCAGTGGCTCCTCGAGACCCGTGAGAGCTGCGTCAATCACGAACCTCCGGGTAGTTTTCTGCATGAGAGTTTTTACAAAATTCTCATGCGAAACTCTCTCAAAAAAAAAAAAAAAGAAAAAAAAGTTTAAGTAAATAGATAAGATAGGGTTAAATTTGATACATTTCTGAAGGTAAAAAAATAGCCCCGAAGACCCAACAGACCAGTGGCTCCTCGAGACCCGTGAGAGCTGCGTCAATCACGAAACTCCGGGTAGTTTTCTGCATGAGAGTTTTTACAAAACTCTCATGCGGAACTCTCTCAAAAAAAAAAAAGAAAAAAAAGTTTAAGTAAATAGAAAAGATAGGGTTAAATTTGGTACATTTCTCGAGGTAAAAAAATAGCCCCGAAGACCCAACAGACCAGTGGCTCCTCGAGACCAGTGAGAGCTGCGTCAATCACGAAACTCCGGGTAGTTTTCTGCATGAGAGTTTTTACAAAACTCTCATGCGGAACTCTCTCTCAAAAAAAAAGAAAAAAAAGTTTAAGTAAATAGATAAGACAGGGTTAAATTTGATACATTTCTCAAGGTAAAAAAATAGCCCCGAAGACCCAACAGACCAGTGGCTCCTCGAGACCCGTGAGAGCTGCGTCAATCACGAAACTCCGGGCAGTTTTCTGCATGAGAGTTTTTACAAAATTCTCATGCGAAACTCTCTCAAAAAAAAAAAAAAAGAAAAAAAAGTTTAAGTAAATAGATAAGATAGGGTTAAATTTGATACATTTCTCAAGGTAAAAAAATAGCCCCGAAGACCCAACAGACCAGTGGCTCCTCGAGACCAGTGAGAGCTGCGTCAATCACGAAACTCCGGGTAGTTTTCTGCATGAGAGTTTTTACAAAACTCTCTCAAAAAAAAAAAGAAAAAAAAGTTTAAGTAAATAAATAAGATAGAGTTAAATTTGATACATTTCTCAAGGTAAAAAAATAGCCCCGAAGACCCAACAGACCAGTGGCTCCTCGAGACCCGTGAGAGCTGCGTCAATCACGAAACTTCGGGCAGTTTTCTGCATGAGAATTTTACAAAACTCTCATGCGGAACTCTCTCTCAAAAAAAAAGAAAAAAAAGTTTAAGTAAATAGATAAGACAGGGTTAAATTTGATACATTTCTGAAGGTAAAAAAATAGCCCCGAAGACCCAACAGACCAGTGGCTCCTCGCACAAGACAATGATTCGATCATCAAGATCTCAGCGATTAAAAGCGATTGTCGCAGCGATGCTTTGAATAATCGTCGCATATTAAATAAAAGCATCGCGTGAGGTCCCCTCCGGAGGAATGGCGTAAGCAGGGTGTACATGCGATTTATCCGTTCGATCGGATCGAAGCTAAGTAGCCGTGTATGAAGTAAGCGGGCAGGCATTTAGCGCTCACGGGGGGCGTCCCGAGACGCGGACGAGGAAAAATAATGACACGGTATCTCCACTGTCGTTCTTGCGCGGGTGGTGTCACTGCTATTTTTCCCCGGTCGCTTCGCAGCGCGAAAATAATATATTCACAAATCGGTACATAATAAGCGAAAAGAGAATGGCCGTGTTATTATGTCGCCTCGTACATTACCGAGAGAGAGAGAGAACCCCATAGCTGGCAATCTCGGAGCGTTAAAAGCACGTGGTGTGTAATCCAGCCGGTACGCGTTTACCAATATCGCGTGCATATATTGAAAAAAAAAAAAAAAAAAAAAAAAAGTTGATCATATTTACCCTGGCGGCTAAATACGACTCGTCCGACGTTACGGCGTTTCACGTGCGTACAACGATCGTGAATTTTTCTTCTCACGCGTTCCGCGAGATGGGAAATAATCGAGCGGTTGTTTATTGCGCCACAGCCGCGCGTCGTCCGCTCGCGGGCTAAACGCTGGAGAAGAAACCAGGAATCAAACTTTCATGTATTCTTCTATATACATATTTAAAAAAAAAAAAAAAAAAACCACACATATTTCCGAGCGATATGGATAATGTATTGACTTTATATAAAAGCTCGTCATAAAATAATAAGACAAAGTAATGGGTACCCTATTACCACTATCATATCGTTTGACTGACGAGTCTTCCTCCCCTCTGTCGTCTTCCTTCGTTCCGTGTGTGCACTAAATGTGACCGTGTGTGCGCGCGCGCGCGGCTTCTCTCACTCTCGGGTTGCGCCCCCTCATCTCTCACTCTCCGCACCACTTGCCCGTCGCGGCGGTCCCCAACGTTAAAGCTATAATGTTGACAAGGTAAATATCCTTTGATACGCCGTCCGTCTGGGACACGCGTCGCATATTACAAAGAGGGGTATATCGCGCTCTCGCTTCTTTTTTTTTTCTTCTCTTACGCTTTTCTCTCTTCACTGTTCTTCTCTCCGAGTCTGTCTCTCTCGACTTCTACACATGTGTCTCGTTTATCCTCGTAACTGAGGATATATTTCGTAGTTGAATGTTTTTTCCACCCCCCCCCCCCTCCCTCCCCCCCGGAAAGACCGCGAGAGATAAGTTGGACGAGAACTGCGCGTTGAGTCTCTCGGAATTCGAAGGTGTTCACGGCTCGACGATGCGCGGCTGAAAACCCCCTCGTTCGAACTACGCTGCGCCGGGGTTGTCGTCCCCCCGAGCTAGGGGGCTCCCCCTCGCGATCAGATATAATTCCATTAATTCCCCATGACGCGCGGTAGTTATTTAACGATTGTTGACCCAAAGAGCGCTCCGGTGTGCCAACCGCATTCGTCACACTTAGGGTAATCCCGAAGGCGACACGTGCAAGATACATATCCGCGGGCCGGTATGGGGGCGAAACGCGGCACTCTGACGAACGAACGGAAATTCGCGATTACCATATCCGGACCGAAAAGGACTGTGTGTGCGCGTCCAACAGTCAGGAGAGGCGACCGGACGAAGCGTTTCCACGGTTCAGCTAACCTCGGCCCGGGGAGACTCGCGGAGCCCTTCGATTATTTATCACCGGGCGATCGAGCTGCGAACCAAGCTCCCGATTAGCTCCGAACTTTATTCCGAGTGGAGGGTTTTTATGAATAAATAAAAAATTATATTATCGATGGCCAAAAAAAATTGAATAGTCGAGGATACTTTTGCCTAATAAAAAGTTGAAAATTGAAATTTTCATATCGCTTCCTCATAAAAGCTGAAAATTGAAATTTTCATATCGCTTTTTCATCAAAGTTAGAAGTTGAAATTTTCATATCACTTTCTCATAAGGTTCCTTTATTCGCGAAGCTTCTTCTATGAGAAAGCATTGTCTGTATTTTTGGCTTCCTCATAGAGGAAGCTTCGGGAATAAAGGAACCTTATGAGAAAGTGATATGAAAATTTCAACTTCTAACTTTGATGAACAAGCGATGTGAAAATTTCAATTTTCAGCTTTTATGAGGAAGCGATATGAAAATTTCGATTTTCAGCTTTTATGAGGAAGCGATATGAAAATTACAATTTTCAACTTTTTTCAACGTCAACGTGTTGGAGTTTTATGTAAAACGATTGACCGATTCAGGTTCAGCGCGTAGAAAAATATTCCATCGTCACGTTTCACTTTGTCGAATCTGCGTTTGGCGCGAAAAAATACATAGAAGTATGCGCTCCAGAATTTTTTTTTTTGCCCTTTCGATTTTTATTCCAGAATTCCTAGTGATACCTCTTTATCTAGCTTTTTAATCCCATCATATCCATCGTCTTGTGTATGTCTTGCTGTAGATCACGATAGGCACCTGGGTTTTTCCGCGATGCCATCGGAAAGCAAAGAAATCGTTGTTTACAAATACCTAAAATCACTCACTTTTGCAATTTTGGCTATAAAAATGCCTGGGAAACTTTTTCGTTAGTTGTCGCTCCGGGACTGTAATTCCATGTAATTTTTCACGCTGATCACGAACCTGACACTTATTTTATTCGTAGATAAATATTTGATACGAAAAAAATGAATCTAAAAAAAAAAAAAAATCATGAAATTCAAAAAATTATAAATGACAGAAAATTCAAACGGCTCGATCGATTTTCCTGAAATTTGAATGGGATCATCGGGTGATGATATTCTACCTGTATACGCGTTTTTAGCCCGATAGCAAAAAAATTGTAAGTGCTAGAGCGCGAACCGACATTGTTGACGAAATAAAAAATGGCGTACAAAAAAAACAATTGAACATTTTTTGACGAAATTTCGACCAAATGTTGACTATTGATCACACATGATGTGTGCCAAATTTCAGCTTGATCGGTCAGCGTTCTCGAGTTATAGCGTTTTGAATTTTTCACGTCCGATTCACACATACACACACACACACATACATCCGGAAATTTTTTCTAAATGTGATTTTTCGATGTTTTGGAACATTCTGAACACGTTTTCATTAAAATCTCGAAATTTTTTTTTTTCACCATTACAAAGCTTCCTCTATGAGGAAGAAAAATTGAGGGATTCTTGCGGCGGAATATCTACGGAATAGTACGGGTAATAGTCTCCGGCGAGCAGTGACTCACATCGTTGGAGAACCGACGAGGAAGACGAGTGGGTGTTCGTGCAGTTACTCGCGTTGCATCGCCCATCCACTCGCCCGTCGTACCTGCTGCTCTCCCGCGCGTACAACTCTCCGCCAGGCGAGGATCTATCGAAATAATACTCCTTTCTCCGCTGGAGACTCACATGCAGGTTCATCTCGGTCCGTTCCTGCAGGAAACTCCTCCCTAAACTTACCGATATTAAAAACGTACACTGATAACAAAAAATACGATTGAATCAACTGAGATTCGGGACGGAACGTTTCAACTAAATATTTTGTTGGTACAGCTAAAAAATTTGTTTGCATCAACAATTCGTTGAGTGATTAGACCAAAATATTTTTCAGTCATTAAAATATTTTGTTCGACCAACTGAATATTTATTTGAACGTCCCTGCCCGAATCTTAGTTGATTCAACTGTGCGTTTCTTATCGGTGTATCTTCCGATTTCTCGTTTTCTCACGTCCGAGCGAACCGAACTGGAATTAACCCTTCGACTCGCCGAGTAGTCTTCTCCAAGCTTTGTTCACTTATTTATTTAAAAGCTAAAAAAATAATTGGCCTTACAGTTTTTTTTTTCTTTTCAACGTTATGCAAATGTCTATTCGATAGGCAAACAAATTTATACACTCGAGCCATTATCTCACGAACGTTAATGGAAATTGTAACGTTATAAAAAAAAAAAAAAATGTATAATATAGCCTCGCTCGTAATTCTTCGTCGATCGTAAACTCGGTGTATCAGTGGATGATCTATCCTCGACGGTATAATAGTAACATCGATGCGACGATGAAACGACGAGCTCTCGTTACTTTATCTCCATCATATAATACGGCATACACGCCGAAGAGCCGTTAATAAATACTGTACACGTGAAGCTATCGGTACAGATTGTCTTATTAAGGAATGGGGGTGAGGGTGGGGGGGGGGGGGGGGGGGGCAGGTAGAGTGCCGGTATTTCGTGCTTCTCGTATACGTATTCGATTATTCGACGACGATGTTGGCACATCGTCGTCCACCGAGAGCGGGGGGTGGAGAGGGGGGGAGGGCGGGAGAAGTTATAGGCTTTAACAGTGTTGCGTTTCTATACATAATACTCACTAGCTATATTCGCCTCACTTTGCGCCGAGAGTGCACCAAACCAATGTTCCGGACAATTTACTCACGAAATTAGTTACAAAACGCTCGACCTATCTACCCATCAGCCACTTCCGCTTCCTTCCACGGTAAATAGATGGACGCGACCATTAAATCCACCGAGAGTTGAGAAGAGTTATTGTTCACGGACTGCCATAATGGATTTGAGCGTAGTTACGCGCGCGAGCTCTCGCGAATGTAATATATATATATATATAAATATATATATATATATGTAAAAGGGTAAGAGAGCGAGATATATATATCGTCTAGCGACTGTGCAGCGAGAGCGCACACACGTTATTCGCTATGTGCGTGACTTACACAGAGCTTCCAGTTGAGCGTGCATTGCCGTGTACGTGCATTCTATTAGCGCCGTCTACCGGCCACCTCCGACCCAACTTGCACACCCAGCTCTTTGCATGTATACGCAATGCACACTCGTCCGGTGGCTTGTGTAGGTCGTGCACATAGCGAATAGTGTATGCGTGTTGCACATGCTGCTAGCTCCGTTTAAAAAATTTTTTTAGTATTATTTTTTTTTTAAGTTTTAATGTCACACTAACGCAGCGATGGAAGTGCCCTGTTCTAATTCTTTTTCAGATATAGATTTGCGGTTCGGAGTGTGTTTTGTGAGACCGGTAGCCGGGACTTTAATAATCGCGTGAACGACGTATCCGATGAGAGTTCATTTTGCGACACTTTTTAATTTAATTAAAAAAAAAAGAAAACTTACGGTTTATCGTCACAGTAAAGTATTGATCTACGTAACTGATATATTATTTTGAAAAACTGAAACGCCAAGCTTTTGTACGCCAGCTCAATGTACTATCGATTTACAAATATGATTTAAAACTTTGTTTTTTATTTTTTAAATCTATATATACATATATATGTATACCACCACTTAGCTGACATGATTTTATTTTTTCCGACTTTATCTTTTTTTTTAAAGACATTGTTAAAAGATCGTTTGAATAAACGCCTTTTTTGGAAGCGAAAAGAAAATTAAGGAATTGGCGTCGAGACGTTACCGCGTCTCTTGATAGTCCCCCGTTATAATTCTTATTCTTCTTCTTCAGGTACAGATTCACGGTTCAGAGTGTGTTTTGAGAAACCGGTAGCTGGGACTTTGATAATCGCGTGAATGACGTATCTGACGAGAAATCATTGCGGTTTTTTTTTTGTAATTTAGTTTAAAACAAACAAATTACGGTGTATCGTCACAGTAAGGCAGCAATTATAATGCCTGGTTCTAATTCTTATTCTTCTTCGGATATAGATTCCCGGTTCGAAGTGTATTTGAGGGACCGGTAGCGAGGGCTTTGATAATCGCATGAACCAGGAATTCGACGAGAGTTCGTTGCGAATTTTTTTTTATTTAATTTTTTTTCCGGTGTATCGTCACAGTAACAAATCAATTGTAGTGCCTCGTTCTAATTCTTATTCTTCTTCGGATATAGATTCCCGGTTCGAAGTGTATTTGAGGGACCGGTAGCGAGGGCTTTGATAATCGCATGAACGAGGGATTCGACGAGAGTTCGTTGCGAATTTTTTTTTTATTTAATTTTTTTTTTCCGGTGTATCGTCACAGTAACACAGCAATTGTAGTGCCTCGTTCTAATTCTTATTCTTCTTCGGATATAGATTCCCAATTCGAAGTGTATTTGAGGGAACGGTAGCGAGGGCTTTGATAATCGCATGAACGAGGGATTCGACGAGAGTTCGTTGCGAATTTTTTTTTTATTTAATTTTTTTTTCCGGTGTATCGTCACAGTAACACAGCAATTGTAGTGCCTCGTTCCAATTCTTATTCTTCTTCGGATATAGATTCCCGGTTCGAAGTGTATTTGAGGGATCGGTAGCGAGGGCTTTGATAATCGCATGAACGAATTTTTTTTTTATTTAATTTTTTTTTCCGGTGTATCGTCACAGTAACCCACCAATTGTAGTGCCTCGTTCTAATTCTTACTCTTCTTCGGATACAGATTCCCGGTTCGAAGTGTATTTGAGGGACCGGTAGCGAGGGCTTTGATAATCGCATGAACGAATTTTTTTTTTTATTTAATTTTTTTTCCGGTGTATCGTCACAGTAACGCAGCAATTGTAGTGCCTCGTTCTAATTCTTATTCTTCTTCGGATATAGATTCCCGGTTCGAAGTGCATTTGAGGGACCGGTAGCGAGGGCTTTGATAATCGCATGAACGAATTTTTTTTTATTTAATTTTTTTTTCCGGTGTATCGTCACAGTAACCCACCAATTGTAGTGCCTCGTTCCAATTCTTATTCTTCTTCGGATATAGATTCCCGGTTCGAAGTGTATTTGAGGGATCGGTAGCGAGGGCTTTGATAATCGCATGAACGAATTTTTTTTTATTTAATTTTTTTTTCCGGTGTATCGTCACAGTAACACAGCAATTGTAGTGCCTCGTTCCAATTCTTATTCTTCTTCGGATATAGATTCCCGGTTCGAAGTGTATTTGAGGGATCGGTAGCGAGGGCTTTGATAATCGCATGAACGAATTTTTTTTTTTATTTAATTTTTTTTTCCGGTGTATCGTCACAGTAACCCACCAATTGCAGTGCCTCGTTCCAATTCTTATTCTTCTTCGGATATAGATTCCCGGTTCGAAGTGTATTTGAGGGATCGGTAGCGAGGGCTTTGATAATCGCATGAACGAATTTTTTTTTTATTTAATTTTTTTTTTCCGGTGTATCGTCAAAGTAACACAGCAATTGTAGTGCCTCCTTCTAATTCTTATTCTTCTTTTCGGATATAGATTCCCGATTCGAAGTGTATTTGAGGGACCGGTAGCGAGGGCTTTGATAATCGCATGAACGAGGGATTCGACGAGAGTTCGTTGCGACATTGGAGATTAAGAAGCAACTAACCGAAGCGTATAATAGGTAGACTGGATGAGACCAGGGAGAGACGGACGTCTCTCGCTCTCTCGAGTGTGTATCTATGAGGCACAGTTTGCCCCGCCTCGTGTAAACGTTATACGCGCATGTATATACCATCGCAATTGCACCACGTATACAATTAACTCGTTACACGCTTCCAGGTAATCAAGCTATCGCATATGAAATGAGCGCGTGAAAGCTCGTGAGGCAGCTAATTCTAAGGCGTATTCCTCGAGCGCGGTTTTTACATACATATCCGCGTGTACGTACGGGTGCACCCAGGGGGATGGCACGGGTTCGCAGGCGCTTTCAAATTTTATTCACCGTGGAGAGATTCCGTAAGAGTTTACAAATCGCGATGCCGCCACCGAAATCAATGAGGCGCAATTATCGGGGTGACTTGCGAGCCATAAATAATCGGCCGGCGCCGGAGACGATGCCTCATATAATGTGGTGTATCGTGGGAATTGTAACGGCGCGAGAGAAGTTTACGAAACAGAGCCACAGAGAGCGTTTACAACAATACTGGATGAGACACCGAGCTCAGGTCTTTGTTAGACGAGAGACTCGGAGACGGTAACGACGATCCCTTTTCATCTCGCCGTATTTACCCACATTTATTTCCTTTATCGTCATGGAGAAAAAAAAGAAAATCAGGGCATATATTGCTTAATTTCTAACTTTACTCCATTAAACTTTTTAATTCTGGTTGTAATTTTTTTTTTTCTTTCTTTTACGATTATTTACGGGTTGCACTAATTACGATAAATTTTGCAGGCGCATTGCAGCTACAATGGTCGTGCGCGGGCGTAAGATTCGTCCGGGACGAGTTAATTATCTTCTCGGGGCGGAGAGAAGAGCCGCGAGGAATAATTCAGAGAAGTCGCGAGTTGACGTCTGACCTCCGTGCGCAAAGATTCGCGAAACGGTCTTGTGTAATTACGAGAGATTACACTTCTCGACAAATAAGTGATTCGGGTAGCTCGAAAGCTCTCGCACTCGCGTACACGTCGGTGCCTCGGCAGAATCCGCGCAATGATCGCGCCAGGAAACAGATATGATGCGCGTCACGAAGCGTGAAACGCCGAACGCGCCCACCGATTATGTTCCATACCCTCGCACATGCTCGATACAAACGCGAACGGGGCTCGTGTGTGCGTGCGTACGTACGGGGGGAGCGTGGGTGAATTCACGCGTGGGTGATGTTCGTCGGTGTAAAGTTTTCGACCGTGTGTTGTGTTACTCGCTCCTCTCCGTGGCCGTCGATGCGTGAGGACACGCGCTCGACCAGAGAGACTTTGTAAAGACCAGAATCGGAACGCTTGTTTTTTTTTTTAGATTAAAAATAACTCATTCTATTCTCTCCTACTGTTTGCCTCAATTGTCAACTTTTTCATTTTTTTCAATCATTTAATTTAAAAAACAAAAAAATTATTTTTAAATTAAATATATTTTTTTAAATTATTTAAATTTTTGAAAAAGTAACTTTTTTAAAAGTTTTTTAATTTTTGAAATTTATGAAATTTTTTAAATTTTCTTTAAAACTGCGCCCGTTTTATTTAATTTTTCTCTCGTAAAAAATTCATATACAGTTGGTTGAGTAAAAAAAAAATGGGCAAAAGTGATTTTTCAAAGCTTCAATAGGATACGATCTTAATTCTCGAGTGTATTCCGCGGGTAGCTCGGCGTACTGCCGGCTCATAAAAATTGTGGGCAGACCGGTTAAAGTTCGATTACCGTACGATGTAATCACCCTAATAACGTGATCACTCTGCTCTCGTATACACATATTTACAACGGAGCCACTTAGTCGTCACGTTTTATAAAAGCTTTTTATAACAGTCGTGTATCTATACGTTCACTGTAGCGAGACCCCCTTCGCGATCGTCCTCTCCCTCTCGCTCTCTTTTATTTCCCACGGAAGAGCGTATTACCTCCTCCAACCGGCTATCGCACGGGTGTACGATCTACCGGTCGATTATAATGAGGGAGTTACAGTGAGTAAATACCGTCCGGCAACGTCGTCGACCCTTCCTTATAACTATTTGCTCTTTAGCCTCCTCCGCTCTCTGTGTGTCCCTTCCGATGCATTGGCCAACCGTTCATTAAACGACCGGTGAGAGAGCTTCGATCTCAAATTACGAGCGTGCTAGCTTCGTAAAAAAAAAAAAAAAAAACTGAAGAAGAATAATGTAGAAAGCGTTGAGTTCGCATTATCAATATTTGTAACGGCCCTGCATTGCATATAAGAGGACGATTCGAATGAGAGAAGCGTATAGGTGACATTAGCGCAGTGGTTAGCGCTCTTACTCAGTAACCGATTAATCCGGGTTCGAATCCCGGTGATCACCATATGTTTTCTCTCTTCGATACTTCGCCCGTCCATCTGCAATACTAATATCTACAGGTTCCCAAACTCTCCGCTCGATCATTACCATTACATATTCTTCACGGAAAAGCTTTGCCAATCTTCTTGGTAAAAAAAAAGCTCGGGTGTATACGATAGTTCGTCGTGTGAGTATCAATCTCCAGTCGTTACCACGGTCGAGTTCGCATCGCGCGCTTCGGCATGTCGGTAACGCATGCGATGTACCCGGATTGTGATTAAACAACCGAGCCATGATTTTCCGCGATGATCCGAGTGCGGTAGTCCCAAGTAGAAAAGCGCATTAACGACCACGACCCCGACAGCAGGGAGGGGATATATCGCGGCAGGTACCAATTTTCTACAAGATTATTTCTCAATATAGCCTCTGCACTCCGGCGGGACTACTCTCTCAGTAAGACATTAAATCTTTTAATAGAGAATGACCCTTCAACGGTCACTGGGAAAACGGCATTCTCCGCCGGTAATTATCCATTGCCTTTGCTGAAAAAATAAAAATATATAAAATATAATGGCCTCTGTATTCATACACAAGACTCGATATAATTTGCAGCTCCGAGAGTTCATCAGGAACTGACCGAAATGTCGCACACGCTCCAGAAAGTTTCATTGACACATTGGGGAAATGAGCGAGCCGCGGTAAAGGGCCAAATATGATATTGCGCCAATTCCGATCGGTGCATATCAAATCAAAGTATGCACTGAGAAAAAACAAAAAATTGATTGAGTCGACAAAATGAGTGCCTACGGGTGGCGAAACAAATGTTTGGTCGATCAATCGAAATAATTGTCGTTGTAAATAAAGAAACATTTGATTTAACGGAGTGTTAGTTTAATCAACGAGATATTCTTTTCGATCACACAAAACATTTGTTTCGCCACCCGTAAGCGCACATTTTGTTGACTCAATTGTTTATTTTTCTCTGTGTGCCTTTTACCCTTTATAAGTCACGGGACTAACGTTCGCGTAGTGGGAGAGACGCGTTGCTACGGCAGTGCCTAAAAGTGGGAACAGATGTGTGATTTATAAAGGGTTAATAGTGTGATTTTTTTCAAACCTGAGATCACACCTTTAGTTCGACGTTCAAGTATATGCATGTTTTCCTCGCGCTCTGACCAACCTGAAACCAACCGGTCGATTGGTGCACCGAGCCCCATGATTTTTCGCCGTTTTTTAAAAACCAACTGGAATACCAACCGTTATATCCCATGTGCGAATATCTGTACGGTGCCGGAGTTATAAAAACGGCCCAGAAGTGGGATAGGCCCGATTGCCAAGTCTCGTTTGCCAATTCTCGGACAGTATTGGGAAACAACGTTATCAGTAAGGGGCCTATGCAGCTTGCCAGTACGGGGCCAAGTCCAGAGCTGCTAATATGTCCCAGAACTGGGACAGTTACAGTTGCTGAGTCTTAATTGCCGGCTCTCTTCCCGTACAGATCACAAACTTCACCAATAATGGGCCAATCTTGATTGCCGGTACTGGACAAAGTCCCGAGCCGGCAATACGGCCCAATACTAGAACAGCTCTTGTTGCCAAGTCTTGTTCAACGACCAGGGCCCAGTGCTGATGAACAACTTTACCAAGAGTTGGCCATCGCTGATAGACCGTATTAGATAAAATCCCTTTTTAGATCAAATTTTATGTCCGTCGTGGTACTGGGCATGTACTGGTTGCCAGAGTTCAACCAACGCTTTCTCAATAACATCAAAGTATGAAAAAGATAAATTACAAATAAATTTTATATAGAACTCAGTGACTGAAGAATAAATATTGATGTATTTTATAGCTTTTCGATCGTATGAAGTTAGTGTGACAATATATATGCAAGCGTTTGCTCAACTGATGTACAAGTTTCGAAAAGTTGTTCTTCAACATTAGCATAGCCAAGTAGGTAAGATCTGGGACTAGTAATCGTAGGGTCGCAGGTTCGAATCCCATCACCGGTCGCAAAATTAATTCCGAGATTTCCAGCGTATAAGCGTAAAATAACAACAATACAGTAAACCACGATCGGAGAAATGCATTAAACAAACAGGCAGACGATAAAAACATTCATTTTTTTAATGTTTGTTATTATCGTTTTTGAACAGTGGCTGAACATTGGCACGCGGTACTGGCTTGACGCCGACAGCCAGCACTGGGCAGGTGTGATCGTTTCAATATCGGCCCAGTACTGATTCTGCATTGGATTTGTGCTGGGCCTTGATTGTCTGCCAGTACTGGTAGCTCCGGCACCAGTACTAGGCCAGAACTGTGCCATTCTGATATTCGTACATGGCATGTGTCGGATAGGAGATTGGTTTTATTCCCCAACGTTCACTGCGAAAACGGCATTCATCGCCAGTAATTCTCCATTGACTGTGCTAAAAAAGTATATATGAAATATAATCTTTTGTAGTAATACACAAAACTTGATATAATTTGCAGCCCTGACAGTTCGTCAGGGTGAGACCGGAGCGTCGTAGGGGAGAGCGGGGCAAAATGGCATAGCGGGGCAAAACGGGATAATGAGGCAAAACGCAATTTTCCAATAACTTTTGGATGGTGGCGGTGAAGGTGAGTGGGGCAAAACGGCGTTGAAAATCCAGATGTATCGTTAGGACAAAATGGGGCATCCAAAAATTATGGGAAAATTGAGTTTTACCCCCGCTGTCCCGTTTTGCCCCACTGTCCCATTTTGCCCCGCTCTCCCCTACTCGCTGGATGCTCGACCAGAAAGTTTCATTGTCGCATCGGCGAAACGAGAGAGCCTCGGTAAAGGGAGTTTGAACAAAGCCTACTACGCGTACTACGAAACGCACAGAGCCGGTCTCGCTCTCTCCCGAGCGAACGAAACTCGACGGTTCGCCGGTGGACGACAGACAGGAAATTACCTGGCGACCTTATTGTGTATTGTCCTTTATACATCGGAGTTTACCAATGCCTATGCCAATACCGTCCGGCACGACGGTAATTGCCGACCCATATATTCCCAGCGCGAAAAGCTCGGCTCGGTGCGCCGACAAAAACGGTGTCATCGATCGGTGATTTCCGAGCCGAGACCGGAGATCGAACTTGCAATATCAGGGCAAAACTCGTTGAGCGCACATCGGCGGTCCGAAGTTTATCCAAGCCTGCTGGTGAGCTAGTCGAGGAATTTATAAAAACAAAAATCCACCTCCCCGCACATAAATGATGACTGTCCGGTACTCACCGAGCAATACAACTTTCTGCATGCATGAAATCGTATATGCTTTTCACGGCTGAGTTCACCTCGATAGTTATATATTCACGGTATATTATATTTGTACGTTATATCGCGGGTATCAACAAACATATCAACCGTCTCGCGTGGCTCGGACCTCGAGTCTCCCTAGAGAGACACGGAGACGAGTGTCTCTTTTTTTTTTACGCCGCGGTGTTTGCTTGTCCTGGAATCTAACGAGAGAGTCGTCGTTTTCCATGAGAAAAGAGGGGGGACAAAAAAAAAAGAAGAAAAAAAAAAAGGAAGAAGAAACGATTGTGGCAGAAAATTTAATGGACGATTAGCTCTCGGATGACGGAGTCACTGGGCTGTAAGCTCCTGCCGCTTGTAATCCGAATCCCAGAAAGACTCTCTCGGAATTGAATGCACTTAAGAGGAGAGAAGAAGAAAAAAAAAAAAAAAAAAAAAAAAGTAAGAAGAAAAAGAATACATCGTCCCGTGATATCCTCTGGCCGTTGTCGTTATAACACTCGATGTTTACGAGAGATGGAGAAGATCGTCTTCTTCTTCTCCGCGTGGCCGTTGAGGTTGTCGTACCAGTGAATATGGGGACCTCACATGAGGTACCCCGAGCTATTACATACGTAATGTCCGTAAAGGAGCGCTTTGTAGCGACAGAGAGCAGCCCAACGGGCCGCACAACCAACGGGCAGCACGGAAGTTCTCAGCTGTATAACACATTAGCATTACGGACTAGCACCGAGACTGGATTGTAAAGCATTGCTATCTCTCCTGTAATAACTGTGAAGTGGCGTCACGCCATCCATGCTAATGAGGTTCGATTTAATAGTGCGCTATGAGACATTCGACTTGGACGCTATTTTTTTTTTTTTTTTCACCTTTTTTTTTGTTCATTCTTCTTTTCACCTTGTAAATATATCCGTCTTAGGAAGACGGTCTGACAAGTCTGGCTACTCCGGTACGCGAAGACTGTGCAATTATTTTGGAAGTAGGACTATAGGTCTTCTATTGTTTTTTTTTCGCCCCTTTGTCTATTACAATGTCTCCCGATTGTTTCAGCGAAGTAGATTCCCGATGCTTTGTGACGAGCATAATCGAGATTCGTAAACATCCGAACGAAGAGGAAAGAGAAGCGAGCCGTATAATTTAGCTTCGCTGAGCGGGGAGAGTTGTGCGCATGCGCCTCGGTGATATACGTGAATATGGCGTATACACACGGGAATAAATATGTGTCGTGTAAGAGAAGCGAAGAAAGGATTTACATGCGTTCCAGCGTGCGGCATGCGTCGCTGACATGATTGCTACGCAGCTCGTAAGGGACCCCGTCCTCGTGGAGTGCGCGTCGGTACGCATCTTAACAAAAAAATTCTCGATGCTCGCTGATCTTCCTATAGTCACGTACCCGGCTGTACACACGAACGTGTGCACCGCTATACGCCCGACAGTGCCCGAAGGTACCGAGGACCCGACGCCCGTGATGTTCGCAAAGCGAACCCAACGGCGAACGCTCGGGGTGAAGCTGCGCGAGAGCTGACGGCTAGCCGAATGGAAACAATCGAGAAACTCTTTCGATGACTCGTGTGCGTGCGCGCCGTCTGTGTGGCACCGGTTTTCGCGCCGATCGTCGTTAGCCCGGCAAGAGTGAAAGTCGGACACATTTGGGCTGACAGAACTTTTCTTTTTCGCTCTCGATCCGAGTGTCCCTCTCTAAATATTCTCCATTATATAATTAGAATCGAGGAATAATCGAAAACGGATCTTCTAAAAAAAAAAACGCCTCCTTAAATCTCATTCGATTTCACCTGCGAGGAGAAGGAAGAAAAAAATGCCACGGGAGTAATTGATTAATGTTTAACTGCATAATATTCGCCAATATTCTCCATTATATAATTAGAATCGAGGAATAATCGAAAACGGATCTTCTAAAAAAAAAAAACGCCTCCTTAAATTTCATTCGATTTCACCTGCGAGGAGAAGGAAGAAAAAAATGCCACGGGAGTAATTGATTAATGTTTAACTGCATAATATTCGCCAATATTCTCCATTCTATAATTAGAATCGAAGAATAATCGAAAACGGATCTTCTAAAAAAAAAAACGCCTCCTTAAATCTCATTCGATTTCACCTGCGAGGAGAAGGAAGAAAAAATGCCACCAGAGTAATTGATTAATGTTTAACTGCATAATATTCGCCAATATTCTCCATTATATAATTAGAATCGAGGAATAATCGAAAACGGATCTTCTAAAAAAAAAAAGCCTCCTTAAATTTCATTCGATTTCACCTGCGAGGAGAAGGAAGAAAAAAATGCCACCGGAGTAATTGATTAATGTTTAACTGCATAATATTCGCTAATATTCTCCATTCTATAATTAGAATCGAAGAATAATCGAAAACGGATCTTCTAAAAAAAAAAAAACGCCTCCTTAAATTTCATTCGATTTCACCTGCGAGGAGAAGGAAGAAAAAAATGCCACGGGAGTAATTGATTAATGTTTGACTGCATAATATTCGCCAATATTCTCCATTCTATAATTAGAATCGAGGAATAATCGAAAACGGATCTTCTAAAAAAAAAAAACGCCTCCTTAAATTTCATTCGATTTCACCTGCGAGGAGAAGGAAGAAAAAAAGATGCCACCGGAGTAATTGATTAATGTTTAACTGCATAATATTCGCCAATATTCTCCATTATATAATTAGAATCGAGGAATAATCGAAAACGGATCTTCTAAAAAAAAAACGCCTCCTTAAATCTCATTCGATTTCACCTGCGAGGAGAAGGAAGAAAAAAATGCCACGGGAGTAATTGATTAATGTTTAACTGCATAATATTCGCCAATATTCTCCATTCTATAATTAGAATCGAGGAATAATCGAAAACGGATCTTCTAAAAAAAAAAACGCCTCCTTAAATTTCATTCGATTTCACCTGCGAGGAGAAGGAAGAAAAAAATGCCACCGGAGTAATTGATTAATGTTTGACTGCATAATATTCGCCAATATTCTCCATTCTATAATTAGAATCGAAGAATAATCGAAAACGGATCTTCTAAAAAAAAAAAAACGCCTCCTTAAATTTCATTCGATTTCACCTGCGAGGAGAAGGAAGAAAAAAATTCCACGGGAGTAATTGATTAATGTTTGACTGCATAATATTCGCCAATATTCTCCATTCTATAATTAGAATCGAGGAATAATCGAAAACGGATCTTCTAAAAAAAAAAACGCCTCCTTAAATTTCATTCGATTTCACCTGCGAGGAGAAGGAAGAAAAAAAGATGCCACCGGAGTAATTGATTAATGTTTAACTGCATAATATTCGCCAATATTCTCCATTATATAATTAGAATCGAGGAATAATCGAAAACGGATCTTCTAAAAAAAAAACGCCTCCTTAAATCTCATTCGATTTCACCTGCGAGGAGAAGGAAGAAAAAAATGCCACGGGAGTAATTGATTAATGTTTAACTGCATAATATTCGCCAATATTCTCCATTCTATAATTAGAATCGAGGAATAATCGAAAACGGATCTTCTAAAAAAAAAAACGCCTCCTTAAATTTCATTCGATTTCACCTGCGAGGAGAAGGAAGAAAAAAATGCCACGGGAGTAATTGATTAATGTTTGACTGCATAATATTCGCCAATATTCTCCATTCTATAATTAGAATCGAAGAATAATCGAAAACGGATCTTCTAAAAAAAAAAAAAGCCTCCTTAAATTTCATTCGATTTCACCTGCGAGGAGAAGGAAGAAAAAAATGCCACCGGAGTAATTGATTAATGTTTAACTGCATAATATTCGCCAATATTCTCCATTCTATAATTAGAATCGAGGAATAATCGAAAACGGATCTTCTAAAAAAAAGAACGCCTCCTTAAATTTCATTCGACTTCACCTGCGAGGAGAAGGAAGAAAAAATGCCACGGGAGTAATTGATTAATGTTTAACTGCATAATATTCGCTAATATTCTCCATTCTATAATTAGAATCGAAGAATAATCGAAAACGGATCTTCTAAAAAAAAAAAACGCCTCCTTAAATTTCATTCGATTTCACCTGCGAGGAGAAGGAAGAAAAAAATGCCACGGGAGTAATTGATTAATGTTTAACTGCATAATATTCGCTAATATTCTCCATTCTATAATTAGAATCGAAGAATAATCGAAAACGGATCTTCTAAAAAAAAAAAACGCCTCCTTAAATTTCATTCGATTTCACCTGCGAGGAGAAGGAAGAAAAAAATGCCACGGGAGTAATTGATTAATGTTTAACTGCATAATATTCGCATCGTAGTCAGTTTTGTAGGATTTTGCAAAGCTGTAACTATGGTAGCACAGTGGCCGGATGGGAATTCCTAACGGTGAATAATTAGTGAGTTAAAAACTTGTTATTTTTTATGAATTTTTTTTTATATCTCAAGTAGGGGAGACCGGGGCAAAATGGCACAGCGGGGCAAAACGGGACTGTGAGAGCAAAACTCAATTCTCCAATAATTTTTGGATGCCCAATTTTGTCCTAACGATAGATCCGGATTTTTAAACCCGTTTTGCCCCACGTACCACCATCGCCACCATTTCAAAGTTATTTGAGAATTGCGTTTTGTCTCATTATCCCGTTTTGCCCCGGTGTGCCATTTTGCCCCGCTCTCCCCAACTTATGAATTGCCATGGAAGTGAGCCTGTATCGCTTCTTGCAGGAATAATAGCCGGAATGACCGGCTACCTCGTTACGTCAATTTCACCGAGACTTTCGGGTCCCCGACCGTCTTCTCGGCCACTGAACAACGATACACCGTACACTGTATCGAGAGTCCCCGAGTCGGACGCCCGTTCGTTCATCTCGCGGGTACGGTGGAACCTTCGCGCCCACTCGTCATTATCAGGAGCTTTCTCTCTACCTTCCTTTCTCCGGGCCGGTGTGCGCGAGGGAACGCACATCTCACGAGCAAGTCCCGCTCCGCGCTCGCCCGGTCAACACATCCCGAGTACCGCGTTGAGGAGGACGACGACGACGACGCCTCGCGCCGGAGAGCCTTCCATGCATCGACGAAAGAGCCTCGGCTCTGGCTGGCTATTACCCGCCTGTGAGAACAATACGCCTATCTTCCGTCCGCGAAAGATCGACCGAGCGCATATTATTTTCACCGCGGTGAATTGCTAGAATTCCCAGAATACATATACTTCCGATGGAGCCCCGTGCCCGGATTGAGCGTAGGGCATCGTGTTATTACTGTCACGTCCCCCTACATCATCTCCCAACTTATCGCACACTGGACGACTGGAGTAACTTCACGGGTTTTCCCTTTGTTCGCACGCGTAATCCGGAATCCGTACCGTGAAACGCGAATTCGATCCATCACGAGTCTGCGGCCGAATTGCCCATAGATCCGAACACACTTATTCTTTTTGCTCTTTCGTTCAACGAACCTTAAGGTAGTCCTTGCGGACAGCCTGAGCCCACGTGAGTTCAGAGCGAATTGAGAGTGGAATTGCGAATACTTCGCGATGAGATAAAAATCTGAAAAAAATCAACCATATGGAAGGTACTGAAAAGATTGATTTTGCATAATAATAATTCCAAAATGTTATTAACAAATGAATGAAAAAAAAATTGTTCAACAAATCTTCGGGCAACTTAACTCTTTGTTCATATAAAAACAATAGGTTAATCTTTTTGAATACGTATGAATTTTTTCAGAATTTTGTCTAATTTTTGAAAATTGCGTTTTTAGTTATTAAAAAAACGTGATTTTCAAAAAATAGATAAAATTCTGAAAAAATTCATACGTATTCAAAAAGATTAACAAATTGTTTTTACATGAACAAAAAGTTAAGTTGCCGGGGAATTTGTTGAACAATTTTTTTTTTTAATGCATTTGTTAATAATATTTTGGAGTTATTATTATGTAAAATCAATCTTTTCAGCACCTTCCATATGCTTGATTTTTTTCGAATTTTTATCCCATCGAGAAGTGTTCGCAATTCTCTCTCAATTCTCTCTGAACTCATGTGGGCTCAAGCTGTCCGCTAGGACTCCCTTAATGGAAGAAAATTCGACGCGAAAAAAAAAAATGAGAATCGACCGAGCGCGTGTTATTTCTCACGGCGGTGAATCGCTAGAATTTCCAGAATACATGTACTTCTGAGAGATTCCATGCCCGGATTTAGCGTAGGGCATCGTGTGATTACTGCCTCGTCCCCTACATCGTGTCCCAACTTATCGCAGACGAGACGAGTGGAGTAACTTCACGGGTTTTCTCTTTGTTCGCACGCGTAATCCGGAATCCGTACCGTAAAACGCGAATTCGATCCATCACGGGCCTGCGGCCGAATTGCCCATAGATCCGAACACACTTTATTGTTTTTGCTCTTTCGTTCAACGAACCTTAATGGAAGAAAATTCGACGCGAAAAAAAAAATGAGAATCGACCGAGCGCGTGTTATTTCTCACGGCGGTGAATCGCTAGAATTTCCAGAATACATGTACTTCTGAGAGATTCCATGCCCGGATTGAGCGTAGGGCATCGTGTGATTACTGCCTCGTCCCAACTTATCGCAGACGAGACGACCGGAGTAACTTCACGGGTTTTCCCTTTGTTCGCACGCGTAATCCGGAATCCTTACCGTGAAAGGCAAATTCCATCCGTCGTGGGTCTGCGGCCGAATTTCTCATAGATCCGGACACACTTCTTTTTTTCTTCATTTTGCTTCTTCGTTCAACGAAGAAAACGAGAATCGAAAACAACGAGAATCGACTGGGCGCATGTTATTTTCAACGAAGTGAATTGCTAGAAATCCCAGAATACATGCACGGTAAACAAAATTCGTATGGAATTTAATGTACCAGTCTGGAAGATTTTATGCTAAAACTGGCATAATAAATTTAATGTCCAATTGTGATGAAAAAGTAATGTTCAGTGCATTAAAAACATTGGTAATACTTTGTTTTTAACAATTTACTTTACCTTCAATGAAAAAGTACTAATTAATTTTTCATCACAATTGCACATTAAATATAATGTACCGGTCTTTGCATAAAAACTTTCAGTCCAGTACATTAAATTTACAATTTTTTTTTTTTACAGTGCGTACCTCTACAAAATCCCAAGCCCGGATTGAGCGTAGGTCATCCTGTTATTACTATCGTTAGAGCATCGTGTTATTACTGTCATCTCGTGTGTTGTGTCCAAACTTATCGTACACAAGACGACTAGAGTAACTTCACGGATTTTCCCTTTGTTCGCACGCATAATCCGAAATCCTTACCGTAAAAGGCAAATTCGATCCATCACGGGCCTGCGGACGAATTTCTCATAGATCCGAACACACTTCTTCTGTTTTTCTTCATTAAGGGAGACCGGGGCAAAATGGCACAGCGGGGCAAAACGGGACATTGAGGGCAAAGCTCAATTTTCCAATAATTTTTGGATGACCCATTTTGTCCCAACGATACAGCCGGATTTTCAAACCTGTCTTGCCCCACATACAACCATCGCCACCATCCCAAAGTTATTGGAGGATTGCGTTTTGTCTCATTATCCCGTTTTGCCCCGGTGTGCCATTTTGCCCCGCTTTCCCCTATGCTTTTTCGTTCAACGAAGCTCAATGGAAGAAAACGGGAATCGACTGAGCGCATATTATTTTCACCGCGGTGAATCGCTAGAATTCCCAGAATACATGTACTTCCGAGAGATCCCGTGTCCGGATTGAAGGTCAGAGCATCGTGTTATTACTGTCGTCTCGTACATTGGTGTCCAAAGTTATCGTACACAAGATAAGAGAACTTCATGGGTTTTCCCTTTGTTCACCGTAAAACGCAAATTCGATCAATACGGGACCTGCGAACGAATTTCCCATAGATCGATAACACACTTCTCAATCTTTTCAATTTTCTCGATTGACGAAGCTTTATGGAAGTAAACGAGAATCGACGAAACGCGTCTAATGGTATTTGCTCGTAGCGCGAGAGCGCACCGGTTAATCCAGGTGACGGTTCTCACGTTCCACAACGCGGACGGGACCGATCAATTAGAAACGATCGACGGGTGAATCGTATAAAGTTGAGACACGGGAATCGCTATATACCCACGCTCGCGTGTCTTCTACCTCCAACCGGCGTAGCACCAAGTTAAGAATTCTCCTCCGGAGCCCAGTCAAGCTTTTCCCTTAAATTAACGCCAATCAAATTTTCGATTCCCACTGCGCCTCCGGGCATGAAAAAGGAAACCAAATATATGTACATGCATAGATATTCCACTCGATTAGAAAAAAGGTCCACAAATCAAACACTTTTCTATCGCCGATGCTGCGCAATTTGCAGTCGAGTCCAGGTGCATCTTTTTTTTTTCGTCCCTCGTACGTAGGAGTGAGGAAACTGGTCGTCGCTGTCGAGAGGCACGACGCAGCCTCTCTCGTAATAATTAAAACGAGAGTGAGCGCGCCGGTTTCTCGGTGGATATATGGGGTAAGGGCAGGAGGAAGACAGAGCAAAACAGACTCCGGTTATGCGCTCTCCGTTCTCTCGCGGTGGCTGGTTGAGTCGTTGCCAAAGGAACGGCGCGTGCTCAAGGTTCGCCCCAGAGCCTGCAGGCCCGTGGTCAGGGCCCCTGGACCTCTGGGGTACTTCGTGGCGGACGATCGCCGAGGATACGTGTACGGTGAAGCGGGGCACGGAGACGGCCACCGCTCCGGCTGCTGCCGTTGCTGCCGGCGAGCACCTACGTAACGGTACTCTCTCGGAAGGAAAGCGCCGGCCGACTCGGGAGTACCGGCGCAGCGCCAGGCCAAGAGCACAGCCTCCGCCCAACGAAAACGGTCCGGCAACGCGCTGCCTATGCATCCTCTACTCGTGCAACCGTACGCGCGTTACAACCTTTCCTCTGCATACATCTTCTCATCCGCGGAATCTTTTCCCGACGATTTTGCCAGAACTTCCCGTTAACTCGTTTCACATTGAATATCGGCTAATCGTAAAATTTATTTCTTTTTTAAAAATAAATAAATACATTTTTTTATTTAAAAATAAATAAATACATTTTTTTTATTTAAAAATAAATAAATACATTTTTTTATTTAAAAATAAATAAATACATTTTTTTTATTTAAAAATAAATAAATACATTTTTTTATTTAAAAATAAATAAATACATTTTTTTATTTAAAAATAAATAAATACATTTTTTTATTTAAAAATAAATAAATACATTTTTTTATTTAAAAATAAATAAATACATTTTTTTATTTAAAAATAAATAAATACATTTTTTTATTTAAAAATAAATAAATACATTTTTTTATTTAAAAATAAATAAATACATTTTTCTATTTAAAAATAAATAAATAAAAGCTTTTTAATTTTTTTTAAAAAAGGACGAGAGTACAAGCACCATTATCTCGCGATGGATGAAAATTGTATGTACGAATGGACATTTTTAAAAAACAAAAAAATATTTTTCCCATCTTTGATTCGGATTTGATCGAACCTTCTTCCAATAAAATCTACGCGAAAGTAATGGGATTTCCATGCCATCGTGGTTTCTCGTTGATCTTCGTTTTACATTAATTTTCTAATGAAAAAAAAAAATGTCCTCAAAATTTGAAGTTTGAATTTGTAAGTTCAAAATTCCATTTGAATTTCAATTTTGTCCAGCCTTTTATGTGTCCATGTGACTGAACGAGGGCGGGGAAAGAAGCTGATTGATAATATTTTGTGAATGTATCTCGAGCGGATTGACTTTTGATTTCCATAGTTGCAAACGAACCACCGGAATTTTCGAAGACGCCTTTCAAAGCCGTTGCGCAAGGATGCAAACGCGGATATAGGTCAAGAAACAAGATTGGTATCTGCGCGAGGCTCGAGTCTCTCGGCGTGCAACCGCCGACGAGGCTCGCTCTCGTCGGGATCATGAGCGCCCGAGTGCGGCCGCTGCCGCTGCCGTTGCTCGGGCTCTTGGAGTGGAGCAATGCATGCTGCTGGCTGCTCGCGGAGTGCACAGCGGTGGATCGCGGATCGTGGACCGATGCCGCCGCCACCGCCTGCGACTTTCTAACGTGACTGAGCGCATTCGTTACAGTATAGTAATATACTCCCGTGTCCTCTCCCCCCCACCGCCGGTAAATTCACCGGATCGCACAGAAGCTCACGGATCGGAAGAATATATAATAAACGATTTAACGGTAACGCTCGAGGATAATCTCCGTCCGCGAGGCGGGCACATTGAAAAATAAAATAATTCATCCGGGAGGGTCACAAAAAAAAAAAAAAAAAAAATTAATATAATAATAATAGACAAACGGCCGAGTAAAGTTCACATTTTAGTGCGAGATAAATTTCGTGCTATCTAGAAATTCCCGTGACCCCTGCATTCCCATGACGCTACATTTGCACCGATATACAACCGCGCTTCGGCGCTGCGAGACCACAACCTGCGGGCCGAGACTCTCACCGGAGTCTCCGAGAGCTCTCGGCATTACCGGAAATCTCGAATATATACTACATTATAAATCCGCGCCGGGTACCCGCTCCGTCGGCTCGTAATATATTCATTGGTTCGCGTGGAAACTATAACTTTTTATGCATAATCGCTACTCGAAGACAATAACATATTGTGTACCGCATACTATGTTATTATTATTGTTATCATAATAATAATTATTATTTCTTCGAGTAATTTTACATGGTTTCACGATTCCGTTGCGCTCTTCGGTAAGATATACGGCGAACGATCGAGTTCTCTTTGTCCGAGTGTGAGAACTGCACCTGAAGTGCGAACAGAAGTCGTGCGTTTGTCGAGCGGGCCGGAGAGCCCAGCAGCGAAATATTCTTCCCGAAGCCTTTTTTTTTTTTTTCGTCGATACAAATAGTATATTTGTCTGGCCTTCGGGCACGTATTATTCGCGAGGAGTGATCGATGGTGTTTCGCGTCGAAGCGGCCGCGATAAGAATATATCGACGAGTATTTGATTTTTTATATATATTTTTTTTTCCTCGATGACGATAGGAATGACGGTGCTTTCTGGGTATGTATTGCCGAGGCTGAGCGAACAGCGGGGGGAAGGTGTCGATCACATTCGAGTTTACGTCCCCATCGGATAGCTTCGGAAAGCATCGTGGCCCCCGGGTCTCGATCTCGTCCGCGCACGGCGAGGGAGCTCTCTATCACTCACGGATGTATGTGCAACTCAGTCTCAATTCGCCTCACGTTTGTATATTCTACCTTCTGTTTCTTATTCATCCGGGAGTCGACGGCACGGCGGCGATGTGTATACCTCGGCAGTCCGCTGTATCGGCGCACGGGGGGGGGGGGAAAGAACGAGATAGAATCCGCGTGGGTTTTATGATCGGCGATCGATTATAGAGGACCTACTTATATTGTTAGCGAATAAGCCGTGGCAGTCGCGATCTCTTGGCGCTGTACTCTCGCAGAGCGGCGGCATCATCGCGCAGGCGCGAAGAATTTTCCATGCAGCCCCGGCCCCGGTACACACGCTGCTGTGGCTGCGCGAACCGATCTTAATCAATTGTACATTCCGGGCATCATAAGGCCAAATATAATATTGCGCCAATTCCAAGCCTAGCGAATCAACGTATACTTAATGGTGTGATTTTTTTTTTCAAACCCGAGTCGTCACACTGTTAGTTCGACGTTCGAGTATGCATGTTTTCCTCGCGTTCCGACCTAACCTGAAAACCAACCGGTCTATTGGTGCAGCGAACCAACCCTGATTCCAAGCTTCGAGGGAATGATTTTTTGCCGATATTAAAAAATCAAATGGAATACCAACCGTTGTATGTGTCGGATGGGAGATTGGTTTACGATTGGATTTTCCAAAAACAATCTGATTTCCAACCTGAGCAAAGAGCTATTGGTGTTCTCGGCATTGATAGATAGATTTGTTTATTGCGTGTTCTGGGGCATAAGCTATCTAAGGACAACGTGCCACACGGTACAGAATCATGACATAAGCGTAGCGACTGGCGCAATAATTGTATACAAACCAAAGGAACAACAAATAAAAATATGAAAAGAATATGAAACGAAAGTAACGATTTAATAAAATTATACGAAAAGAAAGGATAACAACGATAAAATAGAATACGCAACTACCAAAATAAAAAAGTCGCAGCAACTGTCGCAGCAATATAGCGAGCGAACTCAAAAAAAGAAACAAAAAACCCCGACGTTAACCGCCGCCGATATCGCGCCTCGTCCCTTCAAACAACAGGTAGGCCCGATTACTACTGTGATATAGTGTCAGGAATTAGGTTGTTTTGGGAAAATCCAACTGTAAACCAACTTTCTATCTGACCCATATAATGTTTAGTATTATGGTTGGTTTTGAAATGTCAACCAAAACCCAACCTCCAGAAGCTTGGAAACAAAGTCGGTTTGGCGCACAAATCGACTCATTGAGTTGGAGTAGATTGTTAGAAAACAACCCAAAGCCAACCCATAGTTTTACGGTTGGTTGCTCCGCTAGGGATTTTATCTCTTTCGTCGGGGTTCGAAATGAGCTGGGGTTAGATTATTTTTTTAAAGAAAATCGCCGAAGGCAATTTATTTATTGCCTCCGGTGATTACAACTCGTATAAGGCGTATCGAGTGTTGTAGCAAAGAATTAAGTTGTGAGAAAGGAGGCAATTTTATTAACAAGAAAATCTGAATACATGGATCTCTGGATCTCTGTCTCTTTAGAATAACAACTGTTGAATAACAAACTACGGTTGCCGTAGCACCAAAAAACAAAAGTCTCAACAGCCACGGCTGATTGCGTGTCTTGCGTGTCTGTCGGTACACTCACTTTCGTCGCTTACCGACTACAGACAACACACGTCAAACTACTTCAATATCGAGGCGGGAGTAAAACAAGCTGCATATCCGCATATCAGCGATCGGAGAAAAAAATACAATCTACCGGACGTAAGGTAACGGCACCGATGTTCGGACACGTCCCAATCTTCGGACACTCCTATGCAGATCTGATTTATTCCGAATTGAAGTATTGAAAATCCATTATGACACTTGTAATCGTAACTGCAAACATTATATGATGCACAGAAAAAAAGTTACACAAGGTTTAAGCCTAAATTATTTTCTATTGTTGAATTCTATTAAAACACCGACGATATAGTGTCCGAAGAATGGTACAAGCGTTACTACATACGCGTCCTAATAATCGGACAGTACGAAAAAGTTAGGTTGGCCAGTTTTCTACGTATCTTATCTTCATTATTGTTTCGCGTGAATATTATTGTTTTCATTGATTTAATTGATAAATCGCAAAGGAATTCTTTTAGTCAATAGTAACAAAAAGTTCGCACATCAGAATTCTCGAAATCTGCGATCGTCCGAAACACTGGGACACGCAGTGTCCGAATATAGGGACGTGCCGAGAAACCGCGTCCGAAGATCGGTACATTTGGGCTCTCTTGATACTTTCTTCCGTAATTAAAAAAATATTTATCCTTTTATAATTAACCGGTGACTTTTGGAAACTAGAAACTATCAGCTTGACATTGGTTTCGGTTATTTCAAGAAAAAAAATGTTCTTGATAAATTAATAACTGCTGGAATCTTAGGCTGCTCTTAACCGTCCGATCATTGGTACCTTTACCTTAACCTCGAAACGATGAGTGGAGAGAAAAAATATGCTCCCCCGGTAATCCGAAAAGCTGCGATTTTCTGTGTCTTCGAACACACAGCTCCGCTTTCCGATCGAATTAACGAATAATCAATGTGCCAGTCGCGTTACGCGAAAAAAAATACACGAGACGAGGCTATCACCGGAATTAAGGAAGCGTTTTATTCGAGCCCTTACCGACCACCGAGAAACGTTCAACATGTCGATAGGTAACCTTAAATTTTTCGTAATAATTCAAGTGTCCCTAAAAATCTTCAAGGCCACATATGCCCAGATATTTATTCGCCTCGCACGGATCCGATAGCAATTCTGGCCCAAAGTCAAACGAAACATTGATAACCACCCAAATAAGAAGAAAAAAAAAATGTCCCGTCCGTCACGAAGACGTTCATGAAGCGGAATGCCGGACGAGTCTTCGAGCAAAAAATAAAAATAAACGTGTTTAAGCGTGATTCTTACGCAGTCCATGCGCCACTCAATGTCACATTGAGATTAGAATGTTTGAGTTCCGTTATAGTTGACTCTCTCTCTTTCTCCCCGCTTGTTTGCACAGATTATCCTCAAGTTCCGCCGGATCTTATCAGTGTAGAGAGAAGAAAAATTTTGTCGCGTAGAGTCCACTTTAGGATCGTCATTGCCTTTCCGCACTTCGGACAAAAACGCATGCGCGCCTTCCTCGGTATATAGGTATGTGACGCAACGAGTTCGCATAGTCTTTGTTACACTCACCTACTACGTAACACACATATATATATGTGTCTATATTTATCGTATATATACATAGTCGAGACCGCGTCTTTGTTCTCTCGGCGTCGAAGTCGATTAGAACTCGATGATAGGTAAAATAACAAGTAACGGGGTCATCCGTGTCACAGTGCGGAGTTTCAACGTGGAACTTCTCCCCGAGACGTACAGAAACGCCAACGTTTGCTCTGGCGCTTGTACACACACACACACACATATATATTCATGTATATACATATATATATGTATCCAGATACGTGGATAGACGGGAGATGCACGTTTCGCACCGGTGCAAGACTTGTGTCAGCTTGGGGGTCTGTTAACAGAGTTTATAAATCAACTCGTAGTCGATGCCATTACCGCGGCAAATGTAAATCGAGATCAGGCCGGCGCGGCACATGTCTGCATGAAGAGCATTGTGAACAATCTCACCTATGCATATTATAGTTCGGTTTATATACCGGGCAGTCGTGCGCTCTTGCTCCGCGGCAAGGACAATCGCTCCTAAGCTCACCGGGATTCATAGCGTGCATCGCCGACGGACACGCGCTCGGTGAGAGAGCATTAAGGCTAAATATCTCTTTGTTTTCTATCGACTTTCCATTAAATTGCCGGCGCAAGTTTGCACCGCTCGGGGAACCCCGTGCAGCTTCTCTGCTGCATTCCCAATCGTTGCATTCTCCCAATTATTTTATAGAGATAAAAAAACGAAATGGAATTCGTGCTCATTTAAAGATTGAACGGAAGAAATTTAATTTTTTAATCGCGAAGACGTGGCCGGATTGTAATAATTAACAATAATTTATTATTTTCGTTGTAATTATTTATTTAATAATCGAACAAATGTTGGGTTAGCAGTTCAAAGATTTTTTTTATTTTTATGCCGAAGATAGCAAAAAAAAAAAAAAAAATACCAGTCTCGGTATTTCTCGTGCCCTCGTAACCTCACGTCCGATTGCCGTCATCCTTTGCGCTACGAATGCGTGTACGATCCGACGTTATAATAATACGCGAGCTCGCGTTGTATTTCGAACTTGAGAAACAGCTCCAAGATAATTTGCCTTTGCGTCGATAGAGGAGTGATTAAAATTGAAAGACCAGATCTGATTATGCACTTACGGGTGCAAGGCGAACCTCCCACGCGAGCGTATATTTATCCGTTTGTTGAATATGTAATTCATTTTGCCGCGGGGCACATTGCACGAGAGACATGTGGAGAGGTATATAACTACACGCGGTCGCCGCGGAATTGATTGTCGTGATTGTCTCCCGTGCGTAAGGATTGTTTCATGGAAGCTGATTTCTTCGTGTTTTGCAATCGATCAATACATCACGTGTTCTTTTATATCTCCATCGTTTACTTATCCTGCGGTTATCGACGTTTCAGTAATGACCCTTTGTTACAACACTGTACCGATAATACCGACAGTGGCTTCTAACAAATTGCAAATGGATATCAGGTGCATTAGACGCCGATGGAATTTCTCTC
The DNA here is from genome assembly GCA_958510785.1 of Exephanes ischioxanthus. Lineage (NCBI taxonomy): Eukaryota > Metazoa > Arthropoda > Insecta > Hymenoptera > Ichneumonidae > Exephanes > Exephanes ischioxanthus. Next base: position 23,455,037 of record OY294017.1, on the reverse strand, counting down.
CGGAGAACATATTTAGGGTAGTCCTTGCGATGCACGCTAGTCAACTGACGGACAATCTCGAAAAGTTCGTAAATCATTAAGTATTTTTATAAATTTATTCTCGATAAATCACAGAGCAAATAAAAAAGCAGTCTTAGATATTTAGTAATACAAAACAAAATCAATTATATTGGAAATAGCAAATTATAAAGTTTGATTTGACTCGGGTTTAACGAGTAACGTCGCTGTTTTGGGAATAAATACTCCATTTAAGTGACAATTACTCTCAAAATGTTCGGTAATGGTATTTAAAAAAAAAATTACATTGAATCGTGAATTTCTAAGAAATCCATAGCACCTTTCATATTGCGCAAAAATTGAGTGTAGATACTTTAATTTTTATTCTGACGTGTTAGTTTGGTTACGTTTTCATAAGAGCCCATGCATAAAACCTCATTTTTTACATTAATTTTTTCGACCGAAATTATTCGGTTACCAATCCTGAAACTTCGTAATCACATTGAAAGGACTTTAACTACAATGTTACAAAAATTGAACGCCGAAAATTCACAAAGGTAGATTCGAAACGACCATCTTAAGAAATACATCGGGCATCAAGAGATTGCAGCCGATAAAAATGTAAAATAAGAATCTCCCTGAAAATTCGCAGTCCCGGCGAACAAAAGGCTTCCACGTGCGGTATGTTAATAGAATTTCGACGCGTCCTCCTAATTAACACGTAAACGATATATCGCCCTCTCTCCGTTGCCCGTCACGATGAAAAAAATATCCACGTTGAGGTTATACACGAGACTCGTGCCGTACGAACCGCCGAAATTCCATCGACGCGCGGGAAGGTCGTGAGAGCCGGGTGTTGGTATTTAATTTGCGTTTAGCGAGAGAGAATCGTTCGCGTGAGAAAGAAAGAGTCAGACGAGTTTCGCCCCGTTTTTTTTTTTTTCTCGTATCTAAACGCACAGTACGGGGAGGATAATGAGCGGGCGCGAGGATGCGGCGACTCGAAGACGTCCACTCGTCTCCCGCAGCGGGTGCGCCTGTGTCTGTGTGTTGCATGTAACTATAAAGGGATCTCCATGGAATCGTGCATTTGACTCGCGCAGGACCTACGGAGCGGAGCGTGTAGTGCCGAGAGTCCCCGCGCGCGCGCTCACATCACATTCTAGGCTATTCCGCATTCTGTTCTCCCACTCTCGATAATATTATACCAATGTCCGGAGCGCACGGGGTTTTGCTCTCGTGTATCTAGAACCTCAAGAACCGCCGCGGCGCAATCGCGCCTCGCTTACACGCACGGGGGCCTCTCCACCGAGGAAAAACTTTGTGCACGTACACGTTGGACCGAGACACGCGCCTCTTCTCTCGCACACAAACACGCACACAGAGAATTCTCATGGATCTCTCTCCCTCTCTTTCTCTCCACCATTCCGCATCTCCGTCCCAGCGTGCCCACCTTCTCGCGCGAGTGCAGCGATACTCGGTTATTAGGCATGCAAACTTTCGATGTGTCGGTAATTTATCGTCCGATTGCAGGTGGGTTAGAGATAAAAACAAAAATCTTTTATATTTCATATTCATATCATACGAATATGGATATAAATTGATATAATAATAGCGGCTTGTTGCGACATCGAATGACGTCGCTTCCGGTCGAAAAATAAGATTTTCGAACCGGAAGTGACTTATTTCCGGTATGACGTCACTTCCGGTTGAAAAAAATGAGATTCCCGTTTCTAATAATTGTACCATACACCGTAGATATGTGCAACTTTTTCACAGCGAGTAGCTACAAATTGAAATTTGTAATTAAATTCCGATTCGATCATTGACCCGGGCGATAACGACATTTAGTCGTATTCAAAAAAATGTATTTTGAGCCGCTTAGATATTTTCTGTATTGCGTCTGAATGCAACCGATGTGCATCGTCGATCCGAGCGTAGATTTCACAGCGTCAGGTATTAGCCGCGCTCCGGCTTGGCGACCTTTCCAGCGTTCCCCATGTCGTCCACTTTTCACACTCTCCACCTCCTCTCTTCAGGTATACATCCATGTATATCGTTCGCTTCTCTCCACCCATATGTGTATACACACTCGACCTCCGACCGAGTCTATATCTCTCTCAGTTGCGCCAGCCGATCGTCAGAATCCCAATACCGATTCCTCTAATGCTTCCCCGCGATATTCTACCTGCTGGAAGTAACTACTCGTATATCTCGTTTCCGAACCGCCCTGTCGGAACTCGAGCGCGTAATAAAATGTTGAATTCAATGAACACACGCCGATAAGGAAGGTGCCTCGACGCCGGTCAAAAATCGTTGCGAGAAAATAATCCCTCATCGTCGCCGCCTCGGATCGACGTGAAATCCCGTTACTTGGATTCCAATCGTACGGTCAAACGTCTCCCACGCATCGTATCCATAAGCCTACCGAGTTGCGTTGTACCTACGCGGAAACATATACGATACACGTGTACAGAGCTGCATACGTACGTAAAAGGTTCTAAACTCTCGTCGCCCGGTTACCGAGCATCGATTTCGCGCCGGAAGTACGGATGAGTGAGTTTCAACGCGACACTCACACAATGACGAAACAGCGTCGTTTCGCATCGTCAAAATATCCGGCCGCATCGTTATCGTCCGCGTACATTTGTCGCAGGATACATAAATCCAATGATTTATCGTTTAGATTTATTATCACTTACAGTAATATTTTTGCCCGGTAAAATAATCCAAGCGATTGGAAAATCATCCTAGGAGGAATCCCGAGATGACGACGGCCGTAGACTCGTTCATTGCTAAGCGAGAGAGAGCTCTCCCCGACTCGGACTCTCGCAGGTAACCGTTATATCGCTTCTCTTCTACATGCCCCGGCGCACGGCTTGTAACCTCGTGCGTATATATATATATGTATATATATGTATATGCTTTACAGTAGACGACGCGCGTTTTAACACATAGCCTGAATTAATCGTAGCTCTCTTTCGCGCCACGAGTGTACCGACTATAATATCCGTGCGCGATTGCTCTCGAGAGATATCGTGACGAAAAAAAATATATATGTATAGGTATGTGTGTGTATATATACGGTAGAACCTCGATTATCCGAAACGATTGGGACCGGAGCTCGTTCGGATTAACGAAAATTCGGATAACAGAGCAGTGAAGCTGTGCGTATATAGCGATATAGCGCGATACATATCGAAAAATGTACAGTACCCATATATTTTTAAATAATTATGATATATATTTGAGGAACAACCCAAATAGACATGTGACGGCACGGGATGTACTCGGTGCTAGCACGGGTACATACGTCGTGCCGGCACAATGCAGAGATGTACGTCCGCATGTGACGATATTGTGACGGCACGGCATTTGTATACCAAAAGCTGCTTGCACAGTTCCAGCTTGGCGTGGAGCTCCACCATCCTGACCTGAAGCCCCACAGTGAGCTGGAACTGTGCAAGCAGGTTTTCGTATCAAAACGCCGTGCCGTCACAATATCGTCACATGCGGACGTACTTGACGGCATTGTGCCGGCACGGCGTGACGAACGGCACGTTTTTCTATCTGGGAACGTGATACATATATTTTTATGATATTCAACGGTAACTTCAAACCTTCATTACGAAATTCACAGTTTTTTCGCAGCCAAATTTTTTTTAATGTCGGAGATCGTTGACTTCCAAACATCATACGAGCGCGCTAAGAACGTGCTGGTCTCTCCCTTATCGAGTTTCGAAAAGGGTTTCTAATTTATTTTATTTTTTCCACCGTAAGCACATTATGTTTACGCTCAGAAGTCGGAGGACCGGACGTTGAATCCATGACGCACTGAACTACGAAGAACAGTGGAATAACGAAAATAAATTTTGAACACGTGTGTATTTGCACGGGTGAGAAATTAATAAATACAGCGCATACGGCTCACGTGCATTTACGGTAGTGCTGTGTAACTCTATGCGAGCTCGAGCGTTCTTGAATTGGCTTGTTGTTTGTAACCCACAAAGGTGTATTGTCGGCAACAATGTTAGGATACGAGAATCTCGCGCTATAGTTCGGATAGTAGAAACTTTATCCGAACCAGCGGCGGTTCGGATAACAGAGGGTTCGGATAATCGAGGTTCTACTGTAGATGCATTTTTTTTTACAAAGCTGATGCAATATATGTGTGTGAGTATATATATATATATATATATATCGCCGAAGCTTTGTCAACGTCGATGTTCTTTTCTAAAACGCGAATAGGATGAGTCTTACGGAGTTGAAAAATTCACGGGAGCTCCCGGTAAGATTCGAGCCGTAGATTGGATATGTCGCTGCGATGATCCGGCTTCCAGTCTCCCGTCAATATAAACTATAATGACGAGCTGCCGTTGCCGCACGAGAGTTTCTCGGAATATCCTTGGCGTTTGAATAATGACGATATATTACGAAAATCGTAGGGTCACTCAAAAAGTACACCGGAGAGATTTTTTTTTTTTTTTTTTTTTTTTGAGAGACCGACCGACCGAACACCTGTGGGGGGTTCGTCGACGAGGAAGGCACAACATGATTAGTCAAGTTAGCGTTAGGCGCGGGGCGTGATTCCTCTCGACGGGGCACACCGAGAGGGGACGCGAACGTCTCGAGGGGGATCGTCGAATTCGTGAAACACAATAATGGAACTCGTGAGGGAGGATTATGCCGATTTTCAATGGTACAATGGAAAAAAAAGATGACTCGGAAAATTGTCGAACGAGCATCGATCGTACGGGAGATCGGAGATTTCGTAACTAACCGAGGCGTCGCGTTTCGAGAAATTATTTAAATAAATAAAAATTTATTAAAAATTGATCAAATATATTTTTTCTTCGTTTATATAAAAAAAAAAATCGTAGTTAAACTGGCCTTCGTTAGCGCGGGGTGGGAAATACCCCGAACAAAAAATGTCCAATTGTCTCGAGAGGGTCTTCTCGTTTCTTCGATCTCGCCAATCATCAGTGTGACGGAGAAAAGATTCCCAAAATGAAATTTTCACGAAATCAAAGACGAATGAAAATTTACTAAAAAATGATAAACTATTTATTTCTTAATTTACAAAAAAAAAAAATCGTCATTAAACTGGCATAGCGCTTGGCTTGGGTACGAGATACCTCAAACAAGAAATTTTCAAGCGCCTCGGGAGGAACGTCTCGTTGCTTCGATGCCGCCAATCCGTGAGACGGAGAAAAAAATGCCCACAATCAAATTTTCACGAAATCAAAGCCAAATACAAATTTACTAAATAATGATCAAATATTTATTTCATGATTTACAAAAAAAAAAAAAAATGGTCGGTAAACTGGCCTTGGTTAGCGCTAGGCTTGGGTACGAGATACCCCAAACAAGAAATTTTCAATCGCCTCGGGAGGATCGTCTCGTTGCTTCGATCCCGCCAATCAGTGTGACGGAGAAAAAATTCCCAAAATCAAATTTTCACGAAATCAAAGACGAATGAAAATTGACTAAAAAATGATAAACTATTTATTTCTTAATTTACAAAAAAATAAAATCAAATTGTCATTAAACTGGCATAGCGCTTGGCTTGGGTACGAGATACCTCAAACAAGAAATTTTCAATCGCCTCGGGAGGATCGTCTCGTTGCTTCGATCCCGCCAATCAGTGTGACGGAGAGGGGGAGGGGAAATAAAGGGTACATATATCTTGTCCCACCGATGTCCCCCGTCGCTATAAACCGTCTCGAGTTTCAAAGGCCTCACCCCCGAAAGTATAACTATAATACGGCCGCAAGTGCGCTATCAGGGTGGTATATAGACTGGCGGGACCCCGGAGGCCGCAACATAACTCGCTTGTGGTTTTAAGAATGGCCAGCTAATGGGGGGGCTAAAAGAGCAAGAGGCAGAGGAAAAGGAATAAGGGAGAACGTTGAAACGGTCAGTTCTCTGTGTGCCGAGGAGAGCCACGAAATTAGTGACCACAAATCAACGACAATACGGGGCTCTATCGAGCCTTTGTAGCTCCGGTGTGGTCGGAACCCGGCGGAGCCCGACTGACCCACAGCTCTACGATCTATCTATATGGGACTCCGAGGGCGTAGTCCGGCTCACTCTAGCCTGGTCTAGCTCCGACCGCTCGCCGAAGGACCATTGACAAAAATAATCACTTTACGCCTCTGGAGAATCGTTCACGACACCTAAATCTTCGCTCTTTTTCCCTCTTCCTTCCTACTTGGGTTGCGTTATTTACGTCACCTTCAAATTTTCCCTACGACACTTCGAAGCCGACGATGATCTTGGAATTCTTGGGCGATGGAAAATTATTTCCCAAAAATTGAGTAAAAAAATAAAATAAAAAGTTGAAAATTAAATTTTTCATGTGGCTTCCTCCTAAAAGTTGAAAATTGAAATTTTCATATGGCTTCCTCATATAAGTTGCAAATTGAAATGTTCATGTGGCTTTCTCATAAAAGCTGCAAATTGAAATTTTCATATGGCCTTCTCATAATGTTCCTTTATTTGCGAAGCTTCTTCTATGAAGAAGCATTTACTGTATTGTTGGCTTCCTCATAGAGGAAGCTTCGCAAATAAAGGAACATTATGAGAAGGCCATATGAAAACTTCAATTTGCAGCTTTTATGAGAAAGCCACATGAAAATTTCAATTTGCAACTTATATGAGGAAGCCATATGAAAAATTTAATTTTCAACTTGTTTTAACGTCACCGTAGTCTTTGCCTTTTATGCAAAACGACTGGCCGATTCAGGTTCAGCGCGAAAAAATACACCGATGTCTTCGTTTTGTTAGATCCGTGCACGTACTTCAATTAACGAAAATACAGGGTTTTGGAAAAAGATTTTTTTTTTATTATTAAGTCATTTATCCAATATTCACCGTTTGGTGGCCACACGTCTAATGTATTTTTTCCCCACCGATGACGAGTCTCCGAATTATTTTACTCCTAGGGCGACACTTGATACATAAACTCGTGTCGGACAAAAAATACAACTTTGTCAAAAAAACAAAAAAATTCAAAATCTCATAAAACTTAAACGATTAGAACAATTTTCGCCAAATTTAATACCAAACATTGTACAGTATTAGTCCATTCCCGTTTCAAATTTAAGATCGATACCTCCAAGTTTACTCAAATTAGACCATTTTTAGTCATTTTTCAAAAAACTCAAAAAAATCAAAATCCCATATAATCTTACCACTTTGATGGATTTTGACCAAATTCAATACCAAAGGTCTTTGATCAAAATAGTATATTTATGTGTAGTTTTAGGACGATTGCTTCAAATTTACGCAAGTTAGAGCTACCACAGAGAATTTCCGAAAAATTGAAAATCGCATAAAATCTCCATTTGGGCCTCAATGTTCACGAAAATAGCACTGAACGAAGCGACGTGATCGCTCTACTAGTGTACCAAATTTCAACTCGCTGCCTATAGACACACACATACATCCGGACGCCAGCTAAAAATCATATTTCTCGACGTTTTAGACTATTTTAAGTATTCTGACATTAAAATCTTAATTTTTTTTTTTTTTTACGAAAACAAAGCTTCCTCTATGAGGAAGCAAAATGTATAGAATTTTTTTTTTCTTCAGATAAGAAACAGGTATGATGAGCAAACGAGGGATCCAGCGCGATACCGTCTCTTTGAATATCCGAAAACATCAAGCCCGAAGATTTTTTTTTTGTCCGACAATCCGTATCATCGCGGAGACGAGCACCGATCGACGAAACCGCTTTATTACGTCCGGCTCTTTCAAGTTCCACGAGGAAGACGCTTCTGTCGGGATTCGAGAAACCGTCAGTCAGATACGCGTCTCGGGGGCATTAGCGTCCCGCTGCGCGTCATCACCCCGAGGACCCAAGGAGAGATTTTGTCTCGGCGACGAGCAAGGGGACACGCTTTAAGAACGGCGAAATCGTAGATGCTACCTGTATAGATAAATCGAGGCACAAAAATCAAAAGGGCGTAACTCCACCGTTACAGCACGCGAGTTACGGCCCTTTTAATTCTCACTCGTCGTATTTATATATATAGTTGACTGACCGAGATGTTCTGTTGTGATGCGAGCGAAGTGACTCGTGATAAATACCTAAAGTTGATCCTCTCCCCGGGTTTTTAGGTCTCCACTGATTGGGACTCGAGAGCGAGCGCGCATGCGCGCGCGAGAGAGGCTACCGACTAATCCGTCCGCTATCTTCTTGTACGACCGTTCCACCGGGCATAATTGTCTTATTGTAAACCTGCTCGAGAGCAAGAAAGAGAACGTCCCATTGGGCCGGACGTTGCTCGTGTGTGCTCGCCATCGCGAGAGCCTTATAAACAGATTACCGGGACACCCCGTCGGCCTTCTGGGACTTCTGAATCCTTTTTTTTTTCTCGGATCTATACCCGATCGTCTCTCGAAGTGTCGATATATATTTCTCGAAATTGAAAGAGGGAGTGAGAGAGTGTCGGTTCGGGTTGTACGAGAGATAGAATTTTTAAGATGCGATTAGATTCGACTCTCCGTGTCCCCTCGAAGCGTTATGCGTATATGCCTTCGTATCTCGCGCGCACGCGCGGAATGCTTGATGCCTCGATGCGTAGGCGTAGGCACTCGAGTTGCGAAGCGGGACGGGGAGAGGTGAGGCAAAACGAAAGGTGTGCAGTCCCCGGTCACTGGCAATGAATAGCCTATGAGGGACATTGGATGGACGGAGAAACCGTCTATGCCGATGACTGTAACGAGACTCAGTCGAGAAGCGAGGCTTCAGACTCTTCCGAACAATGTAAAGGAGTCGCCGTTCCTCGGGTTATATTTCGAAAGCATAATTTAGCTTGCCGTATAAATTCCTCAAGCTCTCAGTGTCATTATTCACATCAAAGAAGAAATTGTTTCTGGCAATGTAGTCACTGCAAACAATTTCTACTTAGTGGAGGATCGCATGAATTTTTTTTTTTTTTTTTCTTTTTCTTTTGAGGATCAAAGTTGAATTTCTATAAAGAAACTTCGGACTACATACTTCAATGTATTTTATTTCACTCCGTGGGAAAGAGGACGTTTTGCGCACGCGTCGCGTGCGTTAAACCCCCACTTTCACACCTGGTGAAATAAAATTTTGTACGACACTTGAGCGATAAACGTTTTCTTAACTCGCGTGATTGCAACACTTGCTTCCTGCAAATTCACACTCGTCAGGAATTAGTGTATTATGCCACAAGGGAGGAAAGTGGGTTTTTTTCACCGACTGTGAAGTTTGATTGCCCGAACGAAGCGATGCCAGAAATTCACACGAGGTGAAAATGCACTTCCTCCCTTATGGCATACGATATATTTTTGCGATGTCGTTAAAATAACCACATTTCTTACGTCGCAAAATCGTCATCTTCGCCAATGACTATTACTCACCCGGGGGTAATAGAGCTTCCAGCGGGAGTAATAAAATTGTACCGCGCATGCGCACATGTCAATAATGATCATCGGTCTATAATAGGCTATTTTTCGCCCGTATTGCACCCAAGGAATGTGGTTATTTTAGCGCAATCGGAAAAAAAAGGTTTATCGCGCCACTACCGTCATGTACTAATTATCGCTCGGAGCGCGAATCCGATGCCAATTCTGGCCCGAATTCTACCGTACGATCGATAATCGACAAATCCTCGAAAGTTCCTCCTGATAATAATAAATTAGCTGAAAATGCCAATTCTGGCCCGAATTCCACCGTACGATCGATAATCGACAAATCCTCGAAAGTTCCTCCTGATAATGATAAATTAGCTGAAAATGCCAATTCTGGGCCGAATTCCACCGTGCGATCGATAATCGACAAATCCTCGAAAGTTCCTCCTGATAATGATAAATTAGCTGAAAATGCCAATTCTGGCCCGAATTCCACCGTACGATCGATAATAGACAAATCCTCGAAAGTTCCTCCTGATAATGATAAATTAGCTGAAAATGCCAATTCTGGCCCGAATTCCACCGTACGATCGATAATCGACAAATCCTCGAAAGTTCCTCCTGATAATGATAAATTAGCTGAAAATGCCAATTCTGGCCCGAATTCCACCGTACGATCGATAATCGACAAATCCTCGAAAGTTCCTCCTGATAATGATAAATTAGCTGAAAACGCCAATTCTGGCCCGAATTCCACCGTACGATCGATAATCGACAAATCCTCGAAAGTTCCTCCCGATAATGATAAATTAGCTGAAAATGCACTGTTCTTGGGTGGCCAATGGCCGGAACCCCTTAGTTTGCCCGACGTCGACGACGTTGCCCGAAGGCTGGCAAGTATGCCGTGCGCCGACGATGATTCCGCTGAGAGCGCGGGAGAGCGACGGCGATGGAGGACGTCCGTATGCGAAAAGTCTCGGGGCACGCTTATCCTCGCACAGAAGAAGCCTTCCCGGTCCGAACTGAGAAACGAGCGAGTGAGTGAGCCGAGTTCCGTCGAGCATGTTCCCTGATGGGGTCATCAGCGCGAATTAACATACTGGGTGGACTCGTACGGTATAGCCTGGGACGCGTATATATAAGTACTGGCTTCGGCGAAGAAATGAGAAGAAGAAGAAGAAGTCGAGGAGAGGCAAAGTAGACGAGAGAGAGAGAGGCCGCATCGGGATGAGCCCGACACGTATCCAGTCTGACTCAGAGGAGCTAGACGAGGTTTCTATTCTCTTGGCACATCGACGTGCCGTAAAGAAGAAGAAGAAACACACGAGGCTCGGATAATAATTCACTCGTTTGCGCATGCGCGTCTCACCGCTCCGAAGAATTTATAGCGCGCACGGAGGATTTCTTCGGTTCCTCCGAGCCTGCGAACTACAAACGAATGGAAAATATACACGCACGAGTTGCTCGGGGGGGTCAACAGTGCCAAAGACGCGTGTCCGAGTGTCTCGTCAATCCGCGGAGGCTCCTAGACAGCGCCGGCTCCGAGTACCCGATGATTTTACACCGGCTGCAAGATTATCAATTACTATCGCGTAAAGCACAACCGCGCGCGGTATCTTCAAACGAGGCTCTCTACCGCAGCGTCTAATATCAGACGATTTCTACAGCTTCATTAGTATTTGCCCTCGCGAGTCTCATTGTCACGCTTACCGTGTCTCTTTAACGGTGTAGGAAATCCACGGGAAATTACTTCCTCTGTGACTCGATGCCGGGAGAGGCTCGTCAAGAATCGTAAAACCCGTCAAAGTCATATATTCGTAATTTTTTTTTTCTTCTCTCTTCTTTTCTTCTTTTTTCGTATTGTAGATCTACAAGTATGGGGGAGAGGGGGGGGGGGGGAGGAAGGTATTCAAACAGGGATTACGTGTACAACGGACGGGACGGGACGGGACGGGACGAGAGCCCGAGTGTCTCATTTGCCGCGCTGGCTTCTTACGGCTGCTCGTTAACGATTGTTATAGGCTGTTTGGCGAGCGAGAATCCCTTCCGGCAGAGAAATTCCATTGCCACGCTCTCGGAGCAACCGTGAAAGATATACATCCGAGGCTTCGATCGGTCATAAGTGTATTATACACATGACGAAAGGATGGGACGCCGGGCGCGGAGTCCCCGCTCGCACAGCCGAGGAAGATACACGATCGGATCTCATTACCGCGAGAATATCGTAATCCTATTCGGTAACCGGGCTCGAAGATTTAAAAAGAAGAGAAACAAATAATCGACTCGCAACATTCGGGTGGGATTTGTACGCTCGCTCGTACGGAGCTCATATTTTTCGACACGCATCTCGGAATATATAACGAGCTGTACATCACGCCCGGACGGGGACGGAGCTCGAGAGGAATCAGCGCTCGAGCGGCCGGAAAGCTCGCTTCAGATAACTCGAGCCGATTGAATAAAATCCGGCGAACAAAAAAAAAAAAAAACTGCTCAGCTAACCGAACGGTAAAATCCCGAGCGATGGAGTCTTTTAAATAACATTTATTTATAATTTTGCCTACACCCGATAAAACGCTAATATCTCGTTTACACTTTGCGCGCAGCGTCGGGCTCGTTTATAGTGTCGAAGGAAAAAAAAAATGAAAAAAGGATTTAAAAAAAAAAGCAATCGGAAGGGTTGAGAGTCTGTAGATCAGGATTTGGACAGTGGTAAAGGGGGGGGCATTAGGCAGAACGAATGGTCGCGAAGAAAGTCAAAGAGGAGAAATAAAAACTAAAGCGAGACGAGGAGGAATCGCAAGGAACGAAATCAGAACCGAATGGCGTTCTCTGTCCCAGGTGGCACGAGAGGAGAACGCGGAGGCGAAAGAGAACGAGAACCCAGTGGCGAGATTCCAAACTGGCGCACGAGAGAACGAGACGAGCGGATTCTCTCTACGTTACATATATATATATATACATATATACATACATGTACACACGCAAGCGGGGCTCGCGCCAGGACCAACAAGGGAGCTGATTTATAACGGCCATTCATTCTAATCGTCCTGCATCTTACCAGTCCTCGCTGTCTACCGTAGTTGCACTTTTTAAGATAGCAACAGCAGCATCGGGCAGCATCCGAACCGAGCCGGGGCCGCTTCTGCCGGAGGACCGTGGCTAATTGACTATAAAAACGTGAATATTTGGTCGCACCCATAAACCATTTAATTAACAAGTTCGAAGGAACTTCGAACGTGAGATGCGTGCTGCGGTGCGCAGGACACGACGAAAGACGAGAGCAAAAAAAAAAAAAAAGAAATTAAATAAAATTAAATGCTCGGAGTGTGTTAAAGCTCGAGGGATAGGGATAAATCTCCCGATCTTCCCTGAGCGAACCGATCGCGTCCTCGGCTATTACCTGACACCTTCGGCTCGATCGCCTTTCATCAATTTATCGTTAACGCAAATTCGACGGGAATTAAGGCAGCGAATTCGATTCAGGGACCGCGAGGATATATGGGGTGAGGAGCGGGGTAAATCGGACTAGTTTTACGATTTTTTTTCTTTTTTTTTTTCGTCGCACGTGAAATCGAGATTCTCGTCTCGGATGAGCGACACCGTTTTGCCCCAAACTCCCATCGATTAATAGGCTCAGGTCATTAACGAACTAATGCAGTACAACCAGAAAAAAAATTATTTGACGGTCACCGTTTATTTCGTTCAAGTAAAATATTTATTTGATTTATATAAATATTTATTTAAATTAAGTAAATAGTTACTTAAATGAAATAAATATTTATTTAAATCAAATAAATATTTTACTTGAAGCAAATAAACGGTGGTCGTCAAATAAATTATTTTTCTGGGTGTAAATTGGGGAAAAAAAATATTTTTTTTTCACTTTTTTTGTCGTTACCGCAATCGAGAAAAAAAATGCCTTTGGAGCTTTTTGGGAGCACCGAAGGGAAGACGAATCGGCGAAGAAATTCGCGCACGTCGCGCATAGATCTCGGCTCCGCGGAAGATCCGAGAACCAGAGAAGGTGAAGAGGAGGAACCGCGCCGGTTCTGGGATTGCGGCATGTAGCGAACGCGCGAGTAACTAAATCAAATGTCATCATCAGAGTCTTAGTTATGAGGCCGTGGAAGCTCTTCTTCTTCCGCGCCCGTTCTCTCGTGTTCGCCGACGGCGTAGCGGCCCGCGGTGACCCGCTGGGCCTTCGGGTGGTCCACCTTTAGTCGGCCGGTGAACAGAGGGACCTTACGACCGACGGTCAAACGTCCGGGCTATTATAAAGTCCCGGCTAACATTAAAATTGAATGCCACGCGAGCCCGATTTTTTACACGGCGCGTGCGCGCGCCCAACTTTTTCGACGTAAAATATCACACTACCCTCGTCGCTCAGCTAACTCGAACTGACTCGAAGAATAGCTTCACGATGAGTTAGTATTTATATCTCCTCGCAGTTATCAAATTCGCTTAGAAAATCGCTAACGGAAAGCGAGATTAATTTTTTATTATTCTTTTCATTTCATGTATTAATTGATTAAGTACAAACTATTTTACATACATTCAATTTTTGGCCGCAGAACCTTTTAAGTTAGTATTTACATCTCCTCGCAGTTAACAAATTCGCTTAGAAAATCGCTAACGGAAAGCGAGAATAATTTTTTATTATTCTTTTCATTTCATGTATTAATTGATTAAGTACAAACTATTTTACATATATTCAATTTTTTGCCGCAGAACCTTTTAAGTTAGTATTTACATCTCCTCGTAGTTGTCAAATTCGCTTAGAAAATCGCTAACGGAAAGCGAGATGAATTTTTTATCATTCTTTTCATTTCATATATTAATTGATTAAGTACAAATTATTTTACATATATTCAATTTTTTGCCGCAGAACCTTTTAAGTTAGTATTTACATCTCGTAGTTGTCAAAGTCGCTTAGAAAATCGCTAACGGAAAGCGAGATTAATTTTTTATTAATCTTTTCATTTCATTTATTAATTGATTAAGTACAAACTATTTTACATATATTCAATTTTTTGCCCAGAACCTTTTAAGTTAGTATTTACATCTGGTAGTTGTCAAAGTCGCTTAGAAAATCGCTAACGGAAAGCGAGATTAATTTTTTATTAATCTTTTCATTTCATTTATTAATTGATTAAGTACAAACTAGAAGAATAGAATAGAATTTTATTTCCACTGTATGGCTTTCGCCTTTTACACAACCCGCCTCTCCACTTCTTACATGCTAATACAATAATTTTCTTTAGACAGAAACTTAAACTTAAACTCTCAATAAACATTCCTTCCCAACATCCGGTATCCGCCGCTTTATCACATCTCCGAGAAATAACACACTTCCATGACTTTACATCTTTGGCACTCGTGTCTTACAAACTACCGGTATTGATGCGTTTCGTATACCCATTCATAGGGGAGAGCGGGGCAAAATGGCACACCGGGGCAAAACGGGATAATGAGACAAAACGCAATTCTCCAATAACTTTGAAACTGTGGCGATGGTGGTGCGTGAGGCAAAACAGTTTAAAAAATCCGGATGTATCGTTAGGACAAAATTGGGTATCCAAAAATTATTGGAGAATTGAGTTTTGCTCTCACAGTTCCGTTTTGCCCCGCTGTGCCATTTTGCCCCGGTCTCCCCTATATTCTACCCCAACCTCACAACACTCATCTTTCTGCTTTACCTCCCCCCTTGCTTATTTATTCTCCTCTTTCCCCCTCCGCTCGGTTTACCTCGGTTGATTAAGTACAAACTATTTTACATAGATTAAATTTTTGTACGCAGAAGCTTTTAAACTCGTACGCGGATACCATTCGTATGTTTTTTTACATATCTTAGATCTTCAGGTACAAATCTCGCAGGGTTGATGGAGTGAAACATCATACATATAATTTCTTACACAAATAACGATCCATATAACAATTCAGTCTAGGCTTTAAGGCATTGCATACATTAATTTCTCCGAATGCATTCACAATATGTTCATGAAAGAAATTCCGCAATACTTTCTTCCGTAGCTCCTCGTAGCCATTCAATTGCGGTGTTTAGGCTGCTTATTGCATCTGTGTGTACCAGTTCTCTATTTTCCGACGGTAATGCATTGAGAATTCTAGGCGCTGCATAATCATGACACTTTCTTCTAATCGCTGGCATTCTTCTTGGTAAGGATCGGGAAGAGCGGGGCAAAATGGGACAGTGGGGCAAAACGGGACAATGAGGGTCAAACTCAATTTTCCAACCATTTTTAGACGCCCCACTTTGTCCCAACGATACATCCGGATTTTCAACCCCGTTTTGCCCTGCGGACCACAATCGTCATCATACACAAGTTATTGGAAAAATGGACTTATTGGAAAAATGGACTGTCTCATTATCCCGTTTTGCCCCGCTGTGCCATTTTGCCCCGCTCTCCCCTACTCTACTCAACGCATTTCTTCTGACCTCTCTTCTATTCTCAACAAAAAAACATAATCAATTTTTTATATAGTATTTTAATACCAGACAGTAATATGTCCTTCTCACGTCTAACTCCTCACTAATATTATAAAGCTGTTCTGTCGGAAATCTTCTATTCTTTTTATACATAACTTTTAAGACTAATGATCCTTAATTATTTTCAAAATACAAAAAATTTGTATGCAAAATTATTCTCATTTTCTATGCGCGAAATAGTTAAAGATCACATAATCGACCAGGAGAGTCCATAGTTCACCAACAGGATTCTTGACTCTCACCCCGACGCGATTTTCTCAAGCCCCCTCGCGAGGATCATTTTCTACAATTCCACGACACATCGTTCCTAATGCCATTTTGTCCCGTTACGGTAAATTATCGTGCACTCGCATTACGACATTGTAGTACCTCGGGAGGCAGTGTAATGAATGGTTTGTACCCGCGAAAGACGTGTCACGCGAATTTAAGTATAGCGATGATAACATACGCTCCCTCGCGCACGGACACACAAACATACATACATAGATACACTTGCGAGGAATCTAAAAAAAAAAAAAAATAATAATTCTCGACGAATTCATTCGGCATCCGAACGCTCAGCGGGTGCTGCTTACACTCTCGCCACTATCCGCCTTTCGTTCTTTCCGCGCGAGGGGGCGGCGTCGGAATATTGGGTATAGAGGATCGCGAGCTATCCTCGAGTTTGTCGGTGACGAGGGTGGTGAAAGGGCCGACGGAACGCGCACATACACACACAAGCGACTCGCTAAGGTATACATCTATATATATATATCTATAGACACAGATAAATATACAGAAGTATACAGGTATAGAGGGGAGTTCGTGCGGCCGCCGGGGATGAGTTTGCACCGTGGACAGCCGGCACGCGAGGTCGGGCAGCGCGCCGGGCCGGAGGAGCCGGAGGGTGAGGCACCATCAGTCCATTTAATTAATTAAAAGTGCATTAGCGGGACCAACGGAGAGGGAGAGAGGAGGGTATATAGAACACATCGGAGTCAGGTCGCCGGGTCTTTGGGGGTATTAGATATGTTAACGGGTGTTAGACCCTCTAACCGGAACAGGTCGGCACGAGACACGTCGCTGTCCCCTCGGAGGATCTCGGAACATCTTTTTTTTTTCATTCACCCCACGATGTATATACTCCCGCTCAATTACTTTCGTCAGCACATTTTCCCGTAACTTATGATTTAGTCGCTTGTGTGTGTGGACGGCGGGGTCAAGCGGCGTGTGGGTGGTAACTCCCTCAGCGCAGCGTCGTACATATGTATATAAATATATGTATATTATATATATGTTGTGTATTGACTATGTGACTTTCATTCTCACGACTACCTTCCCGAGGCGCCATGAAAACGTCGATTACCGGCTGCACGTGAATATGTTGCTACAGAGGATAATAGCTGCAGAAGAGCGTTTAATCAACGCCCGAGTTATTATGTATATACAGCGATGTCGGTTCGATAAATCATCGATTTATGTTAAGATCGACAATTTTTTATTTACCTCAAACCGAGAGCGGCGGATGCGCTGTTGGCGCACACGGCTCCGGTGGTCTCATTTCGGCAGCTTACCGAACGTTGATAATGCTGTTGTTCGCAACATTTCAACGCAAGACGAACGTTGGTCAGTTAGACAAATGAGGACTGGCTATGTTGCACCCCAAGCATTTATGCACTGTGACCGCATTGGCGTAATCCAGAATGCTGATAATGTCCCGATCCTCTACCACTGGAGAAGGAATAAAGCCAACAAGCGTATATCGCTACACCCTGATCATTACGAGACGAATCCAGAATTATTTAGGTGCTCCACGGTCATACCGACTCGTGACTTTACCGACTTTCACAGATTAAACTTCAGAAAATACAATTGGCTAAATATCAACTGCCCACACTTACACGCTCTTGCAGGCCGTAAGCGCGAGCTGGAGCAGCGCGCGCGGGATCGTCGACGCGCGCATAACAATAATTAGTGCTCAAGTAGTGTCTAGAGCGAAATTTGGATTGTATTCACTCTTGTAAATATGCAAATAGTTCCTTAGTTATAAGTAGTTATGTAGTTTTAAACACTTCGGTCGCTAAGAGAAATTGCTGGGGTTTTTTTTTCCATGCTTTTTAAGCCTTCTCCTTGTTTTTCCCCATGCCTTACTGTGTGTTACCCGAGCACCTGTTCTTTTTGATTAACTGTTATAATAGTTATTATTGCAAATGAAATATGTATTTTTTGTTGAATGATTTTTAAGAATTTTCGTACATGAGAGCTGCAGTGAAGCAGCCAGGCGTACAATAAGGCCGATTTATTTTTATTTATTTTCCTCGCGCAGATTGTATGGATTTTTCTTTTCAAAGTTTATTGTAACCATGAAACACGTTATGTATTGGCACTCACAATAAAACTCTTAAAAAAAAAAAAAAAAAACAAAGCTCCGGTGGTCTCCAAAGTCAAGCAAGATCGTTCGCGGTCAGTGCTTGGATGGGTGACCGCTTAGGCCGTGCGCTAGCTGGCGCATCGACCGTTGAGCGGGAGGCGCTTTCTTCTGAGACTTTCGTGTTTCTGCACTTTACTCAAAGTGCAACAATATCGGAGGATCAGTAGAATATGGCCGTCTGTACCGGCACGGGTTTTCCGTAGTTTCCCCGTGTTCCCGGCAAATGCGATGCAGTGTAGCTAAGTCGGCTGCGGACGCACTGGAAGTTAGGTAGCTTAGCTGAGTGCGGGTAGGCAGTGCTAGGGGGGAATCGGGATGGGGTTCCGTAAAAACCCAGAAGGGTACACGGTGGAAAAATGGAACAAATATTTACCTCAACCTTCAACGAAATTAATTGTCGCTGTTGAACAATACTCTTGCAAAAATTCGAATCGGAGCGACAATAATAATAACAATTGCAATGGAAAATATCTGTTTCTGCTGGATACAATCCGCAAAGGAAATAATACTCGCAGCACGTGAAAAAACGGTTAGCGAAAGAATGTACAAAATCATTGGATAGATGTAATCATGCTATCTAATTATTTCAGTTTTTTTAAAATCGAATACTCGAGCGTGTTGCGTGTCAGCGAGATCGAGCTCTCTCGCTCCCGTATACCCGATAGAATCAGAACACCAGGTGCAAATTACAAGGGAGTTTGAAAAAAAAAAAAAAAAAAAATACCGCGTGCTTAGAACGCGGTCGGGGATGATGAGGTAACGAGTCCCACAAGCGCAGCTGACTCCTTCGCCCGGCACCTCCGTCTATCTCCTCCGCGCGACTCCACCTAATAACTCGTGATCTCGTGTTATATATATTGTTACACCGTCGGTAATCAACGTTAATGCACTTCGCTCATCGTGCCGAGCGTTAACTGGCTTTCGGTATATTATACTTTTGTGCTACCCCCGGCGGAGCGATCTTCGGTAACTTTTCAATGACTCACAACTTTTAGTCCACCCCCGTGCCGAGCAGCAGCTTTCCGATCTGATATCGGGACAGCGACTCGTCATTATCGATAACTATAAATAATCACGCTTCGGAGACAGCTGGATTTTACGGACGGAAACACAAGAGGAAGAACGCACGGAGGAGTTCGTGGCGCGGAATAGCTTCTCGGCTCGGTTTGGTGTTGTAAGTTTTGCGTTCCAAAATGAACTTCTATCTAAATTTTAGCTAAATTTCGAAGGCAATTTGTATCCCAATACGCAATGAAGGTAAATTACCAGAAAGGATGCATTCGAAAGAATTTTAACAGAATTTTAACAGAATTTTAACAGAATTTTAACAGAATTTTAACAGAATTTTAACAGAATTTTAACAGAATTTTAACAGAATTTTAACAGAATTTTAACAGAATTTTAACAGAATTTTAACAGAATTTTAACAGAATTTTAACAGAATTTTAACAGAATTTTAACAGAATTTTAACAGAATTTTAACAGAATTTTAACAGAATTTTAACAGAATTTTAACAGAATTTTAACAGAATTTTAACAGAATTTTAACAGAATTTTAACAGAATTTTAACAGAATTTTAACAGAATTTTAACAGAATTTTAACAGAATTTTAACAGAATTTTAACAGAATTTTAACAGAATTTTAACAGAATTTTAACAGAATTTTAACAGAATTTTAACAGAATTTTAACAGAATTTTAACAGAATTTTAACAGAATTTTAACAGAATTTTAACAGAATTTTAACAGAATTTTAACAGAATTTTAACAGAATTTTAACAGAATTTTAACAGAATTTTAACAGAATTTTAACAGAATTTTAACAGAATTTTAACAGAATTTTAACAGAATTTTAACAGAATTTTAACAGAATTTTAACAGAATTTTAACAGAATTTTAACAGAATTTTAACAGAATTTTAACAGAATTTTAACAGAATTTTAACAGAATTTTAACAGAATTTTAACAGAATTTTAACAGAATTTTAACAGAATTTTATACAATCTTTGGCATAAAACTGTCTGTAATTTTTTTTATTTAAACAAATTTAAAAAAGTTTTGTGCCCCGGTGCAACGGTTTGGAGCCTGTCACATTTCATCAGCAGTTTCTTTACGTTTTCAACAAACTTAACATTATCGGTCGTTGCTTCAATGACTCACAACTTTTAGTCCACCCCCGTGCCGAGCAGCAGCTTTCCGATCTGATATCGGGACAGCAACTCGTCATTATCGATAACTATAAATAATCACGCTTCGGAGACAGCTGGATTTTACGGGAGGAAACACAAGAGGAAGAACGCACGGAGGAGTTCGCGGCGCGGAAGGGAGGAGGAAGAGGAAAGTATTCGAAAAATAAAAGGGTGGATGGTTAGCCCGACTAGCGCGAAGAGTAGTATGCGCGAATCGCGTGCCGAAGAGCTCAGCCACGCCGGCGAAACGAGAGAGAGAAATATCGATGATGAAGCGGCAGGCGAGTTGAACCAGCAGCGGCGCCGGGTCACGCACGCGACTTTATCACGTCGTTAGGAACTTCAATTCTATCGCGTTAGTCCCTTCGTTCGACGCTCGACTGCGGAGAGGCAGAGACTAGTTATCACGGGGCTAAAATTACCCGTAAAATTGGAGCTTCCAAAAAATTATATTTTGGACCGCGTATCTTCGTGTACTTCCGCCGTGCCGGAAACTAATTCGGTGAATTTCGGTCCCATGACAAGCGGGACATCGCCCCAAGGACTCGCGCGGTACCGCGGACGATGATAAATTTTCTTTCCTGTTTTCCCGAGACTTTCGATATTTCGGCCAACGACTCAGCTTCTCATCCGTCTCTATCTATCGCCTACGAAAACCTAAATTAACTTTTGGCCAAAGTTATTATTAGCAGATTCACCGTGCACTGAAAAAAAAATATCAATGATTCAAGTAAAATTTGCTTGCGGGCTGCAAAAGAAAAACAAATTTGTTTCAATTCTACTTTCAATTCGTACAATTCCATACCGGATTGAAACGACAACATGTAACCTGGACATTCTTGCCGTCGTTGTTTCAACATCATATGGAATTGTAAGAATTGAAAGTAGAATTGAAACAAACATTCTTTTCTTCGGCAATTTTTTTTTTTCAGTGGCCTTTATGTATGTTTGGGTAAAAACGCGTTTCTGTTTGATCGCTATAAAACTGCTACATTGTAGGGAAAGACCCACTGAAGCGTTTGCAATTTTTTAAAGATTTTTTGACCGTGTAGTTTTTTAGTAATGTATGTACAAAGCCACATAGGGTACCGTGTAACCGTCTCTGAAATCGGTCGGTAACGACAGAACGTAGCATTTGTCTCCGCCGATTTCTGACCGTGTAGTTTTTTAGTAATGTATGTACAAAGCTACATAGGGTACCGTGTAACCGTCTCTGAAATCGGTCGGTAACGACAGAACGTAGCATTTGTCTCCGCCGATTTCTGACCGTGTAGTTTTTTAGTAATGTATGTACAAAGCTACATAGGGTACCGTGTGACCGTTGCTGAAATCGGTCGGTAACGACAGAACGTAGCATTTGTCTCCGCCGATTTCTGACCGTGTAGTTTTTTAGTAATGTATGTACAAAGCCACATAGGGTACCGTGTAACCGTCTCTGAAATCGGTCGGTAACGACAGAACGTAGCATTTGTCTCCGCCGATTTCTGACCGTGTAGTTTTTTAGTAATGTATGTACAAAGCTACATAGGGTACCGTGTGACCGTCTCTGAAATCGGTCGGTAACGACAGAACGTAGCATTTGTCTCCGCCGATTTCTGACCGTGTAGTTTTTTAGTAATGTATGTACAAAGCCACATAGGGTACCGTGTGACCGTTTCTGAAATCGGTCGGTAACGACAGAACGTAGCATTTTTCTCCGCCGATTTCTGTTAGATTTAAAAAAAAAAAAAAAAAAAACCTAACACAGCGTAGGGCATACTATCAGACTGTGTCCAAATTTAACGAAGATTCACGGTTTTGCTTCTGAGATAAATTCAATGAACGACAGACCCTATCTCTGTCCAGCCGCTTGCTTTGCGTGCGTTTTTCACTAGCACACCGACTAACGCGGTCAGCGGAGCCCCTCTTCCGTTTCCCTCCTGCATATTTTGGCCCAAACATCCTTAAATCAATTATTTTCCACTTTTTTTTTCGTAGAACCGTTTATCGAAAATTCATAGTAGGACAATCAATTAAGAACTGCCGGAAGATAACAGTATGCTAAACGAAGTGTGTATGCGCCGGATGTCATCGGGACCACCCTTTGACAATTCGACGGGCGTTTATAGAGTCGCGCCACGTGTCTTCGGTCGTTGACGGAAAGGGGTGCCTTTGACCTATTCTCACCGGTGTGCATGTTTCGTTATAGGTAGCAGAACAACCTTTCGCCTCGAGCTTTTTCATATCCAACTCCCAGCCCCCCCCGCCCCCTCCGCCCGCCCCTATCTCTTCGGCTTCGGTTGTACGGAAGATGCAATCGCCCACGCGCGCTCGCACGTGTGTCTTTTAATACGCGGTAATGCCTCGCATGTCCATATTCATTAAGTCATTCCCATCTCGGGTTCTACGAGGCTTGAGCGATAAGTTTAATCGTTTCGAAAGAAGAAATACACATGGATGCTCGCGAGTGCTGGCATTAAAGTCACCCTCGGCACTGGAAGCCCGAGCGGCGCGGCAGTCAGCGTCGGACGGGAACCTCTTTCAAGCTTCTGCACTTTAATTAATAGTAGCGAATCAGATGAGAAAATCAGCTAGAAACTAATATATAAGGATGAGGGGGGGGGGGGGGGGGGGGGAGAGGAGGCAGGGTGTAGAGTACATGTTATTCGTTCGATGATGCGGAGGCATAAGTTTGTGTATCGTAATAACGTACACGATTGCGCGATTCCGAGGGCATAGATGTGGCTGTATAAAGCAGCGTCGATGTTCTAATGATAGAAAGCTCTTGTTGGCTCGAACGCTATATAACAAGAGAAGTCGGGCTCCGTTGGCGTCTCTCTGTTTCCACTGGGATCGAGTCACGCGTACTACGGTGCAGCGTATATACCAGTGCCTCTCAAAGAAAGCGAACCTCCAAAGGTCAGCGTAACTCGCCCGACTCACAAATGCCAATCTACTTACGAAACTCCCGTGTATTGTAACAATGATAGCGATTCACCGTGAGGGGTCGAGGCGCATCGAGCTATCGACGACTGGGACCCGACGTGTCTCGGCTCCATTAATTATCTCTTCGGCAGCTTGATATATAAATTCGATAACATTTATCGTTCTTTTGTCGATACTTTTGTTTTTGCCAGGCTACCAGTTTGCTGGTAAGCCAATAAACTAGTCAACCAGTCTACTCGCAAAGTAATCCACTAGTAACACAGTCTAACAAGCAAAATAGTCAACTGGTAGAGTAGTCTACTACTGAAGTAGTCTATTAGTCGAGTAGTCTACTAGTAAACTAGCCTACTTACTAGTAAGCTGGTTTAAACTAATCTGTCATTAAGCAAGTCTACTAGTAAATGAATCTACTAATAGTCGAGCAAAATAGTCTACTAGTAAAGTAGTCTACTAGTAAACTAGCCTACTTACTAGTAAGCTGGTTTAAACTAATCTGTCATTAAACAAGTCTACTAGTAAATGAATCTTCTAGAAACCTAGTCTGCTAATGAACTCTAACTAGCAAAATAGTCTACATCTAAACTGGCCTACTAGTGAACGGTAGTAGACAACTACTAGTAAAGTAGTCTATTCGTAAAGAGGTCTATTCGTAAAGTAGTCTATTCGTAAAGTAGTCTATTCGTAAAGTAGTCTATTCGTAAAGTAGTCTATTCGTAAAGTAGTCTATTCGTAAAGTAGTCTATTCGTAAAGTAGTCTATTCGTAAAGTAGTCTATTCGTAAAGTAGTCGATTCGTAAAGTAGTCTGTTCGTAAAGTAGTCTATTCGTAAAGTAGTCTATTCGTAAAGTAGTCTATTCGTAAAGTAGTCTATTCGTAAAGTAGTCTATTCGTAAAGTAGTCTATTCGTAAAGTAGTCTATTCGTAAAGTAGTCTATTCGTAAAGTAGTCTATTCGTAAAGTAGTCTATTCGTAAAGTAGTCTATTCGTAAAGTAGTCTATTCGTAAAGTAGTCTATTCGTAAAGTAGTCTATTCGTAAAGTAGTCTATTCGTAAAGTAGTCTATTCGTAAAGTAGTCTATTCGTAAAGTAGTCTATTCGTAAAGTAGTCTATTCATAAAGAAGTCTATTCACAAAGTAATCTATTCGTAAAGTAGTCCATTCGTAAAGTAGTCCATTCGTAAAGTAGTCTATTCGCAAAGTAGTCTATTCGTAAAGTAGTCTATTCGTAAAGTTTTCTATTCGTAAAGTAGTCTATTCGTAACGTAGTCTATTCGTAAAGTAGTCTATTCGTAAAGTAGACTATTCGTAAAGTAGTCTATTCGTAAAGTAGTCTATTCGTAAAGTAGTCCATTCGTAAATTAGTCTGTTCGTAAATTAGTCTGTTCGTAAAGGAGTCTATTCGTAAAGTAGTCTATTCGTAAAGTAGTCTATTCGTAAAATAATTTATTCGTAAAGTAGTCTATTCGTAAAGTAGTCTATTCGTAAAGTAGTCTATTCGTAAAGTAGTCTATTCGTAAAATAATCTATTAGTAAAGTACTCTCCTAATAAACTAGCCTCCTTACTAGTAAGTTAGTTTAAACTAACCTTTCATTAACCAAGTCTACTCGTAAATAAATATTCTAGGAAACTAGTCTGCTAATAAACTAGCTTACCATTCATCTAGTCTATTAGCGAACTTGTAAACTTGTTCATTCGGCCAATAGTTTTTTTTTTGCATGTTTTCCTGTTCGTTTTTTTAAAAGAGCATTATCCTCGCTCAACATGAATCTATCGGTCATTCACACAATCCGAAGATAACTTAACGATCTGTTTCTCTTTAAAAGTCTACAAAACTCCGTTCTGCTCGATCGAGTTGCAAGGCTCGTGCATATCTCCGTTGCCTCTTTGATGCGTTGTTCCGTCAAATTAATGTAGAAGCGTGTTACAAACGAGGTATACGAGAGAGAGAAAGATCGCGAGGTGCGTTAGCGATCCAAGATCTCACGTAGAGTGCCACCCCTTATGGCCGCCCCTCTCGGAACACCGCTTCCTGCACTCGGATATCATCCACGCGCGTTCCTCGCACGTTTATCTCAAGAATCTACAATTTTATTCATATCGTTCGCAACAGCGAGAGCGCGAGCTCGACCTCGCACTGAGAGAGAGAAAAAAGGGGGGGAGAGAGAGAGAGAGAGACGGAGGGAGAGAGAACAAAATAATGCTGAATAATTTCACCATAAATATGGAGTTTTGTGGGCGTAAAATAACGATAATGCAAGTAAATAATGGACGTAGAGTTTTATTACCTTAGGCGGGTGAATGGCGAGATAGAATCTACCGAGTGGTCGGTCGCGCGCGCCGAGCTGCTGCAGCCCCTCTCGCCCCTTCTTCTTCTTCTTCTTCTTCTTCTTCTTCTTCTTCTTCTTCATCTTCTTCTTCTTGTTCTCTTGCGATCCGTACTTGGACTCCGTTACTGTTGTCTGCCTCAGGCTCATCGAGCTCGGACCTCTCAGCCTCCAGTCCGATTCCTCATCCTCCTCTCATCGTCCACTTCTTATTCTTCTCAGTGCGTGCCTCCCTCAACGATGTATTCTCTAACTCCGAACGTTGTCCCGAGTGTTCGGCATCGTGTACTCTGTTCTTCGAGGCAATTTCACTGTGAACGAAGCAAAAAAGAAGAAATGAAAAAAGGAAAAAGAAATCTTCTCCGAAGTGCTTTTTAAGGGTCGTTCGGAAAGCACATAGAGCAAACGTAACTCGGAGAACCGCGATGGCGGCCGAGTTTCTATCGCAGACGGGGGTTGGCGCGAGCAAAGAACCACCCCTCCGCATCGCAAGGGTGTGGCCTTTGGCAGATTGATTCGGCAAGCTCGATCATGCGCGCAAAGCTCTCCTTTTGTCCCCGTAAAGCTTTCTCAATCTCCTCCCATGTATTTATAGAAATGCAGTGTCCTATTTATTTTTCTTCGTACCTTCTGGTATTCCGTGAAGAAATGTCGGAGGACGGATGCAGTTTATTGATTTTTGAGGACATTTAATATAGGGTAAATGTGATGAATGTGGACGATGTATCCCGATTTACGGGTCATTGATTTCTATGACAATTCGAGCGGGACATATTAACCCTTGCACCCTGATAAAATCTCTCCAGGTTATTTAATCGTTTTATCAGACCCTTTGAAGTACGTTGGTACGTCAGTAGGGGAGACCGGGGCAAAATGGCACAGCGGGGCAAAACGGGACTGCGAGGGCAAAAGTCAATTTTCCAATCATTTTTGGATGCTCCATTTTGTCCCAACGATACATCCGGATTTTTAAACCCGTTTTGCCCGACGTACCACCATCGCCAGCATCTCAAAGTTATTGGAGAATTGCATTTTGTCCCATCATCCCGTTTTGCCCCGGTGTGCCATTTTGCCCCACTCTCCCCTAGGGGAAGACCGCCTAAATTGGACCCCCTAAAAACAAATGTTGATATCTCCGTTGTTAATCGACCGATCCACTGCAAATTCCGTCGCTCTATTGTTCAAAGGGTTACACAAACAATATAATAGCACACTGGAGTTAGATCCCTCCCATGCAAGACGCCGGAAGTTTTGCGATGTGGTAGATTTCTCAGAGCCAAAAATTGGTGTACTTAAATTGGACTCCCATATGCCTAAATTGGTACATTTGTTTTTTATCTGTATTATGCAAGTCTCGTACAACGAGTAAGTAAATATTGACTATCAGTTATCACCCCGGACTTCGGAGCCCTGCCCGTCAGTATATCCTTGTTACAAGTATCGAATATGCTGGCTCATCGGACTAAAAGAAGAATGGCTTCTCAGCTCGGTTTGGTGTTGTAAGTTTTGCGTTTCAAAATGAACTTCTATCTAAATTTTATCTAAATTTCGAAGGCAATTTGTATCCCAATACGCAATTAAGGTAAATTACCAGAAAGGATGCATTCGAAAGAATTTTAACAGAATTTTAACAGAATTTTTACAGAATTTTAACAGAATTTTAACAGAATTTGATACAATCTTTGGCATAAAACTGTCTGTAATTTTTTTTTTTAAACAAATTTTAAAAAGTTTTGTGCCAGGGTGCCACGGTTTGGAGCCTGTCACATTTCATCAGCAGTTTCTTTACGTTTTCAACAAACTTAACATTATCGGGCGTTGCTATTGAAATTCCAAACATAAATGTATGTCCACAAGGTTTAATTACGCCCTAGCATTGTATTCATTCAAGTATGTTATTAAATGACGATGATCCAATTTAAGCGTAAGAGGGATGTCCAATTTAGGTAAATAGTTCATTTTCACTTAAAACCCATATTTCACAGCCTCCAAGAAATAAAAATAAACTTATCGAGATATAAAAAGTTTTGTAACTGAATAACGCTTCCAAAAATATCCGGGCAATTCTATTTACTCTCTTATGGGAACTGCAGAACCCTCACAAAGTGAGGCGAAAAATTACATCAAACGGTATCAAAATCTACACTGAAAAAAAATATCATTGAATCAAGTAAAATTTGCTTGCGGGCTGCCAAAGAAGTAAAAACGTTGTTTCAATTCTACTCTGAATTCGTACAATTTCATACCGGATTGAAACGATAACAGTCACCTTGACAATCTTGCTGTCGTTGTTTCAATATCATATGGAATTGTGAGAATTGAAAGTAGAATTGAAGCAAACATTTTTTCTTCCGCAGTTCGCAAGCGATTTTTTTTTTTCAGAATATCAGCGCTTGCACCTTCCGTGCGGCACTTGGAATTTCGCTATACCTTCATGTTCTAATATTGAGTATATCACACGATACTGTCTGCGCCAGGGTGTTTCTTAAAAAATTTTCCATCGTGAGATATTGCCATGGCCCAATTTACGCGTAGGACCAATTTACGCGTAGGACCAATTTACGCGTAGGACCAATTTACGCGTAGGACCAATTTACGCGTAGGACCAATTTACGCGTAGGACCAATTTACGCGTAGGACCAATTTACGCGTAGGACCAATTTACGCGTAGGACCAATTTACGCGTAGGACCAATTTACGCGTAGGACCAATTTACGCGTAGGACCAATTTACGCGTAGGACCAATTTACGCGTAGGACCAATTTACGCGTAGGACCAATTTACGCGTAGGACCAATTTACGCGTAGGACCAATTTACGCGTAGGACCAATTTACGCGTAGGACCAATTTACGCGGTCTTCTCATACCTTTGATTTTTATTTAAAGGCGACCTTGTTTTTTACTTCAAGAAGGCGTTTCGTATCTGTGATCCTCCCCCGTATAATTTTAGGCTCCGTGTCGTTGCAAATTATTTCTTCGTTCGTTCGAATCTGTGAATGAAGAAAATTTCATTGCTCCAAAGCCGGCGTGCGGGTTCCTTTGATGAGCGGACGATCCATTGAGAATGCCGCGGCTCGCGTATGACTTATGCGTCAATTGCGTATGTATGAGGCTCGCTCGAGAGTCGTATGCGCTAAAAGAAGAAAAGGAAGATGATACCCAAGCTTTGACCGCTGTGCCGCGACGGCCATGCCGTTCCGTATTTGAAAAAGTCCGCGAGGGTGTATGCACCAGGTCCCCGCGGTCTGTCTCTCCTCGCTCGCACATTCATCCCTCGCATGCGTCTCGAAAACGCGTTATTAACACCGCTGACCTACGGTCTATGATTACACGCATTAATCGCCGGATGGACGAACTTTGTTTCTCGCTCCGCGTACACTGTCATTATTGTGATGCTGGGCGAACCGGGAGAGGCCGAGGAGAAGCCGCGAACGCGAGAAAACAAGAAAATAAAGATAAAAAGAAAATCAAACATTCTCAGCGGCCGCACGCAGTTCGAATAGTTCTCCTTTTCGTCCTATAATACAGATTGTTATAGCTCTCGACGAGTCGGCACTTCGAAGAAAGCGCTCGCAAGCTCACGCCATTATTTTCCCCGACTGTCATTACATCAAATTGTCTCGATTCTGTGATCGTCAGTGTCGCTCGAGCGAAATGATTTTAATACCATAGAACCATCGAGAGCACGAACTTTTCGACTGTACATCGAATTCGTCGGAAACCGGAAATTTAAATTCACCGGAAAAACCGGTAACACTTCCGCTTTGAGAATTTCATTCGTCGACCGGAAATGCGTCACTTCCGGTCGATAAATAAAATTTTCAAACAGCAATAAATCCTCTCGACGCAGAGTGGTTGCTATTATTATAATAATAATTAAACTAATAATAATAATTAATTATAACTATTAATTATAACTATTAATAATAATTAATTATTAATAATTATAATTATTATCATAATAATAATTAAATTATTAATAATAATTAAATTATTAATAATAATTAAACAAAATAATAGCGTTCCGCTTCGAGAGGAGTAATACGACATTTAAATGATACGAAAAAGCACACTGAGAAAAAGAAATGGTTCGATTAAGCAAATGCGCGGTGACACACGTTCAAAGGTGTATTTTGTTGGTACAACGCATATGTTTGTTTAAATCAACAAATTTTGAATAAATTGAAGCAAATAATCGTTTAACAAAACGATGCTTTATTTGTACCAAAAAAATAACAGCTTCGAACGTATGTCACCGCGACTTTTGGTTAATCCTACCAATTTTTTTTCCTCAGTGCAAATGAATTAGGAGCCCGAGAGAGTGAAGGATCGATGCGAAAAATATTGACCCACATCGCGGCAAGTCCGTATCTTCTCTTCGCCTCGATCGTGTTACTCGGATCTCCGACGATCCTCTCTACCCCCCCCCCCCCCCCCCCACACGCTGCCACGCATTGAAAATTTCTACACGAAAGGGTGATGTACACCCGACGGACGCATGAATAATATTGTTTCTGCGGCGTCGGAGATGTCGAAGAAATATAATTCATCAATATACGCCCGAGCCCCGCTCTCGGCGCGTCGAAGGGGCGTTGTGTGTTCTCGTGTCCGATGGCCTCGCGCGCTCGCGCTCCTTCGCATTAAAATCTTCGAAATATTATGCGAGATTTTCTGTTTGCCCTCGTGTTTGTACTCGACCGGATTGTGTACCGTGTACAACGAATAACGGACGGAAAGAAAAGGAGGAGAGCGATAGAGAGAGAGAGACAGAGAGAGAGCCGACGAACACGCGGGGGGCGTTGCGCGTGTACAAATCATGGAAAGAATGACGCGGCATTGCCTGCCTACGACGAACTCCGCGTATCTCCCTCGTTCCCCACGTGTTTATCCTTTTATTCCGTCCCGTTCTCGTTCGCTCATGTAGCCTTGTTCTTGCAGCCCCGCTGTTGGACTCCAAACGGGCGTGCGTTAAGCGTTTTCACTGTACGAGATCGGGGCCGGCCGGAGGGGAAGGGCGCTCTATCCGCGGTTCGCTGGCCTGCTCCTTGCATATTAACGGCAGCATCCTTCGGCCCCGGTGATGCACTCCCGGCGAGATCACCATATCGCAAGTCACTCGCTCGTTTACCCCTCCGGACGACGCCGAGGAGCCCGCGGAGGAGGAAGAGGCTCTCCTTCCTCTTCCTCCTCCGCGAGTCTCTACCGAGCTATTCTTTACCGGGTTCAGCGGGTCGCCTTGTTACATTATGTCTTCCTCACCTCCTTTTCTTCTTTTTTTTTTTTTTTTTTTTTTTTTTTTTTTTTTTTTTTTCATCCTTCCAATCTCTCACCTCCATAAATTCAATTCCATGAGTCGTGTTTACGACCTCGGCTTCGTGAAAATTGATTCTATCCATTGTTTTCAGCAGACGTCGGACCTCGACACGCTGCTCTGCCGGCAGGATCTCGATCGTCTTCAGAAGCTGGACGACGATGACCCGGAGAAGATTACGAGGGACGGATCGGGTATGCAGCACATGGACGACTTCTTCGAGGGCGGCGGACCGGCGTGCAGACCCCAGGCGAGCTTCGTCTCGTCGAGGAGCCAGCCGGCGGGCAACGACGACGACGTCTTCCTCAGGCCGCCCCTATGGGAGGACATCACCTCGAGCATCCAGAAGCTCGATCCGGCGAACGCCGATATGCTCGGCTCCCAGCCGTCCCACGTTAAGATGGAGACCGAAGACGTCACGTCGCCGGTTCTCTCGCCAGTCGAGATCAAGACCGAACCGCTGCCCTCGGCCCCGACGCTTCATCTTCTCGAGGGAAGAACATCGAACAATTCCCTCCAATCTTTCGCCAGCAGGCACTCGAATGCGAACGATCAGCAGGCCATCGTTCATCACGGCAGGACGAGCGCTCTCAAAGGCTTCCCTCAGAACAACAACAACAACACCAGCAACAACAACAACAACAACAACAACAATAACAACAATAACAACAACAACAACAACAGTACTAACAACAACAACAACAACGAGACAACGTCGAGTCATCACGGCTCGGGTCATCAAGTCACCGGTGCCGCGACATCGCCGCTGTACGGATCGATGACGAGGTTGATGTACGTTTCGCCTTTGACGCCACCGATCTCCGATCCAGGCTCGCCCCTCGGTGGACCACCGAGACGGACACCGCCGCCTCCCTATCCTCAGCCACAGTTGATCAATCAACCTCACAGGATTCAACCGCCGACCCTCACGAAATTCAATCGACGGAACAATCCCGAGCTTGAGAAACGGCGGGTTCATCACTGCGATTTCATAGGCAAGTACACTCTGTCGGTATATGGGAGACCGGGGCAATATGGCACAGCGGGGCAAAACGGGACAGCGATGGCAAAGCTCAATTTTCCAATAATTTTTTAATGCCCCATTTTGTCCCAACGATACATCCGGATTTTCAAACCCTGTTTGCCCCACGCACCACCATCGCACACCATCCACAAGTTATTGGAAAACTGCATTTTGTCCACTAAGAAAAAAAAATTGGTCGGATTAACCAAAAGTCGCGGTGACATACGTTCAAAGCTGTTATTTGTTTGGTACAAATAAAGCATCGTTTTGTTAAACGATTATTTGCTTCAATTTATTCAAAATTTGTTGATTTAAACAAACATATGTGTTGTACCAACAAAATACACCTTTGAACGTATGTCACCGCGCATTTGCTTAATCGAACCATTTCTTTTTCTCAGTGTCTCATTGTCCCACTTTGACCCGCTTTGCCATTTTGCCACGTTCTCCCCTACGGAATCCCTGGAAAGAAATTACCCTTTACTTGAGGGAATACGTCACACATCGCCGCTTCTTAACGGTGGGGGGTGATGGGGGGGGGGGGGGGGGGGGCATGTTGCTAGCAATTGTTGAGGCCCAGGTATCTATTCATATACAGGCTCGAAGCTCCTTCAACTCGTGATATCTTCAAAAATATATGGGCACACCTCGATTTTATTTTTTTAACGCGTCCGTAATAATGTTGTAATGTTTTTTTCGAAAACTAAATTCTAATACAGTAGTCTGGAAACATATCTTAAAAAAAAAAATTATGTTGCTTTTATGCAGCTCATGCTAATTGACACAAATTCATTTTCACGTATCTCGGAATCCATGTGGGGAAAAAATTATTAGAAATTCTTTTAAAAAACCTTATTCATTGCTTCATAACACTCGTGATTTTTAGTTCCAAAAGTCGAAAAGTCGTCGTGTGACGTATTGCCTTAAAGTGGTAAGGTTGCCGCATGAAGCAATAGTTGTCTTCCTTTGGCTTCGAATATTAAGCAAATTTTGAGATCTTTTGAATTTTTTTTTTGTTCATATTTCTTTTCAAATCCTATTTGCCGTACAAGGTGGTTGAATTTGATGCCCCGGTCGTCGGTACCCGACGCCGGAAGTGAGGGGTCGAGCAGTAAAGAGTAATATTTTTGTTTTGTTCTTTTGAACCAGTAATATTTTGAACTCACTTTTTTATGAGGATAGAGGTTTTAATGTATGGCGTGTCGAAGGAGCATGTTTAACGATATCCTCGTTATTTCCGGCAGGTTGTACGAAAGTCTACACGAAGAGTTCCCACCTGAAGGCCCATCAGCGAATACACACGGGTAAGTGGCGTTCGTCGTCGGCTCGCAAGCCCGCTCGAAGGGGGGCAATTAGAAGATCGCTCGGAGGGACTCGGGAGATGATGCATAGCGCCGGCTTAGATAGGTCATGCACACAGACATCACCGTCGCAAAGTATAGACCCGCGAGGTGCCCGGCGAAGAAATGATCGGAGAGTCCCAAGCGAATCCATGAAACAAGTAGCGATCATCGTACTCGTCGCTAGGTGCGGCGGGGTTTGTGTGTATGTTAAACTCGCCCGAATGACCTGTAATTAGATATGTAGTTCAACAGCGGCCGGGATGGACCGCCCGGTCACGTCTCGAGGAGCGCAGAAAGTTGGAAAGCGCCTCGTGTACTTCCCTCCTCGCCCATACCTCTCGGGGCCTCGATGTCTACAGGGCGTGGTTCTCTCCGCGCACTCGTCTTCTACGCCGTACAATTTTTTTTTCTCCCTTTTTTTTCAAAGTCTTTTCCACATGTGTGCAAAAGATGGGTCGTCGGTGTGGAGGCGAGGCGATAGTCGAGCGTATAGTTCCGCGCGACCCACATCCCCGCCGTATCCAGATACATCACGCGCGGCGTGGCTGCCGCTTTGGCCAGAGCCAACGGACACACGCTCGCGAGATCCTCGCGTGGCGCACGCCAAGGAGTCGCCGAGTTCGTCGGAGTCGCCGATACGTGTGTGTGTGTGTGTTACCCGGCTGCACACGCAGGCCGGGAGGTTCGAGCCGCGGTACCAAGGATAGTAGAAATATCCCCACACGGTCTCGCCTACTCGCGGCGGCATCGGTCAGCACCTCATCCCGCGTTCGCGCGGAATGTGCATGGGGCACCGAGAGGCTGCAACGGCAGAAAATCTCGAGTGGACCGATGTACCACTTTCGAATCGACGTTATCCCGGAGGAGGTGAGCGCGCGAGGTGTGCGGCTCGGGTGTGCAGAGCCGGGCCCGCTCTTCTCGTCTACGTGCTCGTACCCGCGTCGATCCATGACCTCGCCTCGAATTCGTTAATAGAACCTCGACGTTAAATTAAACGCTGATAAACGCGCCGCGAAACGAGCAGTCGAGGAACGCGCGAGAGGCAGCGATTAAAGTAGGCTTATTAGTGTAGACGTTGAGGTGCATTAAAAGAGCGACCGGTTTCTTCGTACGATCTACGACCGCTTCCGCATTGTTCCTCGACTATTCGCCGATGTAGGAGATCGAGGATTTCTTTCACTGACCGAGCGTGAATCCTCGTGACGATCGATGGATCATCGGTGCAGATAATAATTAATGATTAAACGAACTCACCTGTAAGTGAAGTTCTATCATGATTGTATGAAGCGCCTCTTCCGAAGAGATCACCAGGTAGTAGCCCTACTACTTCATGCCAATGTTGCCACAATGCAAAGTTTAAATAAACTTTTTTGGACGTACTCCGCCCTCTCCCGAGTGGCGCCTTCATTCCTTTTCTTTGTGCCATCAAAGCCACACGCGTTTCAGAATTGTGAATTAAGAGGTTATTAGCTGAAACGCACATCTGCCGTAAGTTACTTTAAACATCTACCTGGTGATCTCGAGGAAGAGGCGCGAAATACAATTAATGATTAAACGAACTTACCTGTAAGTGAAGTTCTATCATGATTGTATGAACCGCCTCTTCCGAAGAGATCACCAGGTAGTAGCCCTACTACTTCGTGCCAATGTTGCCACAATGCAAAGCTTAAATAAACTTTTTTGGACGTACTCCGCCCTCTCCCGAGTGGCGCCTTCATTCCTTTTCTTTGTGCCATCAAAGCCACACGCGTTTCAGAATTGTGAATTAAGAGGTTATTAGCTGAAACGCACATCTGCCGTAAGTTACTTTAAACATCTACCTGGTGATCTCGAGGAAGAGGCGCGAAATACAATTAATGATTAAACGAACTTACCTGTAAGTGAAGTTCTATCATGATTGTATGAAGCGCCTCTTCCGAAGAGATCACCAGGTAGTAGCCCTACTACTTCATGCCAATGTTGCCACAATGCAAAGCTTAAATAAACTTTTTTGGACGTACTCCGCCCTCTCCCGAGTGGCGCCTTCATTCCTTTTCTTTGTGCCATCAAAGCCACACGCGTTTCAGAATTGTGAATTAAGAGGTTATTAGCTGAAACGCACATCTGCCGTAAGTTACTTTAAACATCTACCTGGTGATCTCGAGGAAGAGGCGCGAAATACAATTAATGATTAAACGAACTTACCTGTAAGTGAAGTTCTATCATGATTGTATGAAGCGCCTCTCCCGAAGAGATCACCAGGTAGTAGCCCTACTACTTCATGCCAATGTTGCCACAATGCAAAGCTTAAATAAACTTTTTTGGGCGTACTCCGCCCTCTCCCGAGTGGCGCCTTCATTCCTTTTCTTTGTGCCATCAAAGCCACACGCGTTTCAGAATTGTGAATTAAGAGGTTATTAGCTGAAACGCACATCTGCCGTAAGTTACTTTAAACATCTACCTGGTGATCTCGAGGAAGAGGCGCGAAATACAATTAATGATTAAACGAACTTACCTGTAAGTGAAGTTCTATCATGATTGTATGAAGCGCCTCTTCCGAAGAGATCACCAGGTAGTAGCCCTACTACTTCATGCCAATGTTGCCACAATGCAAAGCTTAAATAAACTTTTTTGGACGTACTCCGCCCTCTCCCGAGTGGCGCCTTCATTTTTTTAAAGTGCTGCCGTAATCTCTAGGGGCTAACTCTCGATAGCTTGGGAATTTATAGGGCGGGACTGATCACTTCGGAAGAGGCGCTTCATACAATCATGATAGAACTTCACTTACAGGTAAGTTCGTTTAATCATTAATTGTATTTCGCGCCTCTTCCTCGAGATCACCAGGTAGATGTTTAAAGTAACTTACGGCAGATGTGCGTTTCAGCTAATAACCTCTTGATTCACAATTCTGAAACGCGTGTGGCTTTGATGGCACAAAGAAAAGGAATGAAGGCGCCACTCGGTAGAGGGCGGAGTGCGTCCAAAAAAGTTTATTTAAGCTTTGCATTGTGGCAACATTGGCACGAAGTAGTAGGGCTACTACCTGGTGATCTCGAGGAATAGGCGCGAAATACAATGTCAAGGCGTCGAGAGCTTTTATCGGAGGGGGCAAATTATATTGAGGTAAGAGGAGAGCCCGGTGTCTTCGGGCTCGGTGGATCGCAAACTGAAAGCCCGCAATTATCGGGGATCATCGAGCTTCAATGATACGGAGGATCGACGGGCGCCGGCCACTTACCGGAACGTGAAACCCGGCGAGAGGGGAGCGCGGAGAGGCGAAGCGACGAGGGAAGAAGCGTGCACCGAGACCAGACGCGGGTCTCGATCGCTGGCAGCGGGTTGAGAGCCTCGGGCACGTGGCTCCGAGATCTTCTTGAATGGGAGGACTCGCAGCGTCTCTCGTGAGATATCTCTCTACCGGTATAGGCGGCGTCCCGAGGAACGGGGCATTCACCATAACGCCCGAGCGTCGATGAGGGTGGAAGACCGGCACGAGCCCTCGTCGCCTGTAACACATCGGAAAAAAAAAAAAAAACATATCACTACCACGGAGCCTCCCGATAATGCACACACTCGCGCGCCAGTCGGGGACGAGTGTTGGAGTTTATATACCTGGATCGAGAATGGCGTACGCTCGCGAGGCGAGCAACATTCCTGCTCGGACCACACTTCCAGCTGTGTCTTCTCCCGTCCTCGAGCTGAGGCGGCTCGAGTCTTACGCCGACGACTTCTACGAGTCCCATGAAAATTCGGAAATTTCCGATCCCGCGATCGAAATCAAATGCTCGGATACAACTTTTTTTTTTTTTCTTTTTTTTTTATTATATAGGGGAGAGCGGGGCAAAATGGGACTGTGGGCCAAAACGCAATTCTTCAATATAACTTTTGGTCGGCAAATCGGGGTTCAAAATCCAGATGTATCATTGGGAGAAAATGGGACACCCAAAAATTATTGGAAAATTGAGTTTTGTCCCACTGTCCCGTTTTTCCCCAGTGTCCCATTTTGCCCCGCTCTCCCCTAATTTATGCCACTTTTTCAAAATCATTTTTGTTAAATTCTGTAAAATTTTTTTTTTCAGGAGAAAAGCCGTACCAGTGCCAGTGGCCCGAGTGCGAATGGAGATTCGCGAGGAGCGACGAATTGACTCGGCATTATCGGAAGCACACCGGTGCAAAGCCGTTCAAGTGTGCGGTCTGCGAGAGATCGTTCGCCCGGAGCGATCATCTGGCCCTTCACATGAAGCGGCATCTTCCGAAACAGCACGCCAAATGATCGGCCGAACGGGAAGCGAAGACGCGAGGATAACGTTGTTTTTTTTTTTGTCTTCTTCCTCGCGGTTTTTGGGAATCCGCGACTCCGGGGAGGGGGGGGAGAGTTCTTTCGTCCGTCGCGAGACGATGGCCCGGCAAGGACTCGTTGCATCGGTACATCGAGAGAGACAATGAGAGCGGCGCCGGTTGCTCGTATGCCTCCTCGACTGAGGGATACCTCGGCTGCCCCGTCCTCTGTACTTAAGTTTGCGGTGGCTGGTCCACGAACATTGGGTCTCAACACCGAGGGACCGAGCCGGATTGAATTAGTTATTTCTTCTTCTTCTCTTCAGGCTCGAATCTCACGATCGACCGTAGATCTGCACCGGAGTTTGTAAAATATGTGAGGGTCGTACTTAAATTAACGCATCGTCAACGAGAGATGTAATACGTGTAAAGATCGTTTGAAATTGCGCCCCGTCTGGCATCCGTCGGGATACTAGAATTTAAGCCGTTTCAGATATATCCAAAGACTATGCCGAATGTTGCGAGACAGCCACGAAGGAAGGAAGAAAAATAAAATAAAAAAAAGAGGGAGGCAACGGATTAGATAAAATCGACATGTAGAGCGTGAGCCACGGACTCGATCGAGCAAAATCCCATCGCGTTTAGAATCTGAGTTTAAAAAAAAAATATGTCAACGAGAACAATTGTTAATATAACGTAAGCGTGAAATTAACTGTCCTAGTCCGGAGCAGATGTTCAAAGATGTACCATTACTGCTAGGGATAGAAGATTGTTCATTAGAAAAAAAAAAAAAACATAATAATAATAATAATTCGTATTGGGCCTTACGAGAGTCACCGCGACAAAGTGCCTTCGGTGAATTACGAACGTAAAATCAAAATTCATTTTTTCCTTCCATGTATCTTTAAATCTATATTTATTGTACGCTCTAATGTCCTATCGTATCCTCTCGTGTACTTAAAGCAAAAATTGCACCAGGAATTCGTCGTATATCCGTGCCTCTTTAATTAGGTCCGTCCCAATGAGAGAGAGATAATTCAGCCAGGAACGGCTGAATCTCGCGATGCACGACTAAGCGCCGAATTTATACGCCACTCAACGATGCTCGGGCTCAATGAGACACCCACACGGCGAAGAGATTGTTTTTCGAACGTAAAATAATGATCATTGTCGCGTGCGACACACGAGGCCGGATAATCGAGTACAAAATAATTGAATTTTTTTTTTTTTTTTTTTTTTTTTCAAGCACGTGTAAAGTTCTATTGTTGTTTCACGAATGACACACCGTGTTAGATAAATGTCATCGCGAGATGTCTTTCAAGCATGCACGGCGATGAAAAGACACTCTTACCACATAGGTAGAACATGCAAAGTCTTTGATAAGTAGATAAGTCGATGCGGACGAAAAAGGAAGAAAAAAAAAAAAAATTAAAAACGGCATACAGTTATGTCAAATTCGTCCGCGAGAGCTGTTAAAGTAATGATTTGTATTATAATAATACCGCTGATGTTACGATTAAGTTGTATAACAGTGAACATAAAATATGTGTACTGTATTTCACGGAATACCTATATTTATATATAAAATATTATGCATAATAGAGAGAAAAGCTTTTTCTTTTTGGTACGATATTTTTTTTTGGAAGGCGACGGTAGAGAGAACACGATCGAGCTCGATTTTGATAATCATGATGATCATGGCGTTATAATTGATCACAGAGTATGTAATTACATCACATCCAGACATCAGCACGATTGGCGTTACAAATATTTTGCTTGGCGATTATGCTTTAAGCGAGCACGCTCCGTAGTGGAATAGAAAAAAAGACTTTATGTATACATATATTTATATGAAAAATTCGATCGTTGCAAAAAAAGCCGCAGGTGAGGACTGACAGATCCTTACATTATAATTTTCTTTTTCGTTTTTTAGTTTGTTCTTTTTTTTTGGTATTATTCACTCGACCAACGGCACGAGCGCTACCATCGTGAAACGCACTTCAACGGGATCGCGGGACATGTAGGCTTTGCAAACTTCCGCGGCGTCTTCGAGCAGCGTTTCTTTCGTCGTTGGTCCGTGATTTATAGGAACGGGTTTTCGTCCATCTGCGTAAAGGCGGTAGGTACATCGTAAAAAAAAAATCCAATATCTCATCCAATGTTTTCGTATCTGTATCTGTGCTCTTACCGAGTTCGTACAACGCTCCGTCCTTGTGAACGAACGCAACGAAGTGATGAAATACTGGCTCACATTCGTCAGGTACCTGAAAATCCGAGTAAAACATGTTAATTTATTTACTTCAATTTCCGACCAACGAAATAAAAAAAATGTTGTGCACAGAGCGTCCTGTATGAGAAAGTTCGCTGATCGATTTTGGCTTCCTCACAGAGGAAGCTGTGCGCAAGATAGTAGTAAATGAGGAAGCCACGTGCAAATTACTTTGCAACTTTTTTCGTAAAATAAAAAAATTTCTACATCTCATAACATTGAAACGCTCAAAAATGTTCTGCAATATTGATTGTAGAAAATCGTTAACTGAAATCTGCGTAATTCGTCTTTTTGAGACTATTCCTTATGAATTTTTCCCAGCTAGTGACAAATCGTTACATTATTCTACTCCTTGTGCGACATTTCATGCATAAACTCGGGTCGGATGAAAAATACAACTTTTCCGAAAAATTCAAAAATGTCAAAATCTCATAAAATTTAAACGATCGGATATATTTTCGTCAAATGTAATACCAAACGTTATACAGTGTTAGTCCATGACCGCGTCAAATTCAAGCTCCATACCTCCATGTTTAGTCGAATTAGACCGTTTTTAGTAATTTTTCAAAGAACTCAAAATCCCATAAGATTGGTGTTGGATTCGGCCGAATCCAACACCAAAGATCTTGGATCATAGTATTCTACGATCTTTGATCATAGTACAGTGTCTTTGACGACAGCTCGACATTCGCACAAGTTCAAGCTACCTTTTTCAAAAAACTTTTGTTTTTAATTTCAAAATCGCTTGAAATTTCGCCGCAAACTTCATAAAAATTACACCGAGGTAAGAGACGTGACCACTCTACTAGTACACCAAATTTCAACTGACTAGTCGTTTTAAGCGACGCAAATCTTTCACACACGCACACGGATACGCACGACCGTCTGCGTGTGTAAAAATCGCATTTCTCGACGTCTTAAACTACTTTGAGTGTACCAACACTAAAAACACAATATTAATTTTTTTTTTCTACGAAAACAGATTCCTCTATGAGGAAGCAAAAATGGTTATTAATTTTGACCTTTGTCTGTCCCTCCTGTGCCATCTTCTCGTGAGTGTCGCCGATACCCTGCTCCCCTCTTATAAGAAGCTCGCCACGTTCTTCGAATGTGCGATTCATCGATTCCTCGATGAATTTCTTCAGAAAGCCGGTCTCCATCTTTATCCTTTTAGGAAAAATTGAATGCGACTTGTAACTCAACATATCCAAAGTGATAAATTAAATTGATGAACGACCCGCGAACAAGGTCTGTGCAAACTTACATGTCTGTGTTGTTGGCAATGCTGTGTATCAGGGCAACAGTTCCACAGGCATTCGATATGCACTGTTTCAAGTGATAAACGGAACTGGATACCTCTTGTCCGGATTCCTTTATTTTTGTTTCCTCCTCAGCGTCGTACTGGGCTGTCTAAACAACATTAAAAAGTTGAGTATGCGTCTTAGATTAATTTTAGACTTATTAAATATATGAATTATAAAAAACATCGAGCACTGGTTTAAATAACAATAAGTTCTTGATGGGCCGGCAGGTATTAGCACCGGCAGGCCGACAACATTTTACTTCAGCTCGTGATCCAATAGAGAAAAAAAAAGAAAAAAAAAATATTGCCAATAAATATTAATAGTCAATATTTAATGCAAAAAAAAATTTAACATTATTCACAAGTTGTCTTGTGAATAAGATTTAACATTATTCACAAGTTGTCTTGTGAATAAGATTTAACATTATTCACAAGTTGTCTTGTGAATAAAATTTAACATTATTCACAAGTTGTCTTGTGAATAAGATTTAACATTATTCACAAGTTGTCTTGTGAATAAAATTTAACATTATTCACAAGTTGTCTTGTGAATAAGATTTAACATTATTCACAAGTTGTCTTGTGAATAAAATTTAACATTATTCACAAGTTGTCAAGAAAAAAAAAGAAAAAAAAAATATTGCCAATAAATATTAATAGTCAATATTTAAACCAAAAAAAAATTTAACAGTATTCACAAGCTGTCTGCTGCGCAGTTGAGAATACATGAGTGTAATAACGAGTACCTTGTTCGATAGAGGATACAAAAGTATGAGAGCGAGAACAGGCTTGGGCACCATCGCCAGCAGCTCCGGATCCGTGCCATACACATCCACGAAGCCCCATTGCTTTGGTACACCCAATTGATGCGCGAACTTAAACACAATGACAAAAAAAAAAAAGTAAAAATAAACGGTTACTTATCGACATAAGCCAGCAAGGTCACAGAACGATAAATTGATGATGTCATTGTGTCAAGAATTTCTCTCCAGACTCTGCAGTAGGA
The DNA here is from genome assembly GCA_958510785.1 of Exephanes ischioxanthus. Lineage (NCBI taxonomy): Eukaryota > Metazoa > Arthropoda > Insecta > Hymenoptera > Ichneumonidae > Exephanes > Exephanes ischioxanthus. The sequence continues at coordinate 23,412,792 of OY294017.1, read as the reverse complement.
CTCGATTTGTCTCGTAATTCCATAGTCGAGGAAAGCAAACACCCGGAAGTCTCACCTTCGTCATCACCTGTAAAAAGTGAAAAAATATGCTCGAACTGACTCGTAATTGAGATATTTAATTTGAGCGATAAAGAAAATACGAGGGAACTTACGTCTGGGTTAGATTCGAGAGGTATCCAAGCCATGTTTCGTCGAATATAATTTTTTTTTTCTCCCCTTCTCGAGACGAACCGAACAGTCTTTGCCGTTGATTAAATTTATTAATTTAATCGAATGTGTGTACAGCCGAGGAAGCAGATATATCAAAATCGCTAACTACCGACGAAAACATAGAGGATAACCGGCGTTTCGTTGATTTTGCAAGTCACACCTACGAAGCCGGCAGTCACTGCAGCCAATATGTCGATAGACGTCGAAGCGTGTACTTTTGGTTCTCGGGTTGTCGAGCCTGATTCTCCGCTATTCGCGGCGAGTTCGGAGCGGTCGGTAACAGCGGGGATCGCACGGCTTTCGAAAAGGGCCCGGTACACCGCTCACATTAGTACGGAAATATTTCTGAAATCTTTACAAAATATTTTTTATTCGAAATATTAAAAATATTTTACCAATATTACAAAATATTTTTTAAACATTTAGAAACTTTTTTTTTGTCCGCTCATAAATCTTACATTTGAAATGTTTTTGAAACATTGCGCTAAAATGTTTTAAAAACATTTTCCGAATACTTTTATATATTGTGACGTATTTTCCTAGATCTCAACGCGAATATAAAAAAAAAAAAAAAAAAAAAAAAACCAAACCGAAAACGCGAAAATCGAAGCTCAAACCGAGCGGGAGCGGAGCGCGAAATCGAGAACTCAGGAAACGTCACCTTCGGCCGTCCGCTTCTACCCAGATAGAAAAACGTGCCGTGCGTTCGTCACACCGTGTCGGCACAATGCCGTCAAGTACGTCCGCATGTGACGATATTGTGACGGCACGGCGTTTTGATACCAAAACCTGCTTGCACAGTTCCAGCTCACTGTGGAGCTTCACGTCAAGATGGTGGAGCTCCACGCCAAGCTGGAAATGTGCAAGCAGCTTTTGGTATAAAAATGCCGTGCCGTCACAATATCGTCACATACGGACGTACATGATTGCATTGTGCCGGCACGACGTACGTTCCCACGCTAGCACCGAGTAGATCCCGTGCCGTCACATGTCTATTTGGGTACGGATGCATCGACGTCCCGGTGGGCGCCAGTTAATTTTTATTTTGCCGGTATTAACAACCGGGCTAATATGGAGGTCGGTGGAACGGCCGACCTCCGCAGGGCCGATTTTTGTTTCGCCGGAATCGCCAAGCCGGACTAATCTGGAGGTCGATGGAACGGTCGAGCTCCGCAACCGAAATGACAAATGAACAAAATAACGAGATCACACGAACGAGAACTTAACGGTAACGAGAACCAACGCCGATGCATTCGCGAAAGCCAACGGTTGCGGAAATGCACGGTTGCTCAGGATGCGGGTTGTGGTAGAAGGGTCGCGATCCTCCGCCAATAAAATAACGCCAAATCTAAAATATCGGAATCTCAGATTTTAGTTAACGAGAACAATTAATTGTAGGCTGGTAAGCCACGGGATCGCACGCATGTGCATCGTGAAGCGCTCAGCGGATCGAAAGATCGACGCGAGCATACCGAGAACGAATCTATGCGCGATCGAATAACTTATCTTAACGATAAACTCAGCGAATCAGCGTAATTTAATCCAATAATTTGCGGAAACTGCATCTTACGATGCCCCGAGAACTTAAACACAATCACTGCACCTCAGGAGCATTATCCAAACGCATCTCGATCACAGAAGATCGCTAAAGAATTCGGAACGAAATCCGTACGAAACACGGCACACGAGTCGACAACGATTGCGCGAAGTGACAGGTAGCGGTAACGAGATACACGAACCGAAGCGAGAGCGATAGGCCGGAGTCTACGGCAGCGCGAGCAACGAGTGACTCAGCGCGAGACAATAGGCCGAACGTAAACACCGATAGCGCGAGAGGTCCGAGCTGCCTGGAGGACGACTCTCGGTAGACTGATAAGCCTTCTTCTTCTTCAATTTGACTGGGTCCACGGCTGAGACTGATAAGCCTACGACGATATTCCAACGACGCGTTATGATTATTGCGAGATCCTTAGCCGCCCTTATAGACAAGCGGCACGAAAAGTAGCAGTTGCCGCAATAATTGCGACATGTGCCGCACATGCCGCAAATATCGCGCCAATATTACTACTTTTCATGGCGCTTGTCTATCTGGGCGATAGCTACTGCCCTCCCAAACTATTCCAGAGCGTCACTTAAGCGGGAACCGAAACTGTAATGCGGTAACTTAGAGATTCTTCGCGATCGTTACTCCTAATTCAGGACGTGAAAACAAGGCTCTCTCACTCATCTAAAACACAACACAAGGTGCGCCAACCTTGCCCGGACTGAACTGAAACCTCGGCCTGTTCTCCAACGTCCTGCATTATCACCTAAACAGAGTGCCGAGTTTGCACCGGACTTTGAAGTATTCGCGACGAAATCTCGTCGGGCTCTCCTCTATTCGTGTTTCTCATTGCTTCGAGATTCTCTCCACCGAATAGATTCGAGAATCCCGACCTGAACCGAATCTTTTGAGCTTATCTTAAAGCTTATCACACGCACAAGCTCATCAGCAAAGTCTCAACCAGATCGCAACTTTAACGAACTTTACTCAAACGAGAGCTGGACGGTACATGGACAGCTGAAGAGCAGTAAATCGGGAAATATAACTTGAACTAAATCGACAGGCGTATTCGTAAAACATTGATTTATTTGTATTTTTGTGACGGTGATCGAAAAATCACGTCACAATATTGATAAAATATTTATTAGATATCTTTCTGAAATATTCAAGAAATTATCAATATTTCAGTGCTGAAGATACTGTTCATTATTTTTAATATATGTGCTGCCTCCAGCACTTCATCTATGGGATGCCTGTAATGTTCCCCTTCAAGAGTGTCAATAACATGTAGTGTTATGGCACATTAAATGGTCGAACCGTATTAAAATATAGGCGCACGAACCATGGTATTTTTTTATCTTTCGTTCCTTCTGAACGTAGTTCAGTGCACATCTGCTAATATTCGCTTTCAATATATTTTTTCACCGCTTCAGAAATATTTCAAATGTATAAAACATTAAGTATATTTCTGAAATATTCTAGAAATGCTTCGTTGGAATATTTTGATAGAATACTTCAAAATACGATTTGCACGTATCTCAAAAATATTTGGTAAAAATTGAAATATTGAAAATATTTCTCAAATGTTTCAGAAATGTTTCATTGCAATATTTCGGGAGAATGTTTCAAAATAGTATTTCCATATACTTCAGAAATATTTCGGAATATTTAAAAGTTTGAAAATATTTCTGAAATGTTTTCAAAATATTTCGTGTTATATGGGCAGCGGTACATAAAGCGAACATCGAACAGTTCAACACAATAAAAACTCGATAAATCTTGTTGACAGAATTTTTTATACTAGAGGCTGAATTAAACGCTGAATACTATAACGTACAATGAAAGTAAAAAATATACAATTCGATGACGATTGGTCCATACACTATCTCGCCATATGTACTTCAATATTACAAACACTTATGTACACTGAGACGGGGAAAAACAAAATGAAAAAGTAGATCTATTTGCTCGCGGTTGCTTCGTCGTTGCCACCGCGTGGAATAATCCTTATCCATAATCCTCCTTTAGCTCGGACGGTGAGCCTGAACTTTGGCCGAACTTCTTCTTTTCCCGGTACCGGAGCCAGGATGCATTTACGAAGTACAGCGCTGATCATCGATTTGATCTCCAACATGGCAAATTTGTTGCCTAGAATGAAAAAGAGGAATAATTTTCGTACCTTGTATTCCACGATGGAAGATTATACGATTGTTTATGATTTTTTTCACCTATGCAATTCCTCGGACCAGCGCTGAAAGGAACGTAGGAGTAAGGATGCCGTTTAGTCGAGTTTTCCGAACTGAAACGCTCGGGCCGGAAGCTATGAGGGTCCGGAAAATGATGCGGTAATCGATGGGTACTGTAAGGCAATACGAGGATTCCGCAACCTGACGGAACTACGTGTCTGCCTATTAAAAAAAAAAAAAAAAAAAAAAAATTTGAAAATTGAAATTTTCATATTACTTTCTCATAAAAGCTGAAAATTGAAGTTATATCGCTTTCTTATAAAAGTAGAAAATTCAAATTGTCGTATCGATTTCTCAGAATGTTCCTTTATTCGCAAAGCTTCTTCTATGAGAAAGCATTTTCTGTATTTTTGGTTTCCTTACCAAGCCTCACATCTTCCCCGAGCGTCCTCGCAAAAAGCGGGACACTCGGATACAATCTCAGAGTTTCTTTGATGGACATTTCCAGGCACTTCATGGCCCGAAAATCCTTCATGGTAGGAGGGCATCCTTCCCTGTCGGCTCCAAATATTTCATCGAGTTCGTTGACGCACTTGTCGAGCCATTCACGATTATTGCCGAGCAAAAAGAGCGTCATAGCTGTCGCGGTCCCGACGGAGTCTTGACCGGCCAGCATGAAGGTGCAGCACTCGTTGACGATTTCTTCATCGGTGAAGGAGGTATTCTTCTCGCCCGCCTCCATCATGAAGTCGAGCAGGGAGTCGCATTCCGTTCGTGTACAATCGCCCCGATAGACACGAGCACGCTTTTCCTCGATCATCCGTCGACAAGCTTTCGCGAGGTCGTCGCGATGCTTCTGCTCGTTTCTTCCCGCCCTCGTAATTCCGTAGATCCAGTCGATGAGGAGCCACGGTCGAACGAGCCGATACGGCACCAGGACTTTGCCTCTGAAAAAAATCGATAGGTCTCGCGAGTAAAGACGTTTAAATTTGCACGAATTACAGTCGTCGTTACAGTTACGTACTTTCTAAACGGTAGCTCGTCGACCGACGAATTCCGGTCCTCGTCGCGAATCTTGACGCCCAAGACCGTCTCTGAAACGTGACAAGCAGAATTGGGCTCGTTCGAAATTCTCAAGGATGTTTCGTTAAACTTTTCCTCCCGGTCGCTACCGCCGCTCACCATTCAGAATTTCATACACGGAGTCGTTGACGAACGACGTGATGTCGATGTCCCGGCCACCCACGCTCAGCAATTTCTCAACCAGTCGCTCGGAGCATCGTGCAAACGAATCGGTAAACTTCTCGAGATACTGCAGATGAAAGGCAGGCTGAAGAATCCTACGATGGGTGGTCCACGTTTCCACGCTTCGAGTTATCAGGCCCTTGCCGAGGAAATTGTCGAGCATCCCGTAGAAAACTATTTTCCCCGTGTGCTTGCTGTTACCCAGGACAAGCTGTATGTCCTCCGGCTCGAGAAGAACCACGCACGGCAGTAGCGTTATCCAGATCCTAAATACCGGGCCGTAATCCTTGTATGCGCTGTGCGACATCTTCTGAAGAACTGCAATTTTTTAAAAATAATTACATTTTATTTCTCCCTGTTAATGCGTAAGGTAAAAATGGCCGGACACCTAAGGGATCGGTTCTAGTCCCTGGACATGCATAAAAAATAGTATTTGCGTCTCTACAATGAGAAAAAAAAATTGTTGGATCAACCAAATTCGCGGTCACCTACGTTCAAAGCTGTTATTTGGTTGGTACAACTAAATAATTCTTTTGTTGAACGATTATTCGCTTCAGTCGATTCAAAATATTTCCATTTAAACAAAAAATTTTATTGTACCAACTAAATAACGGCTTTGAACGCAGGTGAACGCCTCTTGGTTAATCCAACAATTTTTTTTCTCAGTGTATTGCACGCACGCTTTGTCCGGCTACTGGGACGTGTCTGGTCATTGGGATGTTTATCTTGTGACACAGCGGGGCAAAACGGGATAATGAGACAAAACGCAATTTTCCAATAACTTTTGGATGGTGGCGATGGTGGTACGTGGGGCAAAATGCATTGGAAAATGCGGATATATCGTTGGGACAAAATGGGGCATCCAAAAATTATTGAAAAACTGAGTTTTGCCCTCGCTGTCCCGTTTTGCCCCGATGTGCCATTTTGACCCGGTCTCCCCTATACGACTTTGTGTATCTTTATTCGTAGCGGCGGAAATATTTTACTCACGATTCTCATCGTAAACAAATCCGGCGTTTCCCAATACGGGCATCGCCGCTGGTCCATCGAGGGAAAATATAAACCCGAGTATCCTGAGATGATTCTTCCAGCTATACAGCATGTAAAGGACGAGCGCCGTGACGAGTGCGGAAAAGAGGACGATGCTGAGCCACAACTCGTTCGGCACTCTCTCCCACTGTAGCACAGACGAAAAATATGCAATTTCGATAAGTCTCATGATTTTCGTATCTTCCACGAATCCGCATTGTCACCGAGAGCTTAAGACGAATTCGTTAGCGCGTCCGCGTTAAGTGAACGGGAAGGCCCATTGTTAGTAAGTCAGTCTGGATGTCCAGGCGAAAACTGCACTCGGAGACTGCGAGTGGCCGATAAACACCCGCCCTCAAGGACTTCCACATGTCGTCACTCGGCCGACCGCGAATTACAATAATGCAACGAGGCAACAATTATTTTAAACCATAAAAACAGTGGTCTGCGGCTAAATCGTTCAACGCGGTGAATAAATTTATACGCGATGACATTGATGGGCTTTCATAATCGCGGGTAGTACAAACTTGTTTTCCTCGATCGTAAGACAAATGCGGACAGTTATTGTAAACGTGATAACAATAAAACTCACGATTTCACGAATGGTTGTAATCATCATTAATTGAAAAAGATCGAAGATCTATGGTTTTGTTATTTCTTCTTTTCGCTGTTATTTCTGTTGGTTTTGTGGGTGTTGTTATTTCTTCTTTTTTACAGGAATAACACAGCTGGAGCACGAAGAGATGAAGATAAAGACTTTGAACGGAATATCTCGATTCGTGGGTCCTTTTATACTCCTGAATCCGGGGTAGGAGAAACTCGAGAGCTCATCATCCTCCCCCCCAGACAAAACTGCACCTCGTGGATCGTCATTACCGGTTTCGGCCTCCTATAATTGATTCTTCCGACGCGCACTTGACGCTCTGGTGTTGCATGCACTTTTTCACTCGTCCACTTGGCGACGAAACCGCGCGGACACTTTTGTACTCTGTGTATTTTGACTCTCGACGTGTCGTATTCTTGTGCGATTGCTAAAGAAAACAGCGAGCGTCAATAAATGTTTTCCGACAATCTGCGCGCAGTGACGACGTTCCAACTTTTTTTTTTTACGATTCTACGATTTGCATGGAGTCTTCCTTGAATATTATTCGTAGCAACTTTACAGCCGTGAAGCGACAATACCCGAGACTAACTGACTGAAAACTCCAGTCGGGTCGCAACTTCATTTATATACCTGCCGCAATATCGCGCCTTGAGGAATGAGGATAAAAAAAAATCAATTAAATGACAGTTCATACACGGATCACGTTCGCGCCCTGCAGCTATGGATTGTTTCACAAACGAGCTTCTTCGCGTGAGGCATCAAGGATCGTCGGACAACGTTGCGTAGCAAGTTTGCGTAGCAAAACAGAACTAATAATCAATATACTTTTTAGATAAGAAGAAATAGAACCGTACAAACTGCCCACATCACAATTGGAAGACAACAAAATTGGCAGACTTTTTAGATGCGCTCTGAATTCATTTCTATATGAACTCGGAATGTCCTCTAAACGATATCGAATGCATCGATTTCGGACCACTCGTAGTACTTTCAAACATCTGAACTTAAGTAAGTCCTTTATGGACTCCCTGTAGGGTAGACCGGGATAAAACAGGGACGCTAAGCAATAAAACCTGCTACAACGATACCGAAAATATAGATCCATTGTTTTTCACCCCAAAATTGTATTTGGGGTGAAATTTGGGGCACCGGTTTTGTAAGGATATTAAAAAAAAAAAAAACCATCTGGGGCAAATGGGGTACCCTTCGATTTGACTTGCGGCAACTTTTGTTAGTTTCATTATTACCCTATTTTGACCCACGTCGATATGACATTGCATGTCCCCATTTTGCCCCATAACCCCGTTTAGCCCCGGTATCCCCTATACGTATTGTCCCATACAATATTAATCCAGCATAGTGATACAATATTGACCCAGAATATTATTGTACGGTGCAATACATTTACAACGAGTTCTCGAAAAGACTTACTTAAGTTCACATGTTTGAGATGACTACCAATGGTCTGAAATCGACGCATTCGATATTTTTCAGAGTTCATATCGAGTTCATATCGAGTTCATATCGAGTTCATATCGGGTTCATATCGGGTTCATATCGGGTTCATATCGGGTTCATATCGGGTTCATATCGGGTTCATATCGGGTTCATATCGGGTTCATATCGAGTTCATATCGAGTTCATATCGAGTTCATATCGAGTTTATATCGAGTTCATATCGAGTTCATATCGAGTTCCTATCGAGTTCCTATCGAGTTCATATCGAGTTCATATCGAGTTCATATCGAGTTCCTATCGAGTTCCTATCGAGTTCATATCGAGTTCATATCGAGTTCATATCGAGTTCATATCGAGTTCACATCGGGTTCGTATCGGGTTCGTATCGAGTTCGTATCGAGTTCGTATCGAGTTCGTATCGAGTTCGTATCGAGTTCATATCGAGTTCATATCGAGTTCATATCGAGTTCATATCGAGTTCATATCGAGTTCGTATCGAGTTCGTATCGAGTTCATATCGAGTTCATATCGAGTTCATATCGAGTTCATATCGAGTTCATATCGAGTTCATATCGAGTTCATATCGAGTTCATATCGAGTTCATATCGAATTCATATCGAAATAAATTCAGAGCGCATTTGAGAAGTCCGCCGTTTTTTACGACCCATTCACGACGTATACACGTCGTCCAATTGTTATGTGGGTAGGCGCAAAGAGAAATATTTCTTCGGGTAAAATCGCCTGAGGACTAGGCAACCCGGAAAGCGTAAATTCATTCCGTTCTCTCTCGATTACCGACGGCGTTCGCGAACGTGGACCGCTCTTTGCAGCCCTCTATTCTAAAAAATTTCACTCACTCGCCCGCGCAGTCCTCGTCGTCTCGCGCTCGCGCCGGTAACTCTGGGATCTTCGCGCGTTGATAAAAGAAAAAAATTACCGCGGCAGAAGGTTGAATCGCTTGTTGATGCGGTAGACGTCCCTTAGGCGCAGCCGCGAGGTACTTCATCTCGCCGAGTTCGACCCTCAAACGAAAACAGCCCTTAGCACCGAGTCAACTGAATAAAATATACAATTTAACTAAACGATAATTAATCGCTTCGCCATTGCCGAGCGAGTATCCTCGAGGCCGACGGGCCTGGAGAAAAATTATTGCGAAGCTGACGATTGCATTAACACTCGTAACTATCGATGAGATTATTGCGACGAATCGCGGTATCCTGGTTAGTATCGATTGACGCCGGTCCAGTTCCTCCAGTCTCCGTCCGTCCTCGGGAGTGGACGCGTCTGGCGTTAACCGCCACCTTTTGCCTCGTTTATTTACGCACCGATAAATCATAATCGGGAATTGGCAGAGCCGAAGGCTCCGTCGTGCCTTTTGTTTCCCTCCCCGGGAATGAAAAAGATCATTCGAGGTGAAGAAATCATCGTGGCCGCGAGAGAGAATCGAGATAAAAAAACCGCGTCTCGACTATAAATTGTCGAGGGTAGGGCGCGCGCGAGGAGCGGATTGTCGGTAGCGCGGGCGGACGTCGGTATTCGCGTCGAATAAGTGGGAGTGAAGAGTTCTCGCGTACTGTACACGTGATTCACTGGGGTCCCTCTCAGTACAGAGATAGCTCCCGCGCTGTCCGCACACGCTCACTCCACTCATTTCTCTCGTTCACGCAAATTTTGTCGTTGAATCTCAAAGATGGAACACAAAAACAATAGAGCGTGACACGCGAAACAGTTTGCATTTTTTTTTTTTTCATCGTTCAAGTCTGATCGACTGTATCGAGGATAAAACAGAGCAGGCTCTGACCAACGGTGATCGCGTTTGTCTTCGGTCTCCGCGTCGTAGGATCACACAGAGATCTGACATTGACGGGGCTTGTTATTATTATTATTTTTTTTTTTTTGAATAAACTTTGATAAATTTTTTTGATATAAAAACAGAAACGACCTTCACGCGATGGAGTTCAAGTTCAACGTTAACAAGCTTCTTCCGAGGAAGATAAACAAGATCAGTCACACTTTGATACCCGAGGATTTCAGGGGCGATCGTCGGGAATTGAAGTGAGTATTAATTATCGATGTGTTTGCGTCTCGAATTTCCGATCCTTCGTTATGTCCATGTGTATATGTATACATCGGTTATTATTCGACGAATCTCTCTACAACGGGTTCTGTAGATTAGCCCCGAGTATTCCCCGTGCACAGTAGCTTATTCGCATAATCGTCTTGTTTATACTTTCACCGTCGGTGACCGTGCGCTCTCGTTAATCCGTGCGAAAACCTTTCGCTCAGCATTCGCCAAATCGAAGATGATTTCCAGTCGCTGTAATCATGGAGAAAAAAAAAAAAAACTTAAATAAATAAAGATAAATCGAGAGATTCGGCGATATTGTGTACACACCTTGTAGAATGTGTGCTCGGTGCGTGTTTCTATCGCCGGGAGTGAAGCCGGCGTGGACGAATGTTATTCAGAAAAGGTGGGCGGACGAGAGAGACGGGTCCGTGCGTTTCTCGACGGTGGGCAGTTGAAAAATTTACATGGCCAAGTGGCTTTCTGCGCGGTGCGAGCCCTTCGTCGCCGGCAACACGCGACTCGTGTCACTCGCGAGGTCGTCGAGCCATTCTTGCACGCAACGATATGTTTAAAAAAAAATAAAAATAAAAAAATGTATCGGAACCACGGTTATTTGATGCTTTCGTGGGAATAACGATGTTGGAAATGAAAAATCGATGCCCCCGTTGCACGGAGCGAAAAAAATGCACTGCCGATTCAAGGTCGACGCGGAGAGGCATCGAAGCGATACCGGAAGTTCACGATCCGTGTCGAGGGACCCCTGCGATGGGGGAAATTAAAATAAATGTTATATTCCCGAGAGAGCATATTCATGGTTGCCACGGACCTGGAGAACCCGGAAAGGTCAGGGAATTCGTTGGGAGCTGGAAAAGTCAGGGAAAAGTCGTGGAATTTTTTTCAAACCCTGGAAGTTTTATGAATCTGTTTTTTCTTTTAATTCTGTGCTGAACGACATCTACATTTTCTGTTTCGTCAAACTTGTCGACTATATGCAGCATATATATATGACTATGTGGTAATACTGTTTTGGTTGGGAACTTTTAATATTGTGATGTGAGTTTAATATATTAACAATCATTGTATATCAGAGCTGGGCAAAAAGTACTTAAAGTACTTGATACGTAGTATCGTACGTATCCAATACTTTAAGTACGCGGTACCATAAGTACTAAATACTTCGAGTACTGTACTCAACTTTGTTTTAGAACGATGTTTAAGGTAGTCCTTGCGGACAGTCTGAGCCCACGTGAGTTCAGAGCGAATTGAGAGTGGAATTGCGAATACTTCGCGGTGAGATAAAAATCTGAAAAAAATCAACCATATGGAAGGTACTGAAAAGATTGATTTTGCATAATAATAATTCCAAAATGTTATTAACAAATGAATGAAACAAAAATTGTTCAACAAATCTTCCGGCAACTTAACTTTTTGTTCATATAAAAACAATAAGTTAATCTTTTTGAATACGTATGAATTTTTTCAGAATTTTGTCTAATTTTTGAAAATTGCGTTTTTAGTTAATAAAAAAACGTGATTTTCAAAAATTAGATAAAATTCTGAAAAAATTCATACGTATTCAAAAAGATTAACAAATTGTTTTTATATGAACAAAAAGTTAAGTTGCCGGGGAATTTGTTGAACAATTTTTTTTTTTATGCATTTGTTAATCATATTTTGGAGTTATTATTATGTAAAATCAATCTTTTCAGCACCTTTCATATGCTTGCTTTTTTTCGAATTTTTATCCCATCGAGAAGTGTTCGCAATTCTCTCTCAATTCTCTCTGAACTCATGCGGGCTCAGGCTGTCCGCTAAGGACTACCTTAAGAATATTTTGCCGGTACTCAAAGTGCTAGGCACTTCAAATACCAAGTACTTTAAGTACTTTGCCCAGCTCTGTTGTATATTATATTTTACGTTATTTGTAATTGTTCTTCCCTGCCCTGATTGACAGACATGAAAAATTACATTTTTGCTCTGGAAAACCGGGAAAAGTCAGGTAATTCCAGTTGGAGAATTTCGTGGCAACCATGTTATTGTAGAGATCTGTTGTATATTATATTTTACGTTATTTGTAATTGTTCTTCCCTGCCCTGATCGACAGACAGGAAAAATTACATTTCTGCTCTGGAGAACCGGGAAAAGTCAGGTAATTCCAGTTGGAGAATTTCGTGGCAGCGATGTTATTGTAGAGATACCTTTTTAAGTAACAATCTTCCCTCGTTCATCGCGCCCAAGCGCGATAAATAGGAGCAGCCGGGTCTCCGAGGGATGATTGGCCTCATCGTCTTCCTGCCTGGCGCGGGTTATTACGTTTGCCACGCGCCAGGTACCGAGATAAATAGCGAAAAGACTTCTCTTCTTCATCCAAGCGTGACCGACGTCGTCGCGAGGGAAGGCTCGTCTTTCGCTCTCCAGCGGGCTTGCGAACGCAGTGCGCCCGGCAGAGGAACGGCATAAAAGAGCCGCAGGTGTCTCTTCACAACGTCGAGTACAGCCGGGAAGATTTGCGTCTCGGTCCTGGATCTCATCTGAACCGTGAACGAAGAAGCGGCAGCTAGCTTCCTCCTCCGCGCCGAGCAAATTTGACCTGTGAATTGCAACGCATATTCTCATGCACGTCAACAGCCTTTTTTTCGTTTTTTTTTTTCCGCGCGCAATTTTTAAAGAATTTATCGGAGCGTGCGACTAGCACGTTTTTTTTTAAATCTCTTCCCGCTCTGAATAACGCGAATTACAAACCCAAGGAAGGAAAGAAAATTATAAATAAAATGGTAAATCGTACAATTGAGAACGAACTTTTGTTCTTCCGAGCGTTACACGTGACTCGGCGATGATTCACCCGACGTCGTGTTTCCCACACAAACTTGGAAGGTATCGCAGGCCTATAGCCCGAGCGAGAGAGCGAACATCGAGGCGTAAATAACGTTGACGTAACGCCAGAAACTCAGCTCCACGAATGCCGCGTCGAATCACCTGCTGAAACATACGGACAATACAGATAGCGAGTAGTCGCGAGACAGCACAAGAAAAAGTTGAAAATTGAAATTTTCATAGCGCTTCCTCATAAAGTTGGAAATTGAAATTTTCATATCGCTTTCTCATAATGTTCCTTTATTTGCGAAGCCTCTTCTATGAGGAAGCATTGTCTGTATTTTTGGCTTCCTCATAGAGGAAGCTTCGCGAATGAAGGAACATTATGAGAAAGCGATATGAAAATTTCAATTTCCAACTTTATGAGGAAGCGCTATGAAAATTTCAATTTTCAACTTTTTTCACCGTCAACGTCTTGTTAGACTTTTATGCAAAACGGCTGACCGATTCATATTCAGCGAGAAAAAAATACTCCATCGTCACGCTTCACTTTGTCGGATCTGCGCTTGACGCGAAAAAATACATGGAAGTGAGCGCTCGTGAATTTTTTTTTGTGAATTTTTACTCAAGGAATCCAAGTGACACCTCTTTATATAGCTTTTTCAACTCCGTCATATCTATCGTCTTGTGTATGTCTTGCTGTAGATCACGATAGGCACCTGGGTTTTTCCGCGATGCCATCGAAAAGCAAAGAAATCGTTGTTTAAAAATACCTAAAATCATTAATTTTTGCAATTTTGGCTATAAAAATGCCTGGTAAACTTTTTGGTTAGTTGTCGCTCCGGGACTGTAATTTTATGTATTTTTTCGCGCTGATCACGAATCTGACACTTATTTTATTACAGATGAATATTTGATAAAAAAAAATGCGTCTTAAAAAAAAAAAAAAATTGCATGAAATTCAAAAAATTCAAAATGACATAAAATTTAAACGGTTCGATCGATTTTCTTGAAATTTTAATGGGATCCTCGGGTGATCAGATTCTATCTGTGTACGCATTTTTAGCCCGACAGCTAAAAAATTGCGAGCGCTACAGTGCGTACAGACATTTTCGAAGAAATTAAAAATGGCGTACAAAAAAAACAACTGACAATTTTTTGACAAAATTTTACAGAAACATTGACTATTAACCACACAAGCTATGTGCAAAATTTCAGCCGGATTCGTGGAGGCGTTCTCGAGTTATAGCGGTTTGAATTTTTCGCTTCCGATTCACACACACACACACACACACACACACACACACACACACACACACACACACACACACACACACACACACACACACACACACACACACACACACACACACACACACACACACACACACATCCGGACATTTTTTCTAAATGTGATTTTTCGATGTTTTGGAACATTCTGAACACGTTTTCATTAAAATCTCGAAAATTTTTTTTTTCACTATCACAAAGCTTCCTCTATGAGGAAGCAAAACGTACGACGATGCAGAAAAAAAAAAAAATGCAATAAAAAAAATCGAGCACCATTGTCATTGACCCCGAGGATCTCCGATAGCTTCTTCTTTTTTGTTAACGACCGCGTCAATAGCTCGAGCGTACACAGTTGCTTATCGGATCATCGATTAGCAGAAGTGAGACGAAACGATGGGACTGGACTTCGCGTGACCGTATATTCCGGTGGCGATGTCTTCTCTCCTTGCCCCGCTCTCGTGCCTTTCGGTCGTCGCAGTAAACCAAGTAGAATATCGCGTTTTCGTAGATCTTTCATTCTCCGATCCTCACGTGCTATTTCCCACTCGTCATTAACGTAATGGAATAATATCGTTTATCGCTTCTCGTGCTCCACTCTCCGCGAAGATTGCCATCGAGTTTTGAATACGAAGCAGCAAGAATTATACACAGAGAAAAAAAATCGATTGAGTCAACAAAATGTGCGCTTACGGGTGGCGAAACAAATGTTTGGTTGATCGAAAGGAATACCTCGTTGATCGAACTAACGGGCCGTCGATTCAAATTTTTCTTTACTTAATACAACAATTATTTCGTTCGATCAACCAAAAATTTGTTTCGCCACCCGTAAGCGCTCATTTTGTTGACCTAATCGATTTTTTTTCTCAGTGTAGGTCAATCTTTTATGGTTTGCGAATTCATTTTTTTCATCTCGTGTTTTTTTTTTTTTTTTTTTCAGCGAATGCCAGAGACTGCTGACCCGCGTGTTGGACGAGATGGGCGAGGCTTCGGCGAGGGCTCAGGGACTCAACAAGCCCATAACCAGCGCCCTCAAACTCAGAGACACCGATCATCTTGTGTATCTGCTCGTCGACAGCGAAGGAAACAAGTAATTTAACGAAAATTTTAAAATTACCATCGATCGTTTATTGTTTATCGTTGATGCGAGACTATCGGGGAAAACGCGGCGTATGGAGAGTGGTGGATGTGTTGTAGGAGTAGACTGGGGATGGAAAAAAGCCGTTGCAAGCTCGTTGGATCGATGACTTGACTTTTCCTTACGAGCTTCGATCGCGCTACTTCCCTCCCTCGGACTGTCCCGATTGACATGACCCGGAACGTTAATACGGTAGCTTTATAATCATACGCTACGCTTTTGCCTCAAGTTTTGAGCCTCGCGAGGCAAAGCGAACTAGTTTCGCATCTAATTCCGTTCACCTGCGAACAATCGCTCCCCACTTTCTGTTTTATATACTCGGTGATTTCTTGGCGTGTATCTTGATTCATCGTTATTTAAATCGTCGCGGAGATGAGCTTCGTACAAGTTGCTCGGGATAATTTATTCATAATGCTCTACAGCTGAACATCAAAATTATCGAAATACATAATTACTTTTTTTTTTTTACATTTCTTCTATAGTTGCTTCCGACAGGCCAATATTTATTTGATCATAACAGTTCATCGGAAGAAAAAGAAACGTCAAGTTTCGTTCAAACTCACCCAGCGAACACATTTTTTTGCGGCAATGTAACATGGAAGTCATATGTACAGCTCTACAGCTGAACATCAAAATTATCGAAATACATAATTACTTTTTTTTACATTTCTTCTATAGTTGCTTCCGACAGGCCAATATTTATTTGATCATAACAGTTCATCGGAAGAAAAAGAAACGTCAAGTTTCGTTCAAACTCACACAGCGAACACATTTTTTTACGGCAATGTAACATGGAAGTAATATGTACAGCTCTACAGCTAAACATCAAAATTATCGAAATACATAATTACTTTTTTTTACATTTCTTCTATAGTTGCTTCCGACAGGCCAATATTTATTTGATCATAACAGTTCATCGGAAGAAAAAGAAACGTCAAGTTTCGTTCAAACTCACCCAGCGAACACATTTTTTTACGGCAATGTAACATGGAAGTAATATGTACAGCTCTACAGCTAAACATCAAAATTATCGAAATACATAATTACTTTTTTTTACATTTCTTCTATAGTTGCTTCCGACAGGCCAATATTTAATTGATCATAACAGTTCATCGGAAGAAAAAGAAACGTCAAGTTTCGTTCAAACTTACCCAGCGAACACATTTTTTTACGGCAATGTAACATGGAAGTAATATGTACAGCTCTACAGCTAAACATCAAAATTATCGAAATACATAATTACTTTTTTTTACATTTCTTCTATAGTTGCTTCCGACAGGCCAATATTTATTTGATCATAACAGTTCATCGAAAGAAAAAGAAACGTCAAGTTTCGTTCAAACTCACCCAGCGAACACATTTTTTTACGGCAATGTAACATGGAAGTAATATGTACAGCTCTACAGCTAAACATCAAAATTATCGAAATACATAATTACTTTTTTTTTTACATTTCTTCTATAGTTGCTTCCGACAGGCCAATATTTAATTGATCATAACAGTTCATCGGAAGAAAAAGAAACGTCAAGTTTCGTTCAAACTCACCCAGCGAACACATTTTTTTACGGCAATGTAACATGGAAGTAATATGTACAGCTCTACAGCTAAACATCAAAATTATCGAAATACATAATTACTTTTTTTTACATTTCTTCTATAGTTGCTTCCGACAGGCCAATATTTATTTGATCATAACAGTTCATCGGAAGAAAAAGAAACGTCAAGTTTCGTTCAAACTTACCCAGCGAACACATTTTTTTGCGGCAATGTAACATGGAAGTAATATGTACAGCTCTACAGCTAAACATCAAAATTATCGTAATACATAATTACTTTTTTTTACATTTCTTCTATAGTTGCTTCCGACAGGCCAATATTTAATTGATCATAACAGTTCATCGGAAGAAAAAGAAACGTCAAGTTTCGTTCAAACTCACCCAGCGAACATATTTTTTTACGGCAATGTAACATGGAAGTAATATGTAATGATTCAATTGGTATATGCAGGTGATGGAACTGTTATATGCAGGTGTAACGTTACAGTTTTGTAAGGTAAGCCGGGGTGGTATGGTAATGTTTTTTTAAATGAAAATTTGAGATTTGAACGGTAATGAAATGTTTAAATTTTTGTCGTAACCAAGTCTAAAAACATAGAACTCAAGTAATTAACTTAGAAATTTCCACATTTTCAATGCACGATTTAATTGTAGCTCTATAAACAAATATTTGCCATCGGCCATATCACCCGGAGACTACCGGTGATATGGCCATAAAAGATGTCTTAGTATATTGTATGATGTCTACGTGAACTACGGAAAGACAATAATTACCTCCGTCAAATGTTTCACATGCCGATCCAAAAAGAAAACAGTTTTACTGTCCATATCACTCAAAAATCGCGGGGGATATGGCCACGTGGCATGTCGCACTGACCCTTGCACACACACTCATATGATTTTCGGTACAGTCATATTGTATCCACATTTACTAATCTACGGCAGCGCCATTCGTTTGTTACGCTAAAAGATAAATCGAAAATTTTTGGATCGATTGCCGATCGCGATCATCGTACACAAGAATCCACCGAACGAATGTGTTCGGAATTAAGCGAACTGGAAAGCTTGGATAGACATTCTATAGTAAAATTTTAATATTATTTCGATCCGATGATTTATTTAAGAGGTAACGTAGTGCAAAAATGTACTTCCGGCATTTTGGAGTATAACTACTTGGTAGCGTCCTTCGCTCGCTTAATTTTTTTTTTTTTTTAAGTACTTGGCGTCGAGAGGCTACCGCGTCTCTTGATTACGGGTGGCGTTATTACCCGCGGGGTCATATCAACTTTCTGACTTACCTTATGAAAAAAATTGTGTAACCGTTACGTTACATACTTGTAACAATGTTAGTGTGACAATCAGGCAGTGTTAATGGTGTGTAACGGAGTTACATGATGATAATGTAACTGGACTCCGTGACGTTTACATAACATGTTTATAACCATGTTATAACAAACAAATAATTTCTGGTGTTCCTATTACCGTTAAAGGCCATACCGATCAATATTTAATTCAAAGAATGAAAATGAATACATCAATCATGATCCGTAATCCGTTTGAAACGTATATACAATTTTCCAACATTATTTTCTCAAGTCAAAAATAGCCGAATAGGTATGGGATCGCTGGCTAGAAATCCCAGGGCCCCAGGTTCGTAACCCGCCAATGATACGAAGTTAATATCGTTTTTTCGGAGATCCATTTGTTCCTATGAATGGAGTAAATTCGTTTGTCTAATAAAGATATGCTGATCTAAGTAGGGGAGAGCGGGGCAATATGGCACACCGGGGCAAAACGGGATAATGAGACAAAACACAATTCTTCAATGACTTTTGGATGGTGGCGATGGTGATACGTGGGGCAAAACGGATTCGAAAATCCGGATGTATCGTTGGAACGAAATGGGGCATCCAAAAATTATCAAAAAATTGAGGTTTGCCCTCACTGTCTCGTTTTGCCCCCCTGTGCCATTTTGCCCCGGTCTCCCCTATGGAATTAGGGTTAATATGTTTAAAAAAATTAAAAACTGCACGTTACATTGTTATACTACAGCGATGTAACACGGTAATATAACGGTGTTACATTTCTGAGTAGCAAATGGCAACTTGCGTCTACTTTACATGTAACACTCTGGAAATATTACCTACACTGAGAAAAAAAAAAAAATTGTTGGATTAACCAAATTCGCGGTCACCTACGTTCAAATCTGTTATTTGGTTGGTACAACTAAATCATTCTTTTGTTGAACGATTATTCGCTTCAGTCGATTCAAAATATTTCCATTTAAACAAAAAATTTTATTGCACCAACTAAATAACGGCTTTGAACGCAGGTGAACGCCCCTTGGTTAATCCAACAATTTTTTTTCTCAGTGTACAATTTTCAGTTACATTTTCGCTACATTACAGTCTTTTGCTGGGTTAATTAGCTGTGCCGATCTCTGGCTCCGAAATACGACCCGAGAGTACAATACCTCGATGTCAGTACTTCTTGCTCGTGGATGATTTACCGGAAAGGTTTATCGGAGCGAGCCGATTCTCCGTTACTGGCGAAATCTTCGAATCCCCGGAACTTGGGAATCCGGCCAAGAAGCCGGTCTTCCGGTGTTCGGCCTCGCGCTTATTCCATTCCCGACTGCGACTACGTGGCCATCCCCGAGTCCGGTCCAACGCTATACGTCTACGACCCACTTTCCCACCCTCGATAGCTCCGAGCTTTTGAATTATGCAGTTCCGCGAGGGGGGGCTGTTTTATGGAACTGTTAGCAGAAGTGTACAATCGCGCTGTCGATTACGTTACAATTCGATATCACCCACTGTTCCGTAACACACTTATGCGAAACGTCCTTCGTGCAAACTCTGCTTCGTTTTACAGCGGACACGGCTGCGTGGTGGGCCTGCTCAAGACCGGATCGAAGAATCTATTCATGTTCGACGAGAACGGTCTTCACTATCAGCTCCAACCGAGATGCATCCTCGACTTCTACGTCCACGAGTCCCGGCAACGAATGGGCCTTGGAAACGTGCTCTATCAGCACATGCTCGCCGTAAGATTCCGAAACAATGAAGACAAAAAAAAAAAAACAACACATTTTTCAAGTATAAAGGAGTTTACCCGGTAAAGATAGTAATAGCGGAGTTGGCACCCCCTCTACCGTTCTCGCTCTCGCGGCTTCCGTCACGGTTGTCTGATGCGGTGCTGCGGAGCACAATTTAACATTCGCCTAGCAGCGGAAGAGAAAAGAGAGCGTTCTGGGCGCTCGCCGGCGTTAACGGTGAATTCCGTTGCTCCGAAGCCACCGAGTAAGATTAATGACTCGATAGTAACGCGGAAAACGCTCGCGCGGCGTAAACTTCGACTGACTCATGAGAAACCCACCGACTCTCGGATGTTCTTTTTTTTTTCTTCCTTTTAACAGAAAAAAAAAAAAAATCAACCCAGCAACTAATTAGCTCCGCTTGGTGGAAACAAAGATTACTCTGTCCTCGTGAAAACCCGAGCGCGAGGGTCATCGGTTTCGCGGCTATTTATCGGGAGTTCGCGTCTCGAAGGAAAGCGCGTGGTGAGCGCCGAGTCACGGAGCGTTCCACCGGTCGATCGTCTTAATCACCCGAGAAAAGGTCGTCGGCGATTACGAGGGTGGGATATTGTGTGTTTTTTTTTTTTTTTTTTTTGTCGCCACCTCCGCGAGCCTCTCGGTGCACACGGGTGACTGAACTCCGACGAGACACGCCAGATTCTCGTTGGAACGAAGAAATTTTTGTGTCGCATTTTTGTTGCGTGTTTACTCTTCAAAGGCACGCGACTTCTACCCGGGCGTGCACGCGTACAGAATTCCCATAGACTTGTTTCTCTTGGTTTTTCGCAGGAGGAGAACACGAGGCCGGTGAAATTGGCGATAGATCGACCGTCCGAGAAGTTCCTCCAGTTTCTTCACAAGCACTACGGCCTCGACAGGATAATACCCCAGAACAACAAGTTCGTCGTCTTTCGGGGTTTCTTCGACGACGGTAAGCTGGAGAAAAAAAAAAAAAAAGAAGCATCAGTTTGTAATCGAATCGATCGCGGAGCATCGAGGCATCAATGATAAACGGTGCGGTGGCCCTAGAAGCCGATCGAAGGTCGGCGCACCGGGTCGGTCTCTCCGATATTGGCAATTCAACTCCGTCGGCGAGTTTAAAATCTCGGTCAATGCCATTCGCCGCTGCGATTTACGTGTCGGTGCTCCGAGCGCCGCGATTGGTCAGGGCCGTTTGCACGGCTGCGGGAACGATGCTCGCGCACTCTCGGCTGTAGTACAAGTTGCAACACCGTCCAGCCCTCGGGATCTAACAGTCCCTTTCCCTTTTTCGCATTGAAATATCTTCAGAGTGCCAGGACGTGAGAGGCAGCAGATACAGCCTGCCGTCGAGAAGCTCGATCGACGGTGATCCCCACGGCTACAACAGTCAACACACCAGCGCCAGCAACAACTGCAAAAGTTCATCGAGCAGCAACGGCGCCGCGTTCTCGGCTGTCTCCCGGAGCTCTTACGGACGGTACGCCGCGGCCAGACCACCCTGCTCTATGGCCAACGTGAGTTCCATGCGGAGATGGAAGATATGAAAAAAAAAAAAAAAAAAACATAGTGTTAATTTTTATTTATTTTAAAAATTATTTAATTGGTCCGTTCTACTTTACCGACTCGTAGAGTTTCCGGTCCATTTGAGGCCATGTGGAAGATGTACCACGTGACATATGAGTGGGAGAGAGACGGACGCATTTTTCGATTCAATGCCATTTAAAACCGGTTAACGTTTCGGACAAAACGGAAGCATCGTCGGACGTGGTATTAAATTGTACATCCGCTAATGCTTTGCTTTTTCCCGAAAAGTCTATGGTCTCTGAATCGCGTTCGTTACAGATTTTGGTTACCGACTGAGTCGTTTCACATGTCCTTAAAGTGAAGTGCGACTCATCGGTCGGTAACAAAAACTGCAATTCGTAATTCTCTAAGACGGTTGATTTGTAGGGAAAAATACGAGAACGGTAAACTGTGCGCAGTAATTCTGCAGTTCACTGTCCTCATCATTTTCCCAAGAAATAAACGGCTCGGGAGATTTTTGAGTCGCGAAATTGCAGCTATGTCTCTCGCACTCACGGCCGTTACACTTCACCCTAATCGACGCGCAAAGCACACCCTTACTCCCGGCTTCGTTTTATTAATCAGACTCGATTACCGAGTCACGCTCATCAATCTCTCACAGCCCTCTGCTTTGAGGGCCGAGAACAAAAAATCGTGCTAAAGATAACAGTGTGATGTCTAATGCTAAATCCCGTTGACTAATCGTCCATTAACCCTATTCGTTCTAGATAATCCATAACGCCGCGGTGCTTGGTCAGGCGGCCGAGCGTACTGGGTGAGTAAAGAACGACGAAAGAATTAAAGTACCCGATGCTCGCTAAAACCTTCGGAGAGTCGATAGACTCTAACGAAACTTCGAGGCTCCGTCGTGTTAACGTCACGATCGAAGTCAGAAATAGCTTTTGCTATTATTTTTTTATCGCCTTTTTTGTCTCTTTTTTTTTCTTCCTTGTAAACTATGTCTTCTTGTGAATAGTTATATACATGCCGCTGTTCCTTGCCAGCTGAGGCACACGCCCTCTTAGACGATAGAAATAATTATTTATTACACGCTATTTTTATTTTTTTTCTTTGTACTTTTTTTTCATTTATTAAATAATTACTTTTGTTGTATTATTTCATTTGTCTCTTTTGTTCTTCTCGTATACCTTGTGGCGCTTTGGAAAGCTTCTACTGCTGTGGAAGAGGGGGGAGGGGGGGGGGGGGGGGGGCTCATGGAGAATAATCAAGCCATTATGCTATTTCCTTCCTCGAGCAGAAACCAAAACCCGAGAAATCTGCGGATCGTTCCCAAACCCGATCCTTCCGATTCTCAGAAACGCAAAGTGAGTCTTCTCTTCGTTTTATTTTTCTCAATGTTGGTTTTATCAATTTTTTTTCGAAACGATTGTCTAAGGAAATGAGTTTGACCGATGAGGGTAACGTTCGAGATTAAAAGTTTGTACAGCGGTGTCACTCACGCCGTTGCGTCAGCCTTTATGTTTTTT
Source organism: Exephanes ischioxanthus (assembly GCA_958510785.1). Classification (NCBI taxonomy): domain Eukaryota; kingdom Metazoa; phylum Arthropoda; class Insecta; order Hymenoptera; family Ichneumonidae; genus Exephanes; species Exephanes ischioxanthus. Next base: position 23,389,543 of record OY294017.1, on the reverse strand, counting down.
GTCGTGAACGTAGCAGGGTCGAGTCGTCGCGACGGTGCGAAAGTTCTATTGAACCGGCTAATTTTCCAGTGAGGTATCCGTTCCCGCACCTAAACTGGAACGTCCTCGCTCGCTGAGTCTCTACTCCGAGGAGGAGCAGAAACAGCGGACGAGCGAGTTGTCGACCGTGCCGACTCCGGCGTTACCGGATCATCAGCCAACGCCGTTCGTGCCAGCCGAAACGATACAGATCGAACGCTCGCGACGCCAATCGACGGTGTCAGCATCCGCCGCAGCGGTGGCGGAGGCTCGTGCGACGTCAACTGCTTTCGGACCGCTCGTCGATCACCAAACGACGGGCACTTTCGCGTCTATGCACCCAGAGAGCAAAACCGACAACAAAGCCCCGAGCACGGGTGTCGGTAGCGTCAAAGCGAGCCCATCGTGCGCCCAGGAAGTCGGTGGCAATCAACCCGGTCATCTCGATCTGAAATTTTATCACTCGCCCCTGTGGTAAACGAGCGACAGAGCAGACGGCTCGAACGTTCTGGGATCAAGCGTTACGCCCCGATTATTCTCGCGATCGAGACGCCGGACTCTGGTACAATGTGTGCTTGGCATTGTGGAATACTGAAATGGGCGATAATTCACTTTCCAATTGCTTATAACAAAAAATCTCATAATTCATCGTAAATTGCGAAGTATGATACAATCGAAACTTGATATGGCAACCGAGATGAAATAGAGTGCAATTGGAAGGGTGCATTTTGCTTATTACAGTATATGTGAAGGATCATTGATAAGAGACTGATAAGAGAATTACTTTGCATATCTGTTGGGGAAGATCTATCGTAGGAAAGCAGGGTTTGCTCTCCTTATTGTATTCGTTTCACATCATTTCCATACCCATGCAGAGGAGAGAGTAAAGCAGAGAGGGATGAGAGATCGAGCACGAAAAGGCGCCACTGTAGGTGCAGGGCACAAAATACGCTGCTGGTAGTACACAATACACCTTGTAGTATGCAATTATTTTTAGGTCGAATAATAATAGATGTACGCTCGGAAATAGTTATCGGATCGTCCATCGGTAGTATTGTTGTATGAGACAGGAAACGCACGTTATTAGTTTGAAAAAAAAAGTAATAATACGAAAGTTCGATGAGTAGATAACGTAGATGGGAAAAGGGGTGGGGGGAAGGTCACCTTCCGAAAGTGGTAAAGTAGTTTAATATTGACGAGAAAAAATGTACCCAACAGGAGATGGAATCGTGAAATGTTTGAGTAAACACAAACAGCGAGAGGATGATAATTGATAGAAAGGATTATATGACCTTGTTGTCGAAGAGTAGAACTTCGTCGGGAAAGCGGCGAGGCGAGCATCGGTAATCCATATAGAAAAAAAGGATTCCTCTGTAGAAGATATATCTCGACGAAAAAATCCAACTTTTACATGAAAACTTAAACCTGTGTACGCAGTGAAATCAATAAAAATGATCTAAATATGCACACGAGTCGTAGATCTTTCTGCTAGTACATTCATCTTAATTAAGCTCTCCTAGACGCATTGATTCTGGACAAGGACTTCGCACCTGGACAAAACTACGAACACGCCGAAGTCGGATGTTTACAATGTTCTAAAGTAATCGACGTTGACAGCAGTAATTTTCAAGATAGGGTGTCATTTACGCCAGTCTTTTTTTGTGTATTGTTCAGACGTGGTAAGGAAACATCCAAAATTCGTGCCTCTATATCGATTTTGCAATTTTCGAAAAAGCGAAAAAAGAAAATTAGATGAGAAAATTCTGAAAAAATTCATATGAATTCTAAGAAATCAAGGAATTCATTAAAAATGAAAAAGTAAAAGGTTTTCTAATTTTTTGTTTACAATTTATTTTTTAAATAATTTGTTAATAACTTTTCGGCATTATTATTATGCGAAATTGAACGTCTTGAAATCATCAATACGACTGATTTTGCTTCCTCAGGAAGCTTTGTTATGGTGAAAAAAAATGTCCGGATGTATATGTGTGTGTGCGAATCGGACGCGAATTCAAACCGCTATAACTCGAGAACGACTCGACCGATCAAGCTGATATTTTGCACACAGCATGTGCAGTTATTAGTCAATGTTTCTGCAAAATCTCATCTATAAATGTTCAGTTGTTTTTTCTGTACGCGATTTTTTATTTCTTAAAAAATGTCGGTTCGCGCTCTAGCACTCACAATTTTTTTAGCTATCTTGCTAAAAACTCGTACACAGATGGAATATACTCACCCGAAGATCCCTTTAAAAATTCAAGAGAATCGGTCAAACCGTTTAAATTTTATGACATTTTGAATTTTTTTGGATTTCATGATTTTTTTTAGACCCATTTTTTTCGTATCAAACATTCATCTACGACTAAAATAAGTGTCAGATTCGTGATCAGCGTGAAAAAATATGTGGAATTACAGTCCCGGAGCGACATGAACGGAAAAGTTTACCAGGCATTTCTGTAGCGAAAATTGCAAAAATAAGTGATTTTGGGTATTTTTAAACAAAGATTTTTTGCTTTCCGTAAACAAAGTCCCGAACAGAGGAAAGAGAGCCAGCCATCCGACGCCTTTGTAATGGTGTATTTGCCCCAAATAGACATATGACGGCACGGTATCTACTCGGTGCTAGCACGGGAACGTACTTCGTGCCGGCACAATGCAGACATGTACGTCCGCATGTGACGATATTGTGACGGCACGGCATTTTTATACCAAAAGCTGCTTGCACAGTTCCAGCTTAGCGTGGAGCTCCATAGTGAGCTGGAACTGTGCAAGCAGGTTTTAGTATCGAAACCCCGTGCCGTCACAATATCGTCACATGCGAACGTACTTGACGGCATTGTGCCGGCACGGCGTGATGAACGCACGGCACGTTTTTCTATCTGGGGCGTTTATATACGAATACCTCCAGCGTAGCAACGCTGACGCGTGTATTTTAATAAGTGTTAATCGAGCGAAAAGCACTATACAGAATAATTTCGAGGAAAATACTGCAATGCAATCGTGATCGAAACGTTTTCGAATAGCAGACGGCCGAGAAAAACGTATCGCCAAAACGCCGGTAACTTACCGACAGCAACGAAACTGGCACTGCACGCGAAACAATTGTCTGCTTGTTTCCCGTTCGTGCTGCCGGGGGGGGGGGGGGGGGGGGGGGGGCAGGCTCTATAAAATGTGACGAACGCTCGCTCGCACGAATTCCCCATTCCTCATGGCGCGATAATTTAAACACAAACTGTATCATTTTAATGCCCTCATTCATACATATACGCACATTTATTCTCTGCATGGTAGAGTAATTGTAAACTTTCGAAATACGTTAAATTCGGGCCTATAAACACGAACGCGACTCTTTAGTGAAGAAAAAGATCAACCTTTAATATTTTTTTAAGGGGAAAATCCTCATACACCTTTTTGTTCAAAAGAGTCGCATTCGGAGCTCGAAACCCTTTTGAGATACTTAAAGTGAAAATTAACAGATAGTCTTGTTTTTCTCACGCGGGCTTGGGTGTCCGAGATCAGCCGGTCGCCAAATGTTTAACGACCTCTTCGGAGAACAGACGTACTCGGAGACAAAGCCGAGGGCTTTCTACGCGGTACAGAGAAAAAGCCCTTGACTCGGCGAGCTACTCGGTGGGCTCAGCCTGTATGGAAAAACGGAGCTATCGCGCGGGCGGTACCTCATACAGCCAATCAACGGTCGAGTTTTTACCCCCAACTACCTTTTCACGAAAACTCTTAATTTTTGGAAAAGTACAGTTGATCTGAGATCTTCAAGTCGGAACGTTCTTCTACACTGAGAAAAAGAAATGGTTGGATTAAACAAATGCACGGTGACATACGTTCAAAGGTGTATTTGGTTAGTTCAACAAAAATGCCTGTTTCAATCGAAAATTTTTGAATAAATTGAAGCAAATAATCGTTTAACAAAACAATGCTATATTTGTACCAAACAAATAACAGCTTTGAACGTATGTCACCGCGACTTTTGGTTAATCCAACCATTTTTTTTTCTCCGTGTAGAGACACTCGGAAAATCTCGCACAGTTCACTTCGTTTGTTAAGAGCTTGTGCCGAGTAAACAAATCGTGGTAGTCGCGATACTAAGTTGTAAAATAATACGAGTGTGTTAAACTATATTTTAGTTCGTTATTTTATGAATTGATAATTGTGACATTGTGTTTTTCATTCAACGGTTAAATAATTAAATTGATATGTTTTCATACGGTGGGGTGACAGACAGTTGACCGAATGCGAACTTGTATAATGACCAACCTCATCATATCGAAAGTCTCTAGCGCAGTTTAAGTCCGAAATCTTTAAACTAAATATCGAAGGAATCCACGGGTGAATGCAATTTCCGTACAGAATCCCCCGATAGGTTTGCATAATCTATTCAAAAAGTTTAATGGTACGATGATTTTGTGATTAATATAAAAATCCCGATGAATACACGCATCGCAATGACTACCTACGAACGCCTAACCACTGTATACTGTAAAAAAATTATAATATTTTTCTAGCAGTAGTCTTGAGTGTAACGCCATTTTTAACCAACCCGATCGGTTGACAAATCGTTCGGCCGGATTTGCAATTTCTACAATGACCTTTAGCACATTACTGCCTGAAATCATTAATGTAGAACAGATAGAATATCCGCGCTCAAATACAATTTTTGTATAGAATTACCTGAGACGCTTGCATAATAGAGTCAAAAAGTTTTATAATACAATGATTTTCATGAGAAATATCGAAATCCGACGACTCATGTTTCGTAGACACCATCCAGGAACCCGTCCCGACTGCATACTACATGAAAACTAGAATCTATCCTCATGAAGTCAGTCGAAGCGAAAACGATTCTGAACGTTTGTCTCTGGAGAAGAAGCTGAATTACCAGCGTTTAGAGAAGCGAGCCGTCGGCAATGCAGGTATCTATTTGTCTGAAAGGTATGGATATTAGCTGATAGATGTCGCTGAAGTATTGAGGTTATATCGAAATTGCCGCAGCCAAGATGTACTGTCAGAACGTGTGGTTCTGACAGTACATTTTGGCTGCGGCAATTTCGATATAACCTCAACACTTCAGCGACATCTATCGGCGAATATCCATACCTTTGAGGCAAGCTCCAACCGTCGGTAATTTAGCTTCGTCTCCGGACACAAACGTTCAAAATCGTTTTCGCTTAACGTTACTTCATGAGGATAGATTCCAGTTTTCATGTAGATGCAGTCGAGAGGGGTTCGTAGATGATGCATATGAAACGGGTGTCCGCCGTTTCAATATTTCGATTATTTCGGTATTTCTCATGAAAATCATTGTATTATAAAACTTTTTAACGTATTATGCAAACGTCTCAGGTGATTCTATACGAAAATTGTATTTGAGCGCGGATATTCTACCTGTTCTACATTAATGATTTCAGGCAGTAATGTGCTAAAGGTCGTTGTAGAAATTGTAAATCCGGCCGACCGATTTGTCAACCGATCGGGTTGGTTAAAAATCGCATCACACTCAAAACGACTGCAAGAAAAAATATTATAGTTTTTTACAGTATGCAGTGGGTAGGCGTTCGTAGGTAGTGAGTGCGATGTGTGTATTCATCGAGATATTTATATTAATCACAAAATCATTGTACCATTAAACTTTTTGAATAGATTATGCAAACCTATCGGATTCTGTACGGAAATTGCATTCGACCGTGGATTCCTTCGATATTTAGTTTAAAGATTCCGGACTTAAACTGCGCTAGAGACTTTCGATATGATGAGGTTGGTCATTATACAAGTTTCGCATTCGGTCAACTGTCTGTCACCCAAAGTTACCAGCCGTCCAACAGGATCGGCCCGTAACAAAAATTAGCTATACAACTATAATTAAAAAATGTGCCATTTATACCAGAGCTGGGCAGCATTTAAAATACATTAGTAAAGGAAGTGTATTGGATCGTGCGTGTACAGAGACTGATGGGGAGAATTGGGATTGTGCAGAATAGAGTTGTAAAGAAAAGAAGGGTTGCCGATGTTTCTCCAACCTAGTTACTTTTCGGCGGAAATGAGCTTTGACTGAAATGAAGTTGGTACAAACGATACCTTACCATTTCCTAGCTTCGAAAGAAGAAAAAGGCGGGTAAACGAGAAGTCTACCGGTCGGCGAGTTTGGTCGCTTCACAAGCGTGTGCAAGCGTCGATCCTGTTGATACGTCGGCCTTTTTTTTTATCACCGACGATATAACATATTTGTATTTATCTTTAATCGTCCTTGCGACGAGTGTCGCTCGACAAATCTAAGTGCACCGCCGAGATTATTCTTCTAACCCCCCCCGTGTTCCGAGAACTCACCGATAAACTTTCGAAGCATGACGATGTTTAACTTGAAAGAAATTGGCAAGCAGCTCAACGAGGCCGATTCGAAAAATGCTGGTACCGGTGTTTCCTTCGCCGGTAGATCCCTCAAATTGGACACCGAAAAAGACGGTAAGCTCATTATGCTCTTCTTTCTCGATAATGTTAACCTCACCGGCGCTATGGAATTTGGTTAATTATTCACGCTCTTTCTCACCCCGTCGCAGCCGAAGCTATAGTCGAGGCCATAAAAAGCTGCGAAGACATGGAGTATCTCGATCTGGAAGGCAATACTTTGGGCATAGAGGCAGCAGGAGCAATATCCAAAGCCTTGGAAGCCCATGGAAACGCTCTGAAGCGAGCGCTGTGGAAAGACATGTTCACCGGTCGCATGAAAACTGAGATTCCCAAAGCTCTGGAGTACCTGGGAGGTGGACTTTGCGGCGCGGGCACGAGACTCGTAGAGTTGGATCTCAGCGACAATGCTTTTGGCCCGATAGGAGTCAAGAGTCTGGCTGCCTTTCTCAGCTCGCCGACTTGCTATACCCTGCAGGAGTTGAGACTCAATAACAACGGCCTTGGGATATCCGGAGGAAAGATGCTGGCCAAAGCACTGCTCGATTGTCACGCCAAAAGTTCCAAAGGTAGAGATGAAAAAAGTTAATTTGTGTCATCTCGTTTGCGGGAATGTCGTCCCCATAAAAATCGTTGAATCGAGATATATATTGTTTTTTTGGTCCAACAGAAGCAACGCCGCTGGCATTGAGAGTCTTCATAGCCGGCAGAAATCGTCTGGAGAACGAAGGCGCGATGGCTCTGGCTTCGGTATTCGCGAAATTGCGAAGCCTCGAGGAAGTCGTGATGCCGCAGAACGGAATATATCACGTCGGTATAGCCGCTCTGGCGAACGGTTTGTCCGCGAATCACGGACTGAGAATTCTCAATCTGAACGACAATACCGTGGGTCTAAAGGGAGCTCGGGCGATTGCCGATGCGCTAAAGAATTTCCAATGCCTGGAGACTCTGAATCTCGGCGATTGTCTGATAAAGACCAAAGGAGCTGTGATACTCGCCGATGCGCTAGGAGTGGAAGGCTCGCACGGCTCTCTGATGGAGTTGATACTGTCGCAAAACGAGATTCGAGCTCGCGCCGTCGACGCGTTAGCCAGAGCCGTGGCGGACAAGTCTCAACTGACGAGTCTTCAACTCGATGGGAACTCGTTCGGCAACGAGGGTGTGGAAGCTCTGCGAGAATACCTAATGGGCTCTGATAGAATCGAGGCTCTCGGTACGTTGGAAGAGGACGAGAGCGCTGACGAGGAAGAGAGCGACGAGGAAGTCGCTAACGAGGAATCGGAAAACGAATCGGAGGACGGAAACGACGAGCCCGAAGAATCGGAGGACGTTCACAGCGTGGAGGACGAAGAGGAAGCTGTAATGATCGAGAGAGTGCAGAAAAAAGTCGTGAACGTCGGTGAATTCTTGAAAGCGCCGACAGGCGAAAATTTGCTGCTTCTTCAAGGAGACAGAACGAAATTGTTGCTCGAGCACGCTAAGGTTTGTCGAGTCATTTTTCCCCAATTTTTTCCCCAAGATCCGAATGGCACGGAGTTTCTTTTATAATTCTGTTCAAACATTTTTTTCAGAGTCTTTCGCAGGGAGACAATTCGGAGGAGGAAGCCAAGTACGCCGAGGAGTTGTCGCGTATTGTAATGAAAGTATCGGCTCTCTGCGGAAGCGGTTACGGCGACGTGAGGGTCGAAGCTGAAAGAATTACAGACTCGTTGTACTCGGAGCTTTTCTCATATGCGAAGAGCAGCGATCAGTCTGCCAATGTCGACAACACGTTGTTGGTGAATCTGGGATTGTTGAAGGTAAATCGTAAACGCCGTATCAAGCGCAAATATGATCGGTCAATCGATCTCGAGGGGATGTAACATTTATTATTATTTTTTTTTTTTTCAATTTTCAGAGCGAAGACAAGAGCGCCAACAAGATAGACTGGAATCTCGAGGGTTGTTTCAAAGCCCTCGAAATAATCACCCAAAGAGATTACTTCCCGTCGCAGACGAAGGATGCCTTGAAGGTTTTCATCGCCAGACCGCTAAAGCCCGGTAAAACGAAGTTCGTCGATCCTCTTCTCGAAGCGAAGAACTCTCTCAAAGCGATCCTCGATAGATTACAAAACACGTAACCGCGAATTAGCGTGACTTTTATATCGTAAAATCAGACCCGAAGAATCGGCCAATATTCCAGAGATATATATTTATTTATAATGCATTCTTTTTAAAAAGATTAACTGCTGGGCGAGCAGCTTCTCAAGTACGCCGATAGGTCGTGGATTGCTGCTAAGCCTCACGTTTGTTTTCCTCTCCACGAACCGTTTTACAAATCCAACGATTCATATCTCGAATGTCAGTGGCACGATATCCACTCTGATTTTTTTTTCATTTTTTTTTCCGTTTGTGTGTGGAGATATTAAAACATCATACTTTTCATTTTTTCTATGTATATAAAATACTTCATTATTTAATTTACCTACGAAAAAAGAAGAAAAAAAATGCCGAGTCTTCCCTATTCCCGAAGCTGCGCAATTTGTTACCATTGACCCGGCGTTGTTCGCCGTTGCCGCAGCAAACGGCAATCGGAACTGAAGAACGTCGGGTCAGCTTGAACCGGACGAACGATCTCGGGTGAAAATCACTGTCGGCCGCGACTGGATCAGAAGAAGGGCCGGTGTTCCGAGATCGGTCCTGTGACGGGGGCTGTTCACGCACCCAATGTCTTACGTTACGATCTTAATTATTTTCGTCACGTTTACTAAGCGGCCGTCCCAACGGCTCGTCCCAACCAGGATGAAAGAGTTTTACTGCGAGAGGCTGGCAGTGCTGAGACGCTTGATCCTCCATGTACTTACGTGCCTGTAAAAATTCCCATCGTTTACAATAAATCCCACGACATCAAAATCGACATAATCAACGCTGTCCTCACCAAATATTTAACGAGGTTTGATTTTTTAAGGTTCGATAGATTCTCTCCCAATCGCGACGGATACTTCGCCACGCCGTCCTCGGACATTTTTTCATTAGTATTCCTTATCTCTTCTAAGCAATCGGCCTCGACAGAAGCTGCAATGAAACGAACGAATTTTGTCCATCACAATTACGAATGAAAAAGAGTTAATAAATAAATTTAAAAAAATGTCTCACAATCAAACGACAAATCTTTCGAAGCAGTTCGTCCTTCGTCGTTCGGTTTGGCGAGATATTCCATGAGCGCGACGAGAGACTCGTGACAGTCGGCGAACAGATGAGGGTATCGCCGGAGCAATAATTTCGTCAGTAGATCGTTAGCTCGATTGTATCCGAGGCTGCTGTGAGGTGTGCACATTATCTCGTCCTCGGTCCTTCTCACGAGCAAAACCGTCCCGTTGTATTTGTTCAATTGTTCGACTACGTTGAGATTCAAGTGTTCCCTTATAGCTGTGCGCACGAGGCACTCTATCGACGTTGGCATACGGGCTATCGCCAGAGGAAGCACGTCGTCGAACGTAGCGTCCAGGACCTGAGAAATTTCGTCTCCTCAATAAAAATCGCGTCGCATGAAAATCGCGCTCGATCAATCATTATTACCAGACTGTTGATTCCCGGATAATTAACCGCAGCCCAAGTTGCCGTGTATCCGCCGATGCTCCAGCCGTACAGTATTATTCGCTCCACCGGAAATCCAAGCTTCTCGATCGCAAAACTCATTACGACGTCGATGGCGGTTTGTTCCTGCGATGGGAATGGTTGTCCCTGTGGGAAAAAATTAATTGACGTAAGGTAAAGGATCGCATAGGTGCAATAAGCAGTGTAAAAATAGCAATGGAATGGATACGAGGAGCTGCGGAAGAAAGTATTGCGGAATTTCTTATGTGAATTTTTAAATTAATGGATGGAAAGCATCAAAGCGTAGACTGAATAATATATGGATCGTTATTTATGTAGAAAGTATATGTATGGAGAATCACTCCATCAACCCTGCGATATTTGTGCCTGAACAACTAAGATACGTAAAAAACATACGGGTGATATCAGCGTACGAGCTTTAAAGCTTCTGCGGACAGAAAATTCAATATATGTAAAATAGTTTGTATCTAATCAATTAATAATAAATGAAATGAAATGAATGAAATGAAAGGATCCAGTTTATGACACTTCTTCGCAGCTCGCTCACTTTAAGCGTGTAAAATCATAGGTATAAACAAGGAGGACCAAGAGTCGCAGTTTGTGACCCCCCGAACGCGCGCTACCCATTGGCTGCATATCAAATGGTGGGGGGAGCCGACGGTGCTACAGGTACCCCTGTCACAAACTGGGTCCTTTACCTTACGATTAAAACGCTTATCGTACGAACATCAAATGAATATAACAAATCCTCACAGTGCTGCCTCCAAAGCCCGGATGATTCCAGCCGAGCACTGAGTATCCCTTCTTCAACGGAGTCGATACAATTCCGATCTCGTAAAAACCGCAGTTACCCTCGCAACTTATCACGAGTATATCTCCATTGGGTGTCCTGTTGCGACGATCGACGAGCATAGCGTCGATGCTGTTTGAGTCTGAAGAAAGCAGTTTGTAACGTTCGCCTCCTTCCTCCAGCAATTCTATCCTGCCCTGAAGCAACGTTGTTCCTTTAATCAGAAGGTACGATGTTTTTTTTCTCCTTATTTATTTTAATGTTTGATAATGTGTTAAAATATGGCTTTACTCATTGCCCAGTTGATGAGAGTCATGCTACCAGGATACATCAGTTTAAGGGCTACGGTGTGAGCGACCACGTATCCTGCCAGCTTGCAGAACAGCAGAGTCACTCCGTCCCGTTTGTAAACCCAATCCAGTCTGGCTATCTTCCTGCCCACAAGAGTTTTGCTTAGTTCGTTCTTTACAACAGATCGAGCTACAAGACAGGATCTCCACGGATGCATGGTTAATGTTGTTTACCGTGGCGGCTCGGCGGAATGTCTGTAGTCCACGGGCCATGCACCAAAGTCGAAATCATATTTGAGCAGTTCTCGCTTCTTCTGCGTTTCCGTGTCGCTAAGGCTCCTGATAAATTTGATGTACACAGGATTGTTGGCTCTCGAGTAGCCTCTGACGACGAGTGAAGTCACCAGCAACATGCCGGCTCCGGCTGCCAGTTTAATTAGCAACTGAGCGTTCTCGGCCAGCGAACAGTTTCGTCTGTAAGCCGCTATGAGGGGAAAGACGTAGAAGCTGAACGACCACACAGCCGCGAACTGCAAATTCAGTGGTAAGTTAACATTGTTGAGTATTAAAAAAAAAAAAACATGACATAAAAAAATTGAAAAAGGACGAGATTAACTCACAGTCGCAACGACGTTGTCGCCCCATCTTTCGAAGCTCCTAGGTTCGTACGATTTCTACGATAGCGAGGATAAATAATAAACATTTCGGCGTTAATAACCTCTCAGCGAATCGGCGTTAATTCGATGGTAAATGGGGTGGAAAACTCTCAGCGGAGCCGGAATTCTTACCCATGTAGTCTCGTGAAACTTGTACAATGACGGACCGAAAGCACATTCCCAGATCATCCTCGACCGACGATGGAATTATCGTAAATAAAGCTTATTCAAACAAACAAACAAACGAAAAACCTCTTTCCTACGATGACTATTCGCGAGACACGGGTGTCGCTGATAAATTATTGATGCGAGGAACTCGCTCTCTCTCTTTCGCGTCGCAAATACCGCGCAATTATCAGTGCCCTCGGCTTGCCGTCACTTGTCCCAAATCTCATAATCTGAACGCTCCAAACGCCCGAAATTCATTCATCCAATGTAGCGTGTACCCGAAATTGTAATCTACCGAAGGACTAGAAGACCGAATTTTCATTCGTCCGAATGTTCAAGATGACGAAATATTATTTTTGCTGACTTGCCCATAATCTCAACGGTTTAATATACCGAAACCTCATTTGCCCGAAAATCTGTTTTACCATTGCAGAGCTCGTGATGACCGACCGTCGTAACTCCGATAATCGATGAGTTAGAGTTCTCAAATTTTTACTACAGTCGTCTCGCCGTAAGATCGCGAATATATTGCTTCAAAACATTTTGGTTTGTTTGTTGTTTGTGAAGCAATATATTGCTTCAAAACATTTTAGTTTGTTTCTTGTTTTTGAAACGATATATTGCTTCAAAAATTTTTGTTAACGATGCTTCCGCCATGTGTGAAATCGACTTGTGCGATGTTTTAGTTTCACTTTTTTCTTTGCATTTTTCACAATAGTTTGGAGTGGAAGAAAATATTTTTTTAGGACCTACAATTCTAAATGGAAAATTGAGGAACCCGCCAGTTGTTAATTGTCATATTCATGACAAGTGAGAAAAAATACATCAAATATAGCTTTGAAAAAAAAATCGAATGAACAACGATTTTTGAATGTTTGAGCCACTTTTGGAAACACGTCGATTTACGTGATTTCCAACGTCGATATCTCGGCTCCCAATGGAGGTAAGGAAAATTTGAGGTGTCCATCGTTTTCTACGAGAAAAAATATACAAGACAGGGCCTTGCCCGAAGTTTGGAAGCGCTTTATCGGGCAGTTTGAGGACGTTGAAAAACGTGAAAAATGGCCTTGCAATTTTGTAACGAAACATTTTTTATTTTTATAAAATGTTTTTTTCTGTTTATATAATTATTTGCTACGTATTCCGACGTATTTGTGCGTGCGGAACAGCAATCTGTCGGCCTTTTTGAGCTTAAGCCTAGTGGGACATTGATAACTTAGATTTATCACATTTTTGGCCACATACCTTCACACTTGTTGGGGTCTGAAAATTCGAAAATTCAAAACCTGTGTCACTCGATCAGCAATGTCATGAAACGTGGACATTTCATGGTCCCGGTCCGATCTGCACAATTTTTTTCATCATCGACAATTTTTGGCCACATACCTTCACACTTGTTGGGGTCTGAAAATTCGAAAATTTAAAACCTGTGTCATACGTTCAGAAATATCATGAAACGTGGACATTTCATGGTCCCGGTCCGATCTGGATAATTTTGTCATTATCGACCATTTTTGGCCACATACTTTCACACTTGTTGGGGTCTGAAAATTCGAAAATTTAAAACCTGTGTCACTCGATCAGAAATGTCATGAAACGTCGACATTTCATGGGACAAATATTTTTTTTCGAGATATTGGATTTTTACCTGCGCCATTGGCTTCAGGTGGCCCATTTCCGCACAGAATTCGTGCAATTTGTATCTTTTGCGAAATTTTAAAATTTGACCATTTTCAGCATGGGGAATCCTATGTTAAATTTTACGAAACGGCACTTTTTTTCAAAAAATTTCGAGATATTGAATTCAAGTGGCATATTTCCCAACGGATTACATTAACGAAAAAATTCTAAAAATTTTTTTTGAAAAAAGCCATTTTCTTCAAGAAAATGTTAATTGGAAAAAATTGGAATAACATGGAAAATGGTAATGGTAAAATTTTCTTATTTATTTTTTTTCGAAGAAAAACGTATTTAAAAAAAAATATGTTCAATGTACTCGTTGATATTCCCACTTGTGTGGGAAGTGATTCACTTCCCACACACTTCAAGGTCGCGTGCTGCCGGCTGGATGGTTCGATCGCGGCTATACCGTTGCAGCGTTTACACTTAGCGGCATCCTTCGGGGAAAATCTGTACCTTTGTGACATGCAGATATCTGTATTGCCGACCACTCGTCCTTTCGAGCATCGGTAAATTACCCCATCTTTTTGAAATTATCGTTTGAAATCCCTTCGGATTCATGTCGACTCCTTGGCGGGAGATTCAAAGATTGTTATACCATTCAGTCAGGACGGGTTACTACCCAGGTAGCACAAAAAAAATAGTTATCAGAAAGTGATCTAAATGGCTTACATATGTCTGTCCGGATGGTAACTATAAGCTATCCTACGTCCAAAAGTTACCTTTTTGGATGAGAGGCAACTTTCGGATACCGTCTAGACGGACATATGCAACCCATTTAGATCACATTCTGATGACTAATTTTTTTGTGCTACCTGGGTAGTTGGTACGTGCAGAACGTTTATCCGTCGGGTTTTATGTATAATTGTCAATAAACATAATACTATTTTATTTTTTGACTCTAATATGCATTCGACTCCGAGGATGCCAGACGGAAATTGCATTCAAGCCCATATATCGTGTATCTTGTACGGAAACGATTTGGGACTCACAGTGTACTAGAAACTTTGCGTTGGGCGAGGTTCGTCATAATATAGGTTCCGCTTTTGGCCACCTGTACGTTACCCCGCATAGCAGCACACAAAACACCGGCGCGAATGTAGCGGCCAAAAATTCAGTTAGAGGATCGGTCCAGAGGTGGGGTATAAAACGCTCGTAAGCCCCCCCTGTGCAGGCCGATCGTCTAATGCGAATGTCATATTACGCCTGATATACGCCGTCCCGACAGTGCAGTGCTTTGCGCCGCTATTACCATTATTAACCTGACGTTTACGTGTTAATTAATTACAAAAAAAAAAAAAAAAAAAAAAAAAAACAATCGCAGCGCATCCCGGTCGTGGAACTTGATCAAAATGCCCGGACCAGATTTGCCGGAGATTCCTGCGCCCTTGAAGGGTATCCAGCACTATCTCAAGATCGCTTCAGAGCATGATCAGCGAGATCCCGTCGTCAGTTATTGGGGTAAGCAAACCGACAGTGATTCATTCGATTTATCGAATAGCCAACGCACGTTCCTCAATGCCGCACGGTTTATTTACGCCGAATTATGTCACACTCCAGCTCGCCTCTACGCGCTACAGACCGGCCTTAAATTATCGACTAAGACGACGGCCGAGAACAATTTTCTACTGAAGCTCATGGATTGGCTGGAGACCACGAAGAAATCGTTGATCGACAACGAAGCCATAACGAACGACGTCGCCGCACAGGCGCACCTGGAGAATTGGGCGCTGAAACTTTTTCTCTACGCGGACAAAAACGACAGAGAGTCAAATTTCAACAAAAGCGTTATTCAGAGCTTTTATACGGCCGGACTGTTGTACGACGTGCTGACGACTTTCGGAGAGCTCACCGAAGAGGCTGTGCAGAATAGGAAGTACGCCAAGTGGAAAGCCGCGTACATACACAATTGTCTGAAGAACGGCGAAACTCCCGTGCCAGGACCGATGAAGGGGGAGGGCGAGGAGGACGAGGATAACTCTAACGTCGATCTCGGTCCAGGTACGTTTATCGTTGGCACAGTCGATAGATTAATCACGCTGCGTAGTCCAAGTTTACATTCACATTTCATTGAGAGACTCCAGGCCCGAACACCAATCGGTCATCTCATTCTCATATCCGAAGATCATTTCTTTTACACGAAATAGAGCCAGCCAATTTATAGCGTCAGTTAAGAGATGTATCTTATTTCTGTAGAGGAAGATCTTCTGGCTGACATCACAGCCGATAGTGAGCCAGCCGGAGCTGACGAGGGGAAAGGTGATGGATTTACTTGAATCTCGATAGATTAGATATTTTGTGTTGTTGTTAACGTTATCATCAATGTGACAACGATAATTTCGTAGACGAAGGTCAGGCCGATGCGGTGACTCCAAACGAGCCGGACACCGATGGCCCTGAAACAGGTACCACATGTTAAGATAAATGTTTGGTATTTGGGATCTTTTTATTTATATCGATCACTTCTCATACACAAAATATTAAACATAAATTGTGATCGAGAATCAGCCCGATAAAGTTAATCATTTTAAAGTGAGGAAGTTAATGAGAATAAAATACTCATAAACTCACCACTCACTCAGTACTCGGATTCACAATACTCATAAATAGAAATGAATAAATTAATTAACAATGTTATTAAAAAAAGATTATTATTATATATAAAAAAATTGATAGGCTCAAACGATATTTGTCATCTTTTTATATCAGCTGAGGAAGCTCCAGCCGAGCCTGGAATAGATTCAGGTAATATTTACCCACTTAGCTCGATGAATAGACGAAACAAGTTTGCAGGCTTGAGGAATTATCTTATTTTTCATATCAGCTGAGGAAGCTCAAAACGAGCCAGAAACTGATGACCCTGAATCAGGTACCACATGTTAAGATAAATATTTGGTATTTTTTTTATTTATACCGATTACTTCTAATACACAAAGTACGAAATATAACTTGTGGTCAAGAATCAGCCCAATAAACTAAAGCATTGAAGAAAGAACAGATAATTAACAAACACGGTACTCATAAATAAAAATAAATCAATGAATAGCAGAGTTAAAAAAATATATATAAAAAAATTGATGGGCTCAAACGATTTTCGTTTTATTTTTATATCAGCTCAGAAAGCTCCATCCGAGCCCGGAATAGAACCTGGTAATATTTATCTATATAGATCGACCGATGACAATTTTAAGGTAGTCCTTGCGGACAGCCCTAGCCCACGTGAGTTCAGAGCGAATTGAGAGTGGAATTGCGAATACCTCGCGATGAGATAAAAATCTGAAAAAAATCAACCATATGGAAGGTACTGAAAAGATTGATTTTGCATAATAATAATTCCAAAATGTTATTAACAAATGAATGAAAAAAAAATTGTTCAACAAATCTTCCGGCAACTTAACTTTTTGTTCATATAAAAACAATAGGTTAATCTTTTTGAATACGTATGATTTTTTTCAGAATTTTGTCTAATTTTTGAAAATTGCGTTTTTAGTTAATAAAAAAACGTGATTTTCAAAAATTAGATAAAATTCTGAAAAAATTCATACGTATTCAAAAAGATTAACAGATTGTTTTTATATGAACAAAAAGTTAAGTTGCCGGGGAATTTGTTGAACAATTTTTTTTTTAATGCATTTGTTAATAATATTTTGGAGTTATTATTATGTAAAATCAATCTTTTCAGCACCTTTCATATGCTTGATTTTTTTCGAATTTTTATCCCATCGAGAAGTGTTCGCAATTCTCTCTCAATTCTCTCTGAACTCATGTGGGCTCAAGCTGTCCGCTAGGACTACCTTAAAAAAATGCAGGCTTAAAGAATTATCTTTTTTATATCAGCTGTGGAAGCTCCAAACGAGCCAGAAACTGATGACCCTGAATCAGGTATCACATTTGGTATTTGCTATTTTTTTTTATACCGATTACTTCTCATACGTGAATTGTGAAAAATAACTTGTGGTCAAGAATCAGCCCAATAAAGTGAGGCATTTCAAAAAGAAGAAATACATGCAATAATACGCGGTACCCAGATATAAAAAAAATTTACAGGCCCAAACGATTAATGTCTTATCTCTATATCAGCTCACGAAGCTCTATCCGAGCTTGGAATAGATCCAGGTAATATTTACCTACTTAGCTCGATCGATAGTTAGTAAAAAAAAAAAAAAAAAAAAAATGCGCAGGCTTCACGAATTGTCTTATTTTTTATATCAGCTGAGGAAGCTCCAAACGAGCCAGACACTGATGACCCCGAATCAGGTACCACATGTTACGATAAATATTTTGTATTTTTTCATTCATACCGATTACTTCCCATAAACGAAATATGAAACGTAACTTGTGGTCGAAAATCAGCCCAATAAAGTAAAACATTTGAAAACGACGAAATAAATACAATACACGGTAGTCATAAATAAAAATAATAAAATAATTCATGGAAAATACAGTAAAAAAAAATATAAAAAATTGTTCGGCTCAATCGATTTTTGTCTTATTTTTATATCAGCTCAGGAAGCTCCATCCGAGCCCGAAATAGATCCAGGTAATATTTATCCACTTAGCTCCAGCGATGAGTAGTTTAAAAAAATGCAGATTTAAAAGAATTCTCCTATTTTTCATATCAGCCGAGGAAGCTCCATCCGAGCCTGAGGCAGAGACAGCCGATAGCGAGCCGGCAGAAGTTAATGACGGGAAAGGTGATAAATTTGCTTGATCGAAGATCCATTAGATATTCCCATCAGCTATCAGTCTCACTTTTACTCTGAACGGAATGATACTTTCATAGATGAAGGTCAGGCCGATGCGGTGACTCCAAACGCGCCAGACACTGCCACCCCTGAATCAGGTACCATATGCATTGATAAACGTTATTCAAAAAAAGCTCGTTTCAAACATTTTTCGTCTTATTTTTATATCAGCCGAGGAAGCTCCGTCTGAGCCTGAGGTAGATCCAGGTAATATCTTCTAAATTAGCTCGATCGATAACTAGTTTTTAAAAAAATCGCTGGCTTAAAGAAAAAATTTTTGTCTTATTGTTGCATCAGCCGAGGAAGCTCCATCCGAGCCCGAAGTAGATCCAGGTAACATTTCGTAGAGTAGCTTTGATCGCTTATGTATTTAATAATAAATTCTCAATCACGCGTAATATTGTTTTTCTCCCAGCATCCGCTGAACAGGACATAGAAGGTATAACTTAGAATTACAATTCATGCATACCACAACTATACTACGATTAGCTTTCATACAACTTATGTATTCTCTCTCTTTGCAGCTCCTTAATTATTTAAACTTAATCGTGCGGCTTCTATTGTTTCTCTCCCTCGATCATCGTCACTCACATTGATAATTCAGTATGCGCAGCTTAACGCACAATCGGCAAAGGGATGGAAAATGAGATGACTGATGCGAATGTTCATTGCAACGCTCGTTCGTGTGTTCGTAATTAAACGAGAAAAGCTCATCGCTTAACACGGAGCACATCGGTGTCTTTGATTTAATTCGCTCGCGATAGGGGCAAGAAATTCGATGCCTCATCGACAATTGCTGCTTGTGTGAATTTTAGCTCCGGGAATGCATCAGCCAACTCCGCCACCGAGTACAGACGCCTTCGGATTCCCAGCGGTACCGAGCGGTTCCAATGCGAGTACCGGTAGTTCGCAGGGTCCAGGAAATACACCGTACCCCACTCTTCCCACGCCGGTAACGCCCAATCCTTACAATCTCGCTCCCACTCCGACGAGTCCTTCCGGCCCGAAGGATTTCACCGCCACTCCGAAACCGACCGGTGAGTTTTGCCATGGTGTCCAGCGGTCCTTGAAGTCCTGGTACTGACCTTGAATTTTGCCTGTCCTGGAATATCCTTGAATTTTGCCTGTCCTTGAAAAAGTCCTGGAATGTCCTGGAATTTTGCCTGCCCTTGAGTTTTTTTATTTCCAAGCAAAGTTGAGCTTGTTTCAAAATGTATACTACCAGCGACCACCCTATAAAAATGTTTATCTCAGTTTCGCTGAGATACATATGCGTACATATACATTCGTGCATAGTGAGTCGTTTTTTTCTGAATCGATTTCACCGTAAACGAAAACGGTTATTGAACAAAATGTTATCTCGTACATTGCGTGCGATATGCATATTTCCATTTTTCTGTAAATGTTCCGCCACAATCCGGAAATGTCCTGGAAATTGTCCTTGAATATCCTTGAATGTCTTTGAATATCCTTGAATGTCTTTGAATATCCTTGAATGTCTTTGAATATCCTTGAATGTCTTTGAATATCCTTGAATGTCTTTGAATATCCTTGAATGTCTTTGAATATCCTTGAATGTCTTTGAATATCCTTGAATGTCTTTGAATATCCTTGAATGTCTTTGAATATCCTTGAATGTCTTTGAATATCCTTGAATGTCTTTGAATATCCTTGAATGTCTTTGAATATCCTTGAATGTCTTTGAATATCCTTGAATGTCTTTGAATATCCTTGAATGTCTTTGAATATCCTTGAATGTCTTTGAATATCCTTGAATGTCTTTGAATATCCTTGGATGTCTTTGAATATCCTTGAATGTCTTTGAATATCCTTGAATGTCTTTGAATATCCTTGAATGTCTTTGAATATCCTTGAATGTCTTTGAATATCCTTGAATGTCTTTGAATATCCTTGAATGTCTTTGAATATCTTTGAATGTCTTTGAATATCCTTGAATGTCTTTGAATATCCTTGAATGTCTTTGAATGTCTTTGAATATCCTTGAATGTCCTTGAATATCCTTCAATGTCCTTGAATAACCTTCAATGTCCTTGAATATCCTTCAATGTCCTTGAATATCCTTCAATGTCCTTGAATATCCTTGAATGTCTTTGAATGTCTTTGAATATCCTTCAATGTCCTTGAATATCCTTCAATGTCCTTGAATAACCTTCAATGTCCTTGAATATCCTTCAATGTCCTTGAATATCCTTCAATGTCCTTGAATATCCTTCAATGTCCTTGAATATCCTTCAATGTCCTTGAATATCCTTCGATGTCCTTGAATATCCTTCAATGTCCTTGAATTGTCCTGCGGACACCATGTTTGCGATATCGTGGCTAAACAGATTCTTCGATCGATTTCTACAATGCTAATATTTATTTTTTTTTTATTTTTTAGGAGGCGTCACGCTGAGTGCCGAGCAGATGATCAAGGCGCAAAAATACATAAAATGGGCCGGTAGCGCGATCAATTACGACGATGTGGCCACGGCGATAGGTAATCTTCAAAAGGCTCTGCATCTCTTGACCACCGGTGAAGATTTTTAAGAAGACGAAGAAAAAAAAACATTGAAAGAACTTCATTGCCGATATATGCTTTTCGAGTAACTAATATATTAGGCGGCTTTTGTTCAGGGAGCATTGCAAATTGAATTTCAACTGTTAACGGCCGGAACCTGCGGTGTCGGTACCGGTCGGGAGTCTACGTTGAAAAAAATAGATACACTATACTTAAACATCGCATATTTTACTAAGAACAAATTCCGATATTGCGGGCACTTTATATTTTGCAATGTGTTCTACCGGATATAAAGTCGAAGCGCAGCCGTATTGAATTACAAAATATTTTTTTATCGCACAGCCTTCGAGCCGATTCACACACGTGTTTTCGCAACGGCTGGGACTTGTAACGCAAAATGCTTGTAAATAATAATATATTGTTACGTAAAGTAGGATTACATACGCTTGAGTAAAATCTTATCTTGTTAATACTGGAGTTTTTTTTTCAATTTTTTTTTTTTTACGATCCCGAAGGAAGGAAAAGTTTGTTCATGACCTTGTTACTCTTTTTATTCAATCAATAACAGCGTTCGACAGTAAATATGACAACTGCATTTTGCACACTGAGCGTTGGGGACGGGGTGGGTGGTCTAGTTTTTAAAAACGTTTATGTGGGTACCGACGAGTTTTTTTTTTTCGGATACACGAAAGTGTTGTCTCGGATACATTTAAATCGGATCGTCGTTCGATCGATGATTATCAATGCAACGTGAAAATTGCAATATCGTCTCTCGAAATATATCGTATGAACCTCTTCTCACTCGCTTTACCTCTAGGTGTGTATGGTTTCTTTACTTCTCTTCTCGTTATATTTACATGTGCCATAATTTATTTAAGTCTAGTTATGCCTACGTTGATAAATGAACACTCCTAATGTGCGATACTTTCTCAAGACGGCACATTTTTTTTTTTTTTTTTTTTCATGGTCGCCTCGTAACATTGTATCTTAAAGCGTCTTTCCCTTATACAGGATTCTGTACACGAATTGTCCTGAAATACGTACAGATGTTAGAATATACGAGATCTTTTTGTTTTTTTTTTTTTTGTGTGTAAACTTATCACCGAGTAGCCTCGTTCGACTCGTGAATAGGCTCGGCAGCCTTTTTTAGCATTTATTTGATGTTTGTTATGAATCAATCCCTCTCAGCGATGTGTGCATACGTGCATTCGTCGGTGTAAACTATGAAGTATATACATACCGATTCTACAATCGGTTATGATATCGAGAAAAAAAAAACGCGTCCCATTCGAACGGCAGTTAGTAATTTGTGCTGACGAAGCTGGTACAAACCCGATGGCCCGCGAGTGTGTGTGTGTGTGTCTCTAGTTAGAAGCTTGCCAAAAGAGCAGCCAATTAATATTAACTTGTACAATTTCGCCCAAAACGTTCCGAGGTAAATTTAGAATAGCCACAGGTCAACATGCCGAGAGCTCCGTTAACGCGACAATCTGTATCTCCGGTATTTTTTTTTTTTTTTTTTTCTATAGCAAAGCGACATTTCTTTTTTTTCGCTCGAATTTGTCGTTACGATAATACGCGCGGCGTGTCGTGCGTAACGTGTACGATAGTCGTCGGACGATAATTAACTGTAATCGCGCAACGGCGAATATTTCAATTCGTCGGCCAATAGCCGATCCCTTTCGCGATGTTTGTTAGGCAAATTATTGATACTGTGGGCGAATGTGAAACCAACTGAAAATCCATAAGACGATATTCTCGGGACGGGCGATGAGCGTTTTCATCTGTTTTTCCTCTGTTGCTTTCAGTCTTGCTTCTTGTTTTTGTCGTCGACGCCGTTCGCGGTAACTGCCTGGTTATCGTGCCGACCAAGCTGCCAGTCTATTACCAATCTACCCGTGAGCATGAATAAAAATACCTGCAACAATCGAACGGACGTTTATTTTATCGCTCAAAGCCGATTATCGGACAAATGAAAAAAAAAAAAAAATTATTAAAAATAAGCTTAAAAAAAAAACCAACCAAGGCTGGAGCGGTCCGCTCCAATTTGTCATTGAGCTGGTGATGAGAGTAAACCGCCATCAGCATCAAACAGAGCAGTACGACATTCGAGGTGTTTTTAACTTTTCCTGCAAACATAAATAGATCGATAACGGTGAGGGACGGTGACCGGAACAACGAGATACGCGGA
The DNA here is from genome assembly GCA_958510785.1 of Exephanes ischioxanthus. Lineage (NCBI taxonomy): Eukaryota > Metazoa > Arthropoda > Insecta > Hymenoptera > Ichneumonidae > Exephanes > Exephanes ischioxanthus. The sequence continues at coordinate 23,366,471 of OY294017.1, read as the reverse complement.
CCGCGGCCTAGCCGAGGTTTCGTCGAGTCGGCAAAACACGTACGGCTTGGAATTGTCGCCATAGCTAAACCGCAAATAATTTCCAGGGATCCGACGACCCGACGATACCACTTGCTCGGTATCTTGAAGTTGAGAGTCTCGGAGAGCGGAAAGACCTTGGCATATTTCACGTACTCCTTCCTCTGAAATGAGAAGAAAAAAAGAACCGATAACAGAAACGAACAATTAGAGATATTTATCTGTTAAACCATAAGCACGATAAAAATTGGCCTGTATCCAAGTGGACACACTTCTCAGCTGTCACACCGTTCGACTGTGGCAATGGGCAACCGAAATAGAATAGGCAAATCTCCGGCTAGCTCGCGGTCTTTGAAGTTTATCGAATATTTGCCGAGATGAGAAAACAAGAGTACGCGAGAGATATTCTTATCGCATCGAAAAAGTTTCATCGCTCTCGCACACCCCTGGATAAGATCGTGAAGTTCCGAAAGAAAAAAATTATTTCGGCTCCGTCGGTAAAAGAGAGCTAGGAAAGGAATTAAAGATTTCGTAGGTAGCGTTTCGATGGCCTAATTCTCATTGCCGAGGGTGCGAATTACGGGAGGAACGGAAGATGTTTGTAAATTTTGCGCCAGACCTTAGCACGCTGGTGAGTGAAAACAATATACGAGCGCTCACGCTCCCAGCAACGCGGGGCAAGACTGTACAAAAAAACTGTTTTCATTCCATCGTCCCGGCGCTCCACCGCACGCCGCAGGAGCATCGAAAAACATTGTATAGCAAAGAACTACCCTGATAGACAAGCGCCACGAAAAGTAGCAATATTGGCGCGATATTTGCGACATGTGCGGCACTACATGTCGCAATTATTGCGCCAACTGCTACTTTTTGTGCCGCTTGTCTATCAGAGTATAGAACGCGCAACAAAGGCACAAAAATATCCGAACGAAATACAGTTGCGAAGTAGGATGTCAAAACAAACAACGAACAATTCGCGAACAATAGGCGAATTCGTCAATGAGATCGATTGATAATAAAAGCTCTCTATAAATGTCATTCGCGCCGTAATCGATAATTCTCAATGTCTCGCACGAGAATTCGGTCGTCTTTGTTAAAATAATGCAAAACGTCGATGAAACTGAAGCCCTGACGTTATATCTGTCGAATGTGTCATCGCGAAGCGCGTCCCACACATCCCTTACGTAACGCCCGAGAGAGCACCCCGTCAGGAACGAACTCGTGTCCGCACCGAAAGCGGGATAAATGAAAGATCGACGGAAACGGATAAAAACCGCATCGTCGTTCACACGATTATATTTGTACAACTCACGAGATCCTTGTGAAGATCCTTGCTCAGCTGGGACGTAACTTTGATCGTTCCGACGAAAACGAAAAATATTCCGAGGAGAACGGAGAGAGACCGGAGCACTATCGAACCCATCGCGCACCTGCCTTCTCGCTCGAAGATATCCACCCCGACGGGACGCGCCAAGCGTATTACAGCAGTAGCGCGAGGTAAACGCTACAACCCGTGGGCCACTTTTTCGTACTAGAAAATTTTGAGCTCTCTCGTCACGCCTTCCCGCACTGTTCTCTCAACAGTGCCGCATAGTTGAGCGCAGCGTATCTTTGTTTTCTTTCGTTAAACTTCCTCTCGTATTTTTCTCTTTCGCATTCGAGTCGCGAGAGGCGCGATATATATTTTTTTCTTTTATTATGTTCTTTGCGCGCTCGTTCTATTGATACCGTCCATGTTTCGTCTCGATTGCGACAGCGCAAAGCGCACGGGGGACGCGCTCGACGTCTGGTGACGTCACACGAAAGCTTCGAGCCGTTGACTTTAGGATGTAGACCGATCATGTACCGTAGCTACCCTTACACCCGGTACGCCGTCCGTTCCACCCTTTCGCACGGCGTGACGAGTTGTACGAACCTTTGTCTCGACTCGAGTGTCTCGTCCGTTGATGGCCGAAGGCGGATTATCTCGTAACGTCGTCAGTCGCGCCGGGAATGCGAACGAAAAAGTTGCGCTCGAAAGTTTCGGCAAATCCGTGAGCGATGGCTCTCTACGACAATCAACACTGGCTCCTGTCGCACATCAGAGATAGTTTCATGTCCACGGACGACACAGGTCAGTGATAGGAATGCTAAAAATGTATGTCTTTCGCTCAAGGGCCGACCCATACACATCAACGAATCCCTCGATTTTCGTATTCCAAGGTATGTGCGAGATGGTGATGCTCGGTCTCGACATTCCCAAACAACTCAAATCCAACGGAATGAGATGCTATCCGGGGATGGACGAGAGCGACGACGAAGATTTGGATGCCATGTCGGAGTCCTACGACATACAAATGGGCAAGTCTGTCGAAACGCCGGTGGGCTGTCTTGCGATATGTCCGTTGAATGAGAAATTTTGAATATTTAAAAAAATCTTTTCAGATATGGAGTTCGGTCATCGAGCGCGCTCCAACACAGCGCAGAGGCTCGAAAAGATGGACCAGGAGAGAAAGAAAGCAGCCAAAGTTAAGCACGTTAAATGGGATCAGAATCCTGGTAACATTACTCTGGCCGAACAGTCGGAGCTCTTCAAGCGCAAGGACTTCAGGAAAAAAGATTCCAAAGTCCAGAAGCAGCATTCGCTGTTGGCAGAGCAGCTGGAGAAGTCGCCTCATCTGCCTGAAAATCCATTCACCGAATATGCGAGATTCGATGGCAATGTATGTCCAAGTTACCCCATGTCTGTGTTAACTCCGGGTGCATTATCGAATGCAGTTCTGCTCTGTTCGGATAAATTCAGGAATATTCGAGTTTTCTCCACAGGTATGCGCAGCTGAAATAGGCGTTCTTATATTCCTGTCTGCTGTGAATTCAGGATTTCATTTTTGACAAAAATCTGCTTCGATGAGCGTCCTTTTTTTTATCAAAACGCACGAATTGTATCCCGAGAAAGGAATTGGATGTACCGTCGGCAATTAAAAAAACGCACAAGCAGTGGACAGTCACAAATAAAAGAACGCATAGCTGAGCAGATCTGCATTCAAGAAAGCACACTCAATGTCCGTGTTACTCAGCCCACAAGACAATGCTTGGAGTTTATTAAAATTCTGTACATTCTGTTGTGTTAAATTTCAGGCTCAGATCGGTGTGCCGGTGCGAAAATACCGAATATTCATGTGCATGCTGCCGAAGGAGCAGCGCGCTTATCCATCCCAAGTGGTCGTTCTCGCGACGACGAAAGTTCAAGAATTCATCGGTCTGATATGCCACAAATACGCGAGCGAGCATCCGGATCAGCCGTTGAAGTAGGTCTCCCTCGGAAATTGATAGTTTATCGACGACGTTATTGACGAATCTACGTTGCAGCGAGGACATAACGAAATACGGGCTGTACATAACGGAGGACGATGGCGAGGTGGACTGGGACTTTCCCTGCCTCGATCCGCGCGAGACGATAGCGAAGTTCGAATTCACGACTCTTGCGCTCGTCGAAATGAAGGCTAGCGATCGTGCGAGACACGACGCCGTCGGGCCGATCGTCAAGATCGACGAGGAACTCTGTCTCGATAACGACAAGGAGCAGGAGGACGTTGCCGAGGATCTCGCGAGAATGGAGGGTCACACAACGGCCATGGAAGCTCCCCTGTATCAATTGTACAGGTAAAGAAAACAAACGATCATCGAGCAAAGTGGATTTCGATGAACGATTAATCTATCCCTCCGTCTGTTCTCGCAGGGTGTATATTATTAACAAAGTGAGAGCGAACATTGAAATACATTTGGGTATATCGGGTGAGAAGATCGAGATCAATCCGGTGATAACGGGAAAGGGGGCGGGAAGATTTTGGAATCGGCAAAGAGCGGTCAGCTATCACATGGACAATATAGCGTGGTGCGAATTGACCGAGATAAAAGGCCCGAAGACGACCTTCACGCTGGTTTACACGGCCAACACGCAATCGGCGATGAACAGTATCGTCTGTAAGGATATTCGTATGGAGTCGCGCTTATAACAAATTATTCGTTGCTCAACCGATATAACAATTGACAATTTGATATTTTCTCAGCATCCTCGAGCCACTCGCACTCGCTCCATCAATCGGCGTCCTTCAAGAATCACGACTTCGAGGCCGATTACGCGACCGCCGAGGAGATCGTTCGAAAGATCAATCACATTCTCGAACTGCGAAGCAGCACGTCGAGAAAGGAATTCATCGCTCACAGAGAGCGAAAAGCGGCGAGACGAAAAAGTTTTCATCTTCACAGATGACAAATCTATAGGTTGGCGTTACAATCGTTTGTCTGTTCGATATCACAATTCGCTCCTCGGTTGCGCGTTGACCGGGCAATTCGGGATTCTCGGAGGAATATTCTAATAAAGTTAGTGTAAATCAGTTTTTATTCTCGGGAGTTAAATTACAAAGTACAGATTAACGTAACATTACGATTATATTGTTCGTCGCATCGAGCAGTTTCTCGTCCATTTTCAATGTCAATCGATCGTTCAGAACGTCGATCGATCGATTGAGCGTCACCATCTTAACGGCGGCGTCCGCTAAAATCTTAATATTTTTGCATATATGTCGATAACGAGGCCGCGAGCCTCTGCTTGCGCGCGTTTAACATCGCCTTCCACTCTTCGCACTCGTTCCTCAACTTAAGTTAGTGTAAATCAGTTTTTATTCTCGGGACTTAGATCACAAAAGTACAGATTAACGTAACAACTACGTCTCGTCGGACGACATGTCGATTATATTTTTCGTCGCATCGAGCAGTTTCTCTTCCATTTTCAATGTCAATCGATCGTTCAGAACGTCGATCTCCCGATTGAGCGTCGCTATCTTAACGGCGGCGTCCGCTAAAATCTTAATATTTTTGCATATATGTTGATAACGAGGTCGTGAGAGCAGGAACGATCTCTCGTACTCCGACAGTATACTGACGTCGAGATCCACTCTATTCTTCTGTAGGATAGCCCTCTGTTTTTGTAAATATCTACGCCTCGACTTGCGCGCGGTTAACGTCGCCTTCCACTCTTTGCGCTCGTTCCTCAGCTTGTTTATGTACGACCGGAGATCAACGAAATCCTTGTCCCCAGTTGCTTCGAAGCAGTTTTCATTCCCCCCGGCATTTTTCACATCGTCGAACGAATCCGCTGCAAAATTAGATGCAATTTCTTGTTTTAAACTTTCATCGTCGCCTCCCAGACCGATGACGATACTCCGTAGGTAAAGTAGATAAATATCTTAACCTCTTCGCTCAGATACAACCTTCGATTCTGCGCGCGACGTGCTGGAAAACTGAGGATCTCCGTTTGTAAGTTGATTTCAATTGGTCCGATTGCTCTTGGTCCTTCAAACTATCACAATCGCTCATTGTTGCTAATTAGTTATAAATAGTTAAATAATTTTATCAACACTCGGGGTTTCGCGACAGTACAACAACAAATAACGGAATGAAGCTTGGACAGCTGCTCGACGGATGCCGAGCGGCCAATCACGCCGCTTCGTGTCAGCAACAACAAGAGTCGCTTCAGCGATTCGTCTGTCGTGCCGCCCAAGAGAGAGTCATTCTGCCGTGAATAACAGCGGCGAAAGATTTGTCGCCAGTAGCTCGTGCTCTGCCTGTGGAAGAGGCTGCGTTTTACGGTCCGGCAATCTGACGTGACCAAACCACGAGTGTACAGCTATCCATTGGTCAATAAGACAAAAAAAGAGGTCTGACGAATATTTAAATTGACGAGCGCAAGAAAGATGAAGCCGACTCCCGTAGCCGATGAAATGTTTCCCGAGGGAGCTGGTCCGTACATGGACTTGGAGGAGGTAATTGTTATTCGAAGATTCCCTAGGCTTGGGACAATTTTCTCCCTCGATCACTCGAAGGTTCGATGTTTTCTCTTTGTGTCTTACAGGCCGGCGGATCCAGCAGCCTGTTGATGGATCTCGCAGCTAACGAAAAGGCCGTTCACGCAGATTTCTTCAACGGTAAGGCACTAAAATTTTCTTTTCATAAAGAAATTTTAATAATAAGATTTTTTTAATAAACAATTTTTAATACAATTTTTTTTATAAAGAAGATTCCACTGCAATTTTTGGAAATAAAGAAGAGTGCACTGCAATTTGTAATCCGGTCGACCGCTACGAAATTTCGACTCCTTTCTGTTTCAGACTTCGACGATCTGTACGACGACAACGATTTGGAGTAGAACGATGAAGAATCTTCGAAGATATTTCTGTAGTGTCATCGAGAAACGCGACGCGATAAAGTGTGGAGTAATAAAAAAGTAAAGCAAAAAAAAGTCAAAGCCAAAGAACAGCTGATTCAGTAGTTATTTATTAAGGAGCCGACCGCAAGTATATACAATTTTTAATCGGGGTACGTCTCGAGCCGAACGACGCTCGATCGCACGTGGCAAATAATCATCACAAAACAAAAACAGCATAGCCAATGGCGTACAATGAATTTTACACACCCAGTGGCATTAATCGCATGTACGATGAAACCCGAGTTCTTTCTCGTAGCCGTTCTCTCGATTCCGGACATGAAGCGTATTTACATTACACACCGTGTAATTTATAACGAAAGTTAGCTTGAGTTCTTGGATGACAATCGTTTACATAGATCCACTAGTACGTTTCGTCGTTGTTGTTTCGTTCCGGTGTAACAGTTGGGCCTACTTATGACCTTGAAATAATCGATAAACCTGTAGCAACTCTATATATATATACGGATGTGAACGGGTCTGCGCGCGACACAGTACATCCCAATAAACAACTAGAGAAACAGTTGCCGTTATTAGTATTAGTATTACAATTTATTTATACGTTTCCAGATCGAACCAGTGAATCCGCATCTGCCCTCGCAATATTGTGTCGCTCTGCTTTTTCACGACAGAGACAGATATAATTATTATTATAAACGTGCCATAAGAAAATGAGTAGGAGTAGTTATATATATATATATTTTTTTATACATGTACTGTAGGTAATAGTTGTAAGATTATAATACATACATACTAGGCATACAAACCTGTGTGAGACGATGCACGATTAAAATAGCACCGAGTTTTCAGTCACTCTTTATACGTCTGTCTTGTAAGGTTTGCGACGAGCCCCCCCTTCCCTCCCCCCAGAATTGCTCGAGGGTTCCGTCACGCCTTATTTTTTTCTTTCTTTCTTTATCTCCGTACAACTCAAGACAATATACTCAAGGCTCATCAATAATTAACTCGATATGCTAAGAGCCGGATGGGGCTGAACAGACCATACAGGAAAAAAAAAACTAATATGTTCTACGGGCGCTCTCCCCGTTGGCCCCCAGTCGATACAATTAAATCCCTCGCCCACCCCCTCCCCCCCCACTCTAATCGCATTATTCCTCAACTAGTTCCTCGCAAACGTATTCTACGGCTCTATTTCTTTCAATTATAAAAATCATCAGCGCGTTTCTTGCACGAAGACGAGGTCGGTTTTTGTTTTTATTTTGTTTGTTTGTTTATTTGTTTACTCAACAACGACATCCCGAAAGAGAATTTGTCTTCTCAACTGTGTCGCGGTTGCGTTGCGAATGTAGAAAATGGGAAATAGAATCGCGCTCTCGCACGTCCTCGCACTCCTCACAGCAGAGTGTTGTTGTTGTTGTTTCTGTTGTTGTTTGATAAAGTTCGATTTGCAAAGAGCGAACGCGAACCCTTAGTTCAGCCCCTCCCTCCACATGATAATGATAAAAGTCGATAAGAGTGTGCTAGTTAACCTCGAGGTCGCTGTCGCCCTGGTCGTCCTGATCGCTCTCGTCTTCCTCGTCCTCCTCCTCGGAGAAATACTGCGAAGGCGGGGAGAGAGGATCCTCGGAGAGCGAAGTGCGTGAGGACGAGGGTGGTCGCGAACCCGAGCCTTCCAGCTTTATTCCCAGATCGTCGATCGAAGTGCTTGGTCCGGGAATCGTAACGGGAATGAACTTGTCCAGATCTCCCGTTGCTAATTCTATTAGGCGGATATAATACGAGAGGTCAGTAATCGTGTCGGTTCGTCACGACTCATTCAGCGCGCGATACTCACGTTCGACGTATTTCTCCAGAGATTTCGGTACCATACTTTTAGCTTTCTGTAACTCCTCCTCGGTGCACGCGCCCTTCTCCAGACCTGCGCAACGACCGAATTACAAACAAATTAATGAACATGTGGTTGCATGGTTAAAAAAAATGGATGATTAATGAACGGTATTGGAATTGAAATTCGAACACATGTGCGTTGCAAATTTACAGTAAAATTTTGATTTTCAGTGATTTTCAGTTTTATGTAAATTTCAGGCAAAAGGTTTGTAATTTTAATAACTGGTATTTTAATTTTACGAACACGTGTATTAATGTTCAATTAATGTAAGTAACGTAAGCGAATTTCAAGTTCCGGTACACTAAATTTACAATTGATTTTTACAGTGCAGATCTTTTTTTTTTCGCTACTCTCTCAGACTTACCAAAAGCCAATCCCATACGTTTGAGAACCTCGATATCGTCGTGAATCTCAAATTTGTCGTTAAAGTTAAACAGGTACTCGGTTCTGCGAATGAAAGAACAAAGTAAAGAAATTGAATAACACTTGCGACGAGGATGAAAATATTTTATACTCGATTTTAGAGACAGCAACTCACTTGTCGTTTGAAATGCTGCAGTCTATGACGGTTTTTTTGCTTGTATTCACTATGAGAAACGGCAGCTGTATGGCAGAATTCGGTTTGGGCGGTCCCTGAAGGCTCTCCGTCAGACAATTTCGTTCAACCAAATTCTTGAACGAGATGTGTTGGAGTATTAGCTGATGGAGCTGCTGAGTTTTCGCCTTGATTCTCTCGATCTTTTTCATCTTGTCTTTCTCGAGGACCGAGCATTCCTGCAGTGAATTTATCGGCAGTCCCAACCATCTTATCTCCTTCTTCTCCTTCGATATTATGTCCATCGCCATCAGAACGTTGAGCGCATCGTAAACTCGTCTTCTTATGTTCTTTTGATCGTACTGCTGCAAAAAGATTTTTTTTTTTTTTCAACGACTCAAGTTTTTCAAAATTTCGGCGTGACGACGATCATCGTCTTGCCGGATCGACAAAGCGTGTACCTGGTCGGTCAACGAATTTATGTGAGAGGGGTTGCTGAATTCGGCGACGAGCTCGTCCGCCACTTCGTTGTACGACGTCGTGCCTTTTTTCTTAACCTTCTCGCAAACCTTCATCGAGAAATGTCTCAATCCCTTGCCGACCTTTTCCGTTTTTCTTCGTTTGCTGGAAAAACGGAGATTAAAAAAAAAAAAAAAATGAGAAACATTTTTCGATGTATATTCGTCATGCTCGTGAATCGTATATCGGCGTTATTTACTCGGGCACGAAATCGCCGCTCTCCGGATCCTGGCGCTTTCTAGTACCGCTGTGATCCAGTATCGGACTTATGAACGTTTTTCCCGACGAGTCCTTGATTATCTGTTGGCCGGCAGCTTGCTGCTGTTGCGAAACTATAGCTTGTTTTATGTTGCTCTGAGAAAGAAAAAAAAGAAATAATCGTTTTAGTACAAAAATGCTGTCGCGAAACTATAGTTTGTTGTAAGTTGTTCTGAGAAAAAAAAAAAAAAAAAAAAACGAAAATTTATCGTTTTAGTGTAAAAATGGTCTAGCGGATACGGCAGGTGAAATTTACGATAATCTCACCATCTGAGCAGACGTAAGTTGAATAGTTTTCGTCATCATTGATTCTCCCGACTTTACCGTCGACATTTTAGCATTTTGCAACGGTATGGTTACCAGTCCTGCAGAGAAAAATTCGTCACTTGTTAACAGTTATCCATAAAATTTTAAAAATACTCTAATATTCAGGATTTATTATAAACTGATTCTAAAGTAGAAATCAGTCGCAGTAATAAATCACTAATTATTAAAGTAAACAAAAATTAATCAAATTGAAAAAGTAAAAACTAAAAAAAATAGCTGAGGAACATAGAACGCCAAGCTCACTTTGTCCAGGAGTCGAGGGACTCTGCAAGCTGATAGTCCTGAGGACTTGTGTTCCAGACGACAAGACCTGGAACAAGCGATCCGTAAGGAGCCAAAGTACGCCCGACCGATCACATCTTATTTTTAAATAGGAGTCGAAAATTTCACCTGCGGTTCTTGACCCGGCGTCTTGAAGACCTTCAGCCCCGTCGCATTCGTAGTTCCCACGATACTGCTCAGAGACTTGTTTGGCGTAGTGCTCTGCACCACTTTGATAACTTGCGGATGCCCTGAAAAAAAAAAAAAATTAAAAATGTCAACTTCCTCCACGCATATTCAAATCCGCTATTCCGGATAACTCGTTGTTTCCGTAACGAGTAAATCCGCAAAGGTGCAAGCCTCACAAGGGGAATAGGGCAGCAACTTATTGGCAAGGATCTCCCGATATTCTGGAGAATTGTTTCCGTAACGGATAAAATTACAAAGGCGCAAGCCTGGCGAGGAGAATACAGCAGTAACTTATCGGCAAGGATCTCCAGTTATTCCTGGAGGGCGATAGAATTTATCGAGCGCATGCAAATAATGGACATCATTGAGATACGAAAGAGCGACGCAGGCACAGTATCGGGCATGCTGCACGAATGGTCGGTGATGGAAAAAAGAAAAAAATACATGGACAGACGAAAAAGGGTCGTGCGACGTCGCAGGAATCGTTCGTTCGTCGCGTTCGCCGACGGGGTGCATCGCGTTTGAACGTTTCGATCGAAGTGTGCGTCGAGCGAAATCGAGCATGTTTCCGTGAATTACGTCGGAACGCTACCAACGCGTACGAGTGCCGTTCTGACGGTTATCGCGGATCGAACGATTATCCACGCTCGTCGAACAACGAAATGTTCCGTGGGTGACGAAATTTTGTAAAATTTTCAATGGGTTTGGACAATATTTTAATTTTTTGTTGCAACAACGACGATACCGAGAGTCGTACATGCCGAGTGTTGTGGCGGGCACTTGGCCGACTTACCGTGGGCGTCGTGTATAAGAAAATTCATTGTTTTATTTTGTTGGCTCATCACTGATACTAATGGCTCGTCGATGATATTAAAACTATCTCATACAACGACTGTAAACGATGAAAAAATAAAAAGATCATAGGTGCAGTCGCTCCTCCGGGCCCAACGTATCACCAAAATGGCGACTCAGATGAGGCACCATTTGCGAATGAAATTTCAAAAGTTTAACGACAATCTAATACGCGAACGGGCTCGTATTGTTGAAATATACCGATCGTACTATCGCGGATAAAAGTCCATAGCTTAAGAAGCTTCGTCCCCTCGAAATAGAGCAAGTGGAAAATGCAACCTTTTCCGTGCAAATACAGGCAGAGATGAGCTTGGCGGCAGGACAAAGCTAAACAGCTGATTGGTTATTCGGATGCGACCCGCTTTGGAGCCAACGATTGTATCGAAACATCCCCAAACATCGTCCAGCCTGATGTTTCCTTTCTACCCTCTTCTCGCTCTCCGTTGTGTTGGCTGCGACGATCCCGGGGAAACACAACGATTATTCGATAATCGAAACTTCAAAGCCCGCTTTTAATGTAAGGCGAAAAACCGCGAGGTCCCCTACAAGATCTTCCTCTAAATCGTTCATCGCGCACAATCGTATAAAGTCCAATGTCCAATGTTGCTCTCATAAATAAAAAAAAGAACCGACTTAGTAATCTAATTTTCGTATCTAAATAAATACAATGGTCGTAGGATTTCTCTCTCTCACGTACGCGATATCTCTCGCTTGCTTCTGGCGCCCTAGCGACCTCGGGGAGCCAGCGTAGCTTCCGGAACAGCTGATTCCAGCGTGTTTCCAATGCCGTTCCCGAGGCAGTTCCATTTCTATTTTGTTCCCCCGTCCCGGCGATATTCGTTGCGGATACGACCACCCGGTAAATCAGTCAAAATGGACGATATAGCACTGAGAGCATCGGATCGTGTTTTAGAAGTGATATTTTCGTATTTGGACCTGCCGACGTTGAGAAATTGCTCGTTGGTATGTAAAAAGTGGTACAGATTTTTGAACGATGAGAACAACGACGTTTGGAGGATGCACTGCATCAGGAAACTCGCCCAGGAGACTCTCAGTTCGGATCTCCTGTCATCCGTACCCACGTACAAGGAGAAGCTTCGAGCTTTCTATCACGCTTGGAACCCGAACGACTGTTCGAGGAATCTTTACGTCAAACCGAACGGCTTCACAGTGCACAGGTGAGGCGCCGGCTCGTCGTACGTCCGACGCAGTGAACTCCGATTCTACCGACGTTGAGCGGAAAAATTTCGCAGCCGATCAGTTTAATTCTCTACTCTCGTCTCGCATTGCAGAAATCCCGTTGCGCAGAGCACGGACGCGTGCAGAGGGAAGATCGGGTTCAGGCACGGCAGGCACGCGTGGGAGGTCATCTGGGAAGGTCCTCTCGGCACAGTCGCGGTCATAGGCATAGCTACGAAAGAGGCATCGCTTTTGTGTCACGGATACGTCGCGTTACTCGGCTCCGACGAGCACTCCTGGGGATGGAATCTCGTCGACAATCATCTGCTACACAACGGCGACGCACAGGGAAATTATCCTCTGCTCAACAATGCGCCAAAGTATCAGGTACGCTGTTTATTGTCGAACAGAGAAAGAACTGCAGAGCAAAGTGCAGTGGGGTTAAATCATTGTATTTTTATTAATTTTTACTTTTCTGTTTTTTTTTCAGGTTGGAGAGAGAATTAGAGTAATATTGGACTGCGACGACAACACACTGTCGTTCGAAAAGAATTACGAATTTTTGGGTGTAGCCTTCAGAGGTATTTTTTTTGTCTGCTATTATTTCGTATCGCGCGGTAAAACGGTGGATTATTTTTGTGTTTTTTTTTTTTTTTAAGTGTTTTAAAAATTTGCTGATTTGCAGGATTGCCGGACAAGAGATTGTACCCTTCGGTGTCGGCCGTGTACGGAAACACGGAAGTTTCCATGGTGTACTTGGGTCGGCCGCTGGACGGCTAACGGGTCCACCGTCGGGCCGATAAACGAGCCGATATATTAGCGATAATCATACAAAGAATCACCCACTATTCTTCACAGTTAAACCGGGCATTCTTCGGGACGCCACTGTCCATTAAGACTATCTCTGCGTTAAAGTAGAATCTTCGTACTGGGGGAGGAGCCTGATTATATTTATAAACCGACGAGTGCCGCCGGGACCGCGAGAAACGTTGAGTCCCGCGGTGAATCTTGGAGATAATTCGAAAGATCACAAATTTGTACATAGAACTCGTTTATACTCCAAGTTTCATGGTTCGCTCGGCCGGATAACAAAGCTTCTCGCGCTCGATTTATTACGAGAACAATTTACTCGTCATATTTTTCCTCGTGCACATTGTACAAAGTTCATTGTTTTGTTCCGCATCATATACGAAAGCTACGCCGATCCGCGCTTTGATATACCGGAAAGACGCTTCCGACTTGACGAAACTTTCTCTGCAACCGTGTTCGATGGGGATTCGGCGAATCGAGAGACCGATCAACGAACGATTTCCTATCGGAGCGGCGCATTAGCGTAAACTGCTGTTCTAACGATTACCGAAGCTTCTTTCTTTAATACCATGTCTAGTCGTTGCGAGGGGAGGGGAGGATTCATCGCGGTGAAATTTTTTCTAACATCGGGATTACAATTAATTAATAAAATCCCCGTAGTACGGACGAATATTCTGACGAATCGTGTCTAAAAGTACAAAGCAACTTACCCAAAGCGACTTGAGAGTCCCGCGATAGAGCGTCGGTGCGACAATCGCTTACGGTATATTTGCGTTTTCGGGAATCAACGGGATTTTTAAATCCCGCGACGATTTCCAACAGACAGCCGTGGCTTTTTTTTCGCCCACTCCGGTCGGCCAGCGAGTCTCGAAAATCGTCGTCGCAAGTGGGAAAGATCGAACGCGCTAAAGAAATTTTCGAACTGATAATCATGTACATCCCACTTTTCATTTCGACGTCATTGGCAGTCATATTTTTTTTTTTTCATCGTTTTCTTATGCAAGCCGTAAAACTCGATTATTAAAAAAAAAAAGCTAAAAGATTGTATATTACAATCGATTAACTCGGTACTTATAAATAGTAACAATTTTTACATTATACATGTATGAATAGCTGAAAGTTTGTGTATTAGAGTGATGATGAACGATGCTACTCTCGCCCTCAACCACACACATACACACACGCGCGCATACACACATACTTTTGATGTACATATTTATATGATCCTTCTTCGTGTTTATAAGGTAGAATGTCGCATCGCGATTGACATTGTTTCCAAACTTTTTAACGGAATAGTGTGTATATACGATAACGTTATCAGCGTCTCTTTATCATAACTCAGAGAGATACACCTAAATGTACGTTTTTTTTTTAAAGTTTATAATGCACGTGTAATCGACGCAAAGTGAATTTGTCCATTTGTTCGGGTCCGAAAGCAACGGCGCATGTGGAAGAGTACTTTCGCATTTAGCAACAGTATTGCTCTGTTAAATAGTTTGGAGACCTTGCTGCTCGATACGAATACGATGTTCTCGAATGAATGTACAGGAATATGTAAATAAATCATTTTATTTAAATGTCATAAAGAAATTAAATGTCGTTGCTCGTTATCTCCGCACTAATCGTATCACCATCGGCCGCGATCATTTCGACACGCATCTATGTTGCGCCGGAACTTCGTCAAATGCCGAGTGAAATGGCAAAAAAAAAAAAAATTAACATTATTATGAGTATTGCGAACAACAAAAAAATACAGCACAAAGCATGAATAATAAATTGAATCAACAATGATCTGAGGTATTTCATACGAGATAGTTTAACGTGACTGCTGCAATCTAGGCTATTCGGATATCCAGAGGCGTTTGCTTGGATAAGAATGCTTGCATCATTTACTATAAGTACGATAGTGTTGTTTGCGATGCACCGAATACATCTAAGGTATAATTTCATTTTTTTTTTTTTTTTTTTTTTTTTTTTTTTCATAGTACTGATAAATATGCTTAGCGAATCGATCACATTTTTTTCTTCTTTTTTTCTAACTCACTATCTAACTCACTTTTCTAGCGCCGTTAATTTATGTCTCAACACACTCCGGCGAGGCGCCGATCAGGCAAATCGGCTTGACCAAAAAAAAACATTGTATTGCTTGTATCTTACGAGAAGTAGCGAATGTTGAGCCCGCAAAACTCGCTCCGATCGCCGACTCTACTTGTTCCGTCCGTCGACTCTACAAACTGACCTCAAGCTTTATCTAAAATACGTTATTGAAAATATATCAGAAGCTTCATCGGCATTATCGAGATTACGGAGCCAATCGCCGACTCTCGGCAAGTCATTGAGATTTGACTATAATAGCGTGGGTTACAATAAGTAATTCTTCTTTGTTATGTGTACTAATATTGGTACATACAAATATAATGCGTCGTTCTAGATCAATAGAACTCTAAGTTTCGTTTTTTTTTTTATCATCGACGATTATTTAGGCAGACTACGAGTATATGTATAATATACTCACATGATGATCACAGAGGTTCGTGTTCATTGACAAGATAATGTTTAATAGTATAAGTGATCGATTAGGGTAACTCCCGACAGTGTCGTTTGGCTAATCAAAATGCGTATGACCATTGACAAAACCGTCCGAGCTACCTGTGCACTCGCCCTTTCTTTCACCGTTCTGATTATGCTCGAACTGATCGATCGACAGTTCCAGAGAAGTTTTCACTCTCGTCGGACGGAATTCGGTGATGAAGTAATTTGATATCGAGACGAAGAGCTTGCACAACAGGGGACACAGCAGCGCCTGATGTATTATCGCCCAGAGTCTGTAGTTGACGGTTCCGAACGGATCGAGAACGGCCGGACAGAGCATGTGGCTGAGATTCACTTGAACTGGCTATTTAAGAGACGCAGATAAATTACGTAATTGTCAGATATTAATTGTTTCCGGGTAGTTGTTTCCGAGTAATTGAACGCCGGAACATAAATAAAAACTCACCATTGCCGCCGCCTGCAAAACCCACCAGTGATAAATGAGATTCATTCCGTACGCGAAAATCGACCAGCTGAGATCCAGGCGAGGCTCGACGTTGTAAACACCTGAATCACAAAATTATATCTCAGCACACCGGGACAGTCCAAAGATCGAAAATACAATAATATCTTTTTAACTACGCGGTTGTTGGTTTTCGGGCGTTTCACACCCTCGCTATGGTCTGTGAAATTTAGAAACCGGACTTAGATTTCCGGAGATTTAGTGGAAATACGTCACTCCCGGTTTAAAAGTTTCGTTTTTCGTCAGGATGTGACGCCGTACCGGAAGTACATTAATTTTAGTTTGAAAATCTCATTTTTTTTACCAGAAGTGACGTCGTGCCTGAAGTACGTTACTTCCGGTTTGAAAATCTCACTTTTTGACCGGAAGTGACGTCGTACACGAAGTACGTTACTTCAGCTTTGAAAATCTCATTTTTTAACCGGAAGTGATGGCATACCGGAAATACGTCACTTCCCGTTTTAATATCTCATTGTTCGAACTGGAAGTGACGTATTTCTGGCCGACACGTGAATTTTGTTCGCACATGACGATACCGAATAGCGCTGTCGTGTACCGCATTATTGTGCACAACTCACCGAGACGCGCGGAATAGAACGACAAAAATATAATAGGGGAATAATTATCAGGCCCTGGAGGGCCACTAGGGGACACCCTGAATTCTTGAAAATTAGGACAAGCGAACAAATAACTTTCCAAAATATATCTAAGATAAAAAATGTTACTCACCACCGATCCTCAATAAATAGTACGGAATAACTAGCATCAAACCGTGCTGCAAATAGTACATCGCCTTGTCCGCGAATATCTGAAAAAGACAAATAATTTTATTTTTTTTAACGAATTTTTTTTGACGCGAAGAAGAATTGGCATCAACAGAGTAAACCTACCAGACGAGACTCCGTTTCTGGAAACAGGTAAGCCAGCACAGGACCGTTCAAAAAGTTCAGGTGTATTCTGAAGATCGCCGTGACCATGGGGCTCGCCTTCGCGGACAGCAGGTACAACTGTTTGAGAAATACAATGAAAATCAGGACAACAAATTAATTATCAAATTTAATACATTGTAAAAAAAAAGTTCGTATGAAATTTAATATACTGGTACCGAATGTTTTTATGCACAAACTTGATATAAAAAAATTGATATAAAGTAGATTTAAAACTTCAGAAACACTTTACTGTCAATAAGTCGCATTAAGTCTGATACAAAAGTACTTTAATTTCACTCTCAGAATCCATTAATTTTCCATGACAATTATGATTAAAAATTAATGTACGGTATATTAAAAACTTTATAAACACTTTACTTTTAATAATTGACAGTAAATTGACTATAAAAGTACCTTAGTTCCAATAATTTACTTTAAATTTCACTCTTAAAGTCCATTAATTTTCCATGACCATTGTACATTAAATTGAACGTACCAGTTTTTGCCTAAAACATAATCCAAAATTTAATCACCTGAACGGCTGTAATAACGTGGCAAGGATTCAGCAGATAAACCATGGTTCTGCTGCTGAATTTAAATCCTATTTCTATCCCCAGAATGAGCGTCATGAAGACCAGAAGAAGTTTCCTTCCAGTCCTCTCCGGACTCCCATACGTCGTCACTTCCGGAAAGATTATTCTCCTGAAGCCCCATCTCAAGCAGATCCATATTACAGCCGAGGCAAGCAGCGTCTCCAATATTCTTCTCTGAGGAGTCAAAAAATTTGCACACTCCTGACCAACGTTGCGCGGTATAGACGCATTGACGCCGCTGTATGCCCACTCGAACATTTTGCTTCGCCGCTCTAATTATTTACACGACAGTCTCCAAATTTTTTGCTCTTCGTTGGCCTTCCGAACCGAGCACACGGTCTCTCAAAGCTTCCTTCGGCGTTCCGCCTCCTAGCTAATTACACACGCGTCATATCTTGCTCTCAGTTCGATTACGTAACAAAAATGATAGTTAACAAATATTCTTTACCACGATCTCAGATATCAAGGTCAGGATCAAGTTTGAAATAAATATATCATCGAAGGTTTCTGATTGGTCGATGACTGTTCCAATGTTTTCCTGTCTACAACTTTTATGTTTTGTTTACACTGCTATCGATACGCGCGAAAATTCGTGAAAAGCTTCAATCGCTTGGGCCGAGATAATCCGGATTTGAAGAAAAAAAATTATATATATATATATATATATATATATATATATATATATATAAGTATATATATCGAACAGAGCAGACAACACGATAGTGTGGACGAATTCTGTCCAGCGAACGGTTCTTCTATGTTCGAAAGATGAAACTATTAGCGTTGCAGCAATGCACGTGGAGGAAACGTGAATCCTCGTGGTCCGTTCGATCTCACTCGCGTTTTCCGCATCTCGGAAGGAGCGGAGTCAGCGATAATGAGGTTATCAATTTGTTGGCGTGTTTCCGGAGGCCGATAATCTGTCACTGAATCGACGACGCTCCCGATGCGAATGCTGCTATCGGAGATGATCGAGAAGATTGTCCGATCGTACGACGACCGATTATTTTGGGAACGAAAAGAAACAAAAATCCGGCAGCCTCGAGTGCCGTAGTGTAAGGCACACGAACGGTCGACGCAGCCGACACGTCAGTGCCAGTCGACTGTTTCAAACAACCCGAACCTCCCCTTTCACGAGTGCACGGCTCACGCACACACGTACGCGTGTACAGTCGTCGACAGAAATTCGCAACTACCCAAAAAGTTTCGCGTGAACGAATAAAACGATGCCTCGATCGTTCGGCAAAGTCGTCATCGTCTCGTTTGAAATCTAAAAATAAAGCGTCGAAGGCGTTATCGGTGGATGTTATTAAAGCAACATTAATAAATCATAATTTGAAAATAAAATTAATTTATAGATTTTTACGTTAAAAGCATTGTATAGAAGATTTAAAAAATGAAAACTTGTTTTTCTGTTAGTAATGAATATCTGAAATAATGAATTCTCGGCGCTGAAACTTTGAAAACTTCGGCAAACATAGCTGTACTAAGATATTAGTAGGAAAGAGGAGCTACAATACAGAAATTAAAAAAAAAAGAGGCGCCTAGTCACAAGCAAGTCTCATGTGGAGTCTTAACTTTTATAAAACGTAAACTTTTCTTTACAGTTTTTCGGCTTGTCTGTTTTTAACTTTTTCAACTTTAATGATTTGCTACTCTGGAGCTCCAATGTTCAGGATTTATTATGT
Organism: Exephanes ischioxanthus; assembly: GCA_958510785.1. Lineage (NCBI taxonomy): Eukaryota > Metazoa > Arthropoda > Insecta > Hymenoptera > Ichneumonidae > Exephanes > Exephanes ischioxanthus. The sequence continues at coordinate 23,347,165 of OY294017.1, read as the reverse complement.
ATTATATTCTGATTGTAAAGGAGAAATCCGTCAAACAAATTAAATTAAAAAAAATTAGATTGCAACAATAATAAAGAAGATACAATATTCGAACATCATCGGTTGTATATAACTTTATTTATACACTGTGGGCCACACAGCAGGTAAAATTTATAATGAAGCACTTTCACAAACGCAGCTCACACGGCCGTCTAACGAATAGGTCTTACATGTACGTGTGTGTGTAGGTTTATCAACAATGTTCTTCCTCCCGACATACATCGCCGGTTTTATCATTCTTCGTTATTCGCTTTTCCACGAATCGCTTTTACGTTCACTTATCGAAGCTCTATCACACTTTCCATACGCTTACTGTGTATCTCGTAGTACAAACGTTTCTCTGTTTCTCATCATCCCACATGCATCCTATGTTTACCGCGTTTGTACGTTCCTTTGCGAAACAGCTCGTTCGGAGTGGATAACTATGATCTGACGAATAAACGCAAGACACTCTATTGCGAAAGCTCGAATGTGTTCGGCGCAGCTTGAACCACGCAAACCTATCGCGAGCTCGCGACAAATGGCAATGGGACGCGGATTACGTATTACAACACAGGTTTTACAATGAAAATTATAAGATACGAAAAAATTTACGGTGCCCTCGCTCTATAAAGCCCATATTGCGTGTTCGCTCCTGCCAATTCTATCGCGAGAACGAGTAAGGCGAAAAAACGGCCTTATATTTTCGTGGGATAACCGTATTTAATCTCACCTAGGGAATGTTATCACGAAATACGATTCGTTCGTAATCATCAACAATTTAATCATTAGCCTTTTAATTTACCTCATCTTTTTTTTTTTTAACAAATAAAGTTAAGTCCGTAGATATTTATTAATCGATTCGCCAATACACGATCGATCGTACGGCTTTTAAAACAAAAAGAACCAGGTAAATGTAAAAGAACGGGTGTTTTTTTTTTTAATTCGATAGGGCATGTCGCTATTTCGCACGCTAATAATACACGACATTGTTTACGCAATTACCGATCGATCCCCGAAGTTGCTCGATGGAAACGGAAAGAATACAGGCATGAGCGACATATTTATCGATTCGAAGGAAAACCGCACGGAAAAACAGTGTACCACAATAATTTTTTTTAAAGCGAGCGTTCGCTTACGCTACAGTAGAACCAAACATTGCTCTCGGGCTGCAGCCTCTCTCTCATCGCCATGCCCACCCTTCTTTCCCTGTATACGCCGAATAATAATGATTTTTTTTTTTTCACTAGCCACCGCCGAGCCTTCCATAATATTGGGAACGTATGACAAAAAAAAAACGTACTTAGAAACAACGAGTAATTCTTCTCATTTATATCTCATCGGCTTATCAACTGCTACAAACTCTGTGACTCAACGCGCACAGAAGAAAAAAAAACAAAACAAAAAAAAAGAGAGACTACAATGGTACAAATTCGGAAATAAGCTTAATGAGATATGAAAGCCTCCCTCGAAACAGCGCTATGTATTTCGAAACAATTATTATTTTGATTTTTTAATTTTTTTTTTTTTTTTTTTTTTCTCGTGTTAAGACTCGATATATAAATCGACAATTTGAAAAAGCGTCTTGGATTATCGGATTCCATAGATCGGGAGAGGGTAAAATCGAGCTTTCACATCTCAACAGATTCGGGTAATGTCGAAATTCATACGCGGAGAAATATTATTATTAATAATATAAAATCTTTTGTAGAGAATATCTGCAGAATGGGAGGGGGCGTCATGGAATTACATACTAAGATAGCCACGGGCCTGGCTGAGCCTGCGACCGACGAGGTATGCTCCGAGAACGATTATGACGAGAGCAGTTAGAGCGCAACCGACGGCTATCGGCACAACGTCTGGTACGTCCGATGAGCAATCTTGGGCTGTGCACAAATATGACACGATAAATAATCATAAATTCAATTGTCGTCAACCGGAAGCGTCTCTCCGCTCGTTCGCCGCTGCAACGAGCGGCGTCCGTTTTTTTTAAACTATTTTTCAAAATTATTATCATTATTATTTCTGTACTCACCAAGTCCGAAGGTCTTCGCTTTATCGGTTTTGAATGCCTGGAACTGAAGGTCGGATATCTTGAGCGAACTGAGCGTATCGTTTGTATCGACCATCGTCAAGTTCAGAGTTTGCAGCCTCATACATCTGTACGAGTTTGTCAATCCGGTCGTGAACTGTTTAGCCTCGTGAACGAGCTCCAGCGTCGAGTCTAACGAGATAAAGCACGAACGGAAGCGAGTATCACTCGTTAGCATAGGAATTCGCACAGACTCCAAAATAATCGCGTGTTCATAATAATTATCGTTTTTATCTTACTCGACTTGACATCCGGAAATTCATCGGACGTTAGATTAACTTGGACGTGATGCATGTAATAATTTTTGGACGCCTCGTTCATCACGAAGTGAAGCGACATGGAATCGTTTCCATCGCGCCATTTGATGGTTATCGTTTGTTCCTTGGCACCGCAGTCTCCCGTGGTCACCGTTGAGTTTCCGTCGCTCGGCAAAGTCAGCATCTTGGACTCCGTCTGGAAAACAACGAGATTCGAGATTCAATGAGTTTCTCACACATCAGTGGTGCATGTGCTTAAACTCCGCCGCCCTCGCGGTCAAACCGCGCTCGGTCGGTAACAAAAAATGTAACGAACCGTTACATTACTGTTACTGTTCTGTTCACCGGTGTCCGGCGTGTGCGATAAAAAAAACGTGTCTCATCGAAAGCTGACGCGATAACCGCTATCGACGGGAACTATTAGCTTCACCGGAAACGCCGGTATGAACGAAAGTTCGTTACAGTCTTCGTTAGTGAAAGCGGTACTTCACACGCTCGAAATCCGTCGAACGGCGTTGAGAAAATATAATCGACATCGTGAAAGTATAATCGATATAATCTAGATAATCAATATTATCAATATAATCAATGTAATCGATATAATCAAGGTAATCAATATACAGTAGAACCTCGATTATCCGAACCAATTGGGACCGGAGCTCGTTCGGATTAACGAAAATTCGGATAACAGAACAGCGAAGCTGTGCGATATAGCGAGGTACATATCGAAAAATGTACAGTACCCATATATTTTAAATAATTATGATATATATTTGGGGAATTTGTGGAACGTGATACATATATTTTTATGATATTCAACGGTAACGTCAAACCTTCATCACGAAATTCACCGTCTTTCCGCAGCCAATTTTTTTTTTAATGTCAGAGATCGTTGACTTCTAAACATCACACGAGCGCGCTAACAACGTGCTGGTCTCTCCGTTATCGAGATTCGAAAGGGTTTCTAATTTTTTTTTCCACCATAAGCACATTATGCTTATGCTTAGAAGTCGGAGGATCGGACACTGAATCCATAACGCACTAAACTACGAACACCAGTAGATTAACGAAAATAAATTTTGAATACGTGTGTATTTGCTCGGGTGGGAAATTAATAAATACGGCTGACGTGCATTTACGGTAGTGCTGTGTAAGTCTATGCGAGCTCGAGGGTTCGTGAATTGGTTGTTGTTTGTAGCCCACAACAATTTATTGGCGCGCAACAATGTTAGGATACGAGAATGTCGCGCAATAGTTCGGATAATAGAAACTTTATCCGAACCAGCGGCGGTTCGGATAACAGAGGGTTCGGATAATGGGTGTTCAGATAATCGAGGTTCTACTGTAATCAATATCAATCAATATATAATCAATGTAATGAAAATATAATATATGCAATCGATATAGTCAATATAATCAAAATATAATCGATACCTTGTTATCCTTCGTCGGGTAACTGATGTTGAATTCCACGGCCATTCGGACGACTATGCAAGTCTGATTGGTCCCGTTAACGATCCATTCTCCCATCTTCGGCGGTGGCATTGGGGTGGTGGGTGGCGGAGCTACGGTGGTGGATGTGGTTGTTGTGTTAGGGGCGGTGGTACTGGTAGTAACATTAGAATCAGGGGTCGGAGGAGGAGGGGTCGGCTTAGCAGTGGTGGTCGGTGGAGTCGGCGGTGTCGGTGCCAATGTCGTAGTGGTGGTTGTTGTGATGGGTGCAGGAGGCTTCGTTGGATCAGCCGGGGGCTCAGGCGGAGCCTTGATCGAATCGTCCTTCGCAGTCATCGAGGTATGGACCGACGAGGTGTTCGGTACAAGCTCCGCTGTACCGTTTCCATTGCCTGCGGAACATTACCAATGTAGACTCGTCGAGAGAGTCGAGGGATGGAAAAACAGTCATAGCCATAGACGCGAGATATCTTCTAACATGGAAATTCAAATTTCTTGTGAATTTCCATGACCAACATTACAACTCTCTTACGTCACTCTAAGTCGATGACTCATCGGTCAAGTTCAACTCTTTTTTGTGCTTATCTCAGAGTAGGGTCATTGGACATTCCAGACGCAAAAACATGACGCGAAGGGTAAAGCGTTTTCTCCATTATTGTGGCATAGATAATTCAGTATCTCCTGTTCATAGCGAGTGAGAGGGGAGGTGGAAGGGGGAAAGGGCATGGGGTGGGGGAGTCGGATGGAGCAAGATAATTTTTATGGATTCTCATAGATTCGTCCTAAACATTAATATAGAGTTATGGGCGCCACTGTACAAAGAAACAATCTAGCGAAACAGAGTGCACCAATGCCAGCCTGATTTCCTGTACAGATATGAAGGAGTCTAAACAGAAGTCGCGCCAGGCGAGATAACAAAGCAATAACAGAGCCAGCAGTGTGTTGAATCACTGACTATGGACTCTGTATAGAGACACACATAAAGAGTTACTTTGATTCATTCAATTTTCAGAATAAATTAAAATACTCGTTTAGACGCCGAGACGCTTAGAGAGGCGAGCTATGCAAAATTAATAAGTTGTATAAGCTATATAGACAAACCGACCAATAAGCTTCACGATGGACAAAGAGAAAACTCGATTACAAAGAAAAAAAAAACGTTCTTACCCGTCCTCAAGCGGACACGACAATGGAACAGAGAAACAGCGTTAAAATTGATAATATGGTGTGTAAAATCGTAGAGAATCTCATTGTTCCGATTCTCGCCGAATTCGGAACGAGGCGATTGTTCGGCGTCGTTTCGGCGTTTAATTGTTTTGCGGGTTTCCAACGGCTCTCCGTAATCTCCGTGCGGAGACAGTCTTACATGGCAAGCGCTATACAGCGATGTAATCGAGTCAATCGATTTCCGCGTAATTGGCGACGATTCTCGCAAAGCGTTTTGACAAAACTCGAGAAATTTCGATGGAAGGAGAGAGAGGAGAGCGTTTGCAGGGAGAGAGAAAAAGAGAGAGAGAGAGAGAGAGAGAGAGAGAGAGAGAGACGGCGAGATGACTGCCTCGAACGAATGATTGTCCGTTCGCTTCGTTAAGGAAATGTGTATTTGCTCGTACAAGCGTGTGCCTGCCGTCAGGCGCGTTATCGGTCGGACACTTGCATTGTATGTTTCGCTGAATATGTATATATTGACTTCGATTGGACATTCGATTTTGCATCTCTAATGGAGATACAAATCGTGTCGTTGCATAGTGCAACGTCACCCGAACGTTCGGGCGTCCTCTGCCATTATTACGATCGCGGATAAAGGAGGAAACGAAGAAATCGTCGCGGAATGACCAAAACGCAATATACCAGCTTTAGGGGGTATGTGCGCGGTTGCCGCAACAAATCCATCGCACTATGGCTAACGTAATTGACGATCGGTTCGAGTATTGAAATACCTGATACTAGAATGATGGTCCAGCAGAGATACAATACGATCTTCAGCATCTTTAACACCGATGATTACTTTGTCGCGGCACGAAAAAAAAATTGACGAATTGAGATTTTTGCACCGTAGCCGGAGAGTGCGCGAGGAGAACGGTGGAGGTGTACGTTCCGACGAGACCGTGAATTCTAAAATGGTACTTGCACGATACATACAAAATAATAGGTGGGATGGAGAGAGGCCGTTGTGATCGCGGAGCGTTCCGAAAATCACAGTGTTCCGACGGCGAAACGTTGTCCGCCGAATGCGATTCGGATGCTTGTAAGAACACCTTCGGGTTCAAGTTAGTGATGTGTAGTGACCGTTTCTGACCGTCAGTTTGCAACTACATAGAGGCTGTTTCTGACCGTCATTGTACAACTATATAGATGCGCGTGACATTTGTGACGGTCAGCTTGCAAGTATATAGAGGCTGTTTCTGACCGTCACAGTACATCTCTAGTTCACGTGCCCCGTCGCCGTTTCGGTTGGATTTACAAGCCGGCGAGGAAGCGACCGTCCCGATAAGTCCGGCGGATTCCGATTGGACGCTTTCGTTCACGATTTTCATAGAGATCTAGCCTTAAACTTTATTTGCTTAAGACGTTTTGTTTGTCAACGCAATCCGTCGCTTCCTTATCAGTCCGAATATCAATTATCTTGATGCAATTAAGCACTAATCGCGTTGCTCTTTCGGTAAATCTAACGTTCGACCACGATGTGGTTTGTAATAAAAAATAGCACGAAGAAGCATGCAGAAAATGATTCTCCCTCGTACCCGTCCAAAACTGCTCGTTCATCGAGCCTAGACGTGTTTGTAACGTCGAAAGATAGCAAATATGGATAAGTCAGTTATCGTCACGATTCACTTATTCGACGTGGCTTTTTACTTGTGACGACGACTGTACTCTGCAATTAGAGACTCTAATGGCAGCTTCCATTTTGTTCCTCGGTGCATCACGTTTGTTGGCGCCGCTGCTCGTTCTTCTCGTTTTCGTAAACAAATGTCAGTGCAGCGGGGAGCCGGTACTCTATGATGTAGAAGGTAGATTTTTCACGGTTCGTCGGTGTCCCATTGACGTCGACGAGCGCCCCCGAAACTTAACAGCTTGTCGCCTTGATAAAAGAAACATTAATCTCGGTCAGCGTAGGTGGCTCGCTCGTGGAGTTCCTAACCTTCAATTCGTGTTTTTTTGTCTGTTTTTTTTTTTTTTTAGATCCCGTGGCGGACTTTATATTGTGCCGAGAATGCGGTGCTGACGTCGTCGATGCAGGATACATAATCAACAAATTGAGCCCCGAGGCAATTGTACTTACGAATCGAACGGTATTCGACAGGGAGGAGGTGGACGTTCAGTTCCTCACGAATCCGAGAGGCGTAACATTTGCGACTATCACTTTATCGACCGCAAGCTGTTTCAGTGTACCGGAGAAGGTAAGTTTGTTGCAACATAAAAAAAATTACTTTATAATGTTTACAATGCTACAGGCAAGCTTATTGGGTTTCAGTGGACCTCCCGTTTTACGTGGTATCCTGGGTACGCATGGAAAAGCTGCTTCTGTCGTCACTGCGGTCATTTTCTTGGATGGTAAATAATTCAACTATCTACACTGGAATAAAAAATCAATTTTCTTGTACCAGTTTGGAAGTTTTTATACAAAAACTTGTATATTAGATTTCATTTACAATTGCGATGAAATGTTAATGTTCACTAAAAACACTGGGAATACTTTATTGTTGATAATTTACATGAATCGCAATGAAAAAGTAATATACTCGTTCATTGTAATTAATCAGTGTATATCACTGTTAAAAAAAAATTGTTAATTTAAGGTAGTCCTTGCGGACAGCCTGAGCCCACGTGAGTTCAGAGCGAATTGAGAGTGGAATTGCGAATACTTCGCGATGAGATAAAAATCTGAAAAAAATCAACCATATGGAAGGTACTGAAAAGATTGATTTTGCATAATAATAATTCCAAAATGTTATTAACAAATGAATGAAAAAAAAATTGTTCAACAAATCTTCCGGCAACTTAAATTTTTGTTCATATAAAAACAATAAGTTAATCTTTTTGAATACGTATGAATTTTTTCAGAATTTTATCTAATTTTTGAAAATTGCGTTTTTAGTTAAAAAAAAAAGGTGATTTTCAAAAATTAGATAAAATTCTGGAAAAATTCATATGTATTCAAAAAGATTAACAAATTGTTTTTATATGAACAAAAAGTTAAGTTGCCAGGGAATTTGTTGAACAATTTTTTTTTTTATGCATTTGTTAATAATATTTTGGAGTTATTATTATGTAAAATCAATCTTTTCAGCACCTTCCAAATGCTTGATTTTTTTCGAATTTTTATCCCATCGAGACGTGTTCGCAATTCTCTCTCAATTCTCTCTGAACTAATGTGGGCTCAGGCTGTCCGCTAGGACTACCTTAATGTACCGGACTAGCAGTTTTAATGCAAAAACTGGTGCACCAAATTGAATGTACAATCGCCATGAAAAGTTAATGGACTTTGAGTGAGATTAAATGAAAATTATTGGAATTAAAGTGCTTTTATAGCAAAAATTAAAGTAGATTATTAAAGGTAAAAGTAAAGTGTCTATAAAGTTTTTAATATAAACTACACAAACCGACAGCGGTGGATGCGCGGTTGGCGCACGGCTCCGGTGGTCTCCAAAGTCAAGCAAGATCGTTCGCGGTCAGTGCTTGGATGGGTGACCGCTTAGCGCTGCGCTAGCTGGCGCATCGACCGTTGAGCCGGAGGCGCTTTCTTCTGAAACTTTCGTGTTTCTGCACTTTACTCAAAGTGCAAAAAATACCGGAGGATCAGTAGAATATGATCGTCTGTACCGGCACGGGTTTTCCGTAAGGTAACGGTACCGATGTTCGGACACGTCCCAATCTTCGGACACTCCTATGCAGATCTGATTTATTCCGAATAGAAGTATTGAAAATCCATACGACACTTGTAATCGTAACTGCAAACATTATATGATGCACAGAAAAAAAAGTTACACAAGGTTTAAGCCTAAATTATTTTCTATTGTTGAATTCTGTTAAAACACCGACGATATAGTGTCCGAAGAATGGTACAAGCGTTACTACATACGCGACCTAATAATCGGACAGTACAAAAAAGTTAGGTTGGCCAGTTTTCTACGTATCTTATCTTCATTATTGTTTCGCGGTGAATATTATTGTTTTCATTCATTTAATTGATAAATCGCAAAGGAATTCTTTTAGTCAATATTAACTAAAAGTTCGCACATCAGAATTCTCGAAATCTGCGATCGTCCGAAACATTGGGACACGCAGTGTCCGAATATAGGGACGTGCCGAAAAACCGCGTCCGAAGATCGGTACGTTTGGGCTCTCTTGACAATTTCTTCCGTAATTAAAAAAATATTTATCCTTTTATAATTAACCGGCGACTTTTGGAAACTAGAAACTATCAGCTTGACATTGGTTTCGGTTATTTCAAGAAAAAAAATGTCCTTGATAAATTAATAACTGCTGGAATCTTAGGCTGCTCTTAACCGTCCGTTCATTGGTACCTTTACCTTAGTTTCCCCGTGTCTCCGGTAAATGCGATACAGTGTAGCTAAGTCGGCTACGGACGCACTGGAAGTTAGGTAGCTTAGCTGAGTGCGCTTAGGGAGTGCTAGGGGGGAATTAGGATGGGGTTCCGTAAAAACCCAGAAGGGTATACGGTGGAAAAATGGAACAAAAAAAAAAAAATATTTATTATAAACTACACAAATTTTTCATCACAATTGTAAATGAAATTTAATCTACAAGTTTATGCATAAAAACTTTCGGTACATTAAATTTACAAATTTTTTTACAGTGTACACACAATATGTTAACTAGAAAGAAAACTGGTAAAGAATAATTTTTTTTTTTCTCTTCAGGATGTTCGAACCGATAAGGACAGCAACGGAAGACAGGCTTTTACCCACTGAAGATGGCTTCTATCTGTTGATTCTGAACGGTCTGCTCAGCGAGAAATGTATTTAGACAAATTCTCTTCGCCTCCAGTGAATCATTGTTTATTTTCTCCTCGATTAGACGTTAAAATGTGTTATTTCGTTGCAGTCGCGAATTCCCTCATAGTCGTTCCTAAGTCATACAGGAGCTAGCCAAGGTGAAAGATGGGCGATGCAAGTTTGACCGAGGAGCAGAGAGAGTTTCTGGAGCAGTGCGAGGAGGAATTTAAGAATCGTTACACGGACGAGGACAAGGAATTTATGAAACTCAAGAGCGCCGAGCGAAAGAAGCCGCCGATCGTCGATCCTTGGTACAACAAGCCCCGCAGGCCTCTGTACGATTGGTCGCGACAAAATCGCGAGCAGGGACACGGCGGAGGTGGAGGTGGAGGTGGCAGACGAAATCATAATTCCGAACGTCGGAACAACGACAGACACGACAGATACGATCGTCACGGCGGCAAGCATCAATCCTACCAACGAAACTCCAGGCCATATTGAGCGACTGTTGAATTACTGATAACTACGACGCTATGAAGGAAATACAGCCATTTATATTTTGTCATAAGACCGCTGTTGTCTGTCTCGTAATTTTTCATTTCTTTTTTCTGTCTTCTCCACCCCCTCCGGCGACCGTGTGACCACGGCGAAGATCGTGGCTGGTCCGAGACCGCAGGACGCGTGCGCGAGCGAATTAAATTGGAATTGCCGTTTAAAAATAATTATAACTGATGTATTTTTCCAAGCAGCTATAAACACAACAATAGATATTATATACAAACGTAACGATCGAACGTGTAGTACAAAAAAAAAAAAAGAAAAAAAAATATATATATACGCTACTCTTAACGCAAGTCGTAAAAAAGCTTTTTGTTTTTTCGTTTTTATACAACACTATATGTAAGAAGCTATGTGTGGATCGCTCGTTTCGATTACGACGAAATCCTAACACCGCTCCCTTTGCCCGCACAATAATAACATTCGCGTGTCTTATGTACTTTACGCTTGCATATATTATGCATATAATGGAGAGTATAGATATTTTTCTTTTTGTTTCTTCGTTCTACCCATCCGCCTTCTCTCGGTATACTGGAGCTCCGTCTATTGCGCGCTGGCTTATCTCCGTAACAGTCTCGATGTGTTAATAACTAGAAAGATTTATATAATACAAAATCATACAATGGATATTTACACGAATGTACAAAGTGGAATAAAAGCTACATAGGGAGTTTTCTAATTAATATAAGTTGGTAGTATTCGCCGTTTTGAACTTTTCGGTGTTCCGGTGCCATTTACAAAGGAATATATGATTTATAATGGATTTAAATGCATGTTCGTCATCGCAGTAAACTTTTGTGCGCCGCTCGCCCTTCGTTTGAAAAAAAAAAAAAAAAAAAAAAAAATAGTCAGCCGGTGGATTGACGGTACGCTCTCTCGTCCATTCGATGAATGCCCGTCGCGTGGGCTCCCTCGATTGATCATCCCGATCAGACTCTCGTTTGCCCGATCCGTAAGAAACAATAATAAAAAAAAAAATAAAAAAAACTCCAAACGAGAGCCGGCGCGCTCAAGGAGACATCGAGTCTATCACAGAATTCTGTGCGGTAAAGCGTTGGCTCTCGAAGACTCGTCGTGCACCGATAAAATCGGAAGCTAACGTGCAATTTCGAATGAGGAAGACACGAGAGCGTCCCCGAAGAGGTACCTGTGCGTTGGATAAAAAAGAAAAACGCTGTCCGAGGTACCTCGGAAATGAAATGCAACGTGTCGAGTGGCTTCATGCCATCGACTGCTCGGAGTTCCCGTTTCGATCGTAACCGACGCGGCACGAGCGGGCCCGTTCCGACTGACCGACGAGAGAGAGAGAGAGAGAGAGCGAGAGAGAAGATTAGTCGGCACGACCGACCCAAGTTCCGAAGTGACTCGGTCAGTCGCGCCCGTCGGAGTGCAAAGTTCGCGACTCCCGGTTATCTTTTCGACGGCATCGTGAAAAGAAGTTTGAAAATTGCATGTGGAGATCGCCGTTGTCTAATCGTCTCAAAACGGTGGACAATTTACACCGGGATGAAGATACTGGCACTTGTCGCCGATCCTGCAGAAGCCGTTTTTCGTGAATTGCCTGCATATTGGCGGTTGCTTGCCGTTTCCGCGCCATCCGCCTCGCCATCCACCGCCGTTCCCGCCGCCCCCGCCCCCGCCCCTCATGGGACCGCCGGCCACGGATCCGCCTCGGAACCAGCCCGGGCCCGGACCTGGGCCCGGCCCGTTGCCGCGACCTCTGTTTCCCCCGTGCATTGGTCCGCCGCCTCGCGGTGGTCCGCCTGGGAAATTTGGACCGGGCCCGAACATTCCCGGACCCGGCGGGCCTTGATAGTTCCCGAAGCCCATGTCCTCCGGTCCCATCATTCCGAAGCCCTCCTGCTGGTTGAACATCGGTGGTCCCATCATTCCCGGCGGCATCATCGGTCCACCCTCCATACCCGTCGGTGGAAAACCCCCGGGCATGTTCGGCATTCCCTGCTGCATCGGATTCATCGGTCCGATGTCCGGCACGACGACCTTGCCGTCCCCGGTGCGCCAGCCTCCCCCTCCGCCGCTCATGTTCGACGGGTTCATCGGAACTCCCATGTCCGGCCCCATCTGATTCATCGGGCCCGGGCCCATCATCGGCCCTTGCTGCATCGGCGGCATCTGCCCCATTGGCCCCTGCGGCGGCCCCATCGGCGGCATCATCGGCGGCTGACTGTGAGGAAAACCAGGAGGGAAATATCCAGCAGCCTGCATTACCGGCATCTGCGGGGGCAGCTGAGGCTTCGGCTCAGGCCACGCCATTCCGGTGAAGTCCTTCTCGCTCTCCTTGTTACCGGTGAGATCCTCCAGTGGGATTATCTTCGGATCCGTCATACCGTGGTGACGCTCCTCGTCCGGCTCCGCGGGAGAATCGGGTATCCTGTTTAAAAAAGAAAAAAAAAAAATTATTATAATTTTTTTTTCTCACTTTAAAGAATCAATTTTTTTAACCCTTCAAGTACCCGAGACTTTTTGCCGAGGGCAAACGACCATGACTTCTTGTAAGGTGATGTGGAACATCTTCCCGACCAGTTACCCCGTGCTCAGCTGGTAACAAAAACTGTAATGAATGCCGTTTTGAGACCGCAGAGCCCCGAGCAAAAAGAAAATTGTCTTTCCCTGCGTGTGCCGATTCTCCAGGGAAAGACAATTTGCTTCTTCGTCGGCGGACTGCGGTCTCAAAACGACATGCAGTACAGTTTTTGTTACCGGCGGCGGTATTTCACATGACCTTAAGGGGAAGTGAAACATCGCGGTCGGTAATGAAAATCTGTAATGAACTTTCCTCAAGGGTGCTATTTTTTTTTTTTTTTAGGAAAAAGCAAATTCGAGCCGCATGCGCGTGGTAATTTCGCCTCCGGTCCGAATTCATTTTTTTCTCAAAAAAATTAGCACTATTGAATAAAGTTAACTCGAAAATTGCAACTATCTCGCACGCACAGCTGTTTCACTTCCCCTTAAGCACAAAATACCGTACGGATCTTCGTAATAAATTTTCTTCTGCGATAGAAAAAAAAAAAAAAAAAAAAAATCAACACTTCAATGTACGTGAATGTTAAGATTTTTTTAGCGCATCAACTTGTTATTCGAATCGTTCGAAGGTTGCGTCTTGGAAAATTCTTGGCCCTCGTTAAACGAGGATCCCGTACGTGAAGGGTTAATCGCGAATGTGTTTCTCGTGACTCGACGATGGCGATCGATTACTCACATGCTGCGATTGAAGTAGAGAGCTTGGAGAATTCCCTTCTCCCTAGCGTACTGAATGTCCTTTTCCCGGCTCTCCTTTCCAGGCTCGACGAGCGCCGGCCTCAGATCGATCAGCACCAGCGGCTTCCACCGCGTCTTCTCCTCCATCGTGTCCTCGGTGCTCAATTTTCTCGCCATCTGGAAAGCCTCCCGCTCGCCCTGCTTCTCCATTTGCTTCATGTCCGTGAAAGTCTTCGTGACGTTCACCCGCTCGGTCTCGTCGAGCTCGAAGTACCGCACGGACTCCAATTCGCTCTTCCACTTGAGACTCTTCTTCGGGCCCTTCCGCTTCTGCAGAAGAAGCACGCTCCTCAGACCGTCCACGTATCGGATCTCCGACTGCGGGCTCGGACTCCTCTCCTTCTTCACGAAATCTGCTCCCTCCGATGTCGTCTCCTCGGTTTCCGGCGAATCGGAAGCTTTCGCCTCCTCGGAATCGTCCTCGATCTGCTTCGATTCACTCTTCATCGGCAATCCGGCCGCTTCGCTTTTGGCAACCTGCCTCAAGCAAGCCTCGTAGTCGTCGTTCTCCTCGCCTTCCCCCTTCGCCTCGAGCTCGTCGCTCTTCTCCTTCTTAACGCGCTCCTCCACCTTGTCCTTGTCTTCCTTGTCCTCGTCGGTCTCGAGCGTGTCTTGATAAAACTGCGGACAAATTTATTTAAATTAATATCTTTCACTGTCGTACGGAGATTGTGTTTATTTTTTTTAAACGTTTAAAAAAAAAAATAAGATGTTTGTAAAAAAAAAATTACTTTAAAATTGGGCTTGACAACGAGCGGCGATCTCTCATCGGCGCTCTGGGGCGAGGAGGGATGCTGCGACGGTGAGTCGTGTCCTCCATCGGAATTCGACAGATCCGATTTCTTCGAGTCGCTCGAACCGTCCTTCGATATCGACGTCCGCCTCTTTCGCTTCCGAGGCTCCTTGCTCTTCGTCGATGCCGTCAAGGCGTCCATGAACATGTCGCTTTCCTGTAGGACCATCGCTGTAACATAAAACAAGGTTTTCCAAAATAAGATTAAGCAAATTCGATGCACACTGACTATTAAAGCAAAGTTCGACGATGCTCGGATTATAAGTAAAATAGATTCGTTTGTCGCTGGAAGATATTTTTTGCTAAAGACGAATTGTAAAATGTAATTGTAAAACGAATTACTAAAGATAAATTTGAACATTTCAAGCTCCAGCTGCGAAACGGTGTAGTTGCAATTGGTGTACTGCAACGATTCTGAAATTCATCAATGATTAATATCGATTATGCAGGACGATCGTTGATCGACGAAGATCGGGAGCGGAAGAAGCACAATGATCTGCTAATGGAAAACGGAAGCGAAGAATGCCGTAAAAATATTCTCAGGATACTTTGAACCGCTGTATGGCAATTGTTAATATCTATAATTGCCGATTCGAGGGGAATTGTATAATTTTATATTGGGATCGTTGATAAATAATCTTAACGACTGTGAAGATAAAGCGCCTCCAGATCGATATCCGTTTGCGCATCAATCTACAAAACGAGTCACATTGGAACGAAAAATAAAATACGGCTATCATAAACATCCGGCGTTTTTTGTGATTACATAGAAAATAACATCGCACCTGAGATCATACTGGTTGAGAAATAATCTAAAGGTAACGCTATTTTAAACACTACTATATTAAGTACTATCTTAAATACCATACGGATGAGTCGATAAATGTCGTTCGATGGTCGCAACTAAATTGAATTAAAACTACACGTCCAACAGCGCTCTGCCGTAACAGGAATAAATTAATAGCCGCTCGGATTATTTACGGATATATAACTATAAATATATATATATTTATATATAAAATAGAAGGCACGCAATAAAATTAGACCAAAGTTGGACAAGTATATAACGTGTAGTGTGTAGTTTTATTATTTCTTTCCCATATTAATGTCTCCGCCAATTTAAGAATTCTTATTATAGTTCAGAGACCCGGTACCCTAATATCGCATCAACGTACAATTATATTTATCGTCTATCATCGAAGATACTCGCAAATTTGTACAGGAGAGAAAAAAAAGCGCACTAAATAAAACAAATGCGTCGCTCGGATTTGTTAGCATTAGATAGATGAAAATCTCGATCTTGATGTATTGTTACAATTGTTAACAGCGGAGTGTCCTATGGTCTATTGGATCGTCGAGCGAAGTAGCGATGGGTAGAGCCCGCGACGAACTTTAACACGGAACTCCGCCGCGAGTGTTTCGGACTCGGTCGCGGTGCACACCCATCACTAGAATCGGTCGATATCAAGCAAACGGTTAGTACACGGACACGAAGTTTGCACCCAAGTTAGACAGAGACGGTTCTTTATGGCTGTAGTGAAAACATCGACTCGGGATCGGAATAGAATATCTGAGGGACCGCGAAATCCGTTCGGCAGCAGCGCTCCCACCGAATGCTGCGGACAGTCATTTGTTTGAATTTTCTCTGCTTCACACGCGGGCGTATAAAAAATAATTTGACAATGTTAATTTAAATCAGCGAATAAAAATTGGGAAATCTGTATCTCTCGTGCGGTCGCTTATTCGAGCCGCTCAATTACGTATTATAGTTTTAATATTGCACCAAGCTAAAAATTGCTTTTCCTTTCGGCAATAGATGAAAAATAGATCGACAGTAGATAGAATGTTAATATAATTTAACGTATAAAAATTGGGTAATCTGTATCGCTCGTTCGGTCGATTATTCGAGCTGCTCAATTACGAATTGTAGTTTTAATAGTGCACCAAGCTAAAAATTGCTTTTCTTCTCGGCAATAGATCAACAATAGATAGAATGTCAATATAATTTAACGAATAAAAATTGGGAAAATCTGTGTCGCTCGTTCGGTCGATTATTCGAGCTGCTCAATTATGAATTATGATTTTAATATTGCACCGAGCTAAAAGTTGCTTCTCTTTTCGGCAATGGATCGGACAAATATATCGGTCGATACGATCGGTAAAGGGCATTCCGACGAATGGGATAAAAGTACACGAATCGGCGTCTACCAGTTTGAAACTCGTACGGTAATTCGCATGAAATTTGTTTGTAGCAATGGGGATACACCGGCGCAGAGACAAAAAAACAAGAAATATATGCCGGATATAATCGTTATTTATCGGTAAATCCAAAAGTATGCGACGAAACCACGGGCATGGATCTCCTTGGCTCGCCGATGTCGTCACCGCGTTGACGTCCATCAAGTTATAAACTGATCCACGGCTGGTCCAAAAGGCGCCTCTCCGCTCTCGAGGACGTGCTGATTCGTATCGACACTCATCTCTCGCTCTATCTCAATATGACTCATTGCCAACGGGTTATCCTTTTTTTTTTTTTTTTTGCTCTTTCTTTCCGTATAAAATCTATAACAGATTTTTTTTTTTTTTCTCTTTTCGCTTCTATCGCATCGTCCCTAACGTCATGCCCCCACCCTCATTCGTTCGTTCTTCACGCTCGCACGACCCTTGCGCTCGATCAAATCACGCATTCACAAGCAAGTGTGCGAGTTTCTCTTTCGCTCCTTGGGCCGTGGTAAAAAAAGTCCTTGTGCACGCAGTCGTGAATCGCTGACAAGAGTCTACTTCCTCCCTCGGGATTATTCACCGAGGACAACTCCATCCAAGACCGTGATCTGAAGAACGAAATTTGTGTATGAAAAAAAAAAAAAACAAAAAACAAAAAAATTACGAAAATAAATAAATAAAATGACGAAGAGAAAAGTAACGACTCAATCGTCGCGGATACTCCCGAGCTCCGTAGCTCGATACTCGGATGCAATGAGAGGAAAAGATTAAGAGCAATACGAAGCTTACCAAAAGAGTTCCGCAATAAAGAGTTTACGTTCGTACACACACGATGGTCGACCGCTCGCGGCGAGGTAAATAGAACGGGATGCGTGTCTAGAGGATTCTTCACGCCCCGCTCCCCCTTACACAGACCGATGCTTTGGACAACTGAAATTCTAGAAACTTGCATTGTAATGACAAAGCCACGAAGCCACAAGCAGAGCTTTCGAGCAGCGTGGCAATTTTTTTTTTTTTTTTTTTTTTTTTTTTTTCTTTATCGATACCGCTTTTCCCGTTTCGCGCGTAATCGTCACGAAATCCCCGTTAAACCGACCGAGGCTACCGACTCTCCGGGACTACGATTCTAATGTCACGCAACACCCCATACCGCGCTTCTCGGATAATTTCTCTCTACGATTCTCACTCGCTACAACTACGTCATTGCACCGAGAGGATGGAAATCTGGACGGGCCCTCTATTATTAGTGAACGGGCATATATATATATATAAATATATGTATATATGTCTGTGTTACTCTTCAAATGAGAGATAATTTAATGAGCGAGTTAATTATAGCAGAAACCCAAGAGTTCGATATTTCCAGATTTCTGATCAATTTATTTTTATGCTTTCTTTTTTTTTTTTCATTTTTTTTTTTCGTATAGGAATTACATGTACAAGGAAAGAAATGTGGACAGACAAAAGTTTTGTTGCCTTACCTAAGTAGATTTAGGTACTATCTCTCCGTGAAGACTTGCATATCGGCGTATATCACTTTTTCGACGACGAACGGGCTTTTTTCTTTCTTTTTCTTTTCTTTTCCTCTCCCATTTAGCACCCCCGAAACCGAACATATTTCGTGACGCGATATCTTATTACCGGCAATTGATTCGCTCGTGCTCGTTATTCTTTCTTTTTCGATTTTTCATTTTCATTTTTTTTTTTTTTTTTTTTTCTTATCTTTTCGCATTTAACACCCCCGAAACCGAAGACATTTCGCAACGCGATATCTCATTACCGGCAATCGATTCGCTCATGCTGGTTATATTTTTTTTCTACTTCTTTTTTTTTTTCTTTTTCTTTCCCATTTAGCACCCATGAAACCGAACATATTTCGTGACGCGATGTCTTATTACCGGCAATCGATTCGCTCGTGCTCGTTTTCTTTTTTTTTTTTTTTCTCATCATTTCTTATTTAACACCCCCGAAACCGAAGATAATTCGTGACGCGAGATCTTATTACCGGCAATTGATTCGCTCGTGCTCATTGTTTTTTCTTCTCATTTTTTTTTTTTTTTTGTTTTTCTTTTTTTCCGTATGACGCGACACAACAACCTTCCTCCCGTCGCAGCGTTATGCCGTCGGTATGTAGGATAATCATGTTCCAATTTTACCTGCTGGATCTTCTTAACATAGGAAAATATCGAAGACCCGTGGGAGCTCCGTAACGATCTTCTCTCTTCTCGGCTCGATCTATAGGAGAGAGCCACGAGAGGGCCGGCCACGATCCAGGGCCGGTAATCGGGTCGATCGATGGGATTCTTGGTCTTGGGCTCTTGCCTACACATCTTGATAGACATCTCTAACATAATTAATTTTGGGGGGGATGCAAAGGTCGTATTAGGAGGGTACAGCGGTTCAATGTGTCCTGCAAGAAAATTTTTTTGTAACTGATTAATCGATTTAACAAAATAAGCACTGCGGAGAATGTGTGCGCGTAATGTTGGTTTTTTTTTTTTTTTTTTCTTTCATTTTTGTTTTTTGAGGTTTGCAACGAAACGTTTATCAGCTTCGTTTTGGCCGTGTACGATCCACCTGCAAACTCAATATCGACAAGTTAGTAGCGGTATTCGCGGCAGCAGTTATCCCCGCTGATACTTGGAGAGAATCTCGCTACGCGTCGTGCGCGTACGACAAATGCCCACACCAAAGTTACCGATATAGCGCGATCGAAGGAATTGTCTCTCATCCACCATAATGTGTCTATGTACATATGTATGCATAAGAACCGTCCGCTCGTTGGGCGAAGCAATATAAATATTTTTTTTTCAATTTTAATTAAATTTTTTTTTTTTTTTGTTAAATTGAGATCGTCTTGAAATATCAGCGCTGAATTGCTCGATTAAATTTATAAACGTTCGATAGATAAAAAAATAATAATAACAATAATAATAAATTGTACCTGGAAATATGCCGTTAAAAACGTATGAAAGAAGCCATAAAGATAATATTTAATGCCAACGAGTAATCGAATAGTCGACAGATACTTACGTTTGGGTTTAGGCGGTATGAGTTTGATGGCGCCCTTCTTCTCGTCGGTCGGCGATGTCATCGGTGTCGTGTCGAGGGACAATTTGACTCTCTTGTCGGAGGGTACGGAGGTCTCTCGTAGCGGCGACGTTCTCTTCAGCGACGGAATCACGGGTTTGCTGACCGTAGGAATTATTTTCTTCTCGACCGGACTCGGTACGGCCTTCTTCGCCGTCGATCTCGGAGGGGGTGGTTTGACCTCCTCCTCAAGTCCGGTGGACCTAAACTTCGAGTTGAAGGTTTTAACGGTTTTCGGTCTTCCGGCCTCCTGAGAATTTTTTCTGTTCTCGATCGATATCGAGATATTTTTCTTCTCGAGGACCGAGGCGGAAGTGGCTCCGGCCCTCTTCGCGTCGGTCTTCTCCTTGTTCTCCTTCGAGCTGTCCCTCGATTCGGTCGACGATTTCCTGAGCAGCGACTCTCCGGCCGCTCTCTCGTCCTCGGGCTTCTTCCTCGGTATCTTTCCGAGCTTCGAGCTAATGGCCTGTGCCTGGACTTTCTCGAGCGTCGCCTTGTCCTTCTCCGCCTGGTCCTTCTTAAGCTTCTCTTTCTCCTTCTCCCGCTCCTTGTCGCGTTCGGTTTTGTTCTTGCTGCTCGACGAGCTGTGCTTGCTCGACGACGAGCCCGAGTGATGACGATCCTTGTCTCTGGAAGACTTGTCTTTGGAGCTCGAACTCCTCGAGCTGCTCGAGCCCGAACGATGCGACGACCTGTGCGAACTCGAGCCCGTACGATGCGAACTCGAGCCGTGCTTCGACGACGAGCCCGACTTCGAACTGTGGTGATGCCCGCCGCTCTTCTTCTCCAAGCTGCCGCTGCCGCTCGCCCCCGACTTCTTCTCGTCGCTCTTGTGTGAATCACGATTCTCCTTGTCACTGGACTTATTGCTATCACTGCTTGCCGAGTCTTTAGTACCTTTATCGTCCTTGTTCGTCTTGGCGTTTACCTGCTGATTGCCGGATTCCTTCGAACCGACCGTCGTCTGCTCGTTCACTTCACTGGAATTTTGGTTTACCGCACAATCGTTATCCGCCTCCTCCTTCTCGGTCGTCTCGTCGGCCTCGTCGCGGATCTCCTCCTTCACATCGCCGTTCATCTCGTGACTCGGCTTGCCCTTCAGCACGCTGTTTATGTTCGAGGCGTCCGTCTCGACCTTGACGAGCACCTCGTTCCCGTCGCGAATCGTTATCTTGCAAACCGGAAACGGCGCCGGTGCCGAGTTCGACGTCACGACCACGTACGACTGCTTTCCCATTTGCTGACCCTGAGACGCGTAATCGTTCTCGGCCTCGTCGACGTTGTTGCCGATCGACTCCTCGTTGCCGTCCTCGCTGACGATCTCGCTCTTCACGCCCACCGGACTCGTGTACTGGTGGCCCATCTGCCCGATCGAGTTGCCCGTCGGCTGCGGTAGAGTTCCTATTATGTGAGCCGGCACCGAGTTCGGCGCCGCTTCTCCCTTTACTATCTTCAACCATTGCTCGACGAGACGACCCGCCAGTACTCGCACACCCTGGTGCGTCACCTCCTTCGAGAGACCCTTTATCAGCTTCGGACAATTATTGCTCTTCAGACGCTCGATCTTCACCGGACACAGGTGCAACAGCTCCAGGAGCTCCTGTATCAGCGCCCAATTTTTCGCTACTATGCCGTCGGTCAGCCACATGTGAATCAGGCTCCAACCTCCCGCGTCCATGAACCTGCAATTAGCGAGATTACGTTTTCAACTCAGTTCGTTACTTCTTCTCGTCAGCGGTTAATATGTATTTCTTGTTTTTACATTTTTTTTTTTTATGTTTGACATTTTTTTAAATTTGTTTGATTTTCTTTTATTTTTTTAACTTAATTTTTTATTTCTGTCGGACACATATCAGTAAGTACGGCTCATAGATTGCAACCGCCCAATGGTTCAGAGTCCATTTGATTTAGCATGTTTTATACTATTGTATCACACGGACAATCCAAGTTTGGAATAAGCCGGGTGTCTCAACATGCCGCGTTAACGCGCAGGAATCTATTCCCAGTTCGTCAGTTAAATTGCGATGGTGGCAGTTTTTCCCCGGACAAAAAAATCGCTGACAATTTTTCCCTTTTTTTTTAATCCCCTGGCCAATTAAAAATTTTCCTTGACCAAACTTCCATCGAATTCTATTTTTTTTATTATTAATTATGCAAATGAACATCCCTAATTATTGTATTACTGTTTAATTCTGTTTTTTTTTCTTCACAATTATTTTTTTTTTTTTTTGCAAGGCTTTTTATGTACTTTTTTTTACTCATTTATAGAAGATTCGGCGACAATTTACTTTTTCCCCCCGAGCAATTATGAAATTCTCTGACTTTTCCCAGATTCCCTGAACAAGTTTTTTGTTCCCTGACTTTTTCCGGATATTATTGCTAAGGGGAGCCGAGGGTCGCGTTACTCACTGGCTCAAAAGTTCGGTGTCAGTCGTCTTCAATATCTGGATGTAGATACACTTGGAGACGAGTTTCTTGGAGAACTTGGTCATTAAATTCGCCAAGCGATGTACTTCTTCTTTGCTCTTGATGCCACCCGAAGGCCCCAGCAAGACGCTGAGGCACTTGAGCAACTGAAATGGATCTATACGTGGCTGTAAGAATACACAGAGATATCTTGTTAACGGTGTGGCTGGAGAAATCTCGACTGGGTCTTAGTGTTTAATTAACGAAGGTGTAGGACGCATATCAGAAAGTTCGGCTCATGGAATACAACCGCCCAGTGGTTCAGAGTCCTTGAAATTATTGCTTTCGCATGTCATGTTTAAAAATTTCACACGAGCCTTCCAATGGACGGATAAACTTGTGTGTCTCGACGTGCTTCATTCGCCAATGGAATTTTTATTACTATATACGATTATTATTTCATTTTACAGAAAGTAAGTTTACGACTCATAAAAATCTGCATCTGGGTAAATAAATTTGCACCATGTCTTCGCCTGAACACATGTGCACGTAACGTTTTCATAAACCGATTTATCGATTGCAAAGAATTTGCCTATCGGAAAATATGCAACTTTTTTTCAAGTTACCTTCGAAGTTAGTCGAGTAATAATAAAGTAGTGAATAATTTGCAAGTAGGTGGGTGAGATGGCGCGAAGTGATGAAAGAAATAATAAAAAAAAAAACAAAACAAAAAAATACACGAGGTGATCGAGGCTTGCCGCATAGGCAAGACTCGATCCGCCTTGTGTGGCCTGTGCGGAGGGAAGCACGTGACGTCCGCCGACGCTACTCCGCGTAAATAGGACATCAGATACTAATTCATCCAAGGTTATTGATCCCCGCGACCCCACCACTCTGCAGCGACGTACGTTCTCCTCCGGTAGCGCCGCCTCGCGTCGTCTTTCGCAACGAAACAAACATGTCCGCCCGAAAAGACCCGAAGTCTGCGAATATATTACAAAAAATAATATAAAGGACTCACCATTTTGATGACGCTCGGTGAAATCCTCGTTGATGCCGTTACGCGACGATAGTCCACGATAATCGAAACATCCTATTTGAAATCTGTAACAAGATCGAAGAAAAAAAAATGTTGCATTTCACATTGGCTGTATCGGCGAGGGTCGAAACGACCTCTTATCGGAACGTAGCACTTATTCGTTACAGCCGCCATTTTTTCTCTCCGGCTTAGCAAAACGCACGATTCTTCGACGAATCGATCGGGCAAAATGTTAATTTAATGAATTCGATTGGAAAACTTTTCTTTGATTTTCGCTCATCGTTATCGCGAGCCCTGACGAGGGGGCGTATGGGTATCGGGAGTGTATTTGCGAGCGACAACGGCAAGGGCTCGTGGAAAGAGAGCAAGGCGAGACATCGCCGCAACGATCCATACGGGATCGTGTTCAGTCACGAGTAAAGAGGAT
The DNA here is from genome assembly GCA_958510785.1 of Exephanes ischioxanthus. Classification (NCBI taxonomy): domain Eukaryota; kingdom Metazoa; phylum Arthropoda; class Insecta; order Hymenoptera; family Ichneumonidae; genus Exephanes; species Exephanes ischioxanthus. The sequence continues at coordinate 23,323,571 of OY294017.1, read as the reverse complement.
AAAAAAATGAATGAATTCCGATGGAATATTGTCCTACCAGATGAATTTTGATTGTCGCAAATAATATGTTCAACCAAGTCGGCATGTAAAGAGACGCGTGGCCGCGGCAATGCGTTAATCTAAAATCGGCCAAAGACGGCAATTAATATGACTGAGAATGCTAAATCGAGCCCTCTCGCAGACGGAACTCGCTCGGTAGCCGACTGGCACTGCGCGTTGGTAAAGCCCCCCTCTGCGCACACGGATTGCGCATACCCACTGCTCGTTTTACCGTTGCCCCACTGACCACTCGCATCCGAGTTTATCCCAGTTTTCGACCCCTCCTCAACCAATCAGCGCCACGTATTCGCATCACCATCGGCTCGTTCTATTTATAGAATATATATCACGACTCTGCTATACTTTTCGCTAACTCCAAAATAAATCTTATGTATATTCGATCGAACGAATTTTTTTTTTTCTTTCATTTTTTTTTTTAATCACTTGCTAACACTTGAGTCTCTCGGGCATATATACGAAATATCGTCAACACTTTGTCTCTCGAGCTGAACGCGGCAACGTGCCTCGTTATCGCGATTATTTTCCGTAACGTTGCAGCAACATCGTGTATCTTCATTGCTGCGCTGGCAGTCCAAAATATTCCATACGAACGAAAAAAAATCGTACGATACGACTCCATGCTCTCCCAATCTCGAGCGATTTTTTCCTTCCCCGTATATATCGCGATTTTTCTTTTTTATAACGAATTAATTCGACTCTGCAATTGCAGATATACGCGCGTGGTAGGTGCTTTTGCTCGCAAATACAATCCGCTGCCCCGCCCAAAAGTTTACGGCCTGTCTCGAGATAGCCATTTCCCCTCTCCCTTTCCTCTCTCTCGCTCGCTCTCTCTCAATCTCTATTAACTAGGTAGATATTTTTGTTCTCGCTCTTATTTACCACCAATCGAGCCAAGCCACTCACATTAGTTTGTCAACAATTAAATCCTTTTTATGGATAACAAATGTTCACAGCAATGTATAAGAAATCAATAATTTCCTATACACGATAGCAGACTGAGACCCCTTTTTCCGTGTCAGACTAGCAGGCTCTCTGTCCCCTCTCGTTCGATGAATGCTAACGAGTCTGTCGAAAATCCGCATATATCTTCTCGGAGATCTGCCATCTGAAATAAAAAATCCGTTGTATTATGAATCCGTTACCTTTGCCTCGTGTTTCTCGATATATCCAGCCGCTCGAGCCTCGAATTAAACGCGAATTTTGTAAAGGAAATAATATTCTCACCTAACTACGTAGCACCAGCTGCCACGACCAAACAGGAAGTACGCCTGTGAGCGAAACTGGAGTCAAATCACGTTCAACCCACTGCTTCTCCCACTACATTTTACGAATCTCGACGCACACGAATCAATGTCTCCTGATCGTAATTCAAACAATATTGTCTCGCGATATGTCTAAAGAGGAATATGCCTGTTCGCACAGAACATACAAGCTATTGCGACTATAAATATAACATGGTCGGTAAAATGGAACTTTCTTTGACTTCCGTGTCTGCCTCCGAACATCGACGCGGACTCAAGCGATCGTCTGATTCGTTTTTTATTTTTTACATTGATAAATAAAGAAACGAATTCAACAGACGAATTATGTTCTTTATCAATAAATACGAGAGAAATTACTGCACGTTTAATTTCGTATCGGACTGTGAAAAAAAAAATGTTGCCGGAATGCGAACGGAGTCGCAGCATTGTGGAAAAAGACTACGCGAGTCGCCGAGAGTCCGGTCCGGACGGGAAACAGCGGTTCGCAACTTCGTTAACGGGAGAGCCGACGAAGGGCCTTCCGTAACCTTCTTCGTAGATATACTACAGTTAACATAAAGTTAACTACGATTCTACAATGTCACTCGTGTTTGTCGGATTGCAAGCCGCCGCGACGGCCTTCCGGACCGGCTTCATTAACAGGGTAATTAACAAATGACAACAATTGTACGAAGATCAATTGAATCATCTAAAACTCCGATCCGATCTAGGCTGTACCGGTCAGGTGCATTTCTCGTGGTAGTGCGCTCTTTTCGGAGCAGGACGAAGAGGAGAACGAGGAACCCAAGGTTAAGGAGAAACCCATCGATCCAGCCAAGGACAGACGAAATCCGATTCCCCTCGAGACCAGCATCAGATACCTTGCCAGTGACGGTAAATATCCTAGGAATAAAAATAACTTTGTTGGATTTTGTACTCAATCGAATTACCCTTAATTTGCAGCCTACAAAGAGACCTACGGCAACAACCCGGTCTGGAAGTTGTACAGGAGAAACCACAAGGGCATGTACCCGCCTAAAAAGACACGAAAGACTTGTATCGTAAGTCCATTTCGTAGCAGACGCAATGATTCTTCTTTGGACGATGATCTTTATTATTACATGGCATCCAGCCGTCCTTGAAGTTCTTTAAGTCCCGGAACTGTCCTTGAACTTTACCGGTCTTTGAAAAAGTCCTGGAATGTCTTTGAATTTCACCCGATGTCCGTGAATATTTTATTTTCCGGTAAATTTGAACTTGTTTCAAAATCTTTACTACTACCGAGCTTCCTCAACCCCGGGGGTTCGGCTAACTTTACTCAACGATACACTCGGAAACAATGTGTATGTCAGTTTCGCTGAGATACATATATATTTGTGCATAGTGAGTTTTTTATTTTTCTGAACCAACTCCAGTGTAAACAAAAACGGTTATGAAAGTAAATGTTATTTTGTATGTCGCGCGCGATGTTCATATTTTCATTTTTTATAAATGTCCCAAGACAACCCAGAAATGTCTTAGAAATTGTCCTTGAATGTCGTTGAATTTCATACAGACGTTTTACTGGACAGCATGTATTATTATTATTATTCTTGTTATTATTAGAATTTGCAGAAAGGAAGTTTATAACTTACAATATCTACATTTTTTGTAAGTTACCATTATGTAGCCAAGAGTTTGCCGACTCAATTTTTTAATTTGTTTATTGTCTCGTATTCAATTATTGGGGCCGTTAATGCGTTCCATTAATTTTATTTAAATTAATTTTTCTGAACCAACTCCAATGTAAACAAAAACGGTTATGAAAGTAAATGTTATTTTGTATGTCGCGCGCGATGTTCATATTTTCATTTTTTATAAATGTCCCAAGACAACCCAGAAATGTCTTAGAAATTGTCCTTGAATGTCGTTGAATTTCATACAGACGTTTTACTGGACAGCATGTATTATTATTATTATTCTTGTTATTATTAGAATTTGCAGAAAGGAAGTTTATAACTTACAATATCTACATTTTTTGTAAGTTACCATTATGTAGCCAAGAGTTTGCCGACTCAATTTTTTAATTTGTTTATTGTCTCGTATTCAATTATTGTGGCCGTTAATGCGTTCCATTAATTTTATTTAAATTAATTTTTCTGAACCAACTCCAATGTAAACAAAAACGGTTATGAAAGTAAATGTTATTTTGTATGTCGCGCGCGATGTTCATATTTTCATTTTTTATAAATGTCCCAAGACAACCCAGAAATGTCTTAGAAATTGTCCTTGAATGTCGTTGAATTTCGTACACACGTTTTACTGGACAGCATGTATTATTATTATTATTCTTGTTATTAATAGAATTTGCAGAAAGGAAGTTTATAACTTACAATATCTACATTTTTTGTAAGTTACCATTATGTAGCCAAGAGTTTGCCGACTCAATTTTTAAATTTGTTTATTGTCTCGTATTCAATTATTGTGGCCGGTAATGCGTTCCATTAATTTTATTTAAATTAATTATTGCTGTTGCAGAGACAAGGAATCATCTCCACGGGTAACCCTTGTCCCATATGCAGGGACGAGTACCTCGTTCTGGACTACAGGAACACCGCCTTATTGAAGCAATTCATATCCGAGTACAACGGAGAGATACACAGCTACAAGTACGACACATATATCACGCAAAATCGTCGACGATGGAAGTTCGATCATTTTATCGTATTTTTTTTTTTGTACTTTCAGAACGACTGGTATTTGCCAGAAACAACATCAGAATCTTATGATAGCCATCATCAGAGCCAAAGATTACGGGACGATCGCGTTCGATGTGCCGTTCAGAACGTACAATTATAAGGACTGGTACAAGGGCGAACCCAAGTCTGAGGAATCCGCAGAGCAGGCCAACTAAATTCTACAGCGGGTTCGGCGACGCGTCGTAAAAAACAATGAGCCAGGAATCGGAAAACGCGACGTTCGTCATAATAGGCGGGGGTATAGCCGGAGTATCGTGTGCGGAGAGTTTAGCATTTCTCGCTCCGGATGAACAAACAATATTGATAACGGCGAGTACACTAATCAAAGCAGTCACGAACGTCGTGCCGCTCGGAACAACATTGACGAGGTTCGACGTGGAGGAGCGGCACGGCGATACAATGACGGAGTCACATCCGTCCGTCAGGGTCATCGAGGACACAGTGACGAAGATAGATTTAAAGGAGAAGAGCCTCGAGACGCGAAACGGAAAGATCGTTCGATACGAGAAACTATGCGTGTCCACCGGCGGAAAGCCACGGCTTATCTGCGAGAACAATGAGCACGTTATTGGGATAAGAGATACGGAATCGGTGGAAAATTTGTCGAACGTAATATCGAAGGCGCGGAGAGTAATGGTAGTGGGAAACGGGGGTATCGCGACGGAGCTCGTGCACCAGGTCAGCGGAATCGAGGTGGTCTGGGTGATAAAGGACAAACACATCGCGGCGACTTTCGTCGATCCCGGTGCCGCAGAGTTTTTTCAGGACAAATTGATCGAATCCGAAGCCAAGAGAGACACCGGGGAGAAAAGTAAGCCGAGCAAAAGAATCCAGTACACGGTCATCGACGGTCGTATAAGCGGTGCGGGGCCCGCTCTGGGACCGGACTGGCTCAACGCGCTGACGCTCGAGGGCGATTCCAGGACTCCAAGAAAAATCAGCGTGGAGTATCAGTGCCAAATTTCCAGTATTTTGGAACCTGCGGAGATCGACGAGCGTCCCGAGGAGAACTGGCCCGTTTACGCGAAGCTCACCAACGAGAAGGTCGTAGGCTGCGATTTTATAATATCGGCAACGGGAGTCTCGCCAAACTCGGACCTGCCCGGTTTGGAGGACCTCCGCAAAGGGGACGACGGAGGGTACCTCGTGGACTGGAAGATGGAAACTTCGGAGAGGGGAGTTTACGCTGCAGGCGATGTTTGCACGGCGGGCTGGGATCTGGCCGAACACTGGTTTCAGATGAGACTCTGGACTCAGGCGCACCAGATGGGTCGTTACGCGGCCAAGTCGATGTTCTCCACTTTCAGAAAGGACGAATTCCTACAGGACTTTTGCTTCGAGCTCTTCACTCACGTTACGAACTTTTTCGGCTACAAGGTCGTTCTGCTCGGCCTTTACAACGGACAGAAATTGGATAGGAACTACGAGATACTGTTGAGAATGACGAAGGGCCTGGAGTACGTGAAACTCGTAATGAAGAACGGGAGGATGCAGGGAGCCGTTCTCATCGGGGAAACTGATCTGGAAGAGATGTGCGAGAATTTGATTCTGAATAAACTGGACCTCAGTGTTTACGGACAAGATTTACTAAATCCGGACATTGACATTGAAGATTACTTCGATTAAAAACATCACCGCGTCCCGTCGCGGCTAAACACGTACCAGTGCGAGAGAGACTGAGTAAACATTTTGAAGCTGTTTTTCTCCGAGATGATTCTATGAAAAGGTAAACGAATCGCGGGGCGCACTGCGTTAATCAAATACGCAGTGAGGCCTGCGTCGTTTTTCATTTTACAAAACTGTTTCGGAGTAAGATGGTTTTAAAGTATTTCGGCTTACGTTGATCTTTAGCCCCGCCTTAAGCTCTTCCACGTTACGAACTTCTACGGCTACCAGGTCGTTCAGCTCGGCCTTTACAACGGACAGAAATTGGATAGGAACTACGAGATACTGTTGAGAATGACGAAGGGCCTGGAGTACGTGAAACTCGTAATGAAGAACGGGAGAATGCAGGGAGCCGTTCTCATCGGGGAAACTGATCTGGAAGAGATGTGCGAGAATTTGATTCTGAATAAACTGGACCTCAGTGTTTACGGACAAGATTTACTAAATCCGGACATTGACATTGAAGATTACTTCGATTAAAAACATCACCGCGTCCCGTCGCGGCTAAACACGTACCAGTGCGAGAGAGACTGAGTAAACATTTTGAAGCTGTTTTTCTCCGAGATGGTTCTATGAAAAGGTAAACGAATCGCGGGGCGCACTGCGTTAATCAAATACGCAGTGAGGCCTGCGTCGTTTTTCATTTTACAAAACTGTTTCGGAGTAAGATGGTTTTAAAGTATTTCGGCTTACGTTGATCTTTAGCCCCGCCTTAAGCTCTTCCACGTTACAAACTTCTTCGGCTACCAGGTCGTTCAGCTCGGCCTTTACATCGGACAGAAATTGGATCGGAACTACGAGATACTGTTGAGAATGACGAAGGGCCTGGAGTACGTGAAACTCGTAATGAAGAACGGAAGAATGCAGGGAGCTGTTCTCATCGGGGAAACGGACTTGGAAGAGATGTGCGAGAATTTGATTCTGAATAAACTGGACCCCAGTGTTTACGGACAAGATTTACTAAATCCGGACGTTGACATTGAAGATTACTTCGATTAAAAAGACCACCGCGTCCCACGAGGCATTGAGCACGTGTAAGACCCGATACCTTGAAAATATACGTATAACGTAGTATTGTTACGATGCCCTATATAAAATTCAGCCTTCCTATCTTCCTTAGAAATTATTCATTTGTAACATTAATTTGGAAAAATTTACATAGTCGAGTTACGCTCTCCGCAGCGTCGTAACTATACGAAAACAACGTGTGTGCAAGGTCGAACGAGCAAACCGCTGTATAGCGAACGCACTGCTTCACGAGTCAGAAAGATCTCTCGATAATGTCAACGGTAATCGTCGATTTAATTATCCGGCATTGAGTATTATGCAATGCACAACCGTATCTCTATATTCACAGTACGCTTATGTAAAGTGCGTTTCTCGTCGTGACAATGACGAGAAATGTAAAAAAAAAACAGATAAAAACAGCTTTACTGGGGAAAAAACACGTATTCTATTCGTGGAACGATGAATAAACGGTACTTTATATTCTACGCCGCTAAAACGTATATTGATTTTTTTTTTTTTTCGAGTATAAAAATCGTACGCGAATACGATGGGATATATCTTACATATAAAAATATGAAATAAATAAATTACTTTGGCTAGGACAGGGGGACGATCGCGAGAGGCGCGTACCCGAGTCGAATAGACTGTTACAAGTTGAGCAAGACTTCGCGAGGGCTCTCGAATTATTCCCCTCTACTTAACGTTGAATCTGACTGTTTTCGGCGTCTGAGCTTTTTCTAATAAAAAGGGACATTCGCCGCGTTTTTTCGGTGAGCCCGGCGAGCTGTTTGGCGTTACGAAGTATCTCGTACTCCGGTCGACTTCGCTGATAGCCGAGGTCTCGGAGTTCTGAATAACGGTGTTGTTGAAACCGCTGTTGTTCGACGTCTCGCTCTCGTCGTTGCTGTCGCTGCCGGCGTTGCGGTCCAGAGTAGTCTTCAGGCTGTCGATGATCGTTTGAACTTTATCGATGGATTTCGTAACTCGTCCGCTCGTCTCTCTGCTCTCGTACTGATGGCACAGTCTACTGAGGGTCTTCGCCGCTCGTTCCATCTCCTCGAGACACTTCGCGATGCCGTCGCGTCGCATCTCCTTTATCGACTCCGCGGTCTCGTTGTCGACGCCGGTTCTCTCCAGTATCGAACTGTCCATCGACAGATGATGAAGACTCTCGTTCAATTGTTTCTTTACCGGCGTCATGTTCACGGATATCCTGCTGCTGTTCAGCGAATCCTGGGCCATGTCGCTGTCCTCGTAGGACTCCCAATCGTCCGCTGTATTGCGCAACTCTTTCATCGAGTCCTCTATGTCGTGGTCGCGCAGCCGGTGGATCCAGTCGAGAAAGTGTAGCGGCTGCCAGATTGTCTCCATACCGCGCTCACGATCCCGCACGCGAATGACCGGTTGCAGACTCTTGTCGATTATCATCTGTTGCTGATAGAATTCCTGTTGAGGATCAACAAACATACGGGATTTTATTAGCTGGCTGTGATACGTAGGAAATAGAAGAAAAAAAGAAGAAAAAAAAAAATTGGGCTCGTCCGGGATTTGAACCCGGGACCTCTCGCACCCTAAGCGAGAATCATACCCCTAGACCAACGAGCCGTCTTGAAGACTGTTTACACTGCAACCGGCGAGATTGTTCAATAGAGCATGAATCGAGGATCGAGGGTGATAATTTTTATTTTGAAAAATTCTTGTTTACGAAGTGTCGGATTATACTCACGTAATTGACACCGACGTCTCTGCACCTCTCCGTGGCTTCGCGGACGAGCAGCTGCATCTCGTGCAAGCTAACACCGCCGGCCTTGATCGCGTCGTTGCTCAGTTTCATTCGCAGTGCCGTTTCCGCATCGGCGGTCGTCTCGAACAGAATGGCCTCGACTTGCTGGAGAAAATTCGACTGGTACGGCTTGACGGGGCTCGCTTTGGGCAACTCGGGCATTATTTGTCTCATACGGTTGTTCTTCTCGACTTGATGAGCGAGCTCCTCCTTCTCGATCTCGAGCTCCCTCTTCTGTCGATTTATGCTCTCGATAGCGAGCTTTTGGGTCTCGAGCGTCGAGCCAAGTACCTTTATCTCCTGCTCGTACGACGATTTCTGCGAGCCGAGCTGCATCTCGATCTCCCGCTTGGCGTTCTCCAGTTCCTTTATCGCTTTCTGCTTAGACTCCTCGAGCTCGGCTCTCAGTCTGTTGCAAACACAGAGAAAATCCTCGTTTCACAATCGAGACGGTGCGGCTATCGGGCTTAAGGTAAATCGCCCAGTGTCCGGCGCTGTCCCAGTTACCGTCATTGAACGCAATAATATACTAATAATAAATACAATTTTTGTTAAAAAAAAAAAAAAAAAAAAATACGGTATGTTGCAGAACGAATTTTACTTTCGATTATTGCCGCAATACGTATATTTTTCATAGAATGTTTAATTTAGCAATGTAACCGCAATTGTTGTCGGGGCTTTCTAACCGAAGCACACGGCGACTTATCTGAATGCATTAATTTGCAAGTATTAAAAAACATAAAAGTTATACCAACGGTGTCAATGCAAGTCATGTTATCGATTAGATTGGTATTCATTTGTTTTTTTGATCACGTGCTGTGCTAAAGTCGTCATGACAGAAAGTGGGCAAGAAAAAAGCCGAATTACGTTATGCTGTACTTTTCATTACTTGTTGCATCGCGGTTATTATAGATTGAAGTTAATGTTTTAATATCATTTTGACCGGTAAAATTATTGTACAATAATAATGTACTATGATGCAATAAATGGCGACATAAAAATAGAAACTTGGTACTCGGTCCGACATTACTGAGTCCCGAGCGACGGAGACTGCAACGCGAGGTCTAAACAGTGACGGAAACACCGGCAGTAGAGAGGCATTGTTAGAATTATAATTTAATAATTAGATCCTACTGAATTAACTTCAATAATAGCTGAACCGCATTCGGAAGACTTTGATGCATATATTGAAATTTTTTTTTTTTTTTTTTTTCAAACCGACTATACAACCGCTTTCATTGCCCTAAAGATGACGGAAACTGGGCCGCTTACCTTACCCGTTATCAGAAACTATACTCACTTTTCTTCTTGGATCGTTAATATCTCTTGATGGGCGAACTCAAAGTCTACCGGCTCGCCGGTAACGATTTGCTTGTTCGCCTCATCGTCGTGTGGATTGCAGACCTTGAAGTAGTGATTGCCGCCGATCACGAGGCGATCCCCGTGCTTCAGTAAAACTCTACCGGTGACGATCTGCAAAATTTCACATTTATAAATCTGACTGTATATTCAATGGTACGGAGAATCGCCGGCCGTTTTTAACTACCTGTCCATTGACAAAAGTGTCCGCGTCAATCTCTGGCGTTAACACGAGTGTGCCGTCCTTGTTCTCGATGGTGCTGTCGAAAATAGGATATCGGTGTAAATTATGTGCACGAATTATATAATGTTAATTTTTGTAAAACAGTCAATCGGATTTGTGAGGCAAATTAAATGCGGAAAAGTTTTCGTCGTCGATAGCACCGAGCTACTTTATCGGCTGTGACGTCAACGAGCAGGCAAAAATTTGGCTTTTACAGGGAAAAAAACAATAATTTTTAGCCTTGCACGTTACGCGCACACAACGAGATAAGAGTAGGAAAGTCTCTTCAGAATTCACATGCAGAATAGAATTTTGTTTTCTGCCTTCCCGTTCTCCGAATAGTGTTTGCCAAACCATTCGATTCGTTCCATATTGATTATTAGTTACGAACAGTGGAAGGCGACCAGAGACAAGGAGGACAATTAATGTAACGATTAGAATGAAAAATAAATTAAAAAAAAAACGATCGACAGATGCGAGTGCTGGAGAGTGCTGGAAAGTGCAGGAAAAAGGCTTTCGATCGTACAACAATGTTCCACCGAGAAGAATCTCTTCGCCCTCTCTCACGGTCCATCGGATCAGACAAACGAGTGTAAACTGCGTAATTACAGGAGATCGTGGACGATGTCCGATCCCTCGCGAGGAAATTAAATGAGGAAAAGTTCTCGTCGTCGATAGTTCCAAGTTACTTTATCGGTGATATCAATGAGCCGAGGTGATCGGCAAGCAAAAATTTGGTTTTTACAGTGAAAAAAAAAAATCATTTTCAACCTTGCACGCGACGTGCAAAACTCCAGATAAGCGTCGACCCTCATAAAAATTCACGTGCACATGAGAATTTAGTTTTCTGCCTTTCCGTTCTTCAAATAGCGGTTCCCAACCCATTCGATTCGTTCCGTGTTGATTATTAGTTACAAACAGTGAAAGGCAATTAGAGATAAAGAAGACAATTAATGTAACGGTTAGAATAAAAAAAATGATTAAGTAAATATCGATGGAGAGTGCTGGAAAGTGTAATGATAATGATAAGTAGTAGGGTTTCATCGTACAACAATGTCACACCGAGAAATTCTCGTCGTCGATAACGCCAAGTTACTTTATCGGTGATATCGACGAGCCGCGTCGATCAGCGAGCAAAAATTTTACATTTACAGGTTTAAAAAATCATAATTTCAACCTTGCACCTGTCGTGCACCACAACGAGATAAGAATCGACGATTAGAGGCAAAAGAAAGAATTAATGTAACGATTGGAATAAAAAATAAAGATAAAAAACGATCGACAAATACGAGTGCCGGAGCGTGCTGGTAAATGCTGGAAAGTGCAGGGAAAAGGCTTTCGATCGTGCAACAATGTCACACCGAGAAGAATCTCTTCTTCTCCCTCTCTCACGGTCCATCGTATCAGACTAACCAGTGTAACTGCCTGACTAGAGGACCATTCAGGACGATGTCCAATCTCTCGCGACTCTTGCCCGTCGCTCGTTCGGTTCTCCTTCCTATGCGCACCGTGCCCGGGGGTATCAGATACAACAACGCACCTGACAAGATAGGATCGGCAGCGAGATTAACGAGACAAGGCTGCGTGCGATTCTCTCGATAATCAATCTCTACTGCTATTCCGCAACATCTCAGAAATTTCAATTCCGAGTTCTTCTTCTCCTCAGCGTCCCGCAACTTCTCCAACGATGATCTGCGAACGGTATTCGGCTAACGATTAAGCTTTCATCGAATCGAACGGATTACAGAGGCGGACGCATAACTGACCCCATCTCTTTCATCGAACTCTTCGCTGGATTATCAGAGAATCATAAACAAGAAACAAAGAAAGGCGAAAACAAAAATATACTTTTGGGTGTCCGCCAATTGCTCCTCCTTGCGCTTCAATTGATCTCTCAGTTTATCAATTTCTTGCTGTTTTCTGTCGATCTCCTCGGACTTGTCGCTCGTCGAAACCTCGGCGTCGACCAAAAGGCGACGGGGAGGAGCGCCGAGTTGCCTCTCGTATCCTCGCAATCGGAGTACCTCCGCTTTTAATTCTCTGCAATTAAAAAAGCAATTTTCATTAGTATTGGAAATTAAACCAAAAAAATTACACTGTTGGTTTATCTTGAACACGCTTGTTAGATGCACCCGCGCGAGAGCGATGTCACGTGATCGAACGCGATCGACACGAGCGCTTCACGCACGACGAGCAATATTGACAGAGGAGAAATGCGAATCGAGTGAAGTAGGCAGACAGACGAGATTGTATCGAGCGCAAGCGAAAATCGTCGATAAACAAGCGAGAGCGCGTGCGATCGATAATAGACTTTTCATCACTCGGTGCGGAAATGGCCACTTTTCCGCCCGCTTCGCGTGCGTAAAACCACCATTTTCGCACCTTGTGACGAAAAATTTCGTACATCCCTCATGCGAAACACTTTTTCTAACTTGTGTGATTACAGCACTCGCCTTCGGCTCGTGCTGCAAACTCACACTCGTTAGAATAACGTTTTTCGCCCTCGTGGAGTAATAATGTACTATTTTGTAACGCATGCATGAAAAGTGCTACTTTTCGTGCCGGCCGAGAGTGGCGAAAGTGGCGCTTTACGGCTCTAAATGTACTATAAATACCCGACGCATACGCAGATCCGTCCAATCTTATTTTACACACGCACTTTACGCACGCTTCGGCGTGCGTAAAATACGGAGCATGCGCAGTAGGCCTTGCTGTACAGCGCCACGATCAGCAGGCACGGAGTAGAATTTCTCCTGCATTCGCTACAAAAAATATTATGCGAAACTAGTGCGGTGTAGCGAACATTATGCGCGGACTGTCAAGTAAGTATAAAGTTTGGTTTACCGCACTTGTATCGCAAATTACTGTTAGTAAGCGTACTGAACTTAAACGCGTTGGAGATTGATTTGTGTGCGAGTGAACGCATTAGCCGCTCTAATAAACATTTTGCTTTTGTTATTCAACCACGACGATAACGGCTCTTTTTTTTCGGCTTTATATTTCCCGAAACTTTTCACGTTTTCACGAGCCCGTCCGCAAGTGCACTCGACGGTACACTTAACACGCTTTTGGCTCAATAGAAAATCCTTTTATCACGATGTATCCACGTGAGGGCGATACGAGTCTTACCGTATAAGCTTGTCGTGTGGATCCTCATTAATCCGAACGCGATTAACAATGGCTCGGGCCTGACAGGCGTATCGGAGAGTCGCCAGAGTCTCTTCCAGATGAATGCTTCCAGGCGAAACGGTTGCCAGCATCGCGGTTCGGGAATTTCCACCTAAACTTTCCTGGAAAGAAAAGAAGAACAGCATGAAACAGCAAGAAAACAACTGATGATTATTCAGGCAAAAGGCAGCATTTTTGTGGGTTCCTTAAGGTAGTCCTTGCGGACAGCCTGAGCCCACGTGAGTTCAGAGCGAATTGAGAGTGGAATTGCGAATACTTCGCGATGAGATAAAAATCTGAAAAAAATCAACCATATGGAAGGTACTGAAAAGATTGATTTTGCATAATAATAATTCCAAAATGTTATTAACAAATGAATGAAAAAAAAATTGTTCAACAAATCTTCCGGCAACTTAACTTTTTGTTCATATAAAAACAATAAGTTAATCTTTTTGAATACGTATGAATTTTTTCAGAATTTTGTCTAATTTTAGAAAATTGCGTTTTTAGTTAATAAAAAAACGTGATTTTCAAAAATTAGATAAAATTCTGAAAAAATGCATTCGTATTCAAAAAGATTAACAAATTGTTTTTATATGAACAAAAAGTTAAGTTGCCGGGGAATTTGTTGAACAATTTTTTTTTTATGCATTTGTTAATAATGTTTTGGAGTTATTATTATGTAAAATCAATCTTTTCAGCACCTTCCATATGCTTGATTTTTTTCGAATTTTTATCCCAACGAGAAGTGTTCGCAATTCTCTCTCAATTCTCTCTGAACTCATGTGGGCTCAGGCTGTCCGCTAGGACTACCTTAAGACCATATGAAACACCACCGTCCCCATCCATCCCGGGCTCAGTGGGTATCAAAAACTGTAATCAACTTCTCTAACAGGTTCTCGTATGTACGCTCAAAAGAAAAGTCTCATCGGAAACGAATATCATCTCGGCTTCCGATGAGACTTTTCTTTTGACCGTACTTCCCAGAATCCGTGAGAAAAGTTGATTACAGTTTTTATAACCGACCGTGGTATTGCACATCCTCTTAATTTATAGGTTTCTGCCGCTGGTTACATTCCAGATGACCTCCAAATGCATTTGGGATATATCACATACGTTCATTTATCCACTTGCCTGTGCTCGTCAATTCACACGTGTATGTCACCGGCTGCATTCGAAATACATTTTAGGGGAAAAACATCTAATTCTCTGTAACGTCACTTTCGGTTCGAAAATCTAATTTTTCGACCGGAAGTGAGGTATTTCCGGAAGTAACGTCACAATGAAATTCTTCTGCATGGCGTTACTTTCGGTTTAAAAGTGAGATTTTCAACCCCGATGTGACGTTACACATAAAAAAAAAAATTCTTTGTAGTGTATTTCGAATGCAGACAGCAATAAACGTACGAATATAAACGTATTAATATAAACGTACCAATAAAGGAAGCCACGGTTGGCAATAACATTTGACGTAGCTGATATGCATTATAAACAAAGCAATGTTTTCCTTATCATACGCTAAACAAAAATCATAAATCCTGCAGTATTCCGACATTTAATGGCGAACGTAGACACTCGGGGATATCAGAAATCCAGCCATCGACCTCGCGAGCACCGATTGCGATCGTCGCGGGCAATTTTTGTACAACGCAACAAACGGACCAAATTGTGTGACATTGGAATGACGAAGAGTGACTTTATCGCACCGGGATTGTATCGTTTCATCGTTCAATCACTGATCTGCATTAGCGACGTTAACGCGGAGATAGTAATTTCTCCAGCGTTCAGTCATTCATCTGCATGAATGATTACGATTTACTTTTATCTTTCATCGAGCTTGCCGTGAGATCGAGATAATCTTTAACACGATTTTTTTTTACCAATAAACCTATAACCAACTTTGCAATAAAAATATAAATATTAAACCGCTTATATTCATGCATTTTTTTCGACTCCGATAGAATTTTTCGCTCAAATTAAAGTCATCAATAATCGTCAAACATTTTTTGTTCTTTTTTTCCGGCCCGACTGAAGTTTCACGTGAACGGACACAGCTTCGGCCTGGTCTAACGGTAAATCACGGGACGAATAAAACGCGATCATTTCGATCTATTCCGCGTCATGGATTTTGTGGTTTAATAAGAAATCTTGGCAGCTACGAGATAAACAAGTCACCGTGCCGGATCGGCGTTTGAGAGTAAAGAAGACGATTAAACAGCTCTCCGCGTCGCAGAATGTTTTTGCGTCGTGTTAGATCGTAGCGCGAAGTTTCGGTCTCGTCACGCAAACAAAAGTCCTCTTCGGCGTTCGATTCGTCGATGATTCACGTCCGCGCCGAAGGATGTCGACGGCTGAGAATCGAAAGGCTACAATTCCTGTGGTTCGCAATAAAACCATTGAGGCATTGCTATAAAACCCTCTCGAAAATTATCGAAGCGCGAAGTTGAGTCTTGTTGTTCGGCCTTCCGGGCATTAAAAGTATCGGAGTCGCGACAGAGCCGGCCGGGCATCGATCGGTACCGACGCAAAAATCATCCTCGCACGAACGCCCACCGTCTCTCCGCCCTCCTCATGAGATAACGAGAATAGCGTCGGCTTTACCTGAAATAAAAAAAAATTCCTAAGATCGCGCAAACATCGAGTCGATACAAACTGCGCAAATAATAGTACGATTAATAATCTACGAAATAGAAGAAACACGGAATGTGAGATAACGAGAATAGCACTGGTGTGGCGCGTAGTCACGTGAGTGCACTGTATTGAGTAATAGATAAGAGAAGAACAAATACGCGATCCTTGTCCCAGATGATTTTCCGGCACCCTTAAGAGTTCCACTTTCGAGAAGTGGAACATCCCTCGACAAAAATACAGACACTGTTCGAAAACAATCCTTGGGTCAAGTAAATCGCAAAAAATGTCGTTAGAAGACAATAAAAAAGAATGGATATAAAAAAACGAGAAAATTCTGATAATCGCGACAAATCAACGTAAAGTCCTTCGACGTTTAGTCGACTGTCTGTTAGCCAGGACATTTTTTGATAAACTGGTTACAGAGAAGAGAAGAATAAATACGCGATCTAAATTTGAGCGCGAGACTAAATTTCATCAAGTTATAACGCTTGTGTTTTCCATTGCGCAAACTTCGCTCGAGGAAGTTCGCTTGGATAATGAAATACGACGAGTGAACAATTTTTTTTTTTCTCTAAACTGTGCACTGACAAAGATTGACAAACATGAAATTTTTTAGATGAAACTTCGCTCGAGGAAGTTCACTTGAACTTGGATAATAAAATACTACGAATGAACAATTTTTTTTTTTCTTCTCGAAACAGTGCACTTAAAAAGATTGCCAAAGATGAAATATTGTGTCGTGCAGATATCTTCAGGGTCATTAAGAGTTCCACTTTCGAGACGTGGATTATCTCTCGACAAAAATACAGATACTGATCGAGGACGACCCGCGGGTCAAGTAGATCGCAAAAAAAGGCGGTAGAAAACAATGTAAAAAAAAAGTGAATTAAAAAAAAAAAGAGAGAATTCTGCTAATCATGACGAGATCAACGTACTAAAGTCCTGCGACGTTTAGTCGACTATCTGTTAGCGAGGTACTCGAGAATGGTGGAGGTCTTGGTACGGGACTTATCGGGACACGGTCCGGTTCCATTATCTTCTCAGATATAGCGAGATAGTAAAAAGCGCATACGGGAAGAACGGGTTGACAGTCCTTGCATCGGGTCTTTGTATAACAATTGCACGAAGATAAAAAACGAGAGTCCGATTAGCAAATACGACGTACTTAAGAGATTGCGCAGTCGTCAATAGCCGTAAAATTCGCGCCGGAGGGAGGCCGAGTGAGGGAGAGAGTTCGTTACTACCTAACATCAAAAATAGGATTACTATCGAAATAACCGATCTTGGCCTTATTGACTAAACGACGCAACGAGTGGTCGAGCGAAGCGAGGAGAACACGATCTGCGCCGAGACGTGGGAGAGCTCTGGCAAAGATAGATCTCGAGGGGGGAATGGACGAGGAAAAAAAAAGAAGAGTGAAAGAAGAAAAGCAGGAAGCCGCTTTGCCTAAGATGACTGCGAGGTAAGAAAAAAAAGAATAAATCGCAAAAAAAAGGTTGTGTAAAAAAAAAAAAAAATTCCACAGTGCGTGTATCGCAGGATAGGTGCACACAAACACACCTCACGTGCGGTGTGATAAATTGTCGTGAGCATATACGGAGGAGTTGGAGCGTTGTAGCCATTGCGATCTGTGGTCGGCGGTGAGCGGGCCGAGGAGAGATGGAGACGGTGGATTTGGAGGGGAACTTGGAAGGTCGCAGGGGTGGGGATCTTTGTAGAGAGCGGGTAAACACGATGCGCGTCTTGTCCACGCTTTAGTTAAAAGTAAAACAGCGCACGATAACATTCGTCAGAATCGTGAGAGCTCTCGCACGTTTAACTCGTTAGCACGAGGACCGAGAAGTATCGAGCGTGTGAGACTAGAAGTTGTGTAGGAAGAGAGATCGCGGAGGGAGATCCTTGAGCGTGAGAAGACAAGCTCCGGAAGTCGTTGACGAGCAATCGATCGAAGAGATCCACGGATTCGCGTCTGATAGAACGGAGTACCGAACGATCGAGGTTCTTCGGGGAAGCGATGTTCCCGCTGAAACTGCGTCGCAGCGAGGACTCGAAAATTTGCCTCAGCCTGAATTCGGCAGCTCGAAGGAAAGTACATCAGGAACGGTGACATTCTTCACTCCGTCCGTGCGTCGGGGCTGAAACAAAATATCGAGCGGTCAGTGAGGAAGAAAAAAACGCCAATTGGTCGTTGAGGTTCGAGAAGGAAACCTGCGAATCGACGTTCCGATCAACGAGATAGAAACGCACGCGGAGAGCGGCGTCGAGTAAGAGCAGAGATGGATCTTGTTTACATGCCGGAAGTACTGACGTACAACTCGTTCAGAGCGCCGGTCTACAGAGACTACGAACAACCCTGGAACAAGGATTACTTCAATTATGGTAGGTTGCGTTTTCTCCATTAGAATTCAACGGTCGTAACTGGTAAACGTTTCAATCAAGAGTCCGAGCACGCAGTGTTTCATTAACGAGCCCGCAAGTCGAAGAAGAACGTACTTAGAATGTTAGAAACAAAAGTGCGCTGAAGATTGATACGTCATAGGTTAATCTGAGCCTGCTATCTAGTGATTTTTTTTTTAATGTACCGGACGCGCACGTAGAGAACCATGAATCATAGACCGGGTTGGACGAGACATTGTACGACTCGGAAAAAAAAATAAAGATAAAGCGGAAAAAGAATTAACAACGCAGAGTGCATGAGTTCTCGCGAGACCCTGTAGCCGACAACGTTTAGATATCGCTCGAGGTCGCGCACGGCTCGATTAGAACGGACTTATTCGCCGGACCGTTTAGTTCCCTTGAGTTCATTCGCCGTTTGTCCATCCGGGATAAGCTGAGCAAAAAAAAAAAAAAAACGAATATTCGTTCCGTATAAAGATTAAATTTACAAAAGTCGAACGGAGGAGCTGGCTTTCGCCGTAAACCCAATTCTATTTGTACAGCAGAGTTCACGAGGCTCGATCAGAACGGAATTATCGCCGGACCGTCTAGTTCCGTTGGGTTAATTCGCCGTTTGTTTATCCTTGATGACCGCAGCAAAAAAAAAAAATTAAAAAAAAACTCATGCCGCACAAAAGAGATTAAATTTAGAGAAGCCTAATTGAGGCGTTGGCTCTCGCCGTAAACGAAATTCTGTTTGTACAGCCGAATGCATAAGGCTCGATTAGACCGGACTTATCGCCGGACCATCGAATTCTCTCGAGTTCATTCGCCGTTTGACCATCTGGAATGACCATAGCAAAAAAAAAAATCGTCCCGCATAAAAGAGATCGAATTTACAAAAGCCTAAGCGAAGAGTTGGCTCTCGCCGTAAACCCAATTCTATTTGTACAGCCGAATGCGCAAGACTCGATTGGGCCGGACCAATCGCTGGATCATCGAGTGCCCCCGTGTTAATTCGCCGTTTGTCTATCCGGAATGAGCAGAGCAAAAAGAGAAACAAAAAATATTCGTGCCGCACAAAAGAGATCAAATTTACAAGAGTCGAACGGAGGCGTTGGCTCTCGCCGTAAACCCAATTCTATTTGTACAGCCGAGTGCGCAAGTGTGTGGCACGCGGTCTGCTCCACTGAATTAGCCTTCGGCTCTAAAATAATCCCGCTGATAACAGAGGGACATATTTCGTTTCTTAATCCGGAATACGACACTGCAGTATCAGTATTTTATATTTACAGCGGCCGGACGGCTCAGCAGGCGCGACGATTCCGAGCGCACGAGAATAATACGGACGATGAGAAACGAAAGAGAGAATTGTAAAATGAAGAGAGAAGAAAAAAAAAAAAAGAAGAACGTTGCTAAAAACCGGCTCGATTCGACGACCGCAGAAAGAGGATCAATCCTTTGCGGCGCCGAAGGTCGGAGAGCGAGAGTTATTTTCGTCCAGTTTTAATCGAGCAACCACCGGTAACTGTGTTAGTTTCCGTATCGCCGCTTAATTATACGAATAAACAGAAGATACGCCTCCAGTTTATTTTGTATTTTGCACTCGTGCCTTTATCGTTTTTTTTTTTTTTTTGCCCGCCGCGGTGCATGTGGCAATACCGGTTCTTCATATGCTTCGAGGATAGTTGTTGTTGTGCCGCAAATGCGCGAATTTTATTACGTAAGCCTACGCGTTATCACGCGATATTTCGAAGGGTTTCTCTCTCGCTCTCCCTCTCCCGCCCGCGGGACTCGACGAAGCCGCGTGTTTCAGTTTGTAAAAGGGAGAACGAGGCCGAGCCGTCTCGTGCGGGGACTGCGCAAATAAATTGTGTTCTCCGTTCCGTGCACTCTCGCACGTACGCGCGAGCCGCCTAGTTGAAACCTCTCTCGGAGAGCAACCTCCTCTGCGCCAGCCTTGCGTTCGACGTGTGTATATATATATATATATATATATATATATATATATATATATATATATATATATATATATATATATATATATATATATATATATATATATATATATATATATATACAGACGACAAAATGCGTGCGCCTCCGCACGTCACCTGCGTCGTGACCCAGCTAGACCGTTACCGATGAATAGTTATAATTCGCTCGGACTGCGTTGTCTAGAACGACAGACAATAGCGACTCCAAGGTTCCTGCTGATTTTCCCGACGATCCCCAAGGCTCTCGTCGCGAATAGAAGACGTATCGTCCACGCTTTCGTTGCCGCGCATTTACCGACTCGCTCTGGACGGCTCGTCGTCGCCGGAAGCGCAGATCTGTTCGTAAACTCGTGAGGCTGGAATGCAAATATCGATAGATTCTTTAGTTAAATTTTCAAAGCAAATCGCGGAGACTCGGGCCGATTATAGAAAATTAAAAAAAGAAGCGTCGGGTAAACGATGCTACCACTTTGAGCCGGTATCGTCGAGAACCGGTATTTCCACTGAACGGTCCCGGCGGAATTCCTCCTCGCGACGCGTTATGCGCGGTCATTAAGAATATCTCATTATGTCAAACCCACTCGGTGGTCTATCGTGAAAATCGTGGCGTTCTTTTATATGACGCGCGTGGGAGAATCCGCGGATTTTCAGACGCTTCGCGTAAAATCCTAATTTGAACACCTTGAGAAATAAAATGTTGTACACTATTCGTGGGAAAAACGTTTCCTTAACTCGTGCGAAAAACGTTTCCTTAAGGTAGTCCTTGCGAATAGCGTTCACTGCGCATAAGTTTCGGAGAAATGAGAGGGAATTGCAAACAATTCTGAATGGTATAAAAATCTGAAAAAAATCAAGTATATTAACGATGCCAAAAAGATTCATTTTGCATACTAATAATTCCAAAATGTCATTAACAAATTGACGAAAAATAAAATTGTTCAACAATCTCCCGAAAATCTAACTTTTTTGTTTTACGATAATGATTCGTTCACTTTTCTGAATACGTATACATTTTTTTAGATTTTTAATTGCACTCTGGATTTTTCTTTTCTATATGGCAAAAATGTATAGTCACAAAAATTCCAACCGAATTTAAAAATCTGAAAACATTCATACGTATTCAGAAAAATAAACGAAACATTTTCATTTAAAAAAAAGTTACGTTTCCGGAGGATGTGTTGAACAATTTTATTTATCCTCAATTTGTTAATAACACTTTGAAATCATTATTATGCAAAATTAATCTTTTCAGCACCTTTAATATTCTTGATTTTTTCTTCAGAATTTTATACCAACGAGAAGTATTTGTAATTCCCTCTCATATCTCTGAAACTCATGCGAAGTGAACACTGTTCGCAAGGACTACCTTAACTCGTGTGATTGCAGCACTCGTCAGAAAAAGTTTTCTCGCACTAGTATCGTAATGTACTATTTTTGTCTATTTCTTTCGTGTCCCCCACACAGAACGATTACTGAACGAGCCGATTTCACTTTTGTGTTGCAGGAAAATCCTCGTCCATATACTGCCCTCGTCAGCAGCAGTTATCCAAGACTCAGTCGAAGGACAATTGTCATTTGTGCAAGGAGAGCAGGAGAAGAAGACTGGCGGCGTACATAAGAGGAAAGTCTCGTCTCAATTCGTGCAGCGAGGTACACGAGGAGGAAGACGAGAACGCCAATCGCGACGAATCTATCGACAAAAAAGACATTGAGAACAACAGTGATTGCAAAAGCCAGAAGTAAATATTGCGTCTCCGAAGTACGTAAGCGAGCGTACGAGTGGTTAGTGAGAGAAAGAGAAAGCGAGACTTTGACTGCCGGGAGAAAACGACCGAGACTTGATGCGGAACGGATATTAATAGCTTGCAGCAAGTAGCCTTAAGTAAGAAAAAAAAGAACTCGTTATATTTTTTTTCTCCCGTTGTAACGAGCGTTACCGGATAAGTTTTAAAACATTAGCCGGCGCTTCGCGACTCGGGAGGCCAAGAGCGGGTCACCGGCGAGAGAAGTTCAAGCTCGTCGGGTCGCCGGAATTATTGTCGAGGAACATTTGTAATTCTAACCACAGGACCGAATCGACGCTCGACCGAGCGTCGATTCCGCGGCGAATAAACTTCCGATGACCAATAAACGCGACGGTTCGACGCTGGATCACTAGCGGCGACGATTCGTCTTCGACAAAGTTGCTTTATCCCGATTAAACGTAACTGTAGATGTTTACAGTATAGATCCTTGTAATCTAATTGTGTAATATAAGACTGATAACCGATAATTATTAACTCAGAGTCGAGAGCGAATAAATTGCGAGTGATTTAGTCGTTACAATCTTGTAATCAACGGACCGATTCGCGATCGCGCGACCCGCGGATCGATAGATTAAGATTAGTCGATAAGGAACATAATTTTGTTTTGTTTTTGTATAATATTCCTGCTCGCAGGACCGAATAACGATAATTCAATGTGCAATTGTCGTGAGCGAGAATAAAACCGATGGGTTTCTAAGAATTTTTTTCTAAGAGTTTTTGTGACTTGCGGATTCGCCAAATAAGACTCTGTTGTTCGACAATGGAACAACGGTTTGCCGACCTACGTGTATTCGATATTGAAATTAATCGTAATTTCAGTATCGAATACACGTAGGAAAAAAATAACGACACAGATTGGAATAGACCAATTTGTGCCATTTTTCTTTTTTTTTTTTTTTGCTTCCTCAGAGGAAACTGAAAATACCGAAAATGCTTTCTCATAAAAATTTTTGCAAATAAAGGGACATTGTGAGAAAGCGATATAATAAAATCAATTTTCGACTTTTTTTTTTTGTATATTTGCAAAGTAATATTTAAATGAAAACGATAATATTGTCCCGTTAGAATTCCGTTTCACGTTTCCGTTCGGCCGTTCCCGCCTTCAATCGAACACCGGTCGTAAAAAAAAACTGGACACGATGTGGAATGCCGATACATTAAAACGATAAGAATAATCAAAGAAACGAAAAATGTATGAAATTTTTTATCCACGATATGTTTTTTGACTTTAGAAAATTTGACCGCAAAAGCCGACACAGATTTCTGCGGTAATATCCGAATCGTTCATTCAAGTTTTGGCACACGTTATCTGCGATCGTCTCTGACATTGGGCAGAATTATCATTTCGAGTTGATTGATTCGGACGAGGTAAGAGAACAGCTGACAACGTTGACACGCTATCCGTGTACGGGTGGCGGTCGCCGAGCGGTTATCAGAGATAGAGTGCGTCCTTGAACTCAGTTCTTTTCGGCTAAATCCAGAAATATTTTAGATGTATCTATGGGTGCGCTTTCGAATGCAGATCTGCGCAGTTATGCGTTCTTGTACATGGTGGCCGTTTTTTCCCCGGAAAAAAATTCCCTGACTTTACCCTGACTTTTCACTGACCAATAAAAAATTTTCCCTGACCAAACTTATGAGGTTCTCTGTTTAAAAAAAAAAAAAATTATCGAAATGAAAATGCCTAATTATTGGTATTAATTTTTATTTTTTTATTTTTTTATTTTTTTATGTTCCCAATTTTTTTTTAAGGCTCCCTTTTATGTACTTCGTATATATTTATAGAAGGTCCAGCGACAATTTACTTTTTCCCTGACCAATTTTGAAATTCCCTGACTTTTCCCTGAATCCCTGAACAATATTTTTTTTCCCTGACTTTTCCCGGTTTTCCCTGACCGCGGCCACCATGTTGTATTTGTGAATGTCCACTGCTAGTGGGTTTTTTTTTTTTAATTGCCAACGGTGCATCCGATTCTTTGAGCGAGATACATTTCCTCAGTTTTAATAACAGACGAACGCTTATCAGAACGGATTTGTGTTAAAATTAAAGGGTGCGTTCCTGAATGCAGATTTGCTCAACTATAATAAAAGAACGTTTTATTCGTGAATGTCTACTGCTAGTGGGTTTTTCAAATAGCCCGTAGATCCGATTCTTTATGCGGAATAGATTTTTTATCCATTTTGCTAACAAAAGAACGCTTATCAGATCGACTTTGTCTCAAAACTAAACTCTGAACTGTGAGCACACTACAATATAAGAATGCCTATTTCAGTGGATACAAGTCGAATATTCCTGAATTTTGTCGACCAGAGCAGAACTGCATTCAAGAACACACCCCACATATACACGTTGCTGAAACAGGCGTTCGTATATTTCAGTCTGCTTTCAGTTCAGAGTTTAGTTTTGAGATACAGTCGCTCTAATAAGCGTTATTTTCTTATCAGAATGAACGAAATGTATTTCGCGCAAGGAATCGCATGTACCGTTTGGCAATTAAAAAAAGCCACTTCAGTCGACAAGTCATGAATAAAAGAACGCATAAGTGAGCAGATCTGCATTCAAGAATGCCGCAACATTCGAAACGTTAAAGTCGCTCCGATAAGCATTATTTTTTTTTATCAAAATGGACGAAATCCATCCCGCGGAAAGAATTGGATGTTGGCAATTTTAAAATCCACTAACAGTGGACAGTTTCCTAAATAAAAGAACGCATAGCTGAGCAGATCTGCATTCAAGAATGCCGCAACATTCGAAACGTTAAAGTCTCTCCGATAAGCATTATTTTTTTTTAATAAAAATGGACGAAATCCATCCCGCGGAAAGAATTGGATGTTGGCAATTTTAAAATCCACTAACAGTGGACAGTTTCCCAAATAAAAGAAAGCATAGCTGAGCAGATATGCATTCAAGAACGCCGCAACATTCGAAACTATATAACCACCGAACGTCGACGAAGGGGTCCTTTGAGGCAGGAGTTTGCACGCGGCACTTTCGATATGTACCCGCGCCTGCGCTTCAGATTTTCGCACGGCACTATAGCTTATCCGTGCACGGATAGCTGCCGCCGAGCAGTCACCCAGGTAGCAAAAAGGCATAAGGTATGAAAAAAAAATTATCTAAATAAGTTACATATGATCCACCGAATGGTAACTATAAGCTATCCTACTTCCAAAAGTTAAGTTTTCCGATCAGTGGTCAATGTCGAATACCGCCCAGACGGACATATATGAATCATTTAGACATCACTTTTTGATAACAAATTTTTTGTGCTACCTCGGTATCAAAGAAAACTGTTCGAGCGTCCTTTCGCGAATGCCGCAACGTTCGAAGTGTTATAACGTCGACAAAGGGATGCTTCGAGATAAGAGTTTGCACACGGCACATGTTATGAGTTTGCACACGGTACTCGATAGGTTCCCGCGCCTGCGCCCCAATTTTTCGCACGGCACTAGAGCTTCGTTCTGCGATGTAGAGCAACGAATTCTACCGTTCCGAAAAGCGAATGGCAATTTTTGAATGAGAAAAAAAAATGAGTTTCCTAACTAGCGAAACCTCGAGAGCGTTTAACTCGCTTCTGGGTGAAGAAATACACAAAGGCGATCGTCGTTTCGAGCGGCACAATAGAGCGCCGGGTGGAAGAAGGCAAGGATTGGTAACGTGTGCAAGATATGCGTGCCAAGTGCAAAATCTACGACACCGATCGCCAACCTACCGCGCCCGCTGAGTCAAGCGCAGACGATTGCAGGACGAGACTACAGAGGGATACGAGGCTACTCGACGTTGAGAATATTCGAGAAAGATTATTTTGCTCGGTCGACAAAAATGGTTTGGAGGTCGCTGAAGTTTAAGACCGACTCCCAGTCGAGAACTGGCAAGCATGATGTTGAAGACCGACCGAAGTCGGGAAGTGGTAAGCATACATCGGTTATTGTATTACGGTTCACGAGTAAGAGAGTTCGAACTTGAATCGCAAGTGACGCAACGATCGGTCGATTTTCAGATGACGGTAAATCGACGAACATCACGAGGAAGAGTTGCAAATGCGGAGAACGTTGCAAGAGATGCAGCGATCGGTGCAAGTGCGGCACGAGGAGAGTCTACATTCGACCGCCGATGTTCAATTATTTCACGGATATGATGCACTGAGCGGCGAAGATCGACGAAAACGAAAATGCGGGAGGATCGTCGTCTTGCTGCCGTGGCCGGAAGCGCGTCGCATTCCGAACGGATCCTCGTGACCAACGATGCCGAAGCGCTATAGTTCGATGACTATACGTGCAGATTTTGTACCTACTGATTGTTGATTAATAAATTATTCGATGATGCAACCGATCTATACATAGCTTACCTTCAACAGCCAC
This sequence comes from Exephanes ischioxanthus, assembly GCA_958510785.1. Lineage (NCBI taxonomy): Eukaryota > Metazoa > Arthropoda > Insecta > Hymenoptera > Ichneumonidae > Exephanes > Exephanes ischioxanthus. The sequence goes on along the minus strand of OY294017.1, from coordinate 23,297,155 downwards.
GTGAGAACGGACTCCCGATAGGGAACGAAACCCCGCTTCCTATTGTTCGTACTCTCGGCGAGGGAGGCGATCACTTTTCCCAGAATCAGCAGCGACTTGTTGATCGAGACTCCTTCCTGCAATACGAAAAATCAATGCATTAGTCTAGTGTAGATACCAGATGAAATTCTACATTATAAAATAAATGAAAATAAATAAAAATAAATAAAAATAAATAAAAATAAATAAAAATAAATAAAAATAAATAAAAATAAATAAAAATAAATAAAAATAAATAAAAATAAATAAAAATAAATAAAAATAAATAAAAATAAATAAAAATAAATCGTTTTCAAGAAAAGCAATTTTTCGAATGACCTTGAAGATATCTGCATGGGACTAAATTTCATGAAGATCCAACGCTTGTGTTTTGCATCGCACAAACTACGCTCGGGGTAGTTCCCTCGGAGAATAAAATTTTACAAGCGAACAATTTTTTTCTTCCTCTCGAAAGCCGTGCATTGACGACTTGGACAAAGATTAAATTTGATGTCATGCAGATATCTTCAAGGTCTTTTGTTGGCTGTTGGATGCTTTTCACCAGGGACTTTAGCCGCAAACAAGGAAATAAGAGGTTTCTATATGTGCATATTTTTTAAATAAATTTTGGGATGCAACTCACCCGCAATCGATCTCCGCTCGCGCAAGTCTGGCTAAGTCTCTCGCTGCCCGCGAGATCGACGAGATTGATTCTGCTTCGGCGACTGGGCTCGAGAGCTTTTCTCTCGCCGGGTCCGTCCTTCCGAGTCTGCGTCAAAACTACGCTGAATATGCTGTGCGATCTCGAGCTCTTCTCGTTCATCCCCGTCGCGGCTGTGACTCTCTGGGAATTGCCGACTTGCAGCCAGGCCTGGAGATCCTCGTAACTCTTGACGCTGTGCTGACTGAGATCGACGACGTACGGACCGAAGACCGGATGCTCGCGCACTTTGAGCGGCGCTCTCTTCGTCCCGGACGACGAATTACTCGCCAGGAGATCGTGAATCTTCTCGTTGTAGATCTCGAAGTAGCTTATTTCGACGTTCGTCGTCGTATCCCGATTCTTCGCCGAGCTTGAAAATATTTCGTGACAAAATCTCGGTATTATGCCGGCCTCGGGACTCAGGTCGTTGGGACCGGTCTGAGAGCAGTCCATCCCCATCATGCTGTGACTCTTGCCCGAGCCTGTTTGCCCGTACGCCAACAGACAAACGTTGTAGCCCTCGAAGGCATTGTGCACCAAGGGCAACACCATAGTGCGAAAAACTACTTCCTGGTCCGCGTGACCCGGCGCACGGGGATTCGAATGAGACACGAAACAGTGGTCGTAAATGAATGTGTGCTGGGACGATTCGCACGATACCGATATGTTCTGGCCGTTCACCTCGACTATCATCCCGATCTTCGAATCGTTCAATTCTCTGCGAAGAAAAGATAAATAAATACACTGTCATTCATTTTATACATTTGTAGTAACTTTGAAATTACCCATCAAATTTTCGATTATAAAGATACGACGATAATTTTTTTTTTTTCAATTTTAGTCAAGCTAAGACTTATTATCACCAAAAAGGAAAAAAAAGTTCATTAATTTTAAACAATTTGCAGTAACTTTGACAATTTAAAAATTACCCATTAAATTTTCGATTAAAACAAACGATGATAAACATTGTTCCTTTCAATTTAACAATGGTAAAAATTTCTTTTTTTTCGATCTTTTACTCAAGCCGAACTCATGGCACATTTACATCTCCATCACTCACAACTCTATCAGATGAAAACTCTACCAAAAAACACAGCTCTACTAAATAACAACTCTACCAGAAAACATCTCTATCATGTCAGATCTCTATCGTATTAGAACTCGACCAAAATCTCTACCAGAAAGTAAAAAGACTCTACAGGACTTGAAATAAAACTCTACCCTACTTACAATAAAACTCTACCGGAATACAAGGCTAGACGGTAGTCTTGTATTTCAGTAGAGTTTTATTTCAATTCCGGTAGAGTTTCATTGTAATTCCGGTACAGTTTTTTTACTTTCTGGTAGAGATTTTGGTAAAGTCTAATATTATTATTATTATTATTATTATTATTATTTATTACAGAAAATAAGTTTACACTTTTTAGTTCTGCTTCTATATAATGCTATTCACGTAAAAATATATAAATCAATTTTATTTTTAAACATGTTCGTTGTCTCTGCTTCTATTGCATCTACCGGTAACGCGTATATGGTGGATGCGTGGACGCGTGTATGGTATATGGTAAAGATGTTTTCCGGTAGAGTTGTTAATGGTAGAGATACAAATGTGCCAAACTCATCATTACTCACACAGGAAAAAAAAGTCAACCAATTTGATACATTTCGTAATAACTCGTAATAAATTGCAGTCACTTGGATAATTTTGAAATTACCCATTAAATTTCCAACAAAAAAAAATATGATGGCAAACATTTCGTTTTTTCTTTAATTGTTACTCAAGCCAAACTCACTTGAAGTTCAGTGGCCTGACTCTGACCCCGACAGTCAGATTGCTGTTCTCCCCTTCGCAGACCGTCTGTTCCTCCAGAGCGACGGCGTCCTGCTTGCTTCTGGGAGTTTCCATGTGCACCGCGCCGAAGCACTCTGGAGTGTTCTGAGACAGAACTCGGTCGCTGAAGTATCTCTTCATCGGCGTGGCCGAATTCCCATTGTTCCTCGGGGCGCTTATTCGCCTCGGTGTGCAGAAGTGAGTAACCGGAGTTTTGTCCGAAGCCAAGCAAGCCTTCGACGTGGACTTTGATGGCGTCTTGAGTCGCTCGTCGGACACGGATTTCAAGGACGTCGAAGAGTTCTCCTTCTGCAGGGTGCTCACGGACTTTGACCTGATCATGCTGTTCCGAGCGTTTCTGTCCTTCGAATACATTCTCCCCTCAACGCCGCAGCATATCTGGGACCAGCTCGACTGACTAGAGCGATTTTTTATCGCTCTCTCTGCCAACAAATCCGGATCACTCGCGTGGACTCTGCAAAAATAAAAATCATTCCAGCTAACTCTGTCGACGATCCGAAAGAAATCAACGGAAAAAAAAAAAAAAATCATCAATCATTCTAGCGAGTCTGTGACAAAGCGGTGCACAAATAAGGTGTCAGTTAAAGAACCAAAGTGTAAATATGTTTATCTCCATGCAGTTTTCCATAAGCTGGAAACTTCCTTCCCGTGAATTGAAATAATAATGAGAGTAAAAATTAATTTATATCAATAAATTCGATGATCCTCGAGATTCGGGTCCGTTTAAAATATTGATCGTGTGTGCGTTCTCGAGGTTGGAACTCACGGTTGTTTAGCGGGAGGTTTGTTCTCTTTGTTGAAGTTTATCGGCGAGCTCGAAAATATAGCGCCGCAAGATCCGTGAACATTCGAGGCGCGATGCCTCGTGATCTCCTCCGACATTGCGGCCGAGTGGTCAAGCGACTGTTAGTGTGCACAAAGAGATCATGCATGGAAATGCAAATTATCCGACTGAGGCTCGTCCGATGCGTCTCCGGGTAGGAGAGCGCGTCGTTGGACGAGTTGAACGATCGAACGTGTCAGTGCAGGTCAGTGTTTGCGGTCGGATGGACAGGCTCGGACAGGCAATTTCTGAAGCTCTTGACAGGTGCGAGAGAGGCGGTAGCGAATTTGCGTAAACTCGGCGTCCTCCCGACCATAATATACCATACCAGTTGACGCGCGATTCTGGACTGTCGCGTGCGAGCCGCACAGTTCGCGATTGTTCCTTTTTATCCTCGTGCTTCAAAGTTAAACAAAAAAAAACTGCGGCAGAGTAGATCAGAATCGTTTGTAAGAAAAAATTGTCGCACGCGTTCTTCCTCCGCAATGCCTCGCGAATGCTCGTTGAAAAATTACGAATGTTTTGTTTGCATGGCAATGGCGAAGCGCGATTGGTCGAGGGGTCGCGTGGAGGGGATGGATCGGAAGGCGCGATTGGCTGTACGGGTGATTACGGGAGAGAGCGGTCTAACCTCACTCGGCGTGTTTGCTGCCACGAGCAAGGTCAGCCTTCCGGCAGTCGGGCCGCTTCTTGCCGTGCTGGCTCTTGCGTGCGCTATCTTTCGTTGATAAGGTCGATAGGCATGTGCCCGCGTCCAGCTGGCCGAAAGTTCCTCGTCTCCGCTTCCATCGAGCTGCGTACAAATTCGTCGCATCCAGACCGAACATCGACGGATCGTTGTCTCGCGAATAACCGATTATCCGCAACGACGAGCCAGTTCTTTACGGACACTGTACAGTAAGGCTTAGGTTAGTGCCGCGCGTCGTATTTTCCTCATTGTTAAACAAACGCTAGTTATGGCGCGGGCGTCTAATGTGGTCGAAAGGAAGACCAAGCTGAAGGAGAACAATAGCTGGCTAGCGAACAGTGGATTGCTCGTTAAGCTCGCTATCGGTCTTCTCGTTGTTCTGATATTCCTCGACCAGCCGGTGCCGTGCCACACGCACGGCCACAGTCACGACGAACCGCCGAGTTTCAAGTATTCGAAACAGGCCAACGAGGAATTCGCTAAACCCAGCCACGACGATCATCACCACCATCATCACGAGGAGCTTCCCGAGAAACCTGCGTTTTCGCAGGAGCACAGACAGAACATGATTTTCAAAGCTATGGGCTCGACTCTGCTCATATCGGCCGCGCCGTTCGTCATTCTGTTCTTCGTGCCTCTGGACAACAGCAAAGAGCGACGACCGCTCCTTAAGATTCTACTGAGTTTCGCATCCGGCGGTCTGCTCGGCGACGCTTTTCTGCATCTCATTCCTCACGCGCTTGTTCCGCACACGCACGATTCTTCCGATTCCGGACACTCTCATTCTCACTCCCACGACGGACACGAGTCTCACGATCATGGACACGACATGTCTGTAGGGCTCTCCGTTCTGCTCGGTATAATAACATTTTTGGTGGTCGAGAAAGGCGTGAGACTTATAAAGGGAGACGACGCTCATTCTCACTCGCACTCGCACAGCGTCAAAGAGACCGAAAATCCAGGGAGCGCGAAAAAGGATTCTGGCAAGCGGAAGGACGAGAAGGCCGCGAAAAAAGCCATCGATGGCCCTAAGGGAGACATCAAGATTGCTGGTTATCTGAATCTCGCGGCCGATTTTCTTCACAACTTCACGGACGGTCTCGCGATAGGCGCGAGCTACCTCGCCGGCGAAACCGTCGGCTACATCACCACGATAACTATTCTGTTGCACGAGGTGCCTCACGAAATCGGCGATTTCGCTATTCTCATACAGAGCGGATGTAGCAAGAAACAAGTATGAGGCTTTTTGTAGATGTTGATTATGATTTTTTTTTTTTTTTTTACTAAATTGTACATCCGATTTTCAGGCGATGCTTCTTCAGTTGACGACGGCCGTAGGTGCGTTGTGCGGAACTTACGTGTCGTTACTGGCTGAAGGAATGGGTAAGGAACTGCATATTCGAAAAATATGAAACTCCCGTATAGCACGAAATATTTTGAAATCATGTTAGAAATATTTTCAATCTTTCAAATCTTACGAAATATTTCCAAAATGTTTGTACACCATTTCACAAATATTTTTGAACATTGAGAAAGTATTTTCAATATTTCAAAAAAATATTGAAACCTTTCAAAAATATTTCTGTGCTATGTGGGTTATTTTCTCGAGCTCGGATTTCGTCGACGCTAATTCGATTAATTTCAGGCGATCTCGCGACGAGGCGGATTCTTCCATTCACGGCCGGTGGATTTATCTACATCGCTACCGTATCTGTGATTCCCGAACTTTTGTCCGACACGAAATTCTGGCAATCGGTGATGGAAATAATCGGGCTGCTTCTTGGTGTTTACATGATGGTTCTTATAGCACAGTACGAATGAAGCTGCGAGCGGCGCGTGCCACGCGTCTGACTTATTTGTAAACTTTACTCGCGCCTAACGATCTAAAGATCGCGAGTATCATTCAAGTTAATTTTCGTTTATTTAAAGCGCGGCACGAATGAAGCTACGAGCGCTGGGTGCCGCGGTCGTCTGACTTATTTGTAAACTTTTCTCGCGTGTATCATCCAAGTTAATTTTCGTTTCTACTCTCGTAATTCTTTTGCAATCGTTCCATCGGGATCGCTGCATATGAAATCATGCACGAGACGCGAGATATTTTTTTTAATCTCTTTTTTCACGTATCTTGTATAAACGAAACGAAACATCCTTACTTAGTTCTCGAAGGTCCGAGAGGAAAGTTTTTTTGATATTACTGGCACTTTGTCCAGCTACAACTCTATGTTTTTGTTTCTTATTTTTGTGTTCTTTTTCATGATAATGAAAACGTGTAATTATACTATACATGAAAGCTCCATTTAAATCGCGCAATCTTCGATCCTCGCTCAAACTTGTCGCGAGCTACATTAACGTTACAATTTACAATCGTTAAATAAATACAATTCGGATCTTAGACTGTGCGCGTAAACAAGAGGTAATTTCTGACTATACTTGGGTCGACGTTATGTACATATTCAATGAACAATAAACGACTACGAGCTAAGCAGTTTGTCGATCGCGTCGAGACATTCCTTCGCCTCTACCATAGTTTCCTCGTCGTTTCTCGTCGTTGCGATTTTCAAGGCCTTCTCGCAAGACTTCTTCGCCTCGTCGTAGAGCCCTTTCTTCATGTATATGCTTCCGAGATTCACGTAGATGGAACCGAGGTCGATCATTTCGGGCAAATTTTCTCCTGTCGATTACCGATATATTATTATTATTGTTAGTATTATTTACACAATAACTTTATTCTTTGAACAAAGTAAGTCGTTAATTTACGATCCGAAATCGGAAATTCCCTTGCTCACCGATTTCAGCAGCGCTCGTCAGGTAATTGATCGCTTGTTCGTTGTCGCCAGCCAGGCAGCATATCGTACCGAGATCGTTCAACAGAACTACCGTTTGCTCGTGCTCTCTTCCGTGAACCCTGAGACACAGATGATACGCCTGCTCGAAGCAATTCAAAGCCTGTCGGTACTTCGACTGTGTCAGAAGCATTCTAGCGTACCAGTCCAAGCTCATCGCCCACAGAACCAGCACGTCCTCGTTATCGGGTTCCTTACCCGCCTTTTCCTCGAGATCTTTCAAACAAAATTCGTAACCGAGTTCTGCCTTGCTGAAACATCGAAAAAATACAATTGTATAAAATTGTCTCAGATTTTTTTAACTTCATATTAATCTCTTATCTATTAAAATTATAAAATCTGTTATTCTGAACTCTAAATCGGGATTGATTGTACACTGGTGGTAAAAGGATAAGTCTGTCAAATACATTAAAAGTCAAAAGTACGTTAACAAAAAGTCGGCTCATTATCGACTCACAAGTGTGGCAAATGGGCTCGACTTGTCGCGTCTACTTGCTGGTCCAGAAACGTCGTACAACATGCAGCTTGTAATAAGTGTTCTAAGATAAGAATGAATAAATGTTTTGCTCTACTCGAAATCATATTCCTAGTCATATTGTGATCTCGCAACAAAGTGTATGAAAAACATAAGTAATGTAAAATAATGAATTATAATGAATTTTTATAAATTATATACTGTTACACATGCTACAAGCTATATCTGTGAAATTTTATCGGAACTGTAAAAAATTGAAAATAAATAAATAAATAATTAATTAAAAAATAATATATTTAAAAAATTAAAAATCGGTGTAATCATGCAGAGCCAATACCTAAGATCTCCGGTCTCTTGGTACAGTTTGGCCATCTTGAGGCTCATGTGGATGATTTTTATGTCGTCCCGCGGCGTACCCCCGGATATCAATCTCTGCATCACGGATATGAATAGGGTCTCAGCTTTCTTGTATTCACCAACTTGGAAAGCCAGATTGGCCATGACGTCGTAGACGTAAGTCACTCCGTCATAGTGCTGAATAGACTGGGCCTGTCTCAGCGCCACGTGCAGCATCTGCTCTGCCTTTTTGAATTCCTCCTTCTGCAAAGTATTAAACAATTTATCAAATTTTCAAAAGATATTACATAGACCAAAATTTGTACCCGAATGAGATGGATGGACCAAAATTTTTATTCGACAGAGGCGGATGGACCAAACTTTTTACCCGAGTGAGGTGGATGGACCAAAATTTTTACCCGAATGAGGTGGATGGACGAACATTTTTACACGAATGGGGTGGATGGATCAACATTTTTACCCGAACGAGATGGATGGAAAATAATTTTAACCTAAGTGAGGTCGATGGAACATAATTTTTACCTGCATAAGGTGGATGAAACAAAATTTTTACCTGAATGAGGTAGATGGACCTCTTTATAGACATTATGAGCTCCGGTATCTTCTCCTCCTCTTTCTCTCCCCAGTTGAACAGACTGAGGAACAATCCGCTGGTAAGGAACCATCCATTGGATGGATTATTCGCAGATCTGAATCTTCCATGATTTCCGTACCCTCTCTCAGAATCCACTTGCAGCAAGACTCGAGCGAGTCTGAGACTGTTGCCGGCACCGTGTGACCTTCGAATCGCCTGTCCGGCCCACGGACCAACGTATTCTCCCGCCTCTACAAATTTCGATGCCCCCGTGAAAAACCTCGCTAAGTTAGCCATCCTTCGAAAATCCGTTGCTCCGACGCAGTTTGCCTGTTTAACCAATATTAAATCTGAACGTTGCGTGATGACATTCTTATCGAACGTACGCAAAAGTCGTTATATAGAACGTGCGTAAAAGTCGTACTCAAGGCGAGGCTTCTTTACACGGGAAATTACAAGAAAAACATTGCCTACCTCGAGACAACGTCGAGCTCACGAGTAACCCCTCACTGGCAACCCTCCGCCCAATAACTCCCACGTCCTTGTCTTTGGTAGTTGATACTCGGAGCAACAAATACGCGAAACTGACAGCATCTTCGACGTTCCTGGCGCGTCGAACGATAGCTATATACTAAACCGCCGCTCCGCGCTTACGTGAGGTGACGAAATGGGCACTTGACGGATGGAGAGGTTTGGAGGTTTATTAAAAAAAAAAAAAACAAAAAAAACAGGCCAACCCTTTCCAATTTGTCACTCCGGCGTTCGATTCGGGAGCGTGTTTCTCTCGACCGGTGTGGATCGAACAGGGAAATCAGGGCGGGGAGGGGGACATTCGAGTGAAAGTTTTTTCGGCGGCAGATGCTCGTACCTTTGCCCAGGTATGCATACGCTTTCGGATCGGGCGAAAGCGAAATTCCTGAGGGAACGAGAATCAACGTTGGCGCTCATTCCCGCTTTCCTGTGCGCACATGAGATTCAATTCTTCCGTTGAATTTAACGCAGGTAGGTCGTCGGTGCTGCGGTCTCGAGCTTCGCCTGCGCGCTTATATATCTCAAATTCGTTAACGTGTACATCGCAGGTCGCAGGCGAGCACGCAACGACACGAGACACGTACGCGCGCGCACACACATACACACATTTGCCCACCTGAATCTCGTTCGCCGCAGTGTTCGCCAGTAGTCGCGGTCATGAGACAACCTGACGCGGCGCAGCAGGTATTTATCTACTTTGTCTGAAAAAAAAAAGCTCGTAATTGTTTACTCGAAACCTTCTTTTTTTTATCACGCGAATCGTTCGAAGGTGATACAGACTTGATTTTTTTTTGTTTTCCGACAAACAAATATACCCTTGTGCAAACATCCTCGAACGTACGTGTACTTAGCTGTTCCGCGACGATTCCACGACTGTCGTGCACGGCGCTTGTCATTCACGATTTCGATCGTAATTATCGTCGCGCACGTCTCTCCGTGCTGCATCGAGATTCCGTCGTCGCTCGAGCGTAAGCTCGCACTCGGAACCGTACAAATCAGTCCGGAGGGCACTCCCTGTTTTTACCTGCTGCTGTCTGGTACAGGCACGTACGAATTCGCTCTGCCGATATTTGCGACCCGACTTTTTTTTTTCGTACTGCCCGACAATTCCCGTCGTACCAGGCTCACGTGATCGCGGGAGATCGAGAACTTTTTTTGTGTGCGTTTTTTTTTATCTTACGTTAATTTTCTTTTTGCGTCAACAGATTCGCCGAGTATGAGAAAAACGTTGGAAATCAAAGCGGGGAAAAGTAATACATCGTAGCTCAAAAGAAGTCGCAGATAAGGTAAAAATTTGAATCTTTGGCTGGTCCAAAGATGAGTTCCAGCGTATCGATGCAGCCTACGGACACCACCGACAATGCCGCAGCTGTGCCCAAAGCCACGGAGATCGCTGCGAAGGCCAAGAACTGGGTGCAGTTTGAGGAGGAGCCGGCGCCCGGACTGGACAAGCCGGCTTCCAAAACTCTCAAGGACCCCGACGGCGCTCGAAGCCGTCGCGGCGATGCGGCTCCAGCCATAATAAAGCCAGAGTCCGTTACCGTAAGCGTGGACAATATCGCCAAGAGCGCGGAGAAATCAAAAGTTAACAATAAGGACATCAACGAATACAGCGGAGCTGTGATAGCGACAGAGTCCGTCCAAATAAATCTAGATAGATCGGGATTGAACAGATCTATTTCGTCCGAGAGTCCCGAGATAAACGTGCCTTCCGACGTGAGAGCCTCCGATCCTAAGAGCGCCTCCCTCAAGACCATCGACCTCAGAGACGTGTCCAACGGTAGAAACAACGTCAGCAACGTCATAAGCACACCCATCGGCAACATTAGACAGGGTTTCGCGAATGGCGACACGATCGTCACTCTCTTGCCAGTCAATACCAGATGGCCGTGGATAACGCCCGCGAAATTTCGGCCGGAGCTCGTACCCGAGGAGCTCATGGCTCAGGGTCTTACTGTGAGTATTGTAGCTTTTTTTTTTAATGGCAAAATTATGTTCTAGACATCATTTCATTTTAATCGGTCTTGGTGTTACACCGTAAGTGTTCTTTTTTTTAATTGCCAAAATTATGTTCTAAACTACATTTCATTAAAATCATTATCAGGGCCTTACTTGTATGTGTTGTATCGTTTATTATTTAGAAAATTGAAAGAGTTATTCAATTCCTCGTTTTTTTGAAGCCGTTAATCGCGCACTTATTTAAAAAATATTTTTCGTTTTTTAAATCCATTTATTTATTTGTTTTAACGGGAATAACGCTTTTACAAAGAAAGACATAAGTTATAGTCTATTTAATATGATGCAAGATCGTATAATTAGCACTCTATAATTAACATTCCAAAGAGATTATTAAGTGTTCATCCGCCCTGACCAATGCGCGCTATAGTATATCACAATTTATTCCAATGCACGCAGCATATCATAATTTTTCATCACTTTTAAAAATTACTTGAACTTAAAAATTACTTGAACGACTAGCTTATAAAATTTTATAGCCACTGTCGTGTTTACCACCCTCGGGCTCGTTCCTGGTCCGATGTAAGATATAACACGGTGAATCTACGGTTTTACAATTTATGTATCGAATAAACATGAAATCTAGAGTTTCAATTGTAATCGTGCGTCTCGATTATAATTTCAGCTGACGGTCGAGGATTACGTCCACATAATGGAGCTGCTCGTGAACGACGTTCGTTTCAACATGTACAACATATGCTACAAGAGGATCCTCGTACTTTGGATATTCACGGCGTTCGTGATCCTCCTGGGTTTGCTCTTCTCCGGTGTGACCGGACTGACGCTCTTCGGTCTCGGCATAATGTGGCTCGTTCTGAATGCGGCAGCGATATTTCTCTGTATGTTTATCAAGATAAAGCTCAATCACAATCTGGAGAAGTGTATGGCTCAGGTGAACAAGCATTTGCTGCGTCACAAGATAATTCTCGGCTTGGACGACAGAGGAAAGATATCGTGCCACAAAGTCAATTTGTGCTTCATCTACTTCGATACAGTGGACTGCGTCGTAAGTTTGGGGAGATTCCCGATCGCCTCTTCTCCGATACGCTCGACTTTCATTTTTTTTTTTTTTATAATCCAAAAAATGGAGCCACATTATTTTGCCGAAAGTTCAATCGGCAGAATTGTCGTATGACCGGAATTCCAATGGGTCCGATCGTACTTCTTCCGTATCGTCAAACTACCGAAACTTTATTTTTCTGAATCGCCAAATTTTCAACACTTTATTTCTCCGAATCTTTATTTAAGCGAACGTTACTATTTGGAAATAGTTATTTTCACGCGCATTATTCCTCCGAATAATAGTTTGACCCAACTTGATTTCCCCGAATCGTTAAACTCCAAACGTCAAGTCGCCGAATTATCATTCCTCCGAATAGTATGTGTCCGACAAGTCATTTATCCGAATCGATCCGTCCTGAGCGTAAGATTATTTACGAACAGATATAACAACAGATGGCCAGACTATTCGCGCATATTATTTAGTTTCGTGATGATTCGGAACAATGACGATTCTGCGACTTGATGTTCGGATGTTTCACGATTCGGTGAAATGAAATTCGGTGAAATTATTATTCTGAAAAATGACGTTCGAAAGTTTTGCGATTCGGAGTTTCGGCAAAACAATGTGGCTCCACAGAAAACCCTCGATATGTAGGCTCATTGTTTTTTTTTTATTTCTGCCAGAAAAAGTTGCAAGAGGTGATCGAGCGGGAGGAGCGCGAGGGCAGGACACTGGGCGGTGACGACAACAGCGAGTCTCGGCGAAGACAAGAATTGCAGCAGCGAATGGACATCGACGACAGCGACATCGTCATTCAGGGCAGTTCAACGACGAGATTATCCCGCAAACAGGTGAGTCCGAAGTATTCTCTGAGAATGTTTATTTGGCCTTCTTTATAAAAAATATATCTCCCTCCTAAAATATGTCTTTTCGCCTGTTTAATACAAAACCTTAAATTGTGATTGCATGATGCAACGTTAGGGTAAGAGCGAACAAGTATTATGCCGATATATTCAACGCTGGGCCAAGGACTACCTCCGACGACGCTTGGACTGGACGGTCGACGAGGAGGGTGGAAATCCCTCTTGTCCCCGTCATCTCGCCTCGGCCCTCTGTCCCTGTCAATATATCGAGGAATGGTTGCGTAATAAGCCCCGCGTGCAGGGACGGGACTTTTGTCCGAGATGGAGCAGCTTCCTCCGAGATCGGGGCTTCTGATTCTTTTATTTTTTATTCATTCCAATTCAATTTTTACATATCGACGCGAAAATATTTTCTAAATTAACAATTTTTTTTTAAATACCTTCCATTAACTCGAAAGACACATCACAAGCTCCTAGAGTACTCTAGTATAGGCGGAGACGGTATGTAATACCCACGTGCCTGATCGAGAAGACAGCCTGGCTGTACCGCGTCTTCCGCGTCTTTTCGCATTCCACACAGACGAGAGCTATTGCTCTCGTTCTTAGCTCTACTTAATTCGAATCTATATCCTCGGCCCATAGGGCCGTTGTTTTACAGACCTACAAGGGCCTTTAGGCCGGTAGTCATGTTAATTAATTTTACATATCCCCGATTACTATGTCTCATAGTAGACTCGTCGGTATAATCTTTTGTAACGGCCATTCGAGTGACTTAACGCGCAAAATTGAATCCGTCATCGTTGGTCAATGACGTACTCAATTTTTTTTTTAATTCTATTTTTTTTTTTTTTACTTTTAGATTATTGTAGTCTAAGCCAGTGCCTCGGCGAGTCATGCTTTCCCGCTTCTTCAGCTTCGCGCAGAGGGCTCCGCAAAAAAGAAAACCTCGTACAGTAGAACCTCGATTAGCCGGACCCGTCCGGACCTTCTCCAGTTCGGATAATCAAAGATTCGGATAATCGAAACGAACATTTGTTTAAACGAACATTAAACTTCGAAACATATTTTTAATAATATTCCAACATCGCAGTCTTATTTCAAGGGTTCTCTGAAATAAAATCACGCATTTTTAAAAATTACCGAACGCTAGTTATGCGCTTTTGAGCAATAAAATCACGTAGCCACTTCAGGTTCTAAGTATGTAGGGCGATTCAAACGATTTGGTATTAAAACTAAACTCTGATGTGCGCTCTCCGACTCTGCTGGCGTGGGTGAAATTGCTCGGTAAAGCCGGTGGTGCGAACGGTTTGATGCTGATAATAAAAAAAATGTTGGCTATAAAAATGCCTGGGAAACTTTTTCGTTAGTTGTCGCTCCGGGACTGTAATTCCATGTATTTTTTCACGCTGATCACAAATCTGACACTTATTTTATTCGTAGATAAATATTTAATACGAAAAAAATGTGTAAAAAAAAAAAAAAATCATGAAATTCAAAAAATTCAAAATGACATAAAATTTAAACCGTTCGATCGATTTTCCTGAAATTTCAATGGGATCATCGGGTGATGATATTCTACCTGTATACGCGTTTTTAGCCCGATAGCTAAAAAATTGCGAGCGCTAGAGCGCGAACAGACATTTTTGAAGAAATTAAAAATGGCGTACAAAAAAAAACAACTGAACATATTTGGATGAAATTTTGACCAAACATTGACTACTGATCATACATGATGTGTGCCAAATTTCAGCTTGATCGGTCAAGGCGTTCTCGAGTTATAGCGGTTTGAATTTTGCACGTCCATTTTACACACACACACACACACATCCGGACATTTTTTCTAAATGTGATTTTTCGACGTTTTGGAACATTCTGAACATGTTTTCATTAAAATCTCGAATTTTTTTTTTTTTGCCAAAACAAAGCTTCCTCTATGAGGAAGCAACAGTAAAAAAAAAAAACGTGCGCAGAACCGGCCGTGGCGCGAAACATTGTACAATATTCCGCGCCAACGTTCGGATTAACCGAGCGTTCGGATTAACGGAGTAATCGTTCAAATAATCGAGGCTTTACTGTAATTCTAATCCGAATGTGCATCCCAATTTTTTGTGTGTGGTTAATCCCCACCTTCTCTATCGCTTTGTTAATTTCTAGTCTAGGCTCTGTTCGTTGAAAACGGTGATGGTGTGTGTTGGCAGGAGCGGGCGGAGTTGCTGTTGCTGAGGTACGCGTCGAGATGGGCGCGACACTTCGTGCGCCACAGACTCGACCTGGTAATAGACTCACAGGAACGCAATAGGGGCATCGGGGGACAATCCGTTCCACCGCGTCACTGCGTCTCCGCCCGTTGTCCTTGTCAATATATCGAGGACCATCTCAGATACAAGCCCAAAGGCAAGTTTACATTACGCAAGCTTTTCACCATTCCGAATTTCGGATTCAAGTAAGAGCGCACATACGCACGCACAAGTTACCAGCAAGCCTTTAAGCGTTCTCTCGCGACCCGTCGTTGCGCGGGTATCGGCGAATTACTCTTTGTCCGGCAGCTAAAACGATTCTTTTATCGAACAGACTGAAATGTGTACTCGTCAAATTTAAATTTACTTAGCGCAGCTGTCGCTTGCATTCGCGGGCTTTGCATTTCCTTATTTAACTGGTAAATAAAATAATCGGTATTGTCGTATTGAATGATCGGGAAATTATATATGAGGCGGTTCTTCGCCAACTCGACAACTTCTTCTTTTTTTTTATCCTCTCGGATCTGTTCCATAATTTATCGAATTGCAGTACTCGAAGGTAGTATTGCGGTGAATTTTTTCCGATTTTTTAATTCCCTCGTTTCGGTGATGAAATTCTTTTTTAACTTTATAACTTGGACGAAAGAGCTCAAAAGGGACAACAAACATTTCACAACACATTTTTCTTAGATTTGTCGTAAAATATTTAATGCAATATATGTTATATATTTTTATTTTATCAGAAATTATGTTTTAAGCAACAAAAAATCAAAATTATTATTTTTTGCCCGGTGCGACATTAGTAAAAAAAAAGATGACACGTGCAAAAATGCATTATTCCCGTATTTCTCGAGGTTTGGCTTATATTGGATTGTCCTTGTCGACGATATACAATTGCCGAATATTCTGCACAATCTCCAGCGGAAAAAAATTATATTGATTTTTATTTTTTTGCTAAAAATATAGTTTCTGAAAAATGTATATATAACACATATTGCATTGAACAGTGTATGAAAAAAAAAACTTTTTTGTCACAACATTTTTTATCCAGTTGTTCGTCCAAGCTATAGAGTGAAAAAAAAATCATTTTCAAAAGGAATGAATAAAAAAATCAGAAAAGATGTACACAGAGTGCCTTCGACTACTACTGCAATTTGGCTAATTATGGACCAGACCCGAAAGTGTAAAAAAAAAGTGATCGATGTGGTGGAGAATAGACATATACATATATATATATATATAGAGAGAGATTTTGTATAACTTAGAGTTATCGTTACGACTTCCGGTTCCGGTGAATACTCAACTGCATAATCAAAATGTACGATTAGTTGCTTGTTAGAAAACACTACGTTCATCATTGTGCCTTCTTATCATGTGGGTTACCTGTTTACGGAGCTTGCGTCACTAAGGAAATTTAGGCGATCCCAATAGGAACGTATATTATTTTTTTTTCCTGGTGGCGGCCTTAATATTTCGCTGTTACTACGATATTACGACAATTGTTTCTACGGTGTTTTTTCCACCGATAGAGGCGATGTCACGGGACCCGTGGCACTGGCTTAAGCATAGAAACACTCGCAATAATGTTTATACTGAGGATAGGTGATCGTTGGATGAATTGTTTCGGGAGCAACTAGTTGTTAAAAGTTACCTGTTTAAGTTTAAATCACGCTACGCCGTAGCACTCCGTTGCGACGCTACGTCGACGGTGATAGAATAATGTAGTTTTTTTTTTAGTATTGAAATGAAAAAAAAAAGTGCCCTTTAGCACATTAGTTAGGATGCGACGCATCTGGGAAGGCTATTCTCGAATCGTGCATAAACGATGTAGCGTACAGTTTGAGACGAGACTTCCGGAACACGTGATAAAAACATGTATTGTTGACTTCTTGGATGAGTATCGGCGAATTTAAGTCGACATTTATAGATGAAACAACGTAGAGTTTCGATTTACACTACAGCACAACCGATTGTCGGTAATGTTTATTTTTTCTGCATATCGTCAGCTCCGTCCTGAATTAAAAAAAAAAATATATATAAATATATATTTGTATGAGCATACAGCGTTTATACTGTACTTGTCGCGTACTTACAGCAGTGAGTTACTTACGAGTAAATCTGTCGCAATAAACAATAAAGTGAGGGGAGAGAGAGAGCGAGGCATTGATACAAGATGTATAGAATTCCAGCGCACAAAATGTTATCGCGTTCAACAATAATATCGATTTATTCGAGAGTAACAATAACGAAATATAAAATGCATATATTTTCTATGTATACACATGTACGTATGTTAGAAAGATCTATTAAATGATGGTTATTCATTTTACATATACATTCGTTTTCCCAGCTTTCGAAAGGGTCGATTAAAAAAAAAATCGTCAATGTTGAAAAATGTAACTAACAATTAACGATGGGACAATTATTCGCACGCAGCCGGACGAAAGGTGGAGCAAATTGCTGTGGTTATGACATAGGGAACCCTTGAACGCACAATATTCCTTCGTGAATCTCGACGCATGCGTAAGTATTACAAGGATTCACGGATCTATCGCCTTTGCATTTGTACACAAACATTTAATCGATCGTAACTCTGCTATTCATGTTTCCTCGACTAATAACGAATTAACAGAACTTGAAAGCGAACCATCCCAGTTGTACTGTGTCTGTCGTTATCGCACGATAAGAATGACGAAAGTTTCGCAAATTTTTTTTCAGGATATCCACCGGGTTTCACGTGGTGCGTTTATCTCACCGATCCTGCGGTCCGTTTCGAAACTTCGGGAAATGCGACTTCTCATTGATATCGATAGAGGATTACGCTTCTATGCTTCGTTAATGTTGTTATTTTGTTTTTTATACGTAAATGGGACGCAACAGTATTCGATCGCACACATTCTACATGCACTCGGCTAATTCGAAGCTACAAAGTTTGAGCGTATATCTTTTATTAATTATTTAAGCCAGTATTCACATATAGCAGGAGAATCTTTTTTTCACGATACCGTCCTTTAATGAAACATATCATAGGATAGTCGACCTGTGTGGTGATAGATTATAGCAGAGTTGGACAAATGTCCTAAGTACTTGGAGTGTATTTTGAAGTGTCAAATACAGAGCCAGTGCCCAGTACTCAGAACTTGAGCTATTAAGTTCTGCCAGTGCTCAGAATTTCAACTATTAAGTTCTGCCAGTACTCAGAACTTCAGCTATTAAGTTCTGCCAGTACTCAGAATTTCAGCTATTAAGTTCTGCCAGTACTCAGAATTTCAGCTATTAAGTTCTGCCAGTACTCGGAACTTGAACTATTAAGTTCTGGGTTGTTCATGAATATTGACGTATTGATTATCAATACGTCAATACGTATTAAGTTCTGAGTAGTTCTTGAACATTGATGTATTGATTATCAATACCTGAATATTCAAGAACTACCCAGTGATCCCCTGATGGACAAGCGGCACAAAAAGTAGCAGTTGGCGCAATAATTGCGACATGTGCCGCACATCTCGCAAATATCGCGCCAATATTGCTACTTTTCATGGCGTTTGTCTATCGGGGTCGGTACTTGAGGCACTTGCTATGTCAATACATAATTCAAGTACTTATGGTATTTGCCCAGTTCTGGATTACAGATATCTCTGCCACACAACTCACAAAGCAACCTGCCGTGTGCCTTCATTGACGGAAAAATTGTGTCTTTAAATGACTATATTAAACGTGCCTTGTGTCAATCAGGGTAGATATCGATATTAGATTAATGCAGCAAAAGGACAACAAATCCATGCTGCTGTTGGGAGGAAAACCAGTATGGTCTTTACGAATATCAAGAGTTTTACTTGGCTGTAAGAAAAAAAACCTACTTAATCTACATTACATATATATATATATATATACATGTTATATCGTCTGTGACTGCGAATATCAAGGTCGTACCCGACCGGTGTTTCGGTAGATATATGCGTCGCGAGACAGAGCCTTGTACAAATTATACTCTACAGTACAAAAAATAAAAATAAATGTCATATTGATATTACTCGTACGTTTGTCACTCGCCCATCGCCACTTTTGCCTGGCCCTTTATTTCCTGTGCCAAGACCATGATCTCGCGATCGATGTCTTTCAGTTGATCGACCTTGTCGCAAAGTGTCTCGTCGAGGGTCTTCAAACTTTTGTTTACATCGAGATAGGTCTTTACTTTTCTGTAAACATTGATCGAGTCGTTGGCGTTCGTCGGAAAATGCAGATCGTCGCCGTGCGCTTTGTCTGAGGCGGGGAAAGTATTTAGGTTATAAACGGACGGCGAAACAATGTAACACGTATCGCTACAATGTAAGGAAAAACAGAAAGTAACTCACCGTTCTTGAGAATATTGAAGGCAACATCTTCGCCGCTCGCACATCTGAGATCGTCGAGTATCTGTTCGGCCAGCGGCGGCTGCGGTTTAGGCGGTACGCTACGGATCTTCTTGTTACCAAACATCTCCGTAGGAACGTGAAGGTCGCGTGACTATCGTGCGTGCCTCGGCTGGACCGTGCTTGGGGCGGGCAGTTGGACGGCTCCCGGAAGAGAGACTGGAGCGGCAACGCGGAGGAAGGACAAAGAAACGACACTTCGTCCGAGAGCGCGTGTCGTTTGGATTGTAGTTTCTTTTTTTTTTTTTTTTTTTGGACGACCAAAACAACTGGCCAACACAATCGGGACTGGAGCGTCGAATCGAAGGTAACGAACGATAAATGCGTCGCTATGCCATCCGCCGTTGTTTCACCGGTTGACAGCTGCGAGAAGGAGAATCAACGGGACGTCGACAGAATTAGCAGAGACAACGGCAATTCGCAAAAAAAAATATTGATCGAGAACAACAAGAGCGACGATAAATTGGCCGAGACAGGTCCAGATAATCTCGCGTCTGCTCCCGGCACTTCCAAGCGAGATGCTCGCAGCTCCAACGGTTCATTGGCGGAATCGAATCTTTCCAAGCCTCGCCGTACTAGACAAACAGGCGTTCATGGTGGACGGAGGAACTTGCAGGATGGCGGCGATCAGTCCATAGTCAGCATGTTCGCAAAGCAGCAAACCGAAACTCCGAGCTCCCTCGCCGAGACGATCCGTGGCAAAAAGACGGGATCTCCAGGCGACGAGGAGGAGCCTCAGAAAATAACGCAGGAGTCCATGGCCAGACAGGACGGATACGTGGACGACGGCGAACTGCCCACTGAGAAGAGAATCAAGACGGAGGGCAACGAGAAAAAATCAAAGCTGTCTAAGATGCAGATTAAAAAGGCCACGCAGGCGCTGCCACGGTGCCAGATCTGCAGACAGAGACTCGCGGAGAACGAGATTAAATTGTATCCTGGACATCCCACCGGAGCCACGGAGGAATTTGTCTCACTCACCGATCCGAGATTGTCTCTGTTCACTGGAGACGAGAGCGCCATTTATGAAAGCGACGAGAGGCCACAGAACAAGCTGACATACTTTAGGTAAATATATTCTGCGGCTTAAATATTTTACTTCGCGTATGTGTACATATATATTTTATATTTAAAAAAATTATTATTTTACAATTTTTAAACCTTTTTTTTATCATTTTTAAAAACTCATTTTGTTAAATTAAATATTATTTATATAAATTAACAATTCAAATTTATTTTGTAATTTTTAAACATTTATCTTATAATTTTTTGAAATATATTTTACAATTGTTTTAAATATATTTTTACCTTTTTTAACGTTTATTTTATGTTTTTAAATTTATTTTCAATTTTTATTTATTTTAATATATAGATTTTTTAAAAATATTTGTAATTTGTTTTTGTGGTACTGCAAACCACATGCACATCGGTGTTCTATTGTGATGTAACATATCGATCTGTGATTTTTTAAATTATATATAATTTTTTATTAAATAAATCTAACGTAATATTTTTTCTTTGCAGTGTTTACGACAGAAACGGCCACTTGTGCCCTTTCGACAGCGGCCTCATAGAGAAGAACGTGTTGCTCTATTTCTCCGGATACATGAAGGCGATTTACGAGGAAGATCCTTGCCCCGAAGGCGGCGTTCCGACCAAAGACATGGGACCGATAAACGAGTGGTGGGTCTCCGGTTTCGACGGCGGCGAACTCGCTCTTATCGGCTTCAGCACCGCTTTCGCGGAATATATTCTCATGGAACCGTCCGAAGCTTACGAGCCATTCATGACCGCGGTCAGAGAGAAAATTCACATGAGCAAGGTGGTCATTGAGTTTCTTCTCGACGAGATAGATCCGACTTACGAGGATGTCGTTAACAAGTTACAGGTAATTGTTATTTCTGAATTTTTATCATTCAGATCGATATTGTAATTTCAACGATACGATGATGAACTTTTTTCCTCCAGACTGTTGTACCTCCGAAAGGCCTAGCGAAATTCACGGAAGATTCGTTACTCAGACACGCGCAATTCGTTTGCGACCAAGTCCTGTCGTTCGACGCGTCGGCGGATCCGGAGGATCCTCTTTTGATAACGAGCCCGTGTATGCGAGCGCTCGTCAATCTCGCCGGTGTTACTCTCGGCAAGAGATTGGCGACGAGGAGATCGGCGAGAAGCGAAAAAACGAAAAAACCGTCGTGGACGAAGGCCACGAGTACGCGATTGGTTAACGATATGTTCGAGACGTTCTTCACGGAACAGTTGGCCGGGGATGAGGTCAAGGAATCATCGGTGAGTCGAATATTCGACATTTTCGTATCCCCGTATATGTTCCAGTACGATGAATATTGTACCGATCGTTATTTATTTATTTATCAACAGGAGGAAATCCTCTTACAAAGAAATACTGTTTTTTATAATACCTTTTGTTTATTAACGGATTTCTCCTTAACCAGTACTCGAATACAGATATGATTTATAACTACTTAGATCTATCAATTCCGATAGAAAAACAGTGAAAAAATATTTCATTTCGACATAACATTTCATTAAATCAGACTGTTTTATTATATATTAAATTATTTAAACTTATTTAATCTTAACTCTACTTCGTACAGACTATTCGTACTTCAATATTGTCACCTAACGACTCCCCGAAATATAATATAGCCTGTGAGATTCAACGTAATATAATACATAAATTATAAAGTATTGAGCATAGAGCATAATCGTTGTTATCGTTATTCTTTCAGGCTCCGAAGAGACGAAGGTGCGGAGTATGCGAAGCCTGCCAGCAATCCGACTGCGGTGCTTGTTCCGCGTGCAAGGACATGACCAAGTTCGGTGGAACTGGACGAAGCAAGCAGGCGTGCATTAAACGCAGATGCCCGAACATGGCGCTTCAGGAGGCCGACGATTCCGATCCCGAGGACGAGGAAGAGTACCAGGCGCTCGCCGAGAACGTCTGCGACAATACCCACGAGAAAATAATAAAGTCGCTCAAGTGCGTGAAGAAGCAAGTGGAGTGGCAAGGCTCGGAGATCTTCGACGACGGACGAAGAAAATTCTATTCCTCCGTGATCGTCGGAATCGAGACGGTGGCTTCGAACGATTGCGTCATGATAGAATCGAGCGACCCGACCGTGCCGCTTCAGATCGCGAAGGTGATGTACATGTGGGAGAACAAGAGTGGCCTCAAGCTCTTTCACGCTAATTGGTTTCGTCGTGGAAGCGACACGATACTCGGCGAAACCTCGGATCCCATGGAACTCTTTTTAATCGACGAATGCGACGACGTACCGCTGATATCGATAACATCGAAGTGCACGGTTGTGAGACACGAGATTCCTGATAATTGGGCCGAGCTAGGTGAGTACCGTGCCGATGAGATGGACGAACGGAATAACTTGAATTCGGTTGAAACTCGTTCGAATGTCTTCAGGCAACACTGAGCTGAGCATGGAGGAGGTGGTCAAGGACCAGGACGGAAGGACGTTCTTCTACCAGAAACGTTACACCGCGGAGAACGCGAGATTCGAGGATCCTCTGCCGGAACCGGCGTGCCCTCGAGCGGAAATCAGTCACAGATATTGCTCGGCTTGCATGCGATTCGGTGCAGTCCAACAGCAGTACACACCCAAAGTTTGTAGAAAAATCTTCGTATCCCCGTTTTGTTAACCTTCACGTACGTTATATTTACATCACAGGCTGTGGGCTGCGCGACCAGCGATGTAAAAATAAATTTCGAATAACAATAGCACGCTACATTGTGTAAAATAATAGTGACGGTAAAAATATTATTTTACACAAATGCAATGTCGTGAACATTATTACTCTTCAAAGACTATTATTCAAAATTTCGATTTCATAAATATTGTTCGAGATACTGTGATTTTTATTCCGCGCAATGTACTCGCGTGAAGGCTCGATAGTTAAAAGCCAAACAGAGATGGATTAAACACGATCGATTTTGTTCTCTATAATTTTGAAGGTCCTTGAGCGCGGTGAGGAGAGAAGCAGTCGAGAAGTCGAGTACGGTCTGGTGCAGTACAAAGGCAACGAGTTTCGTGTTGGAAACGCCGTCTATCTCAGTCCAGGATCCATGAAATTCAAATACACCTCATCGTTCCTCGAGCTTCCGAGAATCAAGAAAGAGAACGTCGACGAGGACATGTATCCGGAATTCTATAGGAAATCGTCGGACCACATAAAAGGCTCGAATTTCGATACGCCCGAGCCGTTTCACATAGGATACATAAACTCCATCTACGCCACGACTACCGACAAACTCGTCTCCCCCAACGATATCTGGATAAAAGTCAACAAACTGTACAGGCCGGACAATACGCACAAGGGACCCTCCCTGATACAGCAGGTCGATTTCAATTTGCTTTATTGGAGTGACGAAGGTAAACGATCGCCTTTATCATTTAACACATAAACGCTATTACGCTAGTTTACTCATCCGTTATCGCTCTACGCAGTGTGCAGCGTTCGATTTCTGGACGTAATGGGAAAATGTTACCTGATGTATTCGGAAAACTTGGATCGATCGATCGACGATTGGTCCAGCTCGGGTCCCCATCGTTTCTACTTCACTCAGTCGTACAACGTTACGGAGAAAACGTTCGACGAGCCTCCCTCGAAGGCGATGGCGATTGGTCAAGTCGGCAAAGGCAAGGGTAAAGCCAAAGGCAAAGGAAAGGTAAAGGGAAAGAGTGCGCTGGACGCCGAGATGAAGAAGCTCATCAACAAGCCCGTCGATGATCCGCCTGTTGTAAAGCTGAAGACTCTCGATGTATTTGCCGGCTGCGGTGGTGAGTGTTCGCCGACACTTTTTTCGCCTCTTTATTTCGTACTTTTATCACAATCGCCCTTTCGTTTTTCCGCGAAGGTTTGTCGGAGGGTCTGCATCAGGCCGGTGCTTCCGAGAGTCTATGGGCGATCGAGAAAGAAGAGCCGGCGGCTTGGGCATACAGACTCAACAACCCCAAAGCCACGGTCTTCTCCGAGGATTGCAATTTGTTGCTGAGGAAAGTTATGGACGTGAGTGGGCAATGAATTTGGAGCGCAATCGATTCTCGTGGAGGAAAAATGTTCGGGTATTATAGGGTGATTTTTTTGAATATTTCAGGGCGACAAAACCGACGAAAACGGTCAGAAATTGCCGCAAAAAGGCGAAGTCGAATTGATGTGCGGCGGACCGCCGTGTCAGGGCTTCAGTGGAATGAATCGCTTCAACTCGCGACAGTACTCACTGTTCAAGAACTCACTGGTCGTGTCTTACCTCTCCTACTGTGACTACTACAGGCCGAAATTCTTCGTAATGGAGAACGTCAGAAATTTCGTTTCGTTCAAACGGAGCATGGTTCTCAAACTCACTCTGCGATGTCTCGTGCGGATGGGTTATCAGTGCACTTTCGGAATTTTGCAAGCCGGTAACTATGGCGTGCCGCAGACACGAAGAAGGTACGCACGATCAGTCGCGAGATTTCGCAAGCTGTTATAGTAGTACTTTGCGATACAAGTGCAATAAAGCGGGTTATACGCGGATTGTGAAGTTGTCGCACGAGGCGAGTGCGGCAAGTACAACCCACTTCACGGTCTTCGTATAATATTCGCTATACCGCACTAGTATAGCATAATATTTGTTGCAACAGATGCAGGAGATGTGCCAGTTTTCGTGCATGTAAGCATCCGCCGGATTTTCTTGCACTAATGCGAGAAGTAAAATTAGCGTGCGAGAAGTGATATCAGCGTGTGAGAAGTAAAATCAGGCCGATGTGTGCATGCACAGCGCCATTATAGTATATACAAGTACGAAAAGTGGCGATTCTCATGCATTCCAAAATAGTACATTACGATACTAGCGCGATAAAACTTTTTCTGACGAGTGTTTGCATTCACACGAGTTGAGAAAAGTTTTTCGCACGACTATCGTACGAACTTTACTCACGCGAAACGTGCGTAAAACTGTAATTTTCGCACCGAGCAACATAAATATGCATATATCGTAATTCAATGTAATACCGTGCATAGATTGATCATCTTCGCCGCAGCACCCGGCAAAATTTTACCGAAATATCCAGAGCCGACACACGTGTTCAGCAAACGAGCCTGCCAATTGAGTGTTCTCGTTGACGACAAGAAATACTCGTCGAATTGCGAATGGCACGAATCCGCGCCGTACAGAACGGTTAACGTCAGGGACGCTATGTCCGATTTGCCGAACATCAGGAATGGATGCCACAGGGAAGAAATGCCGTACGGAGGAGAGGCGGTGTCGCATTTCCAAAGGAAGGTGCGTCGCTTTCTGAGATCTCTGTTTTCAGTATTTCCCGTCGATATGAAGGCGTAAGCAGAGAAACTATACGAAAGATCCTTATCCTACAAATCTAATATTTTCCCTATGTTTTTTATATCAGATACGAGGCCAGTGCCAGACAATGCTGAGGGATCACATATGCAAGGAAATGGCACCGTTGGTCGAAGCCCGAATGGCTCACATTCCGACGGCCAGTGGTTCCGACTGGCGCGATCTACCGAACATCGTCGTTAGATTGAGCGACGGCACGTCCTCCAAGAAATTAGAATACTTCCACGACGACAAGAAAGCCGGCAGAAGCAGCACCGGAGCGTTGCGGGGAGTTTGCAGCTGTTCCGCTGGCAAAACTTGCGATCCCATCGACCGGCAATTCAACACACTCATCCCTTGGTGTCTTCCGCACACGGGCAATCGTCACAATCACTGGGCCGGCTTGTACGGAAGACTCGAGTGGGATGGATTCTTCGGAACGACTATCACCAATCCCGAGCCCATGGGCAAACAGGTATAGTGAAAAAAGAATGTAAAGAAATCGAAAGCGGTTTTTCTCGGAGGGGTTTTTTTTTTTACAATTTTTTCGATTACAGGGCCGAGTCTTGCATCCAGAGCAGACTCGATTGGTGAGCGTACGGGAGTGCGCAAGATCCCAGGGATTTCCCGACGCTTATCGCTTCTTCGGTAGCGTCATGGACAAGCATCGTCAAGTCGGCAACGCCGTTCCACCGCCTCTCGGAGCGGCGATCGGTCGCGAAATAAGAAAGGTACTCAAGCAAATTGACTTCGTCGATGTGAAAGAAGAAAAAAACGCTACGTCGCACAACAACGGAACTCCGATGGAGATTACCGAGGAACAAATCAAAACGGAGTCCAAGGATTCCAAGGTGTGATGACGATTGAAAGCTATACTCGATTGTTAATTTGTATAATCGGATGGAGGATTATCCGAACGGCGCCTTCGTCCATTATCATCCGTTACGGGACCTTTCACCCTTGTCCCAAAAATGTACATTAACATTCCAGTAATCGTTAGCAAGTTTATTAAGTTTTCCTCTCGATACGATGTTGTGGCTGGCCTTGCGACAAGTACTCGACACTACATACGGGACACTCCATACCGGATCGACCCGACTTTCACCCTAAGATCTCTCGGATTTTGTCCGCGATTTTTTAATGTCGCTGTCGCAATTCCGAATGGTACTCGAATTTTTCTCCTATTTTTTAATATTTTTTTATTGATTAGATCTAATAATGATTTTTTAACAAATTTAACGCGAGAATTAAAAAATCGCAAAAAATTCTTTAAAGTCGTGCGTCAGATATGAGGAATTGTGAGCCTGGATGTAGCGCGGGTCATTTGCAAGATTCGGATATCCGGCCGCTCGGCAAAGCTCCACGTCGATTCGCTGTAGAATTTTCTGATTACATAGTGTGTATTTATTTTCGACGATAAAATAAAGGCTCAAATGATTTTTCCAACAATCTCTCTCCAGACACTGTAAATTTAAAAGCTATTTTTAAAAAATGCATGTAGTCGGTAAAGTACTGTAGAAAGGTACTTGGATTTTCTCCAATTTTTTAAAATTTAACTCATGAATCAAAACATCGAAAAAAAATCTTTAAAATCGTGCGTCAGACATGCAACATTTTGAGCCTGGATGCGGAACGGGTCGTTTTCAAGATGCTCAAATGATTTTTCGAACAATCTCTTTACAGACTATAAATTTGAAAAAAAAACTGTAGAGTCGGTAAAATAGGAATCTTCACTCGAAACGACACCGCGAAGGTGCCGCTGGTAACACTTCCACGCGACAGTCCTCCAGAACAGTCTGTGTCGACGTCGTCGATCGTCGCATGTTTTCCTCACACATAAATTCTCCCATAAGTAAATCAACGGCATAATATAATATTGTAAATATGTGGGCGGACACGGTGTTGATACTGTTCATCAGTATCTGTACGGCTTTGCTGGGCGAAGGTGAGTATTTTTCCATCGACATTTAATTGAATCTTATCGAGGTGAAAAAAAATCCAGGTGGACACGCAGTGACAAATGTATTCGTGAGTATGCTCCGATTAACGGAACCCCTAATGTTATTCAAGGCCTGACGTGGCTGATGGTGTACAGAACCGAGAAGTATCAAAAGCTCAAAGCCGAGGTCGAGCGTCAGAGTAAAAAACGTAAGTTTTCACGAAAAAAAATAATCAACATTCAATCTAACCTCACGCTCCATTCTTCCGATAATCCCGGACAAAATTAATTCCTCGTGCACTCACGTTCGACAGTTGAGAAACGCAAGGAGGCCCACGGCGATTCCCTGGACAAGCAGCAGAAGAAGAAAATCGAGAGGGAGGAGGAGAGACTGAAGAACAACAATCGAGATTTGTCGCTCGTAAAAATGAAATCGATGTTCGCGATAGGATTCACTTTTACTGCTCTGCTGAGCATGTTCAACAGCATATTCGACGGTAGAATCGTGGCGAGGTTACCGTTCGTACCTATAAGCTGGATACAAGGCCTGTCCCATAGAAACATCGCCGGCGACGACTATACGGAATGTTCCTTCATATTTCTCTACATACTCTGCACCATGAGTATCAGACAGGTAAAAATATTCGCCGCCTTCGATTGCCGACCAATCAGCGACGAGGCACTCGATATACCTTGTTTCACGTGTTTACTCTGTTTGCAGAATATCCAAAAGATGCTCGGCTTTGCACCGTCGAGAACGGCGAGTAAACAGAGCGGCAGTATATTCGGTCCGCCGCCGCAGCAATTTAAGTGACGGGGAAATGACTGATAGTTCGCGTCATCCGCGCTCACGGCAGCGGTTTTTGAGAAACCTGTACCAGACGATTCGAGCGGAATAAGTGAAACGATGCGGGTTGAATTTTCAGAGCTCGGC
The DNA here is from genome assembly GCA_958510785.1 of Exephanes ischioxanthus. NCBI lineage: Eukaryota > Metazoa > Arthropoda > Insecta > Hymenoptera > Ichneumonidae > Exephanes > Exephanes ischioxanthus. The sequence continues at coordinate 23,268,532 of OY294017.1, read as the reverse complement.
GAATTTATTTGTTCGGAGGCAACCGATGGAGCGACAAATACGCGGGATCGATCTTTTTTTTTTTTGTTTCCTCGTGGAGGACGCTGTTTTTTTTTTTTAAACACCAACCAGTGTGCAGCAATACGTATTCACGGCGACGGGGTCAGCGCATTTTGTACAGAGATAGAGAGCGCCGGCGACCCGCGGCCCCACTATATGTATCATACAACTTCGCTCTACTAATTACTCCGCATTCGATAAGTTCTTAAGATCGTCTTTCATTCGACGCTCGAAAAAAATTTGAAATATTACACGATATTTCTACTACACGATATTAATTTCTTTCATTGGCTCTAGTGTGATAAATCTATCGAATCCTAGTCTCGTCAGGTCGACCGTTAAGAAATTCGTCCCGCCAAGCGTGAATTTCAGGGAAAAAATCAAACATTTCGCGATGGGATAAAATTCTGAAAAAAATCAACCACATGGGAGGTGCTGCAATACTGTTTTTGTGTGATATTAATTCCAAAATGTTATTGACAAATTAACGATAAAAATTATTGTTCAACAAATTACCCTGCAACTTAACTACTTTTTTCCATAAAAATGATTCCTTTATTTTTCTGAATACGTATAAATTTTTTCAGAATTTTTTGTAATCTTTGAAAATCGCGCTTTTTCTATGTTCAAGCTGTGAAAAAACGCAATTTTCAAAGATTACAACAAATTCTAAAAAAAATTCATACGTATTCAGAAAAATAAACGAATTATTTTTATGAAGGAAAATAGTTAAGTTGCCGGATAATTTGTTGAATAATAATTTTTATCTTCAATTTGTTAATAACAAATTGGAATTATTGTTTCACAAAAACAATCTTTGCAGCACCTCCCATATACTTGATTTTTTTTTCAGATTTTTATCCCATCGAGAAGTGTTTGAATTTTTCTCAGAAACTCAGGTTTGGCGGGACTGTATCGCTCGGACTATCTTAAGTAACTGATAGTTCGCGTAATTATCGTGTCCGCTCGCGGCAGTGGCTTTTGAGAAGCCGATGCCGGACGATCCGAGGGGAATTCGTGAAACGGCAGAGGTTGAGTTTTCGTAGCTCACCGAATCTGTTACTTCGAAGGTAATCGACGGAGCGACAAATACGCGAGTTCGATCGTTTTGCTTTGTTTTGGTGAACAAAAAAAATTTCAAGATTTGAATGAAAATTTGTTGAAAATGTTTTTTTTTTACCAGCAACCAGCATACAGCAATACGTATTCATGGCGACTGGGTCAGCGCAAATGTACAGAAATAGAGACCCACGGCCCGGCTGTGTATCGCACAGCCCCGCTTGACTAATTACTTACCACATTCGATAAGTTCTTAAAATCGTCTCTCATTCGACCCTCAAAAAAAAAACAAAAATGCGAAATATTACACGATATTTCTACTACACGATGTTAATTTCTTTCATTGGTTCTAGCGTGATAAATCTATCGAATCCTAGTCGCGTCAGATCGACGGTAATGAAATTCGAGTCTATTATGAGTTCGGTTATCGCACGGCCGACCGCGGGCGCTTGTTGTATACCGTGACCGCTGAAACCCGTTGCGAAGTAAAGATTACCGAGCTCAGGATGGGGACCGATTATTCCGTTGGCGTCGAAGGTGTTGTACTCGTAGAATCCCGCCCAGGATGACTTGACCTTGAAAAGAAAGCAAGAGTGGATGCGTGCACCGATGGAATGTCGATAATCAGCCCATTGTACAAGGACATTCACCTTCAGATTCTCGAAAGACTTGACTCTGTGAGCGATCGCGGGCCAAACGTGCCGATCGAAGAATCCGTCGTCGACGTCGAGATTTTCGCAGGACGGCTCTTCCTCATCCGCCGGAGATCGGCCGGCTATGTAAAGACCACCCAGACCTTCTCTCCTTCGAAACGTATAGAGAGCATGTTAATAATATATATACATTTTTTTTACGTTAGAGTGTAACAGTCTCGAGCAATTTCGGGATACCTGAAATACGTGCCCGATGGATCGATCGTCAATGGAGTGTTGAGGCCCGGACCGTCGGGCGAATGAAAGCAGAAGGCGTATCTCTTTCTCGGTTCAACGGGCAACGGGACAGTGAAAACTCCCGGACCCGTTCCTATATTTGCCATTCTAGCTATTTCTGCACTGTGAGCACCCGCCGCGACGACGGCGATCGCAAATCGTATATATTTCTTCTCACCGGCGGGAGTTATGACCTGTTTTTAAAAGATTTTTCAATTCTAATTAAACGTAAAAGAAATGGCATGCACCCGGTACATACGAGACGGTACTCGTACGAGTATACACTCGACGACGACTCACAACAGCGCCGCGCAGTCCCCGTCGGTCGGATATCTCCGTGTCGCCGATCATCACGTCCGATTGGTTCACCCACGTGAAACCCACCATTTCGCCCTTGACGTAGTCGACTCCCATGGACAAGGCTTTTCGTTTGAACCCGTACAGAAGCGCCCACGGATCGAACCATCCTTCCTTCTCGAGGCCGAGACAACCGGCGGCGATGCCGTCGGTGTTCAACCATGGAAATCTGTTCTTAAGCTGCGTTGCCGTCAGCATAATGTTCTTAGCGCCGAGCTTATTTTGGAGCTTCGAGTTGGCTTGCAACTGCTCGGCCGAGGCCTCGGAAGCGAGAAACAAATATCCGTGCGGATGAAACTGCACGTTGACCGGCGGCTGACCGGGGACTTCCAAATGCTCCTCCACGTTGCGGAGAAAATCGGCACCGAACAGAGACATCTCGATGTTTTCCTCGAGCGAGAATTGCTGTCGGAGCCCCCCGGTCGACAACGCCGTTGAAGATTTGCTGTACTGAAAAGAGACAATGTTCATTATTCTCCGCTGTAAGAAACGATTTTTTTTTTCTTTTCGCCGTTACGGCGAAAAGTAAAAGCGAAAGCATCAATTCTTTTCGTCGTTACCGTCGGATCCTTCTCGACGACGACAATTCTGAGTCCGTCGTCGGCTCTCTGCTTCAACCAGTAGGCTATGGAACTGCCCATAGCGCCGCCGCCGATTATCAGCACGTCCACGTGCTCGGGAAAAACCCTTTCCTCCGTACCCCACTCTACGTCGGTATTTTCCCTCGTCTTACCGTCCTTCCAGAACAGTAGTCTATTTTTATAGCCGCGAAACTCATTCTTCAAAGATCTGGACACTCTGCCCAAAGGATCCTCTATCTCTGGTTCTTGCTCGGGTTCCCTCCATTTCGGTTGTATTGGGTCATTATCGACGTTCTGTACATGCACAAAACAAAATTTATTATTATTATTATTCTTTCAATTTACAGACAGTAATTTTGGAACTTATAAAAATCTGCATCTAGATTCATAAATTTGCATGTCTTGACGCGAACATGTGTGCATCTACCATGTTCTTAAGCTCATTTGTTGCGAAAATTTTCCAAAATATATATTGGATATTATTTTTTTTAATGTATTTTATACATAAAAATATTATGTATATATATATATATTTTTTGTTTGTTAAAAAGCAGTCTCACCTTTGATGAAAAGTTACTGGATGATTGTATCGACGCAAAGTTGATAGGAAAATTACCCTTTCCCTTGTATCTGATCAAATTGCGCAGCATCCTCAGTCTTGTTGCTGCAATGCGCTACGCTGTTTATCAGACGACTGGAAGCTCGTGTATGCGAGAGACTTAAAGAAAAAAATAGGTAGATGATAAGAGCGTCCTCCCGGTCGATGAATCAATCGTCTCTCGTTATCTTGAGGTTATCGAGCATATCGGATGACGGTGTTGATCGTCATTGTTGTAACGTATATCCTGAACTTTCCTTGATCTGCAAACAAAAAAAAAAAAAAAATTAGTTTAGCAGAAATTAGTTTACGCTTAACGAATCCATCGTCAGCGCGACATGCCTTGGCGAGATAATGCGAATCTCTTTTGGCATCCAACAATGTACGTCGCGTTTATTGTTGAACAACACAATTGATCGATAAATATGTTCAATGTTAAGTAACTCAAGACTCTTCGGTATTTACGCGAGAGGTTAGGAAATAACTCGGCGTTTAAAATCTCTTCCACTGTAAACCGTCGTTGATTTATTATCGCACCGAACGTCGAGATAAGGACATGCAGCCGCGGGATTGTCGCCGAAGCACCGTGCAGTGCGATTACTTGCGGTATTTCGATCAACAACGGTGCGATCGAGAGGCCGATGAAGACGACGATACATGCAAGCGCCTGCATGCGCGCGTGCAGAGCCGGCACGTGCGATTCGAAACCCCTGAACCCCCCCACTTTTCGCCGTTTACCGAGATACGCAAAGCTGTGTTATCTCATCTAATAAATAATGCGAGGAGTTTCGCCGCACAGATCATGCAACAGTTGATTGTGTCGTTGTATTTAAATTCTCAATCCAATCGATGCGTACCGGCGGTTCCGAACTCTAGCAGGTGAAATGAAACGCGAGAATTGTTGAAGCACAAAATGTAAAGGTGAGTTTAATTCGGCGCAGTGGATGTTAAATTATTTCACCTGCGGCGAACAGTACGCCGGAGGGAAACGAATGTACTATCAACATTACAATTTTGACGAGTACTCAAAGAGTTATCCTCCTACACTTCTGCAGGGGGATTCATCAAGCGTACGTCGGCTAAGCTCCCCGAATTCGTTCACGCTTATTTAGATCACGCCAGTTGAGACGCGTTTGGCAAGAGAGCAGCAGCACGCGTAGTCACTGCGACGCGGTCTGTTAAAAAAAAGGGAAAAGAAAAGTTTCCATCATCCCTGACATTACCGGAATAATTGTCAGTTTCCGGAAGATCGCGGTTGACCCGATGAGAGCGCGGATTCGATCTCGTGAGGTTCGCAACAAAGTAGTTGTACACAGATAGAAAAACGTGCCGTCAAACGGGTATCGTACCATTGGTACCGCTACCGTTCCGTCGCCGTGCCGTCATTTTTCTATCTGGGTATGTCTCGTGTCGTGCGCGTGCCGTTCGTGAACACGATGGCAACAGATTCGATTGTCCGAGCCAGGTGATTGAAGTCGGAAAACGCACCTCAGCCGCGAGCTTCGTCGCGCCTGCCGAATATCGATTGCTACAGTAAATCGTATCGTCGAGACATGACAATCTTTTGAGCTGTTAAAATAACGATATCGTTTTCTCACAAATTGGGTATTATATCCATGCGCGAACGGACGATCGACCTGAACGACCTTCTGAAAATAAATTCGGGCAGTATTGAGTCGTGGGCCGATTGCTGCAGCGGCAGTGAGCCGCGGCCGATGGAGACCGAGCGGTTGGAAATGCGAGGCGGGTCGTGCAAGGAACCGTTTATATTCGGCAGTTGGAACAGGAGTAGGAGGAGATCGGGCGTGCCGATTATCACGAGGGTTGATCAGCTCGTAATCAACGGCAGCGAGAGGTAATCCATGCGATCCCCGTCGAACGGGCAATCCCCTCGTTTCAAAGCTACTAGAATAATTGTCAGTCTCGGGCGGCTTCGCGGAATGTAGAAAGGCGTTTTTAAGGGCGTGTTGCTAGACGTCGTTCGGAACGTTGATTCTATTCCTGAAGCGTATCGCGATGTCGGCCCGCGCAGATTCCTCGAGGTTCTCGCGAAATAACCTCGCGGGCCTCGCCAATTTCACATATTTGCCATTTATGCGCGAGTGGGGCGAGAGCGGAGGGGCGGCCTAAAACCGTGTGGGCGCCTGCGAACGCATTCCCTAATCGTCTATCGCAGGCGGAAGCACGAAACACGGCTATCCCATTATTTTTTTCACTCCTGTAATGACGATCCACTCTCGTGTACTCCCCGACGATTGATCCATTTATTACGACTCAAGCTTATCGTCTCCCGTGAAACCGAGAGACCGGGGGGTGGGGGTAAGATGGAATCTATTTTTAATATTAACGCATCGAGCCCGCTTTGCCTCACGATGCCCGTGAATATACGTCTTTCGTCGAGAGCTTTTAATGAATATAAAAATAAATAAATAAAACGTGCTCCTGTTGCGAACAGCCTGAACAACGGGAACAACATGACGCGAAAGAAGTCTCAACGGGCGTTGCCGGAGAGTCAGAGAAGCTCGACTTATCGTCCGGCCTCGTACGAGTCGTCCTCGTTCAATGAATCCGAGAACCGCAGCGCACTCGATTCGCTGCGCGACGATTTTCTACGGTCGGAACAACAGGCGTCCTTCGACGAGGACAATCTGTGGTGTCCGAGATGCGGCGACAGAATGACCGAACCTCGGCTTCTCGCCTGCCTGCATCCTATCTGCACGCCCTGCGTCAACGAGCTTTTCAGTCAAGGTAGGTCTATCCTGCACACGCATATATATCGTGTATATATATATATATATATATATACGATCGGGGTGTAACAATGTTTATAGAAAAGGCCATGGAACAGCTGTCGGTAAGGCAGGATGTTTGCAGACGAAAAACTCCCGGCTGTCTTTCGAATACAAACATTGGATTATGTGCTTATTTATGTGTGTGTGTGTGTTTTTTTTGTGTTGCACGCCCAGCTCCTGGTAAATATTGTGGTAACGACGGTAAGCGGGACAGAACTTCGTACGGCGTCGGGGAGGGATGTCCCGTCTGCGATCATCCGCTTCCCCATACCGGATCGCCGGTACCGCCTCCTCACTATCCTCTTCAGCATCGGCTCGTCATGAACGCCGTTCGTCGACGACTTTCTCATCGGGTCCTGTGCTGTGACCTCTGTGCCGAGGAAGTGCAGGTGAGACGTTTCTTTCGAACTCACTCGAACTCACAATTTGTACATTTTCTCTAAATTCGTAAATTTTCTCTAAATTCGTAAATTTTCTCTAAATTCGTAAATTTTCTCTAAATTCGTAAATTTTCTCTAAATTCGTAAATTTTCTCTAAATTCGTAAATTTTCTCTAAATTCGTAAATTTTCTCTAAATTCGTAAATTTTCTCTAAATTCGTAAATTTTCTCTAAATTCGTAAATTTTCTCTAAATTCGTAAATTTTCTCTAAATTCGTAAATTTTCTCTAAATTTATAAATCTTTTCGAAATTTGTAAATTCTCTCTAGATTTGCAAATTTTCTCTACATTTGTAAATTTCTCTAAATTCTTAAGATGTCTATATTTTTTTTATGTTTAAATTAAATTTTTATTTTTTATTTCAAAAACAATTATTTAATGAATTAATTTTCTTATCAATGTATCGATACTTAAAATCCACTGAATTTCGAATGAACAGGCATCGGTTCACTGTCCAACTTGTTTGGGAAACTTTTGCGCGTCTTGCGGCAGCCAGCATCAGGAGGCCCACGAGAACGAGCGAGGGAATGGCATGGTTTACCATCAAGTTCGGCCGCTCTGGGAGGCGAAGAGATTTCGCAGGACTACACTGTGCCTCGAGCATCCCGCTCACGCGCTCCGTTTCCACTGCATCGCTTGCCGACGTGTCACCTGCAGGGAGTGCATGTGGCGAGGACCCCACAGAGGTCACGCAAGCGAGGACGCCTCCGGTGCTGGCCGAAGGGCGACCGCCGTGCTGATCGCCGCACTTCAGCGCGCCAGGACGCTACTCAATTCTCTTCTCATCGAATACGACGATAGATCCTTCACGAACGACGAGTCAATCGCCAGACAGCCAAGTACCTACAATTCGAAGAAGAACAATAGGTACGGAAAAGTAAGCATTGAAACCGAATTAGTAACGAAACCGACTTATCGTCGGACCCGAGGTTATTACCTCGATCCGTGAATTTTCTCCACGGCACAACTTTTCCAACAGATATTCCGGCGCCGAGACTCCATCTACGAGGGCACACGCCTCAACGCTCAGCTCTCACGCGAGAGAAGCTCAGGAACGGATTCACGAGTTCGCCAGACTGCAGAGAGCAAGGTACTTGCTCGATGCCATATCGCTCGGCGAGGAACTACTCGCCGAAGGCTCCGACGTTGAGATTCTCAGCCTCAGCAGAATAATTCTCAAACGATTGCACATGCTCGGATCTAGTTGTTCATACGGTGAGCGAGTTGAACGAACGAATATCTGTTCGATGTTACGATGGGATGCTGTGATTCGTTTCTACGCGACTCGGTGCGAAAATGTCAGTTTTACGCATGCGTGCTTAAAACCCCAATTTTTACACGTTGGGAAGTAAAATTTGGTACGATAGTCGTGCGAAAAACTTTTTCGTAACCCGTGTGATTGCAATACCCGCCTTCGCCTCGTGCTGCAAACTCACACTCGTCGGAAAAAGTTTTATCGCCCTTGTATCGTAAATTACAATTTTGTATCGCATGCATGAGAAGCGTTACTTCTCGTGCCTGCCGAAAGTGGCATAAAGTGGCGCTTTATAGCAAGGCGTCACGCGAAACGGCGCATGCGCACATCGGCCCGATTTTGTTTCTCGCACGCAAATTTACTTTCTCGCACGTTTTTCGCGCGTGAGAAAGAAGAGAGTAATTCTTACTTCTCACTTCTCCTGCATCTGTTACAAAAAAATATGACGCGATACTAATTCGGTATAGCGAACATTACACGAAGATTGTGGCGTGGGTCGCACTCGCCGCACTTCGCAACCTGCGTATAATGTTCGCTTTACCGCACTCGTGTAACAAAGTACTATTTTTTCCGTTGTTTTCAGAAACTACGAGCCACGATGCCTCCGAGAAATATCAATCGCGATCGAAACACGCGGGAGTTTTTCACTGCTGCACATTCTGTTCAAGCGGTGGCAAGAAGGAAGCCACTTGTGCATGCAGAGGGAGCATGCCGGGCGGTTACATGGGCTGCGGCCACGGGCATCCCGGACATCCCCGCGTTAATCACTGGTCCTGTTGCGGATCGACCGACCGGTACGGTTCCTGCTTGCTTCTGCCCAAGTTACGCTATCAAGTGATACTCTGACGGTGTTTCAGTAGCGAAGAGAAAAAAAAGTACGGTTCACCGATTTTGTGATACATCATTTATGTCGTCTCAAATTATCGCCCACTTACAGATTTTTATTTATTAAACGCACGGACCGGTTGTAAATATAAACTAAACGAAAAATATATATATATTCTTCCAGCGCGAGGAATGTTCGGCGATTTAATTAAACATCGAGACGATGCGAAACTTTACGGCGGGACACATATTGGAATCAAGATACGCGGCAGCGTCTCGATGCCAAGTACTTTTAAAAAAAACGATTTTTTGAAGCTATGTTTCGGGTCGTCTTGGTGCTTGCCAGCGCCGTTGACCCTAGCACGACATCGAGTCGGTATCGTTGTCGGTTCTGCGAGTATCGAAATTCGCGGGAACGATGTCCTCCTTTTTGGCGTTCTTTATCATGCCAATTTTACACAGCTCGTACAGCCGTAAAAGATGATTTTCGTTTGCGACCCCGTGCTCCAGCCGGATCATGTGCCATTTCAGGGAGGCACTCACTAGATCCGGATGACCGATTATCTTCGTGCGAATCTCCAACGGGTCGACCCAAAGAGTGTCGCCGAGGTGCAGACGAACCTGTACAAAAAAATGCTATCCTATTGAACATACCCAGATTGACGTGCGTCACGAAACGGTCGCAGTTGGCGCAATATTTGCGGTCACAGACGTTATAACTTGATGAAATTCAGTTTCACGCACATATCTTCAGGGTCGTGGGCGATTCCCAATTGTCTGATTGACGAAGAAACTATACCTTAGCTAGAATGAAGGAGTGAAGTTTCGTTCTGTCCGGAAACCAGCTATGCGCGTCATGAATGGCACGATGGTTCCACTCGTATTCGTCATCGTACGGGGAAAGTCCCGCCAGGAATACCTCGACGATGTGGGTATCGCGATTTGCGAGTTCGTCCGGCAAGTTCATCAGCTGCGTCGCCTGTGCGGGTAAGTACGAAATTTTATCTCTCGTCTCTGCTGGCGGTATCGACGGAGAGTTTCGCGTTCAAATACGTACACTTATCCTCGGTAGAATAGCACCCGTGTCGATGCATTTCAACTCCACAGCGATCGGCACCTCGTCGTAATCCTTCTCCGCTATGTTAAGAATCTTGACGCGTTGAAAATTGTCCAACGACTCTTCCACAGCGAAGATATCGCCCACTTTAATGTTTTTCCGGCGGTATCTCCTGCAAATATTATTCATACACATACACTGACCGTCATTCTTACCCGATTTTAGTGGGTAATATATAGGTGCCCGAATGCACAATACTGTAAAAAAATGCGCATGCAATTTAATGTACCGGACTGGAAGTTTTTATGCAAAAACTGGTATATTAAATTTCATGTAGAGTTGTGATGAAAAATGAATGTTCACTGTATTAAGGACATTGGAAATATTTTATTCTTAATTATTTACTCTAATAAAAATAAAAAGTATATCTATGTTTCAGCACAATTGTATACATTGAATTTAATGTACAAGTCTTTGCATAAAAACTTCCAGTCCGGTACATTACATACGTTTTTTTTTACATTGAAGATGTTTTCGGTACCATCTGACTGAAAAGGAATGGAAGACCGACAATAGGTAAAAACATGATGCGATTTATTAGGCGAAATGATATAATACAATTCGCATTCCCGCCGTAAAGGATTAGAATCGGAATTGATTCAACAGAAACAACACGATAAATACTTTTTTTTGCGAAAATGATTTTTTTCCTTCGATTATTTTTACTATGCTGATGTGCCGATTACCGATTACCGGATAGACTGATTTTAGAACATTAACAACCCCAGACGTTAATATTTTGAGCAAAAAATTATTTTTTTCACGCCTGATTTTATACTTTCTCTCCACAACGCACGGGTAAGTTAACCAACCAATGAAAGATGGCTGTTTGAAAATAACAAGCCATTCAACGCGATAGAAAAATAAAAAAAGCAGGCATGAACGATGGACAGCGTACTCGAACGAGTGTAATTTAACGACAATTTCTCCGCACGCACCTGTTCTTCTTATCCGCGTAATACACCTGCATCATCGCCGAAGTCCGCGTGTACTCTTCGGCCGAGTATTTGGTAACTTTTTTGTCCGGCTTTATGTACTCCATCAGTCTCGCTGTGAAATGCGTAGCGTTGTGAACGTAAGTGACGATTAGCTTGACGCTATCTCCTCTGAAAATTTGGCGATACAGACGAGTGTGTTTGAGTTATTCGAGTTTGACGAATGATCGCTGCGAGAAGAAGAAAAAACGCTCACATCTCGATCGGAGTAGTCGGTGTGTCGACACCGTTGAGAACGCAGTGTCTGTAAGGGCAGGAATTCTTCTTCGGGCAGAATCCGAATGCCTTCACGTTGTCGCAGATCGGATACATATTTTTCTTTTCGTCCAGCGTCGCGGTTATTCGCTGAATCAAACGAATTTTAACAATGACGTTAGGGTTCGATGGAATACCAATGAGTGGTCTTCACGATTTACCAAAACTTTTTCCATGAATTGCGATCGGATTTTCGTTCCGCAACGTTTAGCGACCTCCACTACACCGTACAATTGGACGTCGTTCGTCTCGTCGATTATCACAGCGACCTTGCACTTTCCCTCTCCCTGAAACGATAAATTAAACGACTCGATTATTAGTGTAATGCGATGTAATACTAAGACTAACATAATGGTCCATATATATAATATTATATTAGTTATTTATATATCACAGTGTATAAAACATCACAGTATATTAGTTGCTCGACATTAGTCTTATTATTCATATTGGTTAGGCATATCACCTTCTTTAAGTTATTCATGAGAGTCGAAAATCTAAAGTAGAACTGGGTTTTTGATGGCAGCGTGACGGAGTAGTGAATCAACCAATCGACGTCCGTAATGTTGAGATCGACGAGAACTTGATCGGTACATATCAGTATCGGATACAAACCGGATACACCGGCCTTCCAGGATTCCCTGATACCGTGGATCTCGGTGAAAATCATCTTTTCACAGGCAACGAGAGTCTTCATGGTTCGGGAGACATGTTTGTCGAGAGCTCGGGCTTCCTCGCTGTGGCTACAGATTATTATAGTCTTGAGTATCGACGCATCTTCGCCAAGAAGCTCTGCGGGGAAGAGATTAATTGATATACTTTCGAAATAGCTCGATGCACTCAAACGCGACGTATTTCAAGTGCCACTGCTTACCCGTCAATTTATCCATCTTTTTCTCGGTCTGAATGAAATACAAAGTCGGCTTTACACGACCGAACACCGCGGCCTCCATGTAGGAACCGATACACACGTATGGATCGGTCATACATTGTCTAGCAAATTCGCTGACAAGCGAGGACCATTCACGAGCTACCGCTACTATTTGCAACGGTGGCTTATCAAAGTTTTGACGTTCCTTCTTGCAGATGATAACGTGCCTCGTCAACAGCGTCCTGAGCTGTGAAATATCGAATATCAATTGGAGGAGCGCTGGTCGGTAACGCGGGTGGATTTAATCGAGAAAGTGGCAAATTACCGGCGCGTAGTACTTGTTCAGTATGACGTCGATCCCATCTATCACGAGATGCGAGAGATTCCCGAAGTTCAATACCTTCCGGTGCTCGCCGTCTTGATTTATGAATCGTGCGAGAAACGGGGGTGTGGCGACGAGTATCTGGCATCCGTTGTATATTTCGGCCTTTGCAAAAAAAAAAAAAAAAAAAAACCGTCTTCGATATCAGATCGGCGTGATTTATCTTTTGTAGATTATGATTCGGTAGATTGGATCGCGTTAATGAACATACCACGAAAGATCTATTGGGTCGTCCGTTGTAGCCGGCAACGCTGCGAATGTCTGTGTAGCATTCGAGTAATTCGGAGCAAAGCGACTGGACACTGAGAACGTCCGGTGTTGAGGAGCACAGAATTAGTATAGCTGGATTGTTGCCTTTCGGTACCTGATGGATAGAAAGATTTTAAGTAGATGTGCATGTGGATAAAAAAAAATGGCAACTAACTATAACTCAATTATAGAATAATTGCATGGGGAGCGGCGCATAAAATCGCGATAAGCCAGCTGAAGACCTTAACAAACAAAGCGTTGAAAACCCTCTTCGACAAACCCGCGAGATATGCAACGGAACAACTGTATAAGGAGTTGAAGTTACTTAAGATCAGAGCTGGACAAATACCCTAAGTACTGGAAGTGCGTATTAAAGTATCAAGTACTCGAAGTACTGAGCGCTAGGTAGTTTTTGAGTACTGGCGTATTGAGTACTGGCAGAACTAAATTCTTGAAGTTTTGAATGGTGGGCACTGACTCGGTACTTGATGCTTCAATACGTATACAAGTAATTAGTGCATTTTGCCCAGCTCTGCTTAAGATACATTCTGCCTAAAAGCGCTGATATACTTGGCGCGCACCCAAAGATATCAACCCATAAATAATGAGACACGAACAGAAAACAAGAAAAAAAATGCGAGACGCACAGATCACATCATGGGGGCAAAGAAGCGCTAAACGAATAAAACAGAACACTTTTCACGTAACAACGCAAAAGATGTTGCTTTTGTTTTTTGTTATAATGTGTATTTGCTATCTGTCCTTGGAGCCGGGTGTTGGAAGGAAATGTTTAAACCGCACACGCGTTGATACGAGCTCACTAAGAGACTAAAGTAAACCGACGGGATGATATCAGGTCTATTATAATTTTCATGCAATAAATCTGAATCTGAATAACTACCGCTTTCCACGAAGCGATGCAGCTGACGATCGGCAGGACGTATCCGATCGTTTTTCCGCAATTCGGTGGACCGACGGCGAGCACGCTCAATCCTTTCGCCACGGCCGGCCACATGTAAGTCTGCATTCTTCGCAAAGCGATTATCGACAATCTCCCGAGGGCTTCGTGTATTCTCCCGGGAAATCGGGCGTCGGCCACCGTTATGAGGCGCTCGCAACTGATACTCGAATTCACTAAAATCTGCTGGCAATCCTCACCGGCGTAACGTATCAATTTGCCGCCTTTTAGAATTGACGTAACGCGCATTTGTTCGCATTGTCGGTCGTCCAAACGCACATACGGCTCGACTGTTGCGTGACCCATTCCGGGAGATTCGTTTATCGTGGCCGCAACATCGATAACTATTCCGCCATCGGACGCATTCGTTTTCTTCGTTACATCCCAATTTTGAGCTTTCATCAGCGTCAACAAATCTGAAAAAGAGCATCTTGTATGATAACGTTTTGTGACGCGTGGACGCGTCTATGGTTGAAGTAATTAGGGAAATTACTTTTGCTCAGATAAACGGCAAATTCGTTGCGAACTAATATCTCGCTGAGAGATACGATTTCATTGTCCAGGAAGAGATATAGATCTCCATACTTTTCCTCGTTTTCTCCCACAGCTCTGTAGTCAAAGTACAGCCTGCTAGAGGCTGCGATACACTCTCTAGTGATACGGACAGCTGTGTCGCTCCATTTTCTCGCTGCCCTGAAAATAAGTAGATCAAATAAATAAACAGATAATTGTTGCGAATCAAAGAGAGGTCAAAAGAAATTCACTGAGAATTCATTAATTAATAGATAAATAAATAAATAGATAACTGTTGAGAATCAAAGAAAGGTCACAAGAAATGCAGTGAGTCGACGAATCGTGCCAAGAAGAATGCAAGCGGTTGAAAGAAAGTGTCATGATTACGTAGCGCCTAGAATTTTTAATGCATTATCTTGCAAATCAGATACGTAGTACATAGGGCTGCAGTGAGCAGCCTAAAAATAGCAAGCGAATGATTACGAGGAGCTACAGAAGCCAATATAGTTGAATTTCTTTCATGATTATATTGTAAATGCACACAATAAATTGATGTGTGGAATGGCTTTAATGTGTGGACTGGATTGTTATATGGAACGTTACTCTTCAAGATATTATATGCATGGATTGCCACTCAATTGAGCCTGCGACATTTGAGACCAATGATTTATTTAATATAGAAAACATATGTGTGGTGCCAGTGAACAAGCTTAAAAGCTTTTGCGGACAAAACCAATGTGCAGAAACACTTTGTACTTAATCAATAAATAATAAATTAAATGAAGAAAATAAAAATAAGTAACTAAATTAAACCATAAAGTAAATAAAATTTCTATACATTGCACATTCGTCGAGCTACTTTCGGCTGTGAAAAAAAAATTGACCTACTCCATGGTTTCCCTATCCTCACAGGCTGTACTCGAGTACACGGCGGGTATGACATTGTACAATCCGACTGTGACGGTCAAATAATCGTCCGGCACCAAGCTCCTCGGAATTACATACAGGTCTTCTCTGTACGCTTGGATCGTATCGCCGTGGTCCACCAGAAAGACATTGTACTTTGAAGTTTTTTCATCGAAACTGCCCAGCGTCCCTCTGACCCACCAAGCGGGCAATTCCAGCTCCGGTCTGTTTTTAACTATCGCTATCTGTAAAATCAAACAAAAAAGTGGAACTTCTCAATCCCCACATCCTTTGAAGAGTCGCCACTTTGATTGTTCGACAGTAACAACAGATTACATCTCCCGTATTCGGTTCCGTCTTCGCAGAGATCCTCTTCCACGTCTTACGCTTCATCAGCGATCGTAATTTTCCGCTAATGCCGTTGTGCCGTTCGGTGAACGATTCCTCGTGATATATTTTTATCAGGCTCGGACTTGCGACGTTCGTCACTTTTATCGCCACAGCCGTCGCTGGGATACCTTTGCCGGTGCCTGCAATTTACCAAACACAACAATTGTGTATGGACGAAAGAAAAAATATAAAAGAAACGAATCTTCTCCTTTACCCATTGTTAGCTCGCTGCGAGGTGTCACGGCATCTTTCGAGCATGCAGCAGCGTGTGCACGATCCTTTGTTGTGAATCCGGAACCGGCTTTATCAGCTGATCGCGTCTACCTCTAATCTTTGCTTCAAAATAAACACTCACACATATATACACATATATACATGTGTGCATGAATATATATAAGTATTTTGTTGCCGGAAGAGAGATCAGTTTCGTTAAAGGTCATTGACCCGCACGGATTTCGCGTAAGATCGTCTCCTCCCTTTCGGTTGGCGGAATTTGAATAACGTTTGACGAATCAGCTGTTCTAATAGTGTATTTGCAGTTAACGGCTCGTGCAGTGCACGCTTGTTTGCCCGTGCCGCACGTACTACGATCGCGCGCTCATCGTTACGTCCCGTAGTTCGTTAATTATCGGTTTGTCGGTCTCCCCCCGTCGTAACAATGTTGCACCTGGATGCCCATCGATTGTTCAGCAATCTGTACACACGATGCACCGTGAGGATACCGGCTATACATTTGTCGAGATCGCAAAAGGCAAGTGTTTATTTTTCAACCTCGCCGTTCGCCGACACTCTTAGGTTACGATCGTCGGCACCGCTCTTGTTTACTGTCCTATGTAACCTTATGTAAGCGGGTTTTTTTTTTTAATTCCACGATCTCATGAATTCTTCGGCGATCGGCGAAGCGATGACATCGTTTAATTATTTTTTTTTTTCCATAGATCTTCATTCTGTGTCTCACGAGCGGAACGCTTCTGCTCGGCGGTTTGGCACAATTTTTGAAGAGACGACGTCGTCCTCCGTATCCTTCGGTGCGCAGACAATTGAGGGACACCAGGCAGCGGCTCATGAACGCCAAGTCGTCAAATTTCGGTAATCGGTCGAGAGAACAAACGATTCGAGATAAGCTAATTATTTCTGGGTCCAAGAATCGTGGCTAGTCCGATCTTTCGATACCTTCCAGATAACGTGTCCCAGGTGTCGTGGGCGAGGAGGAGCGAAGCCAGCACTCGCAGCCACATGAGCGATCGCGCTTCGCTGATTTCTTCGGCTCCGGGAGGTCCCGACGGAGACGTTCGCCTTACTCCGCAGCAGTACGGGGTGTTGGGTGAGCGAAGCTTATTTTGTTTTTTTTTCTTCCTGCGACTGTCCAGCGTTGCGGATGTGTAGACAACTCGAATGATAGAGAAATTGGGCGACGTTGGTGCAGTGGTTAGCGCTCTTACTCAACCCTTCACGTACGGGATCCTTGTTTAACGAAGAGCTAGAATTTGCCAAGACGCAACCTTCGAACGATTCGAATAACAAGTTGATGGGCTAAAAAAAATCTGTAAAAATACAGACGTACCTTAAAGTGCTGTTTTTTTTACAAGGCAGAAGAACATTTTGTGCCTAAAAGAAGGCATGGTCGTTTGCCCTTGGCAAAAAGTCGCCCGTCCTCGAAGGTTTAGTAACAGACTAAGACGGTTTCGAATCCTGGCAATCACCATATTTTTCTATCATTCAAATTTGGACCAGCCGTCGAATCATCGGCTACGACCGATTCTCCGAAGTCTCCGCTCAGTCGTTAAATTTGGAGGAGAACGCGGAGACGCGGAGAAAGCGAGGGTGCATCGTACGGTGGAGGAAACCGATTGAAATATCATTCTCCGCTTGACGTATTTACATAGTATATATATTTACATGATAATGTACATTTCAGCAGATTATTTATTACTCGAACGCGATAACGCCTCCCCCGGTCTCTCAAGGGAGTCTCAGGAGGGCTCTTATATCATTATTTTATTTTTATTCGTTTTTCTTTCGCCCATCGTATTCGAGGTACAGCATAATGGAGAAGCGGTCGGGAACAGATTTCGGTACTTAGACTTATAATCATATTTATTCCTCGTGGGAACAAAGAATCCGTGGCTTCCTCGTGGGATTTTTCGTCTAGCGTTATTATACATCAACAACTCGATCGTTTAGATATTTAATCGACTTATAACTCGCTGGTTCTCTAAACGCTACGGATTTTTTTTTTCCGGGGAGAGGTAAAATTTATTCGAAACTTTAGCAAAATTTTGTTGAAAATTTTTTTTCCGAGGGATAGCCTTTCTCTCCCTCTCTCGTCTTTCTACGTGTTCGTCCTATGCGTTCGACCTCGAACTTTGCGATCTCTATTTTTTTATTACTTTATTCGTATATGAAAAAAAAACATTCCGAATGAAAAGCATGGTAACGTGGGTAATATGAAAACCTTCGTAGTTCACTCATGCATTAATAACGACGCTCGGCACGAACGTTCACCTCGATGCGAAAGAAAAAGTGTTCCTATCGAATCGTCCCTTCGGGTCTTGCGTAAACACAATTTAAAAAAATAAACAAAAACAAACAAATCATAACGCACAACTCGGACCGCCGAAGCTTAACGTCGAAGATACAAATGTCGAACGATTAAATTATTACAATGATAACAAGTAAATATCTATGGTGACTCTTCAACTGGACTTTATATACATAATATATGAACGAAGTGAAAAGCCGTTTCTTTCGTTTCGTTTCCAAATTTTTTTTTTTTTTTTTTCTTCTCTTACGGGATACGCTCGGTCAGGTACAATGGTACGACCGGTGAAATCCCGCGAGTCCCGTGGTCGACTCTACGATTATTACTCTTACACGCTATTCTTACAAACCTTATCAAACTTCTAAGATTATATCTGCATTCTCAAAAAATATAGCCGCATAGCCGCTGCTGCGTTCAGTTCGCGTCGCTACGTCTCTCCGAAGTGTTTTTTTTTTTTCGTCTTACCGCATCCCCCGACAATGTAATACCTAATTTTTACGAAGTTTCATAAACGCCTCGCGGATGTCTTCGCGACATCGTGCGGTTGCGCGAGGCTCAGGCGGATAATTGTAAAGCCTTGAAGCTCGAGGGCAAGGGTGGCTCTGAGCGCTGGTGGCTCGAAAAAGTCGTTCGGCGTTTAATTCAACCGACAGACGGAATGTGTTTATATTGTGTCAGCGTAACGCGCGCGGTGGTAATCGTCGTCGCGGACGTCGTCAACATCTAATCGCCTCGATCCGCTTGTACTTAACATCGAAGTAGGACTAGCTCGTAATTTTATAGATTTCCCTCTTATTAGTACCTAAATATATCATCATCCATATATTTATATATTAAATATCAAGGTTTTTTCTGAAAGGCAAGCATATGTCAGGACTACGCCAGCCATCGCCAAAATGAGATTCTCTCGACACATATATATACATATACGTAAACATATACATATACATATACATATACATATACATATACATATACATATACATATACATATACATATACATATACATATACATATACATATACATATACATATACATATACATATACATATACATATACATATACATATACATATACATATACATATACATATACATATACATATACATATACATATACATATACATATACATATACATATACATATACATATACATATACATATACATATACATATACATATACATATACATATACATATATGTGTACTATAAGTTACAGACAAACTTGGAGCGGTAATAATGAATTTTCGTTTGTCCTTTCTCCATAATCCAACGGGAATGTCGTTATCTTCTCATTCTTTTTTTTTTTGTTTATCGCGTTATTACTATTGCATTTTATGGATACTAGCGACGAAGAGGCGAAAATTTGAGGATTCACGTGATCCTGTAGAACGCGATAACCGATATTGCCACGAAAATGAGATTAGGCTTGAAGAGAAGACTGGAAGTGGCCGCCGACTTTGAGCCCTCGACTTTGTTCTTTAACGAGAGAGGACCGCCGTCGTCGTTCTGTATGTTCGAGGGGTCGTTGTTCTTCGGTGGAATTATTTGATTCTCGTCGATTTTGGGTGTCGCCTCCTCGATCGGGTGGGTCTCCTTGCTGCTCATGTACTCGGGCTGCTTGGTGATCGTCGTGAGCGTAATCGCCTCGGTGCTCGGCGGCGCGACCGTCGTCGGCACGAGGCTCATGTTGCCCAGATAATAAATCGGTCCGAACTCCGGCTTTACGTCCATCATCGTCTCCTCCCTGCACATTCCGGTCATCATTCGAGATTTTCTCTCGCCATCCTCGTAGATGGACACCAATTCGCCGCTGTACGGTACTTCCATGTCCGTGTAATTTGCCCTCAGGGTCACGTTCACCGCGGTGCCGGGCTCGAGGCGTATCTTGACTCTGTGGAAAAATATTTTTGTCAAATTAAAAAGAGAAAGTGATGAAAAATTAATTTAACCTTTCGAAGCAGAGTGTATCACAGGTGGATACACTGTGAAATTTTGTTTTTGAAAATTAATGAACGGTGTTGGAAGCTTCCTTACAGAAACTGTTTCTGAAATTTCTAACACTTATGCGCTGCAATTTTACAGTTAAGTTTTTATTTTTAATGAAAATTTTTGTAAGTTTCAGACAAAAGATTTGGAATTTTAATATCTGGTATTGTAATTTAACAAAAAAAAATAAGTACATTAATGTTGAATTAATGTAAGTAATGTAAGCAAATTTTAAGTTCCGGGACATTAAATTTACAATTTATTTTTACAGTGCACGCTTCTTTGAATTCAGAAAAAAATGCATTAATAACCAACCGATGTATTTGAAGCTTCATACTTGTAAAAAAAAAAGATGTGTTTGCTTCAAAGGGTTAATTAAATTGATTATTTAAATAGTTTTACTATACTCACGTGTAGACATTAGAACGCACAGACTTCGCCTCGATGCCCCAAGAAATGAATCCGAATCTCGTCCCGTTTACGTTCGTTATCGAGGTATTCAGGGCTTTTATCATCGCATGACCTTGTCCCCAGTATATCGAGTAATTGAATGTGTATCCGAGGGCTTCGGCGAAAACGGCGGATTCCGAACCGGTGTTGCTTATTGTCGCCTCGCGGAGCACACGAGGAACTCGTTTGATCGTACGTTGCCTGTGATAGTTCAATTTAACCGCTGTGAGCTCGTAGAAAGTGGGCTCGGTCTCGACGAGTATCTCACCGGACTTTGCCGTTCCCTCCTCGCCGTCCTGCCGAGTTGAGATTAATAGATTATTCACAGGAATGATTTAAGGCGATGCGATACTTCCGTCCGCGCCCGGCCCAGACTCGGTCGGTAACAAAAACTGTGATCCATTTATTATCCGGAAGGTGCTCAATTTTTCTGAGAAACGAAGACACGAATAATCCGGAAAATTCAAACTCCCTCGAAGAAGGAAGGATTGCAGTTTTCTTTACCGACCGAGACCGTTTCCCATCAGGCTTCATTTTATTTATATGTATCTGTATATATATAATATATATATACACATATATATATTACTTATTCACAGAAAATAAGTTTTCTCCTTTTACACCTGCTTCTCTATATTGCTCTTCACGTATAAATGTATAAATCAATTTTATTATTTAAAAAAAAATCCGTTCGCTCTGCTTCAATTGCGTGTGCCGGTAACGCGTTCCACGCTTCCACTACCCTATTGCACAGAGCCTGCACTGATAAAAAAAAAGGTTGAATCAACTAACGATTCGGGCAGGGACGTTCAAATAAATATTGCGTTGATACAGCTAAAAAAAATCGTTGGTTCAACAATTTTTTTGATGATTTCACCGAAACATTTTTGAGCCATTAAAATATTTCGTTCGACCAACAAAATATTAATTTTAACGCCCCTGCCCGAATCTTTAGTTGATTCAACCGTACTTTTTTATCGGAGTGCTTTCACGGATTTTTATTATTAAATGTATATTTGTAAATATAAATCAGAGCTGGGCGAATACCCTAAGTACTTGAATTACGTATTGAAGTAGCAAGCACTTGAAGTACCGAGTACTGGCGTATTGAGTACTGACAGAACGTAATAGCTGAAGTTCTGAGTACCGAGCATTGACTCAGTACTTAAGATAGTCCTTGCGGACAGCCTGAGCCCACGTGAGTTCAGAGCGAATTGAGAGTGGAATTGCGAATACTTCGCGATGAGATAAAAATCTGAAAAAAATCAACCATATGGAAGGTACTGAAAAGATTGATTTTGCATAATAATAATTCCAAAATGTTATTAACAAATGAATGAAAAAAAAAATTGTTCAACAAATCTTCCGGCAACTTAACTTTTTGTTCATATAAAAACAATAAGTTAATCTTTTTGAATACGTATGAATTTTTTCAGAATTTTGTCTAATTTTCGAAAATTGCGTTTTTAGTTAATAAAAAAACGTGATTTTCAAAAATTAGATAAAATTCTGAAAAAAATTCATACGTATTCAAAAAGATTAACAAATTGTTTTTATATGAACAAAATGTTAAGTTGCCGGGGAATTTGTTGAACAATTTTTTTTTTTTTATGCATTTGTTAATAATATTTTGGAGTTATTATTATGTAAAATCAATCTTTTCAGCACCTTCCATATGCTTGATTTTTTTCGAATTTTTATCCCATGGAGAAGTGTTCGCAATTCTCTCTCAATTCTCTCTGAACTCATGTGGGCTCAGGCTGTCCGCTAGGACTACCTTAATAATTCAATATGTACTTCAAGCACTTTGTGTATTTGCCCAGCTCTGACATAAATATATATATATATATTGTTAACGAATCTTCACTCACGTCCTTTACGTAGGTAATGATACCGAGTCCCTCGGTCGTGTCGTAAGTGCCGATGTAGTGAGTGTATCCGTGATTCTTGTCCATCCTGACGCTCTCCTCCTCGCTGACGACGTGCCTCGCGACGTACTTTGTTTCCGCCGCGACGGCTCCCACAGGAGTCTTGTGAAACTTGTCCCAGGTCTGCCACCTGAGTCTCGCCGACTTGTCCACGTTCTCCAGAAGATCATAACGCTCGTAAGAAGCCACGTTACCGAGATACGTAACGGTACATCGTTTTTCACCTTCGATCTGCTTGCCGGCAACCGGCACACCATTATGAAACGCTCGGCAAACGTATATCGAGCGTTGCTTCACCACCGGGTTGCTCGCTTGATTGTCGTTCGTCTCGTCTGTGACAAACAAAGTACGAGCACGAAGTGAGATCAAAGGGAATCGAGCGACTCGAAGACGGATGAGCTCTCCTAGGATGGAAGATCTTGAAGAGGAAAAAAAAAATCATTGAACATACGATCCATCATTCGCTGGACCTCGAAGCCCCCGATGACGATATCCTTCGTGTCCTCGTAGTGACTTATCGGCAGCCAGTTGAGAGTGCTCGAGGTGACTCGCTGTCCGAACGCGGACAGAATGTACACGCTGTCGTCGCCGCGGACGAGCCCGACGAGCAGGACGACGCCTGCTATGCCCGACCAGCCGAGAGTTCTGCTGATTCGAGTCATCTGTAAACAGAGCAGAAAAAAAAATGTTTCAGAAATTGCAACGGATTAATCAAAACATCCGCGAAACGATACACTGGACAAAAATATCAATGACTCAAGTAAAATTCGCTGGCGGGGTGGCAGAAAAAAAAAAGAAATGCAAATGGTACCTCTTTATCTACACTGAGAAAAAAAATTGTTAGATGAACCGAGTTGCGTTCCCCCGCGTTCAAAAGCGTTATTTAGTTGGTACAATAAATTTTGTTGTTTGTATCGAAATATTTTGAATCGACTAAAGCGAATAATCGTTCAATAAAAGAATGGTTTAGTTGTACCAACCAAATAACAGCTTTGAACGTAGGTGACCGCGAATTTGGTTAATCCAACAATTTTTTTTTTCTCAGTGTAGATTCTTCAACCCCATCACATACGTCTTGTGTATTTCTTGTCGTTGAATACGCAAAATCACTCATGGTTGCTATATTGGTTATAAAAATTCCCGAAAAAGTTTTGTCTTTAATCGTCGCTCAGTGACTACATTTAACCTATTTTTGCAATTTATTTTCAGTCTTAACTCAATATTTGATACGAAAACTTGCGTCAGAAAGAAAAAATATTAATTATATTAAAAAAATATTAATATTTAAAAAAAATTTCGTCAAATGCAAAAAATTCAAAATGTCATAAAATTTTTACGTTTCGATCGTACCTCGCCAAATTAAATAGGGATCATTGGTCGGTAATAGTCCCTTTGTGTTTTGGCCCGATAGCTCAAAAATTGTAAGAGCTAGCACAATTTTTCAGCAACCTTAAAAATCGCGTAAAATTTTTATGAGCGAAAGCATTTTGCTAGAAATGTAACCAAACATTGAGAATTCACCCCTCTACCTACCTTATACATTTCAGCTCGATAGCAAAAATCGTTTTTAAGTTATAAGACTTTCGGAGCATTCTGAACACATTCTTATTAAAATCTCGAATTTATTTTTTTCATGGTAACAAAACTCTTTACTTCCTCTGTGAGGAAGTAAAATCGTTGTTTCAATCCTACGTTCAATTCTTACAATTCCATACGCGATTGAAACGATAACATATCAACTTGACAGTCTCGCCGTCGTTGTTTCAATACCACACGGAATTGTAAGAATTGAAAGTACAATTGAAATAAAAGTTTTGTCATTGGCAACCCGCAAGCGAATTTTTTTCAGTGTAGCGTCGGCGGTATTTAATTCGATCCCGGCACGACCGGCAAGCTAACGAGAATGATGACTCGAGTGAAAACAAAATGATGATAACAACAATATTAATAATAATCGAGGAGTAAGTGTTTCGGCGCAGGCCGAGATCGAAGTCACTCGATGAGTCCCTGGGACGGGTCGCTAACATTTTCGCTCACACGAGCCGCGACGACGGAAGCTCGCTTCGCCATCGAGTCCCGCATGCACAATGCGCGTCGCGGATACTTTTTCCGAGATTAAAGTTAGCGAGTAACCGGAGATGAAGGCGCGCGGTTATTCGCTTGCTCAGCGAGGGCTCCATCTCCGGTTTCCGGCGAACCAAGCGTCGCAACAGCGACGAATATCACCCTCACCACCGGGTCGGATAATGAAAACCATCAGACTGTTTGCTCGCCTCTTTCATACCTGTAAAATGTTACACCGCTCGGACCGCGGTTCCCCGCTTTCTCGAGGCTTTCCACACTTTTCACAAAAGTAGCCTACACTTTCGGCTCTCGGAGTTTACCGTTTGACCGAACGGTGTTGGCTTCTTTTTTTTTTTTTTTTTTTTGCTCTTCGATTGATTGCCCAAGATACCGGCGCCGAAGCTTTTGTGTATAAATAATAGTACGGCACACACACACACACAGGACAGTGTGCAGTAGGTACTTGCAGTTGTAGACTAACGGACGAACCGCGGGTTCAACGATCTCTCCCGTATCTTCTCGCTCTGCTGCCCCGGCGGGAACCCTCCAGAGTCGTTTCAACATTTAGAAGCGGCTCCTCCGCAGGCTCTCTCTATTGGTCCTATCTCGAATCTGGTACATTGGGAAAAAAAGAGATCCGGTACCTCGGAACCGGAGTCTTTCTCTCGCGCTTCAAGCCAGGATATTCGGGACGGGTTAAAGGACCGGTGAGAGTCCCGAGGATTGTAATGCCCGCTCTCTACTCTCCGCGAGAATAATAAACTCGTACCGCTCCTTGTCGTCACTCGCCACTATTCGCAACAACAACCATAATAATAATAATAATAATAATAATAATAATAATAATAATAATAATAATAATAATAATAATAATAATAATAATAATAATAATAATGATAATGATAATGATAATGATAATGATAATGATAATGATAATGATAATGATAATGATAATGATAATGATAATGATAATGATAATGATAATGATAATGATAATGATAATGATAATGATAATGATAATAATAATAATAATAATAATAATAATAATAATAATAATAATAATAATAATAATAATAGTTGTTGTTGGTATAATAGAGTTCGCTGCACCCGGGCGAGAGCGGCAGTCGCGGCGGTTCCCGGGTGTGAACGCGAGGCGATTCAGCATGCGGAAAAGTGTTTCCGATCCGGAACGATTTTTTACCGCAAGGCCGTCACGATTGAGAGCCTCGGGTTCATGCCCGCGGCTCTGCAGCCATTTCATTCTCTATTGTTCGGTATTTCTTTCAAGCGTCCGCCTATGGATCGCCCCGGCGAGTTAAACTCTTTGAGCTTATTCGGTGCCATAATCGTCAGCCGGACGTATGTGACATATCCGTTTACCCTAGTGCCGTCAGAGAGCTGTAGAGCTTTATAATAAATTCATTACAGCGGGCATTAGCGAAGCCTTGACCGTCGTCTATCATGGGCACTTCGTGCTTTCATCTTTTTTTTTTTTTTTTTTTCACTATCGCGATAATTGCTTTTAACCCTCTGTTCTTATCGTGGGACAAAGTGGCCCGAAATTCAACTTAACGTTCGAAACTCTTTATTTTTTACTTTTTTAAGCGTGTCATTAATTTTCTACACTTATCACTGTATAGAATTGTTCACATTATGGTTCATTTTAAAAAAAAATCCAAACTGACGGACAGTTTTTGAACAATTTTCATTAGATTTCGAGTTAATCTGTTGTGCAAAATTTTATTGGTCTCTGGATCACTTACTGTGCTGCGAATAGTCGCGCTTTTCATTTGAACACGTTTGACGCAACGCCAGAGTAAATCCAACGATTCAGCAACAATTTCCGCTCGTTTACTCTTCGTAACCCGATATCTCGGTCCGCCATCCGGTTGCGACTATTGTCCCGGCTCGAGACACGGTGTTTCTATTCGTCAATCCTATTAGCGAACGCTTTCCCTGCGAGCCACCAGGTGGTTCCTCGAAGAGGTTATGTACGGGGAACGAGACCGGTCACAGTCAAGAAACTAAGTTTAGTTTCTAAACTAAAGTTTACTGAACGTTAAGGAAACGTTTTGTTCTAAACTGACGGACGGTTGTCGAATAATTTTCATTAAATTTAGGGTACATTTTTTCCGCAAAGCTCTATTACTGGTGACTTGGGATCGCCCACTGTGCTCTGAATATTCACGCTTTCCAGTTGGACACGTTCGATGTCACGCCAGAGACAATCCAACGATTCAGTTACTAACCTCGTAGAGATTATGTCGGAAACCGAGGCCGGTCAGAGTCACGAAACTAAGTTTAGTTTCTAAGCTAAAGTTTACTTAACGTTGAGTGAACGTTTGAGTCTAAACCGACGGACGGTTCTCGAACAATTTTCGTTTACACATATTACTTATTTCTTTGACGCATTCGTCCTTTTCCGATCAGTATCCAATAAACCCCAACTTTAGAGCTTTGAATAATGAACTATAATGCAATTACAAAACACTCGAAAACAAATGAAATCTAACCTTCCGATATCTACAATAAGATCTTCATAAATGCCGGCAAAATTTTTGGCCCAGTACAAAACTTTACTTTTCTCTTGGGTTCTTCCACCGTGCTCTGAATACTCGCGTTTTTCATTCGAACAATTTCGCCGTCACGCCGAGAGTGGATCCAACGATTCAGCAACAATTTCCGCTCGTCTACTCTTCGTAACGCGATATCTCCGTCCGCTTCCGGTAACGACTATTGTCCCGGCTCGAGACACGGTGTTTCTATTCGTCAGTCCTATTAGCGAACCGCAGCTTTCGCCGCGGGCCGCCAGGTGGTTCCTCTGGCAGAGGTCACGCCGGGGATCGAGGCCGGTTAGAGTCACGAAACTACGAGGGCTAACGGGGAAACGTAAAAGTTACAAACCGACGCCATCGAGCCGCAAACACGTCTGTACGGGCATGGAAATTATTTCGAGATTGTCATTGTTGCTCAAGTCCGGGCAACCGGTTTGGCTGTTACAGTCTTTCGACAACCTCGTAACATCTCGAACGCCCGGTGGACCTCCTCAGTTTCTCGCGCGCCTGGCTCGATAGTCTTTTTCTTTGTTTTATTTTTTTTGTGTACGTCGCGTCGTTTGCCGATCGTAAACCCGCGTACGTATGCGCGAAGGCTGGGAATCAAAAGGGCGTGACCTTTGTTTTACGGCATTTGCGTCACGCCCCTCCGATTCTCAGCCGACGGTATTCTGCTATCGAGTACCTCACGACTCTTCACCTATGAAAAAAAAAAGATCTATATATATATACGCTATATATATTCTTGACCGTTACGCAATTCGCTTTTGCGTCTCCACGCACCGGTGCTCTCGCAGTATTTACCCGAGTTGCAAATTACGAGCGGTGGGTGCGGTCAACGTGTGCGTTTACGTGCTCGTTTTTCCCTCGTGGATTAGGAGAGCCTGCGGGCTAATTTCCATATCGAAATGTCTGTTAGCGTCAACATATTCGCGAGGTTGTTTGTTTAACCCTTCGTAATTTATAACCACGCCAGAAACCACAACGAAACGGTGCTGATGGGCACAGAGCCTGAGAGTGGGATATTCTTGGGCCTTACAAAGGATTAACATGTGTTTCATTTACTTATTTATGTTTTATCACTACAAGAAAAATTATATCAATCATCCCATGTGATTATTTTTTTCGTAACGCTCTTCCAATGATGTGTAAAAATCCTCGGGTTCGAATATAATAAACTGTACAAATTCAATTATTTTTTTTTTATTACGTTTCATGTTCTTAATACTTTTAAGAAAATGGGATTTCTTCTATAATTTTTTATACTCGCACCCGGGATTTTTTCCGTATGATCAGAACACCTTCACGACCGATCAATCGCATGGTATTTTTTTTATACATTTTTTAAATTTTTGACAAAACATGTTTTTTCTTTGTTTGCCTGAAGTCGTCGAAGCTTTTTTGAAGATTTTTTTTTGTTTTTTTTGTGTGGAACATTGAGCTCGGAGAAAAATAATCTGATGAATTGCAGTCGAGGTGACGGCGGCATTGTTCCCTATTCGGGTTACAAGAGCACGCGCCGAGGGAATAGGACTCGCTCATTCAATTTTTTTACATAATCGTTCTCGCTATAATCTCTCGTGTTGTTGCAACAGAAAGCGCGCGCGCGCGTACGACACAGCCTCGACTCTGTTGCGTGCGTCTACGCAATAAATTTTAGCGGCGTGTTCCGTTTCGCATGGATCTGACCTCGGATAGCAATAAAATAGCCCAAACTCTTTAACGAGCCTGCACACCGAGTCCTTCCGAGTCCTCTCCGTTAATCGCGTTCAATTGCTCTTAATGTCATCGCCAGGCACCACCGTGACCCACTGACCTCTCGCTTTATATGACTACGACCGTTTACGCGTATCTCCACCCGAACTCGTGGGATTTCGTCCGATTCGGAGATTGACGCGATAAAAAAAAATCTAATAAAAAAAAATACACCGAATTGGCGTTCAGACATTGCGGTAATGCGGTGAGCATCAAAGCCACTTTTTTTTTTCGTTCTCTATCGCAGAAAGGACGTGATTCGAGGAAGGACCATGAAACAAAAAATTCCCGGGTTATTCGAAACTAACTGTCCGATTTGATCTCACTCTCATGAATCGTTATTCGAGCTTCAGAACTTTGGTAAATCGTTCACTGTGAAAAAAAGTTTGTACCTTCTACAACAACTTATCGTCCACAAAAGTCCAACATTTTTGGTTTGTTAATTTTCCAATCGCACTAACAGGCACCAGTTTTACAAATAAAAGTACAAACGAAAATTTATAATGACACGGGAAACAGTAGGACAGATTTGTACATTCAAACCTGAACGAACTCAGTTTGTCACTTATTTAACAAAATTATTTTTAAAAAACTTCGTTTTCCGATTTTACGAAATTATTTTTTACTGTGTACGAATCTAAAACCATATTATTATTTTCGAAGTTAATTAATTCCATTTAAAAACTATAAACTGAGAAAAAAAAAATGTTTGGACCAACCGAAAGTAGCCGTAACATGCGTTCAAAACGTTTGTGGTTGGTGCAACTAAAGCATCGTTTCGTTGAACGATTATTCGCTTCGGTCGATTCAAAATATGTCAATATAAACAATTTTTGTTGTACCAACCATTTCCTTTTCTCAGTATAATCATATTAAAAATAGATACAACAAAGCATATTACATTCATCGAACGATTTTTGGGTCAGAGTGACCTGCACTGAAAGGCTAAAAAAAAAAAAAAGTGTTGAAATTTCATGTTGCATTTCATAACATACATCTTTTTTTTCTGAGTAGGAAAGAGCCACGAGGTATAGACAGTCGGTCGGATTTTCTCCATGCATACAGTCCGCTATTAATCGCTCAATTCTCGAGGAAGTTTTACGGTCGTCCCCTCGCGAGTTTATCGCCATTGAATAATACTCTTTTCATTCGACGATGGCCGGATTGACTAACCGAGTTATGTCGGACACGCGATCGTCGTTGCACGAACACGATTTTGACACGAAGGCTTCGTCTAGGCTAGAATTTAGTCGAATTAAGGGCCCCCCCTTGCAGGCCGCATCGGCCCGAGTCATAAAAACGCTAATCGACCTCCACTCTATGTCGCGACGACGGAATTAACGACGGAAGACAAATTACACCGGGGATTCCCATACAGCGATGTACACCAGGATTCCGGTACAGCAATATACAACACAATCTGCCCGCTATTTTATTTTTTTTTTTATTTTTTTTTTTTTTTTGCTTCTTCATAGAGGAAGCTTTGTTTTCGTAAAAAAAAAAAAAAAAAAATGAGATTTTAATGTCAGATTACTTAAAATAGTCTAAAACGTCGAGAAATATGATTTTTAGCTGGCGTCCGGATGTGTGTGTGTGTGTATGTGACAGAGTTGCATCGTTTAAAATGACTATAACTCGGGAATACCCGATTGGAGGATAATTGACTCAATAATAAAAAAAAGATCTTTTGCCAAAACCCTGTATTTTCGTTAATTGAAGTAGGTGCACGGATCTAACAAAACGAAGACATCGGTGTGTTTTTTCGCGCTGAACCTGAATCGGCCAGTCGTTTTGCAT
The DNA here is from genome assembly GCA_958510785.1 of Exephanes ischioxanthus. Classification (NCBI taxonomy): domain Eukaryota; kingdom Metazoa; phylum Arthropoda; class Insecta; order Hymenoptera; family Ichneumonidae; genus Exephanes; species Exephanes ischioxanthus. The sequence continues at coordinate 23,237,936 of OY294017.1, read as the reverse complement.
AAAAGGCAAAGACTACGTTGACGTTAAAACAAGTTGAAAATTGAAATTTTCATATGGCTTCCTCATATAAGTTGCAAATTGAAATTTTTATGTGGCTTTCTCATAATGTTCCTTTATTTGCGAAGCTTCCTCTACGAGGAAGCCAACAATACAGAAAATGCTTCTTCATAGATAGAATCTTCGCAAATAAAGGAACATTATGAGAAAGCCACATAAAAATTTCAATTTGCAACTTATATGAGGAAGCCATATGAAAATTTCAATTTTTTTTCTTCAAGTCCGATATGTTATTCGATAGCCTCGGAGTCTCTCACGATCTCGTGCAGGTACGTGACCCGAGGCGTTCCACTGACGATTGTGAAAAATCCATCCTCCGGTCAGCGAGAAACTCGCGTTAAAAAAAAAAGAGTCCCGTGGCCGAGGAACAATCGCTCGTTGGAATTCTAGTGCGTACGTGACGGAGCGTCGGGACTCCCCGAAGAACTCCGAGGCTTATTTGCAAAAATCCGAGTGATCGTCACGTATGCAAAATATGGTGGATAAAAATTATGTGAGATGAAACTGAAATTCGTTCGAGCTGCATGTAAACGTGCTAAAGAGAGGCTATTAATGTGTCAGTGTATTAATGGGGAGGCCTCCATCGATTTCGGGCAAATGAAGCGTCTTTTATTCGTTTTATTTTCGGCTATAAAAAAGCTCGGAAATTCAGCACGATCGATAGTTCGCAACGGTGTTTCGTACGTTCCGAATGTAAAGCGGTCTCCATCGCGTTTAAAATGCCCGGGTCCAAGTACCAAAAACTTCAGCACTTTTATTAATTATTTTCTTACGAGTAGCATTTTTTTTTTTTTTATAATAATACTATTGGACAAAAAATGTAACTTCTACAATTTTATATTTTATTTTTATATTTGTATTCATATTATTATATTTTATATTTGTATTTATTTATATTGATTATATTTATATATTATATTATTATTATTATATTATATTATATTATATTATATTTATTTATTTGTATTTGTTTTATTTTTATATTTGTATTCAGAATTTTTTTATACAAGAAGGATAAAGAGTTGCGAACACTAGACTGTGTGGGATATCCGATAAAAACGTTCGTTCCTTTGAAAAAAACAACGTAAATAAAGATAAAACACGAGTTGGCGTTCTGAGTCCGCTCGGGAAGTTATTTGTCAGGGGAGGGCATCATCGCGAGACGATCGGGTTGCAGTCTGCATGAAAAACGCACCAGCTCGTCAATCAACGGTTGTAGCAAAAAAAAAAAAAAAAAGAAAACAACAAAAAAATGTAGCTGCCCTTCCGAGTGAAGAAAGCGGGTGCACCTACACACGCGCCCACTCGGTGCACTCTCCGTTGGAAGTAAGTCGAACAGATAGGGCACATGTCCCTGGTGCAGCATACCGAATGAGAGAAGCGGAGGAGGAGGAGGAGGCTATCGATTTTCACTGGTTGCATTGTTAGCCCGGGGACAGCGTTACCATGATAACACCCTTCCCCGCGGAGCGGTAGAGGTACCAGCAGCAGCAGCAGCAGCAGCAGCAGCCGCGGCAGCGGCTGCGGCAAGGAATAACCGATGGAGAGGCAAAGCGAGAATAGGAATCGCTGGTTAATGGCCAGGACATCGGCGATGTCTCGAGTCAAGAACACTTTACCTCTTCGACAATTAAGTAACGACGATTCGTCTCCTCGGGAGTTGTTTCTCACGGCCCTCTCCGCAATGCTCGTCGAGTCGAGAGCAAGATTTTTCTCTCCGAGCCGGTCGGGAAGTGACGTCATACCGAAAGTACGTCACTTCCGGTTTGAAAATGTAATTTCTCGACCGAACGCCACGTCACACCAGGAATGAGTCACGTCTGGTTTGAGAATCTCACTTCTCGAACGGAAGTGACGTCATATCGAAAGTGCGTCGCTTCCAGTTTGAAAATCTAATTTTTCGATCGGAAGTGACGTCATACCGAACATGCATCGCTTCTGGTTTGAAAATCTCGCTTTTCGAACGGAAGTGACGTCATACCGGAAATGCGTCACTTTCGGTTTGGAAATCTAATTTTTCGATCGGAAGTGACGTCATACCGAACATGCATCGCTTCTGGTTTGAAAATCTCGCTTTTCGAACGGAAGTGACGTCATACCGGAAATGCGCCACTTTCGGTTTGGAAATCTAATTTTTCGATCGGAAGTGACGTCATACCGAACATGCATCGCTTCTGGTTTGAAAATCTCGCTTTTCGAACGGAAGTGACGTCATATCGAAAGTGCGTCGCTTCCAGTTTGAAAATCTAATTTTTCGATCGGAAGTGACGTCATACCGAACATGCATCGCTTCTGGTTTGAAAATCTCGTTTTTCGAACGGAAGTGACGTCATACCGGAAATGCGTCACTTTCGGTTTGGAAATCTAATTTTTCGATCGGAAGTGACGTCATACCGAATATGCATCGCTTCTGGTTTGAAAATCTCGCTTTTCGAACGGAAGTGACGTCATACCGGAAATGCGTCACTTTCGGTTTGGAAATCTAATTTTTCGATCGGAAGTGACGTCATACCGAACATGCATCGCTTCTGGTTTGAAAATCTCGCTTTTCGAACGGAAGTGACGTCATACCGGAAATGCGCCACTTTCGGTTTGGAAATCTAATTTTTCGATCGGAAGTGACGTCATACCGAACATGCATCGCTTCTGGTTTGAAAATCTCGTTTTTCGAACGGAAGTGACGTCATACCGGAAATGCGTCACTTTCGGTTTGGAAATCTAATTTTTCGATCGGAAGTGACGTCATACCGAACATGCATCGCTTCTGGTTTGAAAATCTCGTTTTTCGAACGGAAGTGACGTCATACCGGAAATGCGTCACTTTCGGTTTGGAAATCTAACTTCTCTACTGGAAGTGATTTCATAGTGGAAATACCGTTATTTTCGGTTTGACAATGTCACTTCTCGAGCCACGACAACCTGCTAGCATATCATACATCGTAATATTTTTTTCAACGAAGACCTATGACGTCACTGTAAAAACCTCTCGATCGACCATTGCGTCATCGAGTACATTTAGTCCTCCAAAGGTGTTTAACCTTCGTTAAAGCATACATATGTATATATGGATATATATATCTATATGTAGTGTGAATTTTATTGGAAAGGGTAAAACGCTAAAAGTCCGAGCTGGAGCCAAGACTGAGGTCAGCGTCGAGAGACGTCCCAGATAATGGTTTCCAGCTATAAATCGATTCCGGAGATGAGCTCTGTTAAACTTCACTCCTCGGCTCGAGGCTCTTCAGTCTTGATACAAGACTGAGTCTATTCTTGTGTGTTGCGAAGCCGATATTCTCCTCACTTGCATTTTCCGAATGCAACGGCGAGGAATCGTCATAAGCATCGAAAGCTTCGCAACATCACCGTTAAATTGGTAACAAAAAATTTTAAAGCCATTATCGTTTAACCGTGTTTAGAATAAAGAATGCGGAAATATCATCGGTGCTGTTTTCCGCGGTGTATCTATTTCCCGTGAATGCAATAATCGTGCCCATCGACGCGGAACGCCGCGCGCATAATTGCGAAAATTATAGTTTTTTTTTTTTACGTTGCAGCGAATGTTGACCTTCAACACTCGAGTGCGTTGCTGCGATTCCCTTTGATACGCTTCTGCAAATACGTCTTAAACGATCTCCCAGTGAGGCCGGCTTGTGTTGATGATATCGACTGCTTAATTTCAAAAGGGCACACCGGCTGGGTTCAAGCTTAGCCTGTATGACCTTCTGGCCTCGGACCATCGGCATTGCGGAACATCCTACGCGTTGAACTGCGCGTTTACGTTCGCCAACTACGCCGAACCGTCCCCCAACAGTTGCACGATCATATCTGCTCTCAAGCTTGGATCAATGATACGCACTTGTGATCATATTAGTGTAAATTTCAATCGTTTGCTACTGAGTGAGGTATTCAAAAATATATCGCGAGATCTATCATAACAGCGAAGGGTGTAGCGGTCGTTTTACGCACGAGGTCGATAGCTGTTTATAAAGAGCTCTTCGTGCGTAACTGCGAAGAAAAAGAAATTTGTCCATGAAAATAAATGAACCGGGACCTTTCTTCAGTGATTTTTTTTTTTTTTTTTTTTTTTTTTTTTTTAATTGCATGGTGAAATTCGTTCCTTTACCATGATTTTTTTAGCGTTTATTTGCTCGGTCTGTAACGATTGGGAAAAGAACATTTCCGTAACTCCGCCACGTACCCTATCATGTGTGTGTGTTTTTCCCCGCAGAAGAACGATAGTTTATATTTTTATATTTTTATATTTTTATATTTTTATATTTTTATATTTTTATATTTTTATATTTTTATATTTTTATATTTTTATATTTTTATATTTTTATATTTTTATATTTTTATATTTTTATATTTTTAACATAGATTTCTCGTGGTTTCCTCGAGTCTCTCTAGCTCCGCACTGATTCAATCTGGTCCATTCAGTTTACTCGGTAAAACAAGCAACAAATAAAAAGTGCGCAATAGCGCATGGCGTCGAGTCGCGATATTGAGGATGCGTGACCAGAAACGTTGCACGACTCGTGGCAAACGGAAATGAGAGAGTCGCACCGCCAATGCAACAGAGGCCTACAGCTCCAGTTGCGATTGCGAGTCATTAAAATGATTGAATTGGTACCGGCCAGCGGTACCGCCTATCGTGCCGATTAAATACAGTAACATAGATAGTTGTTTCGATCGGCTCTTGGAACAAGATAAATATAGATAAAGAAAGAAAAAAAAAAAAAAAAAGATGAAAAGAAACAACAAAGTGAACGGACGAGAGAAAAGACGAGTCGGTGGATTGGAATCGGTACAGCCCTGCGGGTACCGCGTATCGTGCCGATTAAATACAGCAATGTAGATAGTCGATTGGATCGGCTCCTGGAACTAGATAAATATAGGAAAAAAACGATGAAAAAAGAAAAAAGTGAACGGACGCGAGTAAAGACGGTGCCGTGACCCTCAACGGCGCCTCTCGACTCTGTGTGTTTTGATACGTTTTTTTTTTTTTTTTTTGCAACGGCACATTGTAGAGCGAGCATAGTTATAAACCGTGGACTTACGATCGCTTAGCAAATGGGATGGAAATAGAAACGAATACAACAAAAAATTCATCGATAAACAATCCGACGAAGAGTCACGATAGAGCGAACAAGTAGTTTCGACGACGTTCGTGCCAGCATCCTCAAACTGGTATGATATGCCTCCGGCGGTCTTTATTGTGTAATCGATTTTTGCGGCGCACAACCAGAACCGGATGTGCGTGCTAGAGTCGCGGGTAGAGTCTGGTCGTCGGCGTCCGCCGAAGCTTCAGTCCAGAAGGAAGATCGAGAGAGAATCAATGCGACAAGGCGAATTAAGGGCGACGCTCGGTCGGTAACAAAAACTGTAATCAATTTTTTATCAGTCTCCCAAACTCTTCCGACTAAAACCAAATTATCAGCGTCGTCTCAATTGTTCCACGGAGACGAGAACGATTTCTAAACAGTTTAGCCTGCGACAACGAAGCTTCTTGAAATAAAAATAAAAAAGAGATTACCGCTTGCGTCACCGACCGACTCCAGTGGTGTAGCGCCATAAAAAAAAAAAAACTTTTTTACGCACTTGGCGTCATAATGTGCGGTCACGAAATGATATTCGCCGATATCCGGCGGCCCGAGTCGGAAACTTATTTTACGACTCCTCGGCTCGTAAATAAAAATCTGTCCGCCCGGCAAAAATGCAATCCCGTTTTGTCACCTAATGTTTGTCCAAAGACCTCGCAGTCGACGGAGTTCCGCGGCATTGTTTCCTCGGTTAATTTCCTGTGCGTGGTCGAGAGACAGAGTTCCCTCGGTTTTACGATCTTTTGCGTCACTCCGAGCGTGTTCCCGGCCACGAGAGTGCCGGCTAAACATAATAATATAAGAACGGGACCGAGGTTTAGCCACGAGAGACCAGAGTCCCCCGGTACATAATACTATAATACTACAGGGTTGAGGAGAAGCTTTGTCGGTTCTCTTGTTCTCATCGGAGATCCTGCCCGGTGACGTGGTTACGACCCACGGTTTCGCCGTACCGAGAGACTTCCCCGACAAATCAAGTTCCCTCGACAACAGAAAAACGCCGCCTCGCTCGCTGCCTATTGCACAGTTCGGCGAGAGCGAGACACGGACGTCGCTTCGGAAATCCCGGGAAAGTCGAGGGCTGTACTTTACGATCGGTAATTGACATTGACTGGTACGCGCCCCACTAACGAGCTCACGGCTCGTTCGAGTTTATTATACCCGATATACGATCGTCGTCGGTTATAACGCGCACGCACACCGGGAAGCGAGCGTCGACGTCATGTGCGAACCGGGTTGCACATGCAAATTGCATCTGCCTCGCTCGGGATCGCCGCCAGGAGCCACCGTGGGTCGAGCGGGAGCCCATTTACCAGAGCGATAATGATGTCACTTTTATTAGACTCATCGGGGTCGATCAATCCATCCTCGCGACCTACAGCAGAGAGATCTATGACATAATAAAAACTCGGCGATGCACGCACCGAGCACCACCGCCTCATCGCCCGAATGATACCTGCAGCGGGTCTGCTTACCTCCACGAGAATCGTGTACTGCTCAATTGATTTTTATTTTTTTTTTTTTCCGGTACTTGCGAGTCATCTCCTGTATTTAAAAAGTTATAATTAAAAATAATACTCGTGATTGTCGAAGGTCATCGTCGCCTCGATCAATATAACACCTTTTTCAACTACCATTTCTTCTATGCGGATGTAAATATTGATATATTGAAAATAGTAAATACTAGAATCCGTGTATTTCAACATACACATGTTTCGGCCGGGATTGAGAGTAACAATGCTTCGGTGTTTACCGTGCGTAAAACATCGCAGCGAAACGCGCTGAAATATTGAAAATATCGAAACATTGAAAATATCGAAATATCGAAATATCGGAACATTGAAAATATCGAAATATTGAAAAAAATGCAAGTATTAGATATTGCAATCAGAATTTTTTAAAACAGACGTTTTTTATGCTGGGATTCAATTTAACATTGGTTCGGTGTTCACCGTATGCAAAACATCGCAGCGAAACGCGCTGAAATATTGAAAATATCGAAACATTGAAAATATCGAAACATTGAAAATATCGAAACATTGAAAATATCGAAATATTGAAAATATCGAAATATTGAAAATATCGAAATATTGAAAATATCGAAATATTGAAAATATCGAAATATTGAAAATATCGAAATATTGAAAATATCGAAATATTGAAAATATCGAAATATTGAAAATATCGAAATATTGAAAATATCGAAATATTGAAAATATCGAAATATTGAAAATATCGAAATATTGAAAATATCGAAATATTGAAAATATCGAAATATTGAAAATATCGAAATATTGAAAATATCGAAATATTGAAAATATCGAAATATTGAAAATATCGAAAATATCGAAAATATCGAAAATATCGAAATATCGAAATATCGAAACATCGAAAATATCGAAATATTGAAAAAATGCAAATATTAGATATTGCAATCAGAATTTATCAAAACAGACCTTTTTATGCTGGGATTCAATTTGACATTGCTTCGGTGTTCACCGTATGCAAAACATCGCAGCGAAACGCGCTGACAGTGCCGGCGAGCATGAATAGTACAGCGCGATCAATCAACATACTCGTTCTTTTCCTGTTGCAATAAGTCCCCCCCGTCGAAAATATGTCCCCCGCCTCTAAACGGCGATATTATTTCTCGGGAACGTTAGTGTACGCGGAGAGTGCGTGTGCCGCGCAGTCGCTCGCCGTTCGAGGCACACGACGACTTCTGTATCCCTCAAGGTCACCCACGGTAAAATTAATTAGATTTCCTTGTCAATTTCCGCATCGCCGCGCCACCGCCTTGCGGTGAGTCTGCACGATGACTCGACGGTGCCATTCGAGATCTCGACACCTCACGTCGCCCGTCAATTGCCCAATGGACACACGGTAACTATCTGCACGCGAGGGAGAGAAGACCGTTTCAATCTACTTGAAAGCTCCGCACCTCGACCGTTTACGGTTGCAAATGTTTTCGAGCAAATTGCACGTGTCTCGTCGAGCGCGACAACAACTCACTTTGCTCATTCATTTGTATCAACACTCTTGCTCGCTCGCTTTACCATCTTTCACTTCCATCAAAACCCGCTTGCTTCACTTTCATAAACAAAAAAAAAAAAAGGAAAATTATAACAACACTCGAGAGTGACACTCGTGCCGGTGAGAAGAATTTACGAGGCGTCGACTCTCAATTGTTTTTCCCTCGAGGGACCCACGGGAGAGAATTGTCTCGCGACGCGATGTTTAATTGTTATTTTTATTTTTGTTTACTTCCTGCATTTTTGCACAGTGGATGCTGCAGAAAAAAAAACTGTGTCTGCAAAGAGTTTCAACGTGAAACAATAATGAACAATGTAACTCTGCAGACGACGGAGATAAATCCACGTCTCGCTGCGCCATTGTCCGGTAGTTCTTTCTGCACGGAAGTACTCGGAGTCGAAAAAAACTAACGAAGGGATGATGATAATGGACGAGTACGAAACGCTTCGAGCTCTCCCGAGTCCCGAGCAAATTTAACCCTTCCGTCCCGAAGCCTCTTTGCTGTCGAAGCAAATAATAGTTTTTCTCAATCGAAATGTTCGAAGAAATTGTAATTTTTAAATTTTTTCAATTTTCAAAAAAAAAAAAATTGACACTCAATTATATTTCCTCGAATATTCCGAGATAAATTTAAAAACTGCATGGCAACTGAGATGCATCGCTCTACCGCGATCGTTCGATTCTCATTAACACACGAAACGCAAGAAAAAAATTTTTTAAACACTAACGACGGGGCTGCACATAACCGAATGACGTATATTTCGCCTCTACGTCGTTGACGTCCTGTCATCTCGTGCAGCGACGAGTTTCCCGACCGCAGTAGTACAGCTCGAGCTAAGGGTAGACGCCGTGTGCTCAAACTCTCGACAATTCCAATAATCCCCAATACACATTAAAAAAAAAAAAAAAAAAAAAAAAAAAAAAAATCCAAAAATGTTCACCCTCCAATATTTCGTCACACACTCGGAAAAAAAGATCGTACCGATCTCCTAAAAAATCTGTCCGCGTGCGGTTAATTTTCTCGTCATCGGCGTTGGGGTTTCGTCTAGAGCGCCGCTCGGCTCGTTGCACGAGCTCATACGGGTCAACCGCTGGGGTGTCGTCGGAGACCTGCGTGGCCGCCTGCTTGCCGGGAGCGAAACGGCGCCGGACAGTCGGTCTGAGCGAGCTGTAACTCCGCTATACCGCCTCGGCTATCCCACCGAAGGGTACTTTCCGATTCCATGTTTTCCGCGCAGTGCAAAAAGGAAAAAGAAAAAGAAAACCGATCAATCCGGCGAGTCGCCGATCGATCGGCTTCCCGGATAAATGAAAAATACTAAAAATAAAAATCTCCAACGGAATGCAGGAAGCAGAGGGTCCGCGGAGCGAGGAAGCCGTCTGGGCGATAATCGTGCGATTATCGCGACGTTTTGCCGAGTCGCCCGCACCAGCGATTTGCAAGGTCATCGACACGAGCGATACGAATTCTGCTGTCCGTGCACTGCGGTATTGTGCAGCTGGCCGATACGATCGATCCAATCAACCTGCTGGATTCCACACCGCGCCGTTGCCCCAATTTTCTCGAGAGCTTCCGAACCGTCCAACGTTACTTTTTTTTTTGCATTCAGCAACGATTTTTTTTTATTCGTCCTTTCGAGCCTCTCGTTGAGTGTCGTTGCGGAGGCAATTGTCCTTGGACGATGAGTCTCGATGACCTTCAGAAAATCGGACCGGCGACATTTTGAGGAAAAAAAACTCGGTACGATCGATCCGATCAACATGCTGGATTCCACACCGCACAGTTGGCCGAATTTTCTCGAGAGCTTCCGATCCGTCGACATTATTTTTTTCACCCAGAAACGATTTTTTTTTATTCGTCCATCCGAGCCTCTCGTCGTTGCGGAGACGATCGTCCTTGGACGATGAGTCTCGATGACCTTCAAACTCGGACCGGCGGCATTTTGACGAGCAAACATTCGGCGCGATCGATCCAATCAACCTGCTGGATTCCACACCGCGCCGTTGCCCCAATTTTCTCGAAAGCTTTCATTGCTTTTTGTTTTCACTCAGCAACGATTTTTCTCAGTCGTCAATCCGAGCCTCTCGTCGTTACGGAGACAATCGTCCTTGGACGATGAGCCCCGATGACCTTCAAACTCGGACCGGCGACATTTTGACGAGTAAAACCCCCTCGGCGCGCTCGAGAGACCAGTGTCAACCTCCTCGGGGACGTATAACGTACCTTTCTATGCCTCCGTTAAGAATCGCCAATTTTTTTTATCGTCTCTCATTCTCGTCCCCGAGAGAAAACAAAAAAACATCGAAGATCTCCGTTAAGAATCATCAATTTTTTTTATCGTCACATTTTCCTGCCTCGAGAGAAAAAAAAAAAAAAATGAAGATCTCCCTTAAGATTCATGCATTTATTTCATCGTCTCATTTTCCTCCCTCGAGAGAAAAAAAAAATACAGATCTCCCTTAAGAACCCTCAATTTTTTTTATCGTCTCATTTTCCTCTCTCGAGACGACTAAAAAAATGCAAGATCTTCGTTAAGAATCATTAGTTTCTTTCGTCTGATTTTCCTCCCTCGAGAGAGATCAAGAAAAATTCGAGATCTCCCTTAAGAATTATCAATTTTCTTATCGTCACATTTTCCTCCGTTACGAAAGAACAGCAAAAAAATTGAAAATCCCCCGGGGCTCGCTTTTGGGCGGCGACGGCTCTCGGGAAGCTTTTTCGTGATTTTCGAAGTAAAACGGACGAGGAGGAACAGCAGAAGTGGGTCATGGGAATCGATACGCCGCGACGCGACGACGTTGATGTTAGAAAGAGTGAAGGGAGGGGGAGGTTCCCGGGGCGGGGGGGGGGGGGGGGGGGGGTATCATCGATGTGCTGATTTTTTTGTTGTCCCTCGACCTTCGATACAGCCCGTCCGGCGATCGATTAATTCGTATCGGTGAGCGAACGATAAGGATAGTCGGGGACGTTGTACGAAGTCGCACGCGAGGAACAGGCCGGCTCGTTGCTCGGCTCATGCGGTGAAAATATCTCGAAACGCAATCTCGGAGGTAGAACCGCTTCGGTGGTAAAAATCTCTCGGCAATTCGTCGTGGACAAACCCACATAGAAGTCCTCTCGGGCGAGCGCGCGCGAGCCGCCGTGGTGCCCGAAAACTTTTCGTCTAATTTCGTTCAATTAAGTCGGGTCGCGGCACGGGAATTTTTGTTCTCCTTTTCCGAGCGATGACTCGGGAGCCCCCCTCGAGAGACGGGCAGAAACTCCTCGTCTCTCGCTCTCTGTCCGTTTCTCACGCTGCACGCACAAGCACCCTTGGCCGTCGGCTCTCTCGGTCCTCGCCTCCTCTCTCGAGATGTACACGAGTCAGGAAGGAGATTGAGGAGAAGGAGAAGCCGCGCGGTTAACGGAAGCAACGAATTCTCCCGGCAATCTCCTTGTCTCTCGGTGTATCTCCGAACGTGATCGACTTATTAAAATTCCGTAACGGTATACATGCATTGCTGTAACAGCGGCGTAAAACTTGATATTTTTACATTTTTTTTTTCTCCGGTTATATAGAACGAACGAATAACACCTGCTAACGAAACCGATCCTGCGCTGTACTTCCGTTTCCGGTGAAGAGCAACAAAAAAAAAAGTGTAATCAAGAATCTTTTCGCCTCGCCCGTTTCTCGTCCTGGAACGTTTAACGAAAAAAAAAGCTGGAAACAATAGAATAAACAACACCTGCTAACGAAGCCGAACCTGCGCTTACTTCCGGTTCCGGTGATGAGTACAACAAAAATTGTTAACAATAATCTTTTTGCTTCTCTCCGTTTCTCGTACTGAAACGTTTAATGAAAAAAAAAACAAAACAAAAAAATAAAACAATCGAATACACAATTCCTTCTTAGAACGCCGATCCTGCGCGGAACTTTCGTTTCCGGTGAAGAGTAAAAAAAAATGTAATCAAGAATCTTTTCGCCTCCTCGTTTCTGGTCCTGTAACGCTTAACGTAAAAAAAAAGAAATCAGGAAACGATCGACCGGACACTTGGCTCTGCGAATCGGTTCTTGCACGAGTAACTCTCCTAAAACTCGCACGTACAGACGATCGCCTCGACTCCGCAGTTGTTTCGAAAAACGGACAGCACCGACGATCGATAAGACACATAAATGACGCACATGAAATTTATTGATTTAATATACTCACATCGACAAAATTCCCCAGCTGTTTCTTACTTAATCCAATGAATCACGTTATTACTTCAAGATATACTTTTTCTCTCTTTTTTTTTCTGCGTAATCTATATCTTCGGCTCTTTAGCTATTTTCTCTTTCACAGGTGACAATACTGCGTATTCACGGCGAAGGTCATGTTAAGCGAGCCGGCTCGCTCGTCTCCTCCCCTATTCCTCTCCCTCCGGATCGGTCGAATCAACAATTTCAAACTCCGAATCGGCGGACCGGAAGTGTGCGAATAACCGTCGATTTATAACGTAACAGCGTTCGGCGCAGCTCGACCAATTTTTAACGAATCGATATATATAAACATATACATATATATATATGTATATATATATCCACAATATATATCGTAATATACAATATATATATATATGTATGAGTATGGAATACACAGATATTTCGGTCAGAGGGAAAAATCCGCGCACGGCACGCAGGACAGAAGGATCGAGACTGAACGGGCGGCGAGCGCGCAAAGCCGAATAACTGACGCCACGGTGCCTAGGCTCTAGGCCCCAACCGTTATCTCTCCTCTCCCTTCTCCTCTCTTTCCCTTTCTCCCTCGCTCACCGTACCGGCGACGGCCGCCGGCTACAGCGCTCCCCTCGCCACCTCTCGCTCCTGCACCCTTATTCCGGCTTGCGCGCTACCGTTTCTTCATTCTTTTCCGTACATCCGACTCTCTTTCTCCCCCCCCCCCCCCCCCCCCCCCCCCCCTCCCGCCCCTCCGCTCGTGCCCTCGCGCATGTAGAAAAGTATAACCTCCTCGAGTTTCTCGGCTCGGCTTTCCGCGACGGTGAAACGCTTCACCTCCGTCGGACGAAAAGCTTTTTCGATGTCGGAGGTGAAACGCTCTACGTCGTTGTTGCACCTGCAGCGCGCAACTCGGCGGCGGCGGCCGGCGGCAACGTCGACGCCGTCCTCGTCGTCGAGCATGCTTAGAGTCCGAGAAACTGCGAGAGTTTCTCGGACCGGCGTTTCACGACGGTGAAAAGCTTTTTCGTCGTCGGACCGGAAAAGCTTCAACTCCGGCGCACGAAAAGCTTTTTCGTGGTCGGATGGGAAAATCTTCAACTCCGGCGCACGAAAAGCTTTTTCGTGGTCGGATGGGAAAATCTTCAACTGCGGTTCACGAAAAGCCTTTTCATAGTCGAACCTGAAAAGCTTCAACGCCCTGCGCACGAATAGCTTTGTCGTCGTCGGAGTTGAAAAACTTCGACTTCGATGAACGAAAAGCTTTTTTGTCGTCGAACCTGAAAAGCTTCAACTCCTGCGCACGAGAAGCTTTTTCATCATTCGGTGCGGAAATGGCCACTTTTCCGCTCGCTTCGCGTGCGTAAAACCGCCATTATCGCACCTTGTGATGAAAAATTTCGTACATCCCTCGTGCGAAACACTTTTTCGCTCTCGTGGAGTAATGTATTATTTCGTCGTCGGACCGGAAAAGCTTCAACAGCGGTGCACGAAACGCTTTTTCATCGTTGGGCCTGAAGAGCTTCAACAGCGGTGCACGAAACGCTTTTTCGTCATTGGACATGAAAAGCTTCAACTCCAGTGCACGAAAAGCTTTTTCATCGTTGGACATGAAAAGCTTCAACTCCAGTGCACGAAAAGCTTTTTCATCGTCGAACCTAAAAAGCTCTCCGCAACGCACAACTCTGCTGCCGCAACGGCGTCGTCGTCGTCGAGCATTCTTAGAGTCCCCGAAACCGCAAGAGTTTCTCAGCTCGTCTTTCGCTTCACCTCCGGCGCGCGAAAAGCTTTTTCGTCGTCGGACGTGAAGCGCTCTCCGTCGTTGCACCTGCAGCGCGCAACTCCGCCGTGGCGGCCAACAGCATTAACGCTCGACGCCGTCGTCGTCGTCGTCGTCGAGGCTGCTTAGAGTCCTCGAAACTACGAGAGTCTCTCGGGGTCTCGAACACAGCTGCTGCTGCTGTCGGTGCTGCTTAAAGTGGGGAAGGGCAATATCTTCGGGCTATATACCTTTCCCCGGTATATCGACCTCTCCCCACTGGATGACACATCCTCCAATGCGAACTTCCAAAAGGATTACGTCACTTCGGTATTATTGACGCCCGGCAAGAGCGCGCGAGTCGACCACCAGCCGGCAGGAGCACGAGCCCCTTCCCCTCCCCAACGGCCTCTCCTCGGTCTCCCTACTTTTCAGTCCCTCGAGCGGAAGCCACCGGCTTTTTCCACCCCTCTCACAGCTCCTCACAATCTGGTATCCCGCCGCTCTGCTTTACTCCCCTCATGATTTCCTTCCTTTTACTCGTGTTCTCCAATGTGCTTCACCTATTCGACATTCGCCCAAAATCCTGGCCTTCGCCGTCGTGCGGTACCTGAAAATATAGGCGCATACCGCAGGGGAGGCTTACGTGTGTGTGTGCATGACCGTGGATACACGTTGAGACGACGTTGTATCGAGAATATCAAGGTTTCACGGGACGCTAGACCGGCAGCCAGGTGTCGGGACGGGAGCCTTGCAAGGGCAAGGCTACTGTCACGTTCGCCCCTCGCGCCCTGCCCTCTCCCCTATTAACTGAATTTCTTTTCATCTCGCGCTCTCCGTAGGGTAAAATGCACCGGTGACCGAACGAGCACCGGTTAATTAACGGATCCAGCGGTTTCACAAATGATAGCTTTTAGTTGCATATTTTCATCGATTTTTTTTTTTCGGGGACTTCGTGGCTCGGTGTCCCGGGTAGTAATTCAGTTCGTCTCTCAATCATGCACGCGAAGAGTCATCGTCAAGGGATTTCGGAGATCGTGTGTTTTGCAGCAAGTAACATAGTGAGCATTGCCGGAGTTACTTTCAGGATATATAATTAGTTACGAAGTTTTAATTAAGTAATAATAGCGTGTAGTTTCATAATTTCATTGATTTCTCTCGTAAAATTCGCAGCTTGATGTCCTGGGTAATTATTATTATTATTAATGTGGTTGGGGCTGGCTCGAGAAGTCGATATGAGGCCTGGGTAGTAATTCAATTCGTCTCAGTTCGTTAGTCCGTCTCACAACCACGCGCGTGAAGAGTTCATCATCAAGGGATTTCGAAAATCGGTGTTTTCCAGTACGTAAAATAGTGAGCATGGCTGTTTCCCCAAGTTACTTTCAGGATATAAGTTACGCATTGTAAATCAATTAGTATCGTTATATCAGACAATAAACTGTATAACTTTGCTGAATTTTGTGCCTTTACTATGAAATTAATAAAAATCATTCATTGACTGGTTTTCGCTTGTTCATTTATTGCAACGGTCTGTTCATTTACTAATGTCAACTACGTACGACTTGATCAATTGGTCCAAAGTATTCACTTACTGGTGAAATTGGTATAATCAATTTTAATACCACCGTTTATAGAAACCGCTCCGCTCCGTTATAAGTTCCGGATATCAATCGATCGTATGGCTTTTCCATCGAAAAAGCACAAACTCTTTCGATGGAAATAGCCATTCCATCGATTGATATCTGTAACTTATAACTTGTAACATAATGTATCAGAAGAAATCTGTTTCACATATCTACAGCTATTCGTAGCTGTTCGTAGAATCATTGAGAAAATCTTGGACGGACCGAGCTTCGACCTTAATCGTTCGTTTACCGGTGCGCTCACCCCACCCAGTTCTACACCGCTCGAAAACATAATTTCGCTCCCCATACTCGCCGCTAATATACGACACAAGAACCGTACAGTGTTTTGAAGTTTCACAATAAACACCCGTTGCTGGAAAGGAATATTCCATAGTATTTTTTTCGTCTATCGTGAGAATAAGACTGTAAGAAAAACAATCTTTCCTTTGTCATTTTACCGATCGTATATAAAAAGTATTTCTCAGTATACAGTGTCATCGCCCAGTAAACACTGTGCCTGCAACGGAACATTCCTCAATAGCTCCTTTCTCCAACGTATTTTTGTGGTCCATTGCAGCGCGAGGGAAAAATCTTTTCTTCGCGACTCTAACGTTTGACTCGTGGGCAATACGAGTGACGCGAGGCACTCGACCCTTCGGGGCTCATCGATCCGAGCCTCCTCTCGTCAATTCCCAGAGGATATCTCCCGAATTGGATAACTTCTCGGTCGTACAGAAGAGTATTAACGCCGACCAGTCTACGGAATCGTGAGTCGACTGAATTCGACGGACTCTCACGAAACAAAGCGAACAGTTTTCTCTAACAGACGCGCCTTGTGCAGGCTACATTCACGCCAGAAAAAATCTAACTTCTCATCCACTCCCCTTTATCGTTCTATTAACATATATATTGATTAGTCTCCACGAGTCGAGCAGCGTCTCGCGCCGAACCAAGCCTAACCTCACCGACTACCTCAACATCGTTGTTCGCCCTCCCTCTCGAAGCGTCACTGGATTAAACAATGCCCTTCGCCGTATCTCGATTCGAGGCCCGTCTCGTGCAACGGCCCGAGCTCGCGAGGCTGCATTAATGCACGCGCGCAGAGGCGTGTTAATTGGCGAAAGGTCACGACTTCTCGCAATCTCTCTGTCACGGGATATCTTGAGGCAGTGACTTTACCAAGGGAGCATCCTCGATCTCTCTAGGAGCGTCGTCACTCGCTGGTCAGTGACGTTATCCCGAATTATTGCATTACCGGGGAATACACGTCACCGGCCGAAATTGCCCGGCTGCCCCCTCCGGCGGACCGGACAGCGTAGTCACTGCACGAGGAGCGGTAGTAGAGCGAAGCCAATTGTCGACCATCGGTGAGTGTCCACTACGGCGTGGCACTACCGATGCGCGAGAGAATTCGCGTGTACGTGTATCAGCCGGGGAGACGCTGGATGGGGAGTAGCTGGAACAAGTTTAACGGATCGTCGAGACTCCTCTCACGGCGTCGGCCAATTGATAACATCATTCGTGACTTGTCGTTCATTCATGCGGACGATTTCCACTCGTCCACGGTCTGCACACCGCGAGGAGAGTATTTACACACACACACTGGCGTGTCCGGTGTGTAATCTCAGTATGGGTTTGCACGTGATTGGCAAAGAGTCAGTGAGTCCCGGCTTCTTCAACGGGAATGTCCGTCGCTGATCTCCCGGAGCTCTGACTCACCTCGCCCTCTCTCGGGTCACGCTCGTTACTGTAATGTAGTTAAAGGACACGGGATATGTATCGAGCATGTGCTCAATGGAGATGCCCGAGCTTTGACGCCTTTCGCGGTTACTCTCAGCCTCCTCGAAGCGGGTTTCTTGTCGTTTCACGCTCCAGGCCTCTCCTCCGACTCGCCCGGAGAGACACATGCATGAATCATTAGGTTCGTCGTTGTTGTTATCGCGGCGTAAGAAAATAAAAAATATGCCCCTCCAGCAGAGCGTGCGATCATCTTTCGCGACGGTTGGCGCGCATGTGACCAGAGAAATATCATGTGGATGCGGCTCGCTTGCTCTCTTCTCTCCGCTCGTCCGACCTTTCCTTCCTTTCTCTCTTTTTTCTTGTTGCCGCAGTTAAGCGCGCGGTGCATGCGTATCGCTGCCGCGCGCATGTCCCGCCGAGAATGGAGATTCAGAGGATGAGATAATTAAAAAATAAATAAAGTGAGAACGAGTTTGTGAAATATGAAGGGATATCTCGCGAATGTCCCGAGCGGGAGAAACAGCCTGTTTTGCTACGCATTGCTATTGTTGTTATTATAATTTTTTCGCGCTCACGAGCTTCGGAGCGGAGCCGCAGGGCGCCTCGAGCGTGAAGCAAGAACATGACTTAATAATAATTCTGATGGGGGAGTTACTTTCGTCAAGGATTTTAACTCTTAGAGCTTTTGTAAAAGAAATGTCGCTCGAGCGGTCGAGCGTGAAGTATGCAGGCGGGAGACTCCGAGAAGGGTGAACGGTACGGAGATCGTTGTTGCCCCTTTCTTTTTGCACCTTCATTACGTAATTCGAGACAATGGAGCTTCGAGAATGAGCTAAAGTATCGTCGGGGCAATTGTCCTCGCTGACGATAATCTCGAGATACGAACGGATGTTTTAAAGCGGTCTTCTCTCTCTTTCTCTCTTCGTGTGTACGAACTACGCAGGACTGGAGGCACTGGAAAAGGCTCTTTACTGTTGGGAGGACGCACTGACCGCCTTCAGCTCGACGCTGAACAACCACGATGTTTTGGCGCTGCCATCCAAGGCCGACGCCGCCTTCACTCACGACGTGCAGGAGCTTCTCGACTTGGGATATCAAATTCAGAGCACCGCCGAACTCCTGTTCATAGATCAGGTACCAATCGTCGATCGGCAATTGAATCATCAATCTTTGATAATTCGTACATGCGGCAATTGTCGTAATTGGCATTCGCAATTTATCGGGATCGTGATGTTAATCGACGAGAGCAATAGTTCACGTTTAATGTCGGCGCTTTTGCTATTTCACCCCGCCCTCCTGTCTCCCACAGCACTCTGTACTGTTCTGCAACGAAAGCGACGGAAGCGGACCGAGTCGCAAAGCGTCCACTGTAGGATCGAGATTCACGAGGGACAAAGGAGACGCGGCCTCGTCGCCCGAATCTTTCGAATCCGCCAAAGATGGGGTGAGTTCGAAAAGTTCCTACGCAGAAGCGAAAAAGTACGCTCTCTTTTATTATCATTATTATTATTTATTTCATTTATTTGCGGGTTTCTCCTTCAACATGAGAATAAATACAGTGGAGACAACAATGATCGGTGAGGTCATGAACCGGTATAACATCTCAAAAATACGACCAAAAACTAACGCGGCAAAAACTAAGATTTTGAAACCGGAAGTGACGCCTTTCCGGTATGACGTCACATCTGGTCGGAAACTGTGATTATGAAACCGGATGTGATGTTTTTTCGAATGTCGCGACTTCCGGTAAAAAAAATGAGGTGCTGATACCGGAAATGACGTTTTCCCGTATGACGTCACTTCCGGTAAAAAAAAAAAACTGAAATTTTTAAGCCGAAAGTGACGCATTCCCGTATGACATTCCCACTTCCGGTCGAAGACTGCGATTTTGAAACCGGAAGTAACGTTTTCGGATAATGTCACTTCCTGTCAAAAGCTGAAGTGTTAAGACCGGAAGTGACGTTTTTCCGTATGGCGCCACTTGCGGTCGGAAACTGAAACTTTGAAAGCGAAAGTAACGTTTTCCCGTATAATGTCACTTCCGGTCGATAATTCATATTCCCAAATCGGAAGTAACGTATTCCCGAGTAACGGCATACCCGAACGGAAGTCCCGATTCCAACGCGAATGAGAATATTCTAACCATTCCAGAATCGTAAACGGTAACCTCAATATGTTGCATGACCCGGAACTGTCGAGGTGAGATTGACGGGTGACAGTTTGTAAAACAGTAGACTCCGAAATCGCCCGGCGGCCCGGAAGTCATCGATGACCTTGAGACTTTATTGTATAGAATGAGAATGAGTATTAATATTATAATTATGATTATTATAGGTGGCCGATCTACGGGAGTTTGAAGAGTTTGCGGAATTATTTCCGCAATTCGAGAGGCAAAAATTGTATCACACTGCCCTGCAGGAGTACGAGGACAGGGGCATTCCATGCAGACGATTGCACACGGATCTCGTGAAGTGCGGATCGGACGTGGAATACGTGGCAAAGGTTCAGTGTCTGCGTCAAGCGTACACGAGATTGTTCAGCCTGCCTGCAGCCGCAGCGTGGATCGCGGACATCGGTCGACAAGTTATCAGTGACCTCATCGTATTCGCCGATCGGGTACGCCGTTGAATATTCACCGAGTTTATAACGGTCTCCGACCTTGGGCACTCGCGCTAATTGTATTTCAAACGCTCCACAGGATCCGAAGGAGTACCTGACTCATTACGAGCGTATGCTCGATTTTCTTGGGAATCCGAGCAATACCGCAATAATGAACGAAGAGCTGACTGCACGAGGGGTCCAGTGCATAAACTTTTACGACGTTCTCATAGATTTCATACTTTTGGATGCATTCGAGGAGGTCCAGAAACCACCTTCATCCATAAAAGCTATACTGCAAAATCGATGGATCTCCGCGAGCTTCCGAGAAACGGTAAACTTTATTTATCTTTAGTTTTTATTTTCTTTCAATAATAATATTTTATATCTCCTGGGTGTCGTCGTCTATTCTTTCTAACGCAATTTTCTTCTTGATTTATTTTCAAAAGGCTATCGGGACGGCGGTGTGGTCGGTTCTCATGGGAAAACGGCAGATGCTAAAGTACGACAAAGGATTCTTGGCGCACTTCTATTCAATATCCGAACAAATATCACCGGTCCTAGTTTGGGGCTTTCTCGGACCCGAGGGTAGTCTGAACTCCACGTGCCACTACTTTCGCGATCAGGTTGTGGAGTTTCTGATCGATATATTCAATTTCTTCAAAGTTCGATACACGAACGTCGACAATCTCGCCGAGGATATATTGCGGGAGATGCGCATAAGGGTGGCGAATATAAATCAGCGGCTGGCGCTCGAGGATTGCTGATCGTTCGATCGGGAGCCGTTGCCAACGATAAGACGAGCCTACGAAATATTTTTTATTCCACCCGCTGTCCGAAGAGACGCGAAAAAAACAAAAATTACTTCTAGTCTTTCCCGTAGCTGTTCGGTGGTCAAGTATCTCTTTATCGTATTCTCCACGCTCCAAGCTAATGCACTCTAGCTGCAACATTTAACGGGTTCTTTCGTATTCGACATAATACATAGGTACATAAAAAAAAAAAAAAAATTAATAACTGTAATCTCACGTCGTGTGTTCTACACGACTATTATGTATCTGTACGCGATCTTTGCAGAAAGAGAATAGGGGACCGATTCATTTTCTACGCTATATACGTACACCAAAAAAAAAAAAAAAAAAAAAAAACGTACCATTGTATGCATTGCAGAGGATTGACTCCTCGTTGATTTATATATTAATATAATTCCGTTGTACAGTAGAGGTGACAAGTCTTTCGTCGGATCGTTAACCGAATAAGACGAGCGCGACAACTCAATCATATTTAACTGTCGTTGTACAAAAGTTTCTGTTCTTCCTGACTAATTTTATTCGCGATTGCCTGTGCGTTCAACGTCGCCGGGTCTACAACTTTAACGTTATTTAATTACACACTGCCGCCGACGATGTAACGTAGGACGTTAGCAGCCGATTCAGAGCAACGCGCAAGCCTGCACCGCGACGCGGGCTCTGTTTATTTCGTAAGTAAATAGTTCCTCTCAGGATAAATAGATCTCATTATACATTCCTATCATTATCGCTGACAGTTAAACGTCAATGGCTGTACATACTGTATGTATTTAACACTTTCGTTAATTCCTCGATTACCGTCGACATGCGCGCCATACTAACCGGGTCTAACGACGTTACTCTACGTGTTACTCAGGAGGTGTATGTATAGCCGACGATCAAACTAGTATTATTCATCTCAGGCCAGCGAGATACGCGAGTTGGACTCTACCCGTTTACATGTAATCGTTTTTAAATACACATATGAATGTATATACAACAATATTTTATTCGTTTGCTCCCTCTATGTCCGCACGATCGCAAGATCCACGATTGCGCACCCCGGGAGCTTATAATTTTTGTCACACAGCGTGTAACGGTCGTCCATGCAATGGTGATGTTACAACTAACTTAAATTAAATCGAACAACGCGTTCATCATCTCGTCGTCCGATTCGTCCTCGTTCGAAGACGGTTCCACATAAATCATGTGATCTTGAAGTTTACGCACATCCATCTTGCTCCGCTCTGGAATAATATTTTTATGGTGCACATTTGTGTTCTCCGATGGCAATAACAAATTCATCTTTATATGCAAATAGTACTTTGCGATACTAGTGCGAAAATGCGGTATTTTGACAAAGGTTGTGAATTTGGCCACACGAGCTGAAGCTCGTGTGGCCAACTTCACAATCTTCCAAACGGCCGTCGGGAGACCGGCATTTTCGTACAAATATTGCATAATACTTTTTGTGACAAATGCACAAAAACTCCCACTTTTTATACCTGTAGCAAGCAAAAAACACGCAAAAAGTTACTAGTATTAAAAAATTGTGCAATAAAGTAGCTGGTGTTAAAAAAAAGTGTTTAAAAAAAGTAACTATTGTGATCTGTGCATGCACAGTATTTTTCTTGCACATCTTACTAAAAAGCGACACGCTTTACAGGCACGAAAAAGTGGGACTTTTAGTGCACGTGTTACAAAATAATACATTTTGATACCAGTGCGAAAAGACTTTTTCTGACTAGTGTGAGTTCGCAGCGGAAACCAAAGACGGGTCTTGCAATCACAGAAGTTAAGAAAACGTGTTTCGCACGAGGATCATACAAAATTTTATTTCACAAGTTGTGAGATCCATTACCTGTGTGTTTTCTTATTTCGAATTCTTCTCTATCCACTGCGTCCGGATCGACTATTATCTGAGGATTTTTGGTGGCGTTGAGGCACAGTCTGGGCCAAGTGAGCCCTGATGGAAGGAAATTTTTTATTTTCAAAAAATATTTTTTTGAGTATATTTGAGTATAATATAAAGTACTTAAAGTACTTGGTATTTGAAGTGCCTAGCACTTTGAGTACCGGCAAAATATTCTTAAACATCATCCTAAAACAAAGTTGAGTGCAGTACTCGAAGTATTTAGTACTTATGGTACCGCGTACTTAAAGTATTGGATACATACGATACTACGTATCAAGTACTTTAAGTACTTTTTGCCCAGCTCTGCTTTTTAGTGATGCTTATAATATACACATATATAGAATGGCAGCGGACGTGTGACTTACATCTGTGCGCCTTTGGTACAGTCACTCTGATCTCTCTGCCCTTGTTCGAATGCGTGCACTTCTCAGGTACAATGGCGCCAAAGAAATAGAGGCAGAGATAGTATTTTCGATCGTCGATCGTTGTGCTGGAAGAGAGACGACGGATAATTGATACATTGCAATGGGAGTGCAAAGCAGTATTAGAACCTTTTCATGTTATTTATTAGATTAGCATACCTGAATTGAACGTGGTCCAGATCGACGAGCAGGAAATAATCTTTCACGTCGACCAACATTATCCTCAATACGATACTCACATCCGTCTGATACCAGAGAACTTTTGGGGTCCTCAAATATTTGACGAGCCGCGGACAGCCGCGCATAATAATAAATGGATCTTCTATTCGGACGTCTACCGAGCGTTCGGACAATTACCGCAAATAACCGGACCACTGTGCGTCGAGGCACTTAGCGCGTCTCTTTGTTCGAATTATGATTACAAAGAAAACAACCTGTTGATTTTGCTTTGATATCGTGAATCGCTATAGCAACCGGCAGCCGGTACTGAAGGCCAGTTTCCATTGGTGTTGCGCGAACGCGCCGGTAAAGCGTAGTTCGCATCGGCAGTATATCAGGTGAACACAGAAAAACTCGACACGAAGACAACTCGACACAAAAACTGTACACCGTGAAGTTGGGCACGCAAACATATGACCACGAATAGGCTGTACACCGAGAGAGTGTACACACTACCAACTGAACACCCCAACAACTGAACACTCGACAACTCAACACATGTTCAGACTACTTCGGGCCACCGAGTCAAATGCTCATGTCTTATTGTGACAATTATTATCATCACACTTTAGGTATAGATTCTCTTCAAGGGTAGTATTGCCTATATATTGTTGTCGAATCAATCATGGGGATATAATTCAAGAATAGCTCCCCTCAAGTATGCGGTCATTTGTGTGCAGTTGTCTAGTGTTCAATTGGTAGCGTGTTCACTCTCTTCGGTGTAGAGTTGACTCGGTGTACAGCCTATTCGTGGTCACATGTGGTCACATGTTTGCGTGCCCACATTCACGGTGTACAGCTTTTGTGCCGAGTTGTCTTCGTGTCGACTTTTTCTGTGTTCACCTGATATACTGCCGTTCGCATCGCTCGCTACGGTTAACTCTGCGCCGTTCGCAGCTCGATAGATTTATGAACGTAAAGAGGACGAAGCGAGGTAAAACTTGGTAAAACCGGAGTCGCTTTGCGAACGTTTTTTAACCCAACCGGGCGTGATCGTCTGGTCAGACGTCAGATAGTGAAAAGATAATAATCAAACCAAAAAAAAATGTCAAGATTCGAGGATAGAAAGGACACGACGGGCACGGCCTTTCGTAAAATCGACATAGACGAGTACAGCGAGAATGGTTTTCAAGACGAGGAGACCGACGGCGGAGCGATCGGACCGGCAGGGCCAGACGAGAACGAAGTTCTCCAACTACTCAGCCAATATCCTTTTCATTCGTGATCTTTTTTTGTCATGTGTCATCTCTGACCGTTTCTCCTGCAGCGCTTAGGCCACAGGCCAGCAACGAAGCTTGATATTATTCCTTAATGTATATTCAAAGGAAGAAATGCGGATGCCTTGATATCGGTCCTCAAGTCGGCCCCGCTCGCCTCGAAGAATCAACAAATCAAGGTAACCTAAAAAGCTGCTTTTTACGGCTAATCCGAAATTTTCCCGAATAAACCGGGCCCCGTTCCGGACAACAATGAACGGGGAACGGGGTTTTTTTTTTTCTGGTGGTGGACAGACGGATTAATCACTGTTCTTATTGTGCAGGATAACGCGAGAAACTTGACGCAGAAAGTGCTGCTCAGCATAAAGACAAATCAAATGGACGATTGTCTGGCGCAATTGGATCGTGATATGATCGACATTCTCATGAAGTACATTTACAGAGGCTTCGAGATACCCACAAAGGACAGCAGCGCGCACCTGCTGGCGTGGCACGAAAAAGCCTACAACATCAATGGAATAGGAAGCATCATGAGAGTCCTGGCGGACAGTAAAAGAGCCTGAGTCGCAGTCTGTACCTCTCCCTCCGCTTTCGCCTGTACCAATAATATTTAAACCTTCGTCACTTTGCGATTGATCTCGCAAAAGATTAAACGAAAACGGTGGTAGATAGCCAAGTCATACGATTACCATGGTAAAAGAAACAAAAGCTATGAATATCTTCGGAACTGTTTTATAATAAAGTGATTTTTTTTATTTCTTCTACATTGTGGTACGCAAGATTGCCTGGCTAATTATGATTCATCTTCCGCAATACTAACAACAACAACGACAACATAGACGACGATCATCATTCTCACGTATCAGAAAAAAAAGAAAGAAAACTGCTTTTCATGAAAGTATCAAATATCACGATGCTCTGGAAAGAGTGAAACCCTAGCAATAATTCATTACTTGTTAATCAATAAAAACTGTTGAACCATTTTATGTATATAGATTATTATTTTTTTTTTTTTGTTTACTCGTTATAGAAATAACATGCAAAATACACAACGCGAAGATGTAATAATGGAAATCGGGTTTTTAACATGGTTTTTTCATTATTTTTTTTTTTATGCAATGGAAACTAACAATTACCGTTCGATAGTACAACGCGTATCGAAAAACCGAGGGCGTACCTATTTATATATTTTTGTTATCGGCGAAAACAACTTTGAACAAGTGACGCGTCTCTTATATATTATCTTGCACATTTTAATGCGCTCCGAAATTTGAAAAAAAAAAAAAAAATTATTCGCACTTGTTCTTCACAGTCACCATTATCATGTTGGTCTGGCGAATCAAGAATAGCGCGCTCACGAATACTGCCTTTGCCCTGGAAAAATGAATGAAAAGTTATTGTTATAGTGTACATTTTAAGGGTGTACTTAGAGCTAACAGGAGATAAATGCAGCATGTCGATCGAACTCAAAAACGAAACCGTGAAATTTCGACAAATTTGAACACAATTTGTCTCCAACTATTCAATTAGAAAATTACTGAAAAGTTTTTTATTTACATCAATCAGAAAATGACCAAAAGAAATAGCTACATTCTCTTCTTGTCGACTGGTTTCTGCAACATTCCACGTAAACTAAACATCGCCAAAAAACTACGCGGTAAAAAAGTAAAAAAATATAAAATAAGATTTTTCTTGTAAAAATAGCGGAGTTTAATCGTGATCGAACGGCAACGACTTTCGGTAGAGTATATCTTTGCTAAATCATAATCACAGCCACTCACTGTCCCTCTTTGAAGTACTCTTTCAGTGTGTTGCTGAATCTCTTGCTGTACTTGACGAATTCTCTTTTGCGCTGGTCCAGGGCCTGCTTTCCAGCTGAGCCTGGTATGAAGCCGGTCACTTCGTTAACGGCATCCAAGAGTTTCTTTATCGCGCTTGCAATTTCCCTGAAACGGGATAATCGTTTTTCCCCCTTAATGAAAGTCTCCAACACATTGTACAAGAGAGCTTGTCTATGCTGTGAAGTTGGACAATCCCTCGAGGTGAACTCACTTGATGGTTTCCAAAAAAGTCTTACGATCCGTTATCTCATCAGGAATCCTGCTTAATATTCTCTTCAGCGCTGTGGATTTTCTATTGAGCTCCTGGAAAGCATCCTCAGAGCGTGCCGAACGATACTCTACGACTGCAAAAACGTAAAGTATCATTATTATTATTATTATTACTATTTACAGAAAATAAGTTTTCACAATAAAAAATGTAATTGTATAATCTACAATAATAATAATATTAATAATATTAATATTAATTATAATATATAATTAATATATATATTAACATACATATTAATATAAATTATAATAATATTAATAATATTAATAATATTAATTAATTTAATTGATACACACTACCTCTTATTCATGGAATTTACAACAATTTTCGGTGGCTTACCGTCGCAATCGGATGCAGTGCCCTGCAAGCGCAGAACGCTTGCATTCATGTCCAGGCTCAATTCGGCCCTTCGGACAATTCCCAGCACCAAATCGTGAGTGATGCCAGGATGGCTGCTCTCTGCTTTCGAGAGAGCAGTGCGCAGTGTTTGAGCAGCGACGACATTCTGTGTTTCAAGCTGGGAAAAAAAACAACAGTATCCATAATGCTATTCACAATTTGTTATTTATTTATATGATTGAAAAATAAACGGGAAAAGTGATTTCGGGATTTTGTTTAAATTTCTCGTGTCCATAGCGTTTTTATTATTATCGTACTGCGAAGACTGTACCTTTGCCAATATAGGGCGTAATATTACAGGAAGCACGAGTGATGTAACTGGAGTCTCATCTCCCATTGTCATCCTTCAAACGTGTTTGAGACTCAACGCAGACGCTTCGGAAAATATGACCGAACGAGCACTCGCAACAGGAATGTCGCGCGAAGGTTTTTGTCGACAATTTTTTTTATCGCCAGTAACGAGATTCGGTGCGATATCTTTACCCTATCATTATCGTATCGTCTGACAGCTGTCACTAAAAACCCTCATACTAATCAGAGGTTAACCTTGACCAAGTATCGGGCCTGTAGAGCATGCAACCATGGACTATGGAGTTTTCTCCGAGGTCACGTAAGCGTGTACGCCCAAAGACGGATCCCGTGCAACACACGAGACACAATGTATAATTGACGGAGGGTTTCACGATTCCGGTAAGCAGGTATTAGTATACGTTTTACTTGACCAGGTGGCTGAGACCAAGCCCTCTGTTTACATAGGAAATTACACTCCACGCTGATCGCATATGGTGCGTTCTCGAATTAAGCCGCTAGATTCAAACTACGAATCTCGGATTCGAAAAGTTTTTAATTTCACACGGTGGGAAAAAGGCGGTTTTTGCGCACGTTTCGCGTGCGAAAACTCCCATTTTCACACCTTGTGAAATAAAATTTTGTTCGATCTCGTGCGAAAAACATTTTCAAATTCACACTCGTCAGAAAAGTTTTTTCGCAACCGTATCGAAATGTACTATTTTCTGTACATGATTAATGATTGCTTAATGCAATTGCCATTGTCAATCATGTAATAAAAGAACATCATATGTACGAGGCGCCTTCAAACGTACACACATTCACCGTAACACAACTGAATTGTACACTTTACGAAATGGCACGACGAATTTGTAACAACCCAAGTAGCAGCAAACCGCACACCGCAAATTTACAACAACTTCAAAAAGTGTTCACATTTTAAATGAACAAATTCTGAATTTAACAACATTACTTTATAACAATCACGAAATGTAATAACTTCGAAAGCTTACACGTGAAATTTGTAACAGACGTTGAATCTGAACGATGAATTTGAACGGTGTGCGTTTAAAGGCGCCTCCAAATGAAAACGTGGCAACAACCAACCTAACCTCAACCGCGATCTAACCGCACTTCAAGTTGGAGTGGCAGTTAAATTTGCTTAGTAAACATACGGCATATATACGAGTTAATACCGGCATTAAAAAAATGGACTATACTAAAATAGATAATATTTCACGAACTGAACATCCAAATACCTACAATGGTACAATTCAGTACGGCACAGCAGGCTTTAGAACGAAGTGAGTATTTTAATCATTTTTTCATTCATGTATGTTATCCTGAAGAAGCTTCGGCCTCGACGGCATATGTCAAAAAATTGACAGTTGCTCCGTTTTTATCGCACACGTGTACATTGGTCCTTCATTGTTCGCAGATCAGATATTCTCGACCATGTTCTGTTCAGAATGGGAATTCTGGCCACACTACGATCGAGAGCAAAGAATGGTAAATACATTTTTTTTTTTTTTTTAATCCCTCAACATCATTGTTTTGCACTTTCCTGTTTTCATTTCTATATTGGGTTAACCATGCACGTTTCAGCTGCCATCGGTGTAATGATTACCGCGAGTCACAACGAAGAGCCCGATAATGGAGTAAAGCTTGTCGATCCGGCGGGGGAGATGCTGGAATCTTCGTGGGAAAGTATGGCGACCGAAGTTGCCAATGCGGCGGACTCTGAATTGGTAGAAATATTGCAAAGAATAGTCAAAGATCACAGCATCAACGGCTCGAGTCCAGCTACGGTGATCGTAGGTAGAGACACCCGACTGAGTAGCCCAGCCTTGGCTAGCGCGGCGCTGCGAGGAGTCGACGCAGCTGGTGGAGTATCAAAAGATTACGGAGTGATAACTACTCCCCAACTGCACTACCTCGTCGCTCTTAGGAATACAGAAAAACGAGAGTCTATCGAGATCGAGGAATATTATCGAAGACTCGGCACGGCTTTCGAAAGCGCTCGTTCGTCCGGCAAGGACAATGAAAAATACGTCGGCGAGGTCATAGTTGACGCGGCTAACGGTGTTGGTGCGATCGCCGCGAAAGAGTTCGCGGAACGTTTGAAAAGCATCCTGACCATGAAGATCTTCAATGAGGGAAACAATCCTCTGAATCATAACGTAAGAAATCTTGGTGGAATTTTAAACACTAAATGTAGATAAAAAATCGTTAGCACAGGCGCGTTTTGCAGTAAGCGATGCGCAAGTTTAATCAGCAATGTATCTATTTTTTTATTTCATATTATTTTATTGTTTTGCTACAGTGTGGAGCGGATTACGTGAAGATACGTCAAGCTCCACCGTCGAACGTTCCGGTGATTCACAACGCGAGATGCGTCAGCATCGACGGCGATGCCGACAGAATTGTTTATTACTACGTCGACGAGACGGAGAAATTTCATCTTCTCGACGGCGACCGAATAGCTACCCTTACGGCGGAATATCTCAAGGAATTGATCGAAGCCAGCGGTCTCGATGTTCAACTGGGTATCGTACAAACTGCCTACGCGAACGGTGCATCGACTGCCTACATATCCGAGGTTCTGGTGAGTGAATCTTCCTACTTAAAAGATAATTCTATTTTTAAAAAACGCTCTATTGGAATTTCATCTTTCAGAAAGTCCCGGTAGCTTGTGTTTCCACGGGAGTAAAGCATCTGCACCATCGTGCCCTGGAATTCGAGATCGGTGTCTACTTCGAGGCAAACGGTCACGGGACCGTCGTCTTCAAGGACAGCGTCGTCGAAAAAATTCGACAAGCCGCCGTCGACTCGAACATCACGGAGACTCGGAGAGCCGCAGCCTCGAAACTCGCCAACCTGGTCGACGTCATTAATCAGGTCGTCGGCGATGCGTTGAGCGACATGCTTCTCGTCGAAACGATTTTGCACTCCAAAGGCTGGGATCTCGCGACTTGGGAACGGAGCTACGCAGACTTTCCAAACAGACAATTGAAAGTTCGAGTTCGTGACAGAAACGTTATCGCGACAACAGACGCGGAGAGAAAGTGCGTGGCGCCGAAGGGGCTCCAGGAAAAGATCGACGAGCTAACGGCGATTTACTCCAAGGGACGATCTTTTGTCCGGTAATTTAATTTTCAAGATATTTAACTCCGAACATTTTTTTCCTATCCGCAAAATAAAAAAAATAATGTACTTTTACGTTCGCAGACCGTCCGGCACGGAGGACGTTGTGAGGGTTTACGCCGAATGCGAGAATCCGGCGGAAGTCGAAAAATTGGTCGCTCGCGTGTCGCTCGCTGTTTATCAACTCGCCGATGGCGTCGGACCGGAACCCGTAGTTCCATCGTGATTAACAAACATACGTTCCTTTGAAACGAATGAACGATACTCTTCACATTGATCGTCGAAACGGTGCTTGGGTGAATGATGGTGGTGGATTCTTTAACTGGTGATAACATATCTGCTCAATATTATAAGTTTTGTTGTTTGAAAACGCCTCCGAGACTGTCTTGAACAAACAGCAAGGATAAATATTAAATATATATTTTTTCTGCCTATATCGCATTAATATTAATCTGTGATAAACTTCGTTTGTATCAGAATGACCCAGTAGAGACTTGCGTATACGAGGGCGTTTGTTGTTGCCGTTCGGTAGGCATGACTACGATATTGATCCGCGCTTACATCCAGAAGATTTTTCCACGTGTTTTTCGATCTATCTGGACGCGATGAAGATGTGGCAAGACAACGAAGTCAGATTCGACGTTGTAGTGGCGTAATTCATAATCTTCCTTCCGATTGTTACGTCCGTTATTGATGGAAGGTAATACTGAGTTTATTTTAATTGTTGTTCAGACAATTGCAAATGCGTGCCGGAGAGCTTCTGATCGACAAGCTCGACATGGTCGAGGATACGAAGGGCAACGCCGGTGATCGTGGACGCCTCATGGTATCGAATTTACGAATAATATGGCACTCATTGACCCTGCCACGAATTAATCTCAGTATAGGATACAACACTGTCGTCAACATTACGACGAAGAACGTCTATACGGTAAAATATACGCGAAGCTTTTGTCCTGTAACGTCGACAAAAAAAATTGCTAATAAACTTGCTCCACTTTTCGCAGATTCACGGTGGAACAACTCAAGCCTTGCACGTGCTCACGGCTTATCGCAGCTGCAGATACGAATTTATATTCACGAATCAGGATCACAAGAGCTCCAGGCACTACACATCGGCCATGGGGGTTTACAGGTGTGATCATTAAAGTCGAGGGAACAATTTCTTTTTTAGCTAAAAAAAAATATATCTCACCAATATTCAGTTGATAGTGCAAGTATCAAAATTCAGTTAATAAGATAAAAATTTCATAAGTGTCACACTTCCTTTCTATACATTTTAATAATAATAATAATATTATCGAAGGGCCTACATGTCGACGAGAATGTACAGAGACATAAAATTACGAGGTGGTTTCATACAAGAGAAGAGACTGACCTTGCTGCCGTTGGAAAACGTTCACACGACCCTCCCGGGTGTTTGGAATTTGGCGACCGAACAGGTTTGCGAATATAAAAATAATATCATTTTTGACGTACGTTCACATTTTTCGTAAAAACAAAAAATGTCATAGGGAAACATCGGTACGTTCATAGTGACGAACATTCGTCTCGTTTGGTTCGCCGACATGAACAATCAGTTCAACGTTTCCATTCCCTATCTGACAGTCGCGAGCGTGAGTTTTTTGTCTACGCAATAGAGGAACGAATAATTGTGAAAATTGGGAGACTCATCGACCGAATAATCCCGTAGATATCCATAAGAGCTTCGAAGTTCGGACCGACTCTCGTAGCTATGACCACCGAGTCCAGCGGCGGGTATGTTCTCGGATTCCGGGTGGATCCAATCCAGAAGCTGCACACGCTTCACAAAGAAATAACAGCGCTTCAAGCCGCTTATAAGAAATCACCGATATTCGGTGTCGAATACACGTTCGAGCATCAAGCGGTTTCGCAACCGGAGCTAAAGCCTGAAACCATCAAGGAGATCGAGGACAACGAGGACGAAATATCGAACGTTCTTGGCTTGTACTTCTCGGAGGAAGGTACGAGCCAAAGAAAACCAATTTTCTCGGCGCATCTGGGACTCGCTGCGGAGGAACCTCGCGAGGGTACGACATTGCAAACACTCTGGGAACTACTGCCGGCTACGTGACAACGGTGAGAGACGAACACGCGTACGCCCGTGGATATTCGTCGATCTCCAAACTTGTATCGAATCGTCCAAGATTTCGTACTCGTTTCGAGAAATATACTTTATTCTGCGAAAGCGACAGGAGCGAAAATGCGGTCCCTTCTCACGTTGTTTTTTGTTATTTTTTTTTTTTTTCACTGTATATATATCAATATAAATATCAACACTGAGGATCGAGGAATCTTAACAAACTCGCGAAATCTGAAAATGCGTGTGTCTCTGTGTAATTTTCTTTTTGTTTTTTTTTTTTATCTCACTGTCGTAATAATCTCTCGACGATGCCTTCGCGAAGTTACGACGATTTAACTGGGTCTGCAGCTCGACGCCCGGAGAATAACCGGATCGCGCTGTTGCTCGTCTGCTTCGTCGTCGAGTGGTGCCGTGCGTCGTGAAAAACCATAGCCCATGTTCATCATCATGAGATCGAAAGGATCGCTGTTCATCCGAATTTGATTCGCCACTGCAACGCCTTCGTGATTCTTCAGTTCTCGTTCGTTCGGTTTGTCGTCCTGGTGTAAGAAGAGCGGATCGTGTAAAAAATGATAAATCGACAATTTGTAAATAATTTTTGCATCGCGTTTACGGATTTACCTCGGGCAACGGACTCCAGAGTCTGATCACCGAATCAATTCCGCTCGTTGCGAGAAGACACGACGACGGGTGTGGCTGAAGGCAATTTACTATTTTAGCGTCACCGCGAAGGATTCGCACGATATTCGTCGTGTGACGATCCCAGATGAATATGTTACCGTCGTCGGAACCGGCCACTATGTACTGCCCATCGCTGTGAACGAAGTTATCACATCTATAGCGCTGTTATTTGTATACTTTAATATTTTTACGATTCGACAATGGCAGTTATACGCACGCAAAGTGCGAAACTCACATTTTCACTCGTTGCGAAATAATAGTATTTTACAGTACTAGTGCGATAAAACTTTATCCGATGAGTGTTGCAATCACACGAGTTAAGAAAAGGTTTTTCGCACGAGTATCGTACCAAATTTTACTTCACAAGGAGGAAAAATGCGGAAAGTGCCATTTTCGCACCAGGTGTAATAAAATTTGTTCCTACACACGTGCGAAACAACTTTGTCTTAACTGTGTGATTGCAACACTCGCCTTCGGCTAGTGCTGTAAACTCACGCTCGTCAGAAAAACTTTAATCGCACTAGTATCGTAAATTTCTACTTTCAAATGCATTACTCACTTTCCAAAGAAATTTGCCTCTTTTATGTCCGTCGTGGTGTTGCAATGCCCGCAATATCTTAACTTGTAATCCGACGTTGTGCTTCTCCAAGATTGTTCGTGTGGCGACAATGTCTCACCATAGTCGTACGTAATGCCGGTATCTTTATAATAATGTGAAGGTAAGTTGAAAATTGGTATTGTAACAATCGGTACACTCATAACTTTTTTTTTCCAACTAACCGGAGTTTATGAGTTCCGTGATATCTTGTTTGAGAGCTCGACGAGCAGAATTGGCCGCGTAGTCGGGAAAATTTTCCTCGAAATCTTCGATCACTCTGTTGGCTTCGTACGGACGATCAAGGTCGAACAGGCAACGCGCTAACCTGTCGACAGCAATCACGGATACGTTTCGAATACCAAGTCACGAAAGTACTGCAATACTCGTTGAATATTTTTACCTGAAATGAGCTTTCACGTGTTCGGGATCCAAAAGCAGAGTGGTCTGGCAATCTCGCAATGCCGCGTAGACATCACCGTCCCTGTTGAAAAAATATTTTTTTTTATTACAGAAAAAGCATCGAAAATAATTGATTTTCCACGCTCACCATCGTCTCTTCATAAAAGCGGCCGCTCTGTTTCCGTAGAGAACCGCCGCCGTCGGACAATAACCCAGCGCTTCGTTGTAAAGTTTCGTCGCCGCAATGTACTTGTCCATTTGAAATTCACTGTTAGCCTGTCGATGCAGAATACATTTATAAATCTCGACTCATTTTTCAACGATGTCTTTGGGCGAATATTGAATATTTTGCCGGGCACTCGAGCCCAGGCATGTTACGAAAACGCCTTACTTCTTTCTTTATATCCTCGACGTGATCCGGCAATATTTTCTGATTCATAGCAACGTAATTCTTGGTATCTTTGGAATCGGTTCCGTATGCCGAGCTCAACAGCAAGTTCATTTGAGCATTTTCGTCACCTAAACAAAATTAAGAACACCAGTTAATCGAAAATTTCAATAAATGAAAAATGCGAATGAGAAATTCACATTTTATTCAGAGCTTCGAATATTCCGACAATCGATTGTTCGGAATAACTTTAAACTCCCTGCATAGACTCTCACCCTTGTACTTGCTGAATGCTTCAGCGGCAGGTATATCGAAAAGTCTGTTTTGCCTCTGCTTCGTGATGTCGAATAGATAAATATGCTCGCCCCCCATGTTGACGAGTAGCTCAGTTCCATCGCCGGAGAAGGTGACGTAAGTTGCCGCGAAGCTTCTCACGCTGTCCCGATGTCGAGAGCGCAGGTGACCTGCTCGATCAAACGCAATGATAATTCAGACTCTAGAATAGTCCGGGATCCTGTTTCATACGCGCGCTTATTTCTTTTGTTTCTTTATCATTGTTTCTTTTTTTTTTTTTTCTCTACGTTTGTGCGAAAACCGGAGATGCACGTGCACAACGGCACTTTGATCGTGCGAACGAACCGGCGATGAAGTACTGGGCGCAGCTGAGCGGCACGTTATCCTCCGGATCGCCACATCCAGACTGATCGATCTGACCGACGGGTACCCTTCCGACCAGTGCCTGAGAAACTTTCTGATATAAATTATTAACTCAATCGATAACGCGTAGCTCACCGGCGAGTCGCATGCAAATTCTATACGACATCTATAACCGACCTGGCCGAGCTTAATCATTCTACGATCGTACATCCTTATGTACGGGTCGTTAGCGCCGACCGCTACGAGTTCCGGTCTCGCCTCGCTCACCGCCATGCACTTAGCCTCGGCGGTTCTTCCTATGTGATTTACAAGATCTACGAGAACCGATTTATGACCGGTCCTCGTGAGAGTACAGTTGTGAGGCGCTCGCAAATCGTGCTGCAACACGAGACCGTCCTCGGCTGCGCTCCAGAAGAGAAAAGGCACGCTCTCGGCCGTCGCTATCCTCTTCACACGACCGGTGTGACACGAACACGTGAACAGCACTTCCGACACGGAAAGATTCGATACCTTTACCATGGCGTCCGCCGCTCCCGAGACTACGACGTGGTTGTTCGACTTTGGTATAAACTGCAAAAAAAAATATAAAAAATAAAACATCGTCATTATGTTATATTCATCACATTCTTGTTTTTTTTTTTTTTTTTGCTAGAAATAAAATCGGTCATCCTCGAACAAGCCTTGTAGTGTTCGCTGTAAGTAATTTATGATTATTGCTACTTCTCACCTTCACAGAGAATATATTGCCGATGTGACCGGTGCTGAAGCAGCAAAGCTTCTTGTAAGTGAAGGGATTCCATAGAAATATGTGCATATCGTCCGACGCCGATGCTAGGACTCTGGAAAAAAAATTATGTTATGTTGTATTTGCAATGAGTAATGCAAGGTGTAAGCGAACTTTGTGAACAAGCCAATCTTGCTTTTATGGGCTAAACAATCCTAGAGAGTTTTCCGAGTAGATGTATTATATTATTAGTTAATAGGTAATATTATATAAATCTATGCAATGTTATGTAGCATTAAACAGTAATAAACAATAAACAAAATTTAAAAAAAATGCAGTCTCTTATTTTGTCTCTCTTATAAATTCCATTGATACTGACTCTCCGGAATCACCCCACTGAAGGCAATTTACGCATCCCTGATGTCCCTCCAATTCCTTTTCCAAGCCCAGTCGGGATACCAGATCCTCGGTTACGTTTGTCTTTTGGGCCAACACTCGGGCTTTTGATTCCTACGCGCATGCAAGGAACGAATTAAGAATCTGCGGAGAAGTAATATTTTTGCGATCTTAGTGTCTTCTACGCACCCTAATCTCCCTGTCTTTGACCAAATCTATCAATCTAGGAACCGCCGGTTTGGCACCGAAGTACGTGTCCATTTTGACTCGTGATTTTTCTTGATTTCACCTTCCTTGCCCAAAATTATTCCACGTTAGTGCCGAAGTTTGCTGTAAACAGAAAGTTGTGGTGTACAGTGTTGAAGGCGAAGAGGAAGACGCAGAGTTCCAAAAGAAATCGCTGCCGTGATAGAAATATCAAGAATAGTTTAATGCTAAAGTATCAACGTGCAAACGAAAGAATCGACGATCGTTCCCCGAAAGCTTACTTGATTAATTTCCCAAAGCTGTTTGACTCGCGTACAGACCATGGGAAAACATTCTCTTGAACCATTGAAACGTTAGATTATCGTGCAGCATGAAAATTTCGGTACATCGTTGTATCTACATTCGCGACGAAAAGAACGTTCCGTACGACAGTTGTTCGTTAATATTTATAAGATACACGTGAACCATTGTCAATCGAAAATTCTCGGCTCGACCGTACCAACGAAATTACTACTCGAAGAATGAGAGAGGAAAAAAAAAACGAAAATATACATATAAATTCGTGTGGACAATAAGTGAATGACAGATATGTGTGGAAAGCCGCTAGCGATAACTCGACGACGGCCGGTATTCGTAACGTATGAGAAATCGTTCTTTCCCACTAAGCTCGTTATCTCCGCTCCTCTCCCTCTGTCGCAAGTCGCGAACCGTGTCGACGAGAGTTGCGCATTGTGAAGCATTCGTAAGAACGAACTGGCGTTTCCGGTTTCGTCAAGCAGCGCGAACTTCTACGACTTCCGGTACGCCGGTTAATGTTGATTTATCGTTAAATCATCGTTATATCATCGATCGACACGTCGAACGAGAGAGTAAATATTTTTCATATTATGTCGAGGTAGATTTTTAATTATCTTACGCGACAATAGAGTTTCAGTTGAGTGACCGATACGTTGATTCGACCAGCACGGTACCGCCACTGGTGGAATGGGAGCTGTGCAGAAAGTATAAAAGAGCTCGAGCGACGCGGCTGCTCGGCTTCCGTGGGGCAACGTTGATTTGGGATTATTGGTATTGTTTCTCTGTCCACCTGGATTGACAATACGAATCATCCGACACAATGGCCCTTAGCCAAACAAGCGTGGTGAGTAAGCGGAATGAATGAGAGATTGTCACGAGGCAATTTAATCGAACGGCAACCGAGAACCGTGCAAATGACACAACCTGCATGAGATGTTTCGCCCCTCGGGCCTCCCTGCCGTTTGCGGTTACCTCTGTGGTCGAAGCAAATATATATACATATATATATATATATCCACATCTTATCTGCGTTTATTCTCCTCGTATTTTCCACTTACCCGTTAAAACAAATCGTCGACCTTGAGTGGAAGAAAAAAAAAAAAAAAAAAACGTATTCACAATCCCAATGTCGGCCACTCGAAAAATCTTCGCTCGCACGAGCCGTTACGAAAATTCCGTAAAAATATTTCCGTTTCCAATGTTAATTCGCCGATGTCGCCTATACATGAGACCGCCAGCGCGACCAACGATCTTACGGTTCGCCACGATTATCTCCGGTTTGTATCAATAGATAAAAGAATGATTAAAAAAAAAAGAAAATAAGTAAATAAAAAATGCATGGATGAATGGGGGAGTATTTTTTTGCGATTTTTTTGGAAACTTCTGGCCTCTACGAGGCTCGTCGAGCTCTCATCGCTCGATGCACAGCTAACTTTGGAATGTGTTTGTCTTGCAGTTGAAACTTTACAACACTGTAATAGAGGACGTCATAGCCGGCGTGAGAGAGTCTTTTCTGGACGAGGGAGTCGACGAGCAGGTGCTCCAGGAGCTCAAGCAGGTATGGGAGGCTAAGCTGCTGGCCAGCAAAGCCGTCGACCTCAATCCCGATCCGCCAGAGCCTCAACCTCCTCAGCTCAGCACTCACAAGTCGTCGAATTCTACCAAAGGTAATTGGTCGCAAGCTTCGACTGCAAATAAGATACCTTCCTTCATGACAATAAGATACCTTGCCTCGTGGCAATTACAAGACCATTCAAATTAAGGAGTTAATATTAACATACCGAATTATGACGCAATGGAAAATTGTAACGCATTATACTATTGAACGCAGGCAGCTTGCATTAGTTCCTCAGACATGCTGATTAGACTCTGTCATAATCCCAGTAGAATGTTCTTCCTTTTTTTTTTTTGTAAGTGTCTTTGTAACACTTGGATAATTAATAAATTGGCAAAATACTTGTTCCTTTATATTTGCAAGAAGAATTAATTTTACACATAATGTCATCATTTTAATCGATCTGACAATTAAATCATGACATAAATAAATAATGTAATATTTAATATTTTAACTCGTGTCAACTCAACAATTTTTGCGTGAAATTCAATTCAGTCACTGCAGATGAAGATTTTGTAAGTGCCACACTTCCTTTTCTGTAAATTTTAATCGTAATAATAATTCTTCTAACAAAATTCCTCGCTTCGAGTACTTTGCTACTCTATGGCTTACCGTTCGTTTGCTACTTCGAATAATTATTTTCTTAACGCACAAAGTGTGAAATATTGATTCTCTTGTTTCTTTTTTTATCTAAAAACAACAAAGATTTATCATGTTATTGTAAAATGTAAGAGGGTTTCGTTTCCCGTCTACCAATAAATAAATAATTGAATGATCAAATTAATAAATGATAATAACTCGTATGTATGAAAATTCTAATATCTGTTTCGTTTTTTTTTTTCAGCCGCCAATGCAGCTAATCATTTCGCGCAACAACAAGCGCAGCAACAAGCCGCGGCCGCAGCTGCCGCGGCGTCGGCGTCCGCGACTACAGCTGCGGCACAGCAGCCGCCTCCTCAACCTCAACCTCAACCGCAACCTCAACCTCAGCAGCAGCAGCAACAACAACAACAGCAACAAGCGCAGCAGCAGCAACAAGCACAACAGCAGCAACAACAACAGCAGCAGCAACAGCAGCAACATCAACAGCAACAACACCAAGCTCAACAACCACAGCCGCAACCTCCTCAACAACAACAGCAGCAAACTCGTACAATCGTGCAGCAACATCCAGCCGGTGGAATACCGGTGCAGCAACACGCGACCATGCCCGTTCAACAAGTAGTCGCCGCACCGGCTCCTCTCTTCGAGCGACAAGTTCCGATAGAGATAACGCTACCCGGAACAACCGATTCCGGAAAGCCGAAGGTCCTGACTATACAGGTACCAGCTTCCGCGATTCAAAGTGAGTACAAGTTAAAGACTTTTTTATTACGTAAGATACACATCTTTACGCAAGATACACATTTTTACGCAAGATACACATTTTCACGCGAGATACGTTTTCACGCAAGATACTTATTTTCATGCGAGATACACGTTTTCACGCAAGATACTTATTTTCATGCGAGATACACCTTTTCACGCAAGATACTCATTTTCACGCAAGATACACATTTTCACGCGAGATACACGTTTTCACGCAAGATACTCATTTTCACGCAAGATACTCATTTTCACGCAAGATACACATTTTCACGCGAGATACACGTTTTCACGCAAGATACTCATTTTCACGCAAGAGACACATTTTCACGCAAGATACACATTTTTCTGCAAGATACACTTTTTCACGCAAGATGCACGTTTTCACGCAAGATACACATTTTCACGCAAGATACACATTTTCACGCAAGATACACATTTTTCTGCAAGATACACATTTTTCTGCAAGATACACATTTTTCTGCAAGATACACATTTTTCTGCAAGATACACATTTTTCTGCAAGATACACATTTTTCTGCAAGATACACATTTTCACGCACGATGCACATTTTCACGCAAGATACACATTTTCACGCGAGATACACATTTACACGCGAGATACACATTTACACGCGAGATACACATTTTCACGCAAGATACATGTTTTTACGCGAGATACACATTTTTGACTGGAAATTATGTCGTCATACCGGAAATACATCACTTCCGGTAGAAAAATCAGATTTTTTTCAAACCGGAGGTGACGTCATACGGGAGATACGTCACTTCCGCTCGATAGAAGTGACACGGATTGATGAAAACGTTATTCTTTCATTCGTGTTTATTTGTCTCGCAGAGAATCAATTGCCAACGATTTTGACCGGACCTGTTATCACGGCGGCGATGGGCTTCCCCACAGACGTTGCCTCGAGATTGCTCCAGCAACACGTGGACAAGACACTTCAGGGACAGGCGGCACTCGAGCCGATGCAAATAAATCAACCGCTTCAGGTGATACAGAGTACGAACAGCGTTCAACAAACGGCCCAGCTACCCGTACAGAGTCAAGTACGAGTCTTACGCTTGTAACGCGAGACTAAACAAGATGAATTGTTTTTGTTTATAAAAATTGAGATGATGTCTGCAGGGTATTCAGGGTAACATGACGCAACTAGACGGTCCCCTCGGCGATTCTTCCGACGACGACGAGGAGGAAGAGGAGGAGGACAACGATGACGACGATGACAAGGACGAGGAAGAGAACGACGAGGAAAACGACGAAGCCGGAGCTCGAGAAGAAGTAAAGACACGTTTCATTTTTTTTTTTTTTTAATGTCGTAGCTAATATACTTTCAATATTCAAACTATATCTTTGCCCAATTTTTGTAAAATTAGGAACCATTGAATTCGGAGGACGACGTCACTGACGACGATCCCACGGATCTTTTCGATACGGACAACGTCGTTGTCTGTCAATACGACAAGGTGAGTGTTTCGCTCGTAATTAATTTAACGATAAACAGCCAAACGGCGAACTTACTCGGTATCGTTTCGACAGATAACGAGGAGCAGAAACAAATGGAAATTCTATTTGAAAGACGGCATAATGAATTTGAGTGGCAAAGACTACGTTTTCCAGAAGGCCAACGGCGACGCGGAGTGGTGAGTTTCGGACGGCGACTCTTCGCACATACTGCGAGAGTGTTGTCCGTACGAGCGGGCCCTCTCGTAATCGGAAGTAAAATTTCTTCGCGTTCTCGTCGGGTAACGGTTCTCGGGACGAGCGAGGAGAAAAATCGAGATCGTTAATCGTGAGGGTTGTGAATAAAGGGTAGAGATAAAGTTGCTGCAACGTGGTGGTGGATATTGGATAGTCCAATTTGTTCCTGGCTGTATGAGAGTGTAACCAAAAACTAAAATGTTTCTTTTTTTTTTTTCTTCATTTTGCTAAGAGCAATCGATATCGACGAGTTTGCATTTGCGATAGATTAATGGTTTATGTCTATTATTTCACCGATGGAAAACGAGAGATGTCGTTTTTCACAAACTAGGGGGATATTTTTGTTTGTTGCATTTTTTTTTTTTTTAATAGAAAGAATCAAACGGGGAAAGCATTACCGCGCAGCGGTTGTTGACGCAGTGCTCTTCATCCTCCTATAACAGTGTCAAATTTTTCTATTTCGCTTTGTGCAATTCGGGAAAGCGCCTTATAGCCGTCATCTCGTCTAGAGGTCGGTGTGCACAGAGTCTCCTGAGAGGATATAGACAGCGGTCTCGTGCATTAAAATAAACGAAATAATAATAATTAAAAAAAAAAAATGAATTGAAAAACATCTTCCATTAGTGTCTCTTCGCCGATAGCGTACGCGTGGCGAAACCTTCTCGTCGACACCCGTATGGCTTTAAAACAACAAAAAAATCCTGAACTATTTTACAGAAAAAAAAAATGCTCGAGATATCAACGTGCGCCCTGGCGTGCTATCTTTATTTCGCGTCTCACGAAAACACGGTGCACCCTGCGCGATCTAAAAATTTGCCTCGGTCTTCATTTTTTTTTTTGTACATATAAAAACTATTCGAGGGCCACCAATATAAACGGAATAGAGATACGCGACTCTGCGCACGTAAGAGCAAGGCTTCGATGAATACATGTGTCTTATAAACGTTAATACTAGCTGTAACGACGATACTCGTTGTCATTACCATTATTATTATTATTATTATTATATATTAATTATCCACTGCGAGACTAAAGGGTGCCTAATAATTTATACTGAACGTACTTAAAGCTGCGGTATGTTAGGCACGAGGGCGTAGGACATCTAGAGATCCCCTTCGAGCGTGTTCGCCGAGGGGATTCTTTTGTTTCTTTTTTTTTTTTTCTCTTTTGTAAAATTAATCCAGCGAACGAGCTCACTGATTATTAATAAAATAAAGTATTTAAAAACAAAAAAAAAAAAAATCAATACGGAACATAATACAAAATACATCACGGGCCATGTATAATTGCGCAGAAAGGATATTTTAATAAATCTTGAGGGACGGATGGCTGTACATCCGTGCGTCTGTAATTCTTGTCTGGTGTTTCAGTACTTTGACCTTCGTCCAATTGCGAATTCGTCGTTACTCCACGGCGCTGGCTCCCGATATGATTTCTATCAGCTCCTTTGTGATAACCGCCTGTCTCGTTCGATTGTACCGAAGGGTTAATTGTCTTATCATGTCCGAGGCGCTTCTCGTGGCGTTTTCCATCGCCGTCATTCGAGCGGAATGCTCGCTCGTCGAGGCCTCGTTCATCATCCAGTATATCATCGCCACGGCACCGAACTCCAGCCAGCAGTTTATCGTCTCGTCGTCGATCATGTCGTACAGAAGAAACTTCGAGCCTGCGTAGACCGCTGTGCGATCGAAGAGATCCGTGGACGCGACGCTGTAAACCGCCGCATTGACGAATCTGACAAACAACAAGACCGTTATTCACCGTTTGATCACCGAGATACTCGCGAGTCTGCGCGAGATTGTCTGTGCCGCAAAATTATCGAAACATCGATTTCGTACTGACTTGTTGTAATAGATCTGCGTACGCGAGAATTTTCGTTCCTCGACCGTCTCGAGGATTCTCTGGGCCACGAGGCCGGCGTCGATAAACGTCAGAGGTTTCTTGCCGATTTCCGTCGCCACCCATATTATGCTTTCGGCGTAGGAACGTGAGAGGATTATACGATTTTTTTCTCCTATGCAAACGAGCTTCGTCGTTTCGCGAATTTTCGGAGTCGACTGGATAACGGCACCGACGGCTTTGGCGATGCCCGAATGTATCGCACCGCAAAGTCCACGATCGCCGGACAGTGAAACTATCAGCTGAGACTCAGCTTCCGAAGGTGGCGAGATTTCGGCTCGTTCGAAGAATCTTTGAGGTCCCTGACCCGCCGATCTCACAGCGAGGAGCGCCCGTTCCGCTCGCGCGTACTTCGCCGCCGAAACGAGCCTCATCGTTTGCGTTATCTTCTTTGTGTTGTTCACCGAACGAATTCGATTCTTTATTACTTTCAGGGTCGACATCGTAGCTTACTGCTAACAATTTCAGGTAGACTGTCATCTTCGCGTGACAAATCTAAAATGTTAAACTGTGATTTCGAGCTTGCATTGTTTTTTTTTGTTACTTTTTTGTTTTACGTGTGTACTAAGCTGTGAGCGTAGGAAGCGCGAATTCTGCAGGATCGTCATTAAACCTGTCTGTCCTTGACTTCACTTCCGGTTTGAAAATCTTGTTTTTCGACTGGAAGTGATGTATTTCCGGCATGACCTCACGTCCGGTCGAAAAATGGGATTTTCAAACCGCAAGTGACATATTTTCGGCATGACGGCACTTCCGGTCGAAAAATGAGATTTTTACTTTCGGAGAAAAATAAAACCTTTTGTCCGTACAAAACGTTTTATTTTTCTCTGAAACGTATTTCGAATGCATTCAGTTACAGAAACATATGAATTAAGGAACACAGGAAAGTGGGGACGAGATCATGTATGATACGTCTCAATTGTATTTGAAATTTATCTAGAATGTAGCCAGCGACAAGAAGCGGATGATTTGAAGGGAATACGCGGAACCTGTGAATAATTCAATAATGATTGACTATTGAGATGTACGTGGCATAGCAACCGATTTATTCGACATCCAGGGCTCGATCTTACAAATCACTCGGCAACGCGATCAATGATTTCTTTTCGTTCT
Source organism: Exephanes ischioxanthus (assembly GCA_958510785.1). Classification (NCBI taxonomy): domain Eukaryota; kingdom Metazoa; phylum Arthropoda; class Insecta; order Hymenoptera; family Ichneumonidae; genus Exephanes; species Exephanes ischioxanthus. The sequence continues at coordinate 23,193,159 of OY294017.1, read as the reverse complement.
TTTTTTTTCGCGAATCACTCCGATAACTCTGACAACGAGCGTCGCTTCTCTCGGCAAGTGGAACACGTTATTTACAGCGAGAGTAAAGCAACGAACGAGTTCAGTGCACGGGGCAGTGACAATTTCTTCGCAGAACTGAATAAGATCTAACAATGTTTTTTTTTTTTTGTTTGTTCTATAGAGAATTATAACGTTACCTCGCGCCGGAGCCTCGACGTTTGGTAAGCAACAGATGAGAGTACTGTTGTGAACAGCTCATCGATAATAAATCTTTTTCCGTTTTTCCTCTTTATAATATAATACGAATGTTCTTTTACTCTCACGTGCCGATCTCGTGGACTATGATACTCTATACTGACGCGCGAAGCGCCCGCTCGTTTATTCCAGGGCGGCAGCACCGGAAATAATTTCGATGAGTTCTCTGGTGATGACGGCCTGTCGGGTACGGTTGAAGGTCAGCCTGAGCTTGTCGATCATCTCGCCGGCGTTCTTGCTCGCGTTGTCCATGGCAGTCATTCTGCTCGACTGTTCGCTGCAGGCACCCTCCTTCATCGCGTAGAAGAGCAGAGACGCCAGAGAGAACTCGAGATAGCTCTGGATCACACCCTCGTCCACCGAGTCGTAGACCGAGAGCTTCGGTGCCTTCAGTACAGAGTCCTTGTCGTACAATGGCAGAGAATCGACCTTGTACGATACAACCGATCTGAATTGGTTGTAGACGATGCTACCCGCTCCAAAATTGTATCTGCGGTATGGAAAGAAGCATTCATCAGCTTAAGAGTAAACTTGTATTGGCTCCTCGGTCGTTAAAATTTATGTTAAACATTCACGTTGAAGTAATTTCTTCAATTTAGTAATTTAGTAGTGAAGCAATTCATGGTGTCCGGTAAAAAGTCGGTACGAAGTTCAAGGAGAAATTTCAGGATATTTCCAGGTTGTATCGGAAACCTCACATTTATTAAAAAAAAATGAAAATATGCATATCGCGCGCGATGTACGAAATAACATTTAGTTCGATAACCATTTTCGTTTACGTTGGAATCGGTTTAGAAAAAAACGACTCACTATGCATGAATGTATATATGTATCCCAGTGAAACTGAGATACACATTTTTTTAGGATGGTCGCTAGTAATATGTATTTTTAAACAAGCTCAGATTCGTGGGCAAATACAAAATCCAACGCCATTCCATGATGTTTTCAAGGACAAGCAAAGTTCAAGTGCAGTTCCACGACTTCAAGGACTTCAAGGACTGCCGAACAACATGTAATTATTTCAATTTAATAATTTAGTAGTGAAGTAATTACTTTAACTTTTAAATGCGTCGATCCGTAATTTGCGATCAGCGTATTTTTTATCGGCGATATCGACGGTGAAAACAGTTACGAGAGTAACGCGGCAAATTTTTTTACCAACCCGGAGTTCATGATTTGTACGGCGACTTTGGAAGCATCCTGGAAGGACGGTGGTTTGCGTCCGACCTCGGTTCCGACGAAGAGAATGTTTTCGGCGAAGAGGCGTTGAAGAACCGCCTTGGATTTTTCGCCGATGCAGATGATCTTGGTGTTCTCGCGGGCCTTCGGATCGGCGAGCAACTGGTCGCGAATGTTTCTCGCGATACCGGTGTGCACGGCGCCGCACAGACCACGATCGCTCGTAACGGCGACCATAAGACGTTTGGGCTCGTCCTCGGGAGCGGAGATTTCGGCCTGCTCGTAAAAGGTCTTGGTGCCCAGACCCAGAGGCTTGGCCTGCTTGAGATCGCGCTCGGCCCTGGCGTACTTCGCAGCTGACACCATCTTCATGGATTTGGTGATCTTCTGAATGTTCGTTACCGACTTGAGACGCAGCGAGATGGTCTTCAGAGTGGCCATTCCACGCTGCTGCTGCTGCTTGGCAGCAGCCAGCGGAACGAGGGTCACTGTTTGACGGAGCATGGTTGGCCGATTTGGTGTCTCTGAAAAAAAAAAAAATCAATACTAAGATCCTATTCATAACTTGCAAGACAATTTGGGATTTAAAAAATGTTCAACGCATCGTAGAACTGGCAAGGCAATACGTGATCAAAAAAAAATGTTCCACGCAATCGTAGAACTGGTCAATTTCGAAGTATGGTTTTGCCAAGAATTTTATCCAGTCTACGGTCGCCCTATACAGGTTCTTTAAATGAAAAGTCAAACGCAGTGATTGGCCGCCCATGGCAAGGGAAACTTTCGGAGTTCAGTGACCTCGGAATGAAAAAATTTTGCAAAATATAATATCGAATGTTAATTGATCGACCGAGGCAAGTGGCAAATGACGAGAGGGCACGGAAACAACATTGAAAGATTATGGCTCCTTTTATGTAATAGTCCGAGCGAACGTGACGGTAATCGCTCGTTTGTCGAAGGTTCGATCTACTTTGTTCGAACGTTCGAAAGCGGCTCAACAAATAACGGTAACAATTGAATTCGTACGGTTTTGCGATTGCTATTGAAGTTGCTCCGAAAAAAAAATAGAGAAACAATTGAAGTGTCCTTACCAGACGAATTTCACTGACGAGACAGACCGGGACCACGCAGAGTTCGCAAGGCCGACAACGCGACCCAACCGTGCGCGAAGCAACTGCACATAATGAAAAAAAAAAAAGGAGAGATCGAGTGGTCACTTTTCCACACTGGACGATAGATGGCGCCACTGAATCATTCTCATTACGAAGTTGACCAAGTGCGTTCCGCATTTGACATTCAACATTTTTTTGTGTACATTTATTTACCTTCCCGTTTGCGAAAATATACGAAGTTTCTGAGTCGACGGGAGGGATCATTTTTTTTTTCGAAACAGTGAGAAAACAGGAAGAACAGTCGATATGCCGTGCGAAATGATAACTCTGCAGTTGGGACAGTGCGGCAATCAAAGTAAGCTGCAATTTGATTACTTTTTTCATTCACTTTTTGAATTACACATCCATTTGGCGTGGTATTCGGTATTTTTCATTCGTTAAATTACAACGACGTTCTAGTCAATTGAATTACAACGATATTTTCGTTCGCAGTTGGTTTCGAGTTTTGGAAGAGACTGTGCGCGGAGCACGGCATAAGTCCCGAAGGAATTTTGGAGGATTACGCGACCGAGGGTACCGACAGGAAGGATGTCTTCTTCTACCAGTCGGACGATGAGCATTACATACCCAGGGCCGTGCTGCTGGATTTGGAGCCGAGAGTTATTCACTCCATAATGAATTCCGCTTACTCAAAAGTATAAAATCTTCAGAGAAGTCCGTATTGTCGATATTGTTGCCTTCGGAAATAAAAGAGATCGATAGTTGTATTATTTTTTTTCAGCTCTACAATCCAGAAAATATTTACCTATCGAAGCATGGAGGAGGAGCTGGAAACAATTGGGCCTCGGGCTATCACCAGGGAGAAAAGTTGCAAGAGGAGATTTTCGATATTCTGGACAGAGAGGCAGACGGCAGCGACAGTTTAGAAGTAATTATTTCTAATGGAGCAAACTTGAATATTGGACTCCACTACATTTTTATACAATCTTGCAGGGCTTTGTTCTGTGCCACTCGATCGCAGGAGGCACCGGATCGGGCATGGGATCCTTCATGTTAGAGTCTCTGGCTGATAGATATCCAAAAAAATTGATACAGACGTACAGCGTATTTCCAAATCAGGATGAGATAAGGTAGATCTCACCTCGGCACGGAATAAAGGTTCGCACGTAACAAACATTTTTTTGTCTGCAAAGGTCTTCAAATTGTTTCTCGGTAATTTAATCATTTTATTCCGTTTATTTTTTTCTTTAACAGAGAATGATCAAGGTTTTTTGTGGATAAAAAATGTTTGTCAAATGTACGAATCTTCTTTACTGTTTTTTTTTTTAATCCACGGAAACGTTGATCATATATTTTTTTAAATTTCAGCGACGTCGTAGTTCAGCCGTATAATTCACTGCTGACCTTGAAGAGGCTAACGCAATGCGCAGACTGCGTCGTCGTTCTGGACAATACCGCGCTGAACAGAATCGCGTCGGACAGACTGCACATACAAAATCCTAGTTTCACCCAAATAAACAAGCTCGTCTCGACGATAATGTCCGTCAGTACGACGACGCTGAGATATCCGTCGTACATGAACAACGACCTGGTGGGTCTCATTGCGCCGTTGATACCTACGCCACGATTACATTTCTTGATGACGGGCTACACGCCTCTCACCACAGATCAGGAAGTACGAAAGCCTCGGGATTTCTATTAAATCGGCGGCCTGTTCGAGGGAACGCGCCTTGATTAAAATTTCATCGTGTTTCTCCGCAGGAAGCTTCCGTACGTAAAACTTCGGTTCTCGACGTTATGAGGCGTTTACTGCAGCCAAAGAACATGATGGTTTCGACGGCGTTGGACAGAAACGCGGCGCACTGCTACATATCGATACTGAATATAATCCAGGGCGAGGTCGATCCAACGCAAGTGCACAAGTCGCTGCAGAGAATTCGCGAGAGGAAACTGGCCCAGTTTATACCGTGGGGACCGGCGAGTATCGAAGTCGCGCTCTCCCGAAAATCGCCTTACATACAGAGCGCTCACAGAGTTTCCGGTCTCATGCTGGCGAATCACACAAACATATCTTCGGTGAGTTTGTTCGCTTTAAAAATTTTTTTTATCGATTGCACGTAACTCTGCCGAATTAACGATTTCACGAAAGGACGTCCAACTCGACTAAGCGAATATTTCTTCCCAGCTTTTCGACAGAGCACTGCAGCAGTACGACAAGCTACGAAAGCGCGAAGCTTTCCTCGAGCAGTTCAGGAAGGAAAAGATGTTCGAGGACAATCTCGACGAGCTCGACAATTCCCGCGAGGTCGTCGAGTATCTCGTTAAAGAGTACCAGGCTGCAACGAGATCGGATTATCTCACATGGAATCCTAACAAACCCGAATGAGAGAATCTTCGAGATTTCGATAAAAAAAAAAAATTTAACCTCTGCCTGCCCGAGACTAGGGGCGTAGGGTATTTCGCCTGTTCCCACGGAATCTCATAACTCGCGCAAAAACGCTCCCGATTAATGGTATTATAAGTATTTTTCTAGTTTAAAAAAAAAAAAATACAGCTTGCGTTCGGCACGCACGTGTTCGGTATTACCGATGTTGTGTATTCGATAGCAGATGAAAAAAAAATTACACTGTATACAAAAAATGCACTGTTCGTTGACGAATAAAAGTCAGCCTCACTTTTTCTCAGACTCGGCGTTCGTGAGAATGGATTTTTTGTTGTTGTTCCCGTTGTTAGCTATCTTCCGCGATACGAGCGAATATCGGCGGAAGCGTTGCTATCGTTATGTATCCAGTGTGACCGGGTATCGAGTGAGAATGCGTTACCGTCAGGACCTTGTCCTGTTCACGCTCCTCCGGTTTCTTCTTCAATATCTCGGTACTCGTGTGCTGAAAAATAAAAGTATATCAAACGACATAGAACGGGCGACAACGATACGACGGAAAAGTGAATACCTTTTGCTTCAAACAATCGAGATCCAACTGCGGCACGCTCTTGAAGAGAACGTTCAGCTCGCGTTGAAGACACTCGTGAGTTTTGATATCCACGAAAGCCGCGGCTTCAAGTCGAAGACACGTTTGCTGTACTTGTTCTATGCAAGGCGAGAACGAGCAAAGTTTGCCGCCTGTTTGCAGAGACGAATTTTAAATCGGATAAATCATGGATTCTGGAAAGTTCAACGTTAAAAAAATATTTCGCGCAAAATTTATAAACCGCACCTGATTTTTTCAGGGCACGAACAGCGTGATCGACGACCAACCAGGGATGCGGCAGGTCCAAGAAGATCGCGTCGGCTTTGTGCTCCAGCTCGTCGCCGAATCCCTGAAGACACACGTCCCGGTGTCCCACCTCGACGAAATCCTTGAGGCCGTGTTGCTCGAACTCGGCTCTCGCGAGGTCCACGCGTTGCTCGTGAAAATCAAAGGTGTAGAGACGACCGTGCGGCCTTATCGCGCGGATGAGCGAGTGCGAGAGCGATCCACTGCCGGTTCCTGAGGGAAATAGAAAATATATTCATATTGATAATTTATTACTTGATTGCTCCTGTTATAGATAAATGAAGAAATAGAACATTTCAATAACTATATCCCAGATAGAAAAGCACCATGAAAAGTAGCAATATTGGCGCAAAATTTGCGACATGTGTGGCACAGTTCGCAATTATTGCGCCATCTGCTACTTTTCGTGCCGCTTGTCTATCAGAGATGATTTAGTGTGCGATCACATGTGTTCTCTTCAGGCTTCAGAACAAATACAATATTAATAACAATAGTTACAAATAAATAAATTGGGCAAATTACGTTAAATTAAATTTATTACAAAATAGACAAAGATAATTAGATTTTGCGAACAAAAATCTCATTCCAGAAACAAATATGCTTGCATATAAAAATAATATAAATATGAATATGTCTGTATATATATGCGTTACCTGTTTCGATAACTACACTCCCGGGTGCCAAATCCAGCAGATGAATTATGAGACTTATATCGGGCGTGTAAATAATTTGAGTTCTGTGAGGCAGCGTGACTGTCCACAGTTCAGGCGTAGGTTGCAGAACGAAAGCCCATCCTCTGGACATCTCAACTTTCGTGCCGTACCTCTTGCCTATCAGCGAAGGAACTTTGAGAGCGCCGTACGTAGTTTGAAAAACATTCTCCACCATTTCACCCTTTTTGTTTTTAATCTTGTGGCAAACCTCCATCGAGTGCATGTTCTGAGGGCTCAGATACAAAACCACCGTGTCCCCCTCCTCTATCACTTCCTTCGTTCTGTTAAAACTCATCGTTCGCGTGAGAGTTTTGACAAGTATTCACAGGAAGAAAGTTAAAAAGTAAAGACTATCACAGACTGCACAGTAATAAAATAACGCAATCACTCTAGGACGAAAGAATTTTTAAGCAACTCGATTTTTCATATTTGGATAAAAGATTTTTTTCTCGCCGATAAATTACAAACTTTTTTCTACCTCAATTTGCTCCTCTGCATTTTTTTTTTTTTAATTTTTTCGCTAAACTAACTTTCATTATTCGAGCGAATGATTTCGGGGCAAGATATTTTTCAACGAAGCGGTCTCCGTGGCGACGTCCACGTGCTCTCGGTCGCTCCGATCGTCTCCGACGGGACAGCTGATTCGCGTCGCCGATCTACGTACGCTGATAAGTGGGAATACTCGACGATCGAGCTCTCGCTTGCTCGGCAATTGCTCGTCGTCCCTCTTTGCCAATTTTCCACGAGATTCGATATCCAGACGCACACTTCCCTTTCTCCTCCTACTCGCTTGTGTACATTACAGCGCGCACACTACGCTTAACTATACTACAATTTAACTCTTTCATTCCCGTCGTGAACGGGCATCATGGCGGCTGTCGAGGGAGCTCCCGGCTCATCACCGAGCCAAAAAATGTCGGCCAAGCTCCTGCGACAAAAGGCACAAGAGTTTTTGTCATCGAGAAAACACGCCAACAATCTCGTCGACGTCATAAGCCAGTGGGACGTGAGTGATTTTCAATTTTTATCCGTAATTTTTCGTCGCGTTTCCAATTCTTTTTTCTCGTGTAATTCGAGGTTACTCGAAAATGACGAATTTGTCACGAAAAAAAAAAAAAATTTACATATCAAAAAATTTCTTCAGGATTCGAGCACGGCATGCATCCTCACGTTGGAGACGATTTTCGTCGAGCTGCTGAAGCGCAGCGACATGTACCTCGAGAGAACCATATCACTGACGATATCCGGTGAGTTTCGTCCAGATGCATTGTCTTTTTTTTTTTTTTTTTTTTCTTCCATGATTTTCACAAATCTTGGAGCAGCGCTTTTTTTGCCGACGTGATATATGTCCTCAGAGTCACGAAGGCACAGAGCGGAATGCCGAATTTTCGATTAAATAAAAAATAATAAACTTACTGTGCAGAGCCAAAGCCGGAGGTCCGCTATGTCAATTGGCTCAGAAACTGTTACGAGGAGGTGTGGGAAAAGATGTTGGCGTCTATTGAGAGATGTCGTCCGGCTACTCAGCTTCAGGCTCTGACAACTGCCATCAAACTAATGGCCGAAGAGGGAAAATCCCCCCTGGAGCCTGTGGGAGAGTTCGGCTATTACTTTCCGCTGCATCGTCTCAAGCCCATACTCATGAGCCTTCTCTCACCCAGTCAGGACAATGTTAGTCTAATTGCGAGGTTTCAAGAGATCACCAGCTACTCGGACGCGTTGTATTACACGTGGAAGAGTCTTCCGTCTCTGACGCCGAAACGCCAGCCGCCCGAAATATTCATCAAGAATCTCCTCGAATTAATACACAAATTGCCATTGCCAAAAGATAACGAAGGTAATATCGGTGGGACGATAATGTACGCCGTTTCTAAATCTTTTTTTGTTTTTCTTATCGATTAACGTCGAATGTCGTTCCACGTTTTTCAGCCGAGGAAAATGCCGACTCGGATTTGCTCTGCGGACCTCAACACGGTGAGATATAAATCGGTTGTTCTATTATCGAATTAATATTTTTACACTGAATTTTCGATTAATCGATTCGAATGATTTTATCGTTTCGCAGCTGCCGGTGGATTCACGTGGGATCAATCTTCGGCGAGACGATCGCTGAACAAGGTGTGGGCTTGCGTGATGCACTGGGAACTAACGCCGCAACTGCACAAGCAACTGCTGATCGTACTATTGGAACGAGTAATGCCGCATCTGGAGAAGCCCGTGCTTCTCACGGATTTTCTGATGGATTCTCTGGACGCTGACGGTCCGATAGGTCTTCTCGCGCTCCAGGGCGTCTTCGTTCTCGTCACCAAGCACAATCTCGAATATCCGAATATATTTACGAAGCTCTACTCGATGTTCGAGCCGGAGATCTTTCACACGAAGTACAAGGCTCGACTGTTCTATCTCTCGGATCTTTTTCTGAGTTCCACGTGAGTGCCTCGGTCCGGAGCGATCGATGAAAAAAAATTGGACTCTAAATTTCATCGAAGTATCAGATCAGCTCGATCACCGATCAATCCATCATCGATCGCTTTTACATTTTTATTTTTTTTTTTGCAGACATTTACCCGAGGCTCTGGTAGCGGCGTTCGCGAAGCGACTGGCCCGTCTGACGATGGTCGCCCCGCCCGAGGACATTCTCATTATCCTGCTATTCGTGGGAAATCTTCTGCTGAGGCATCCGGGCCTGAAGCGTTTGATAGATCATCCTCAAGGCGGCGAGGTAGTTTCGCCGGAGGGCTCCGGAATGGGTGATCCTTTTCTCATGGAAGAACGAGATCCGCTGCAGAGCAACGCTCTTCTCAGCAGTCTCTGGGAGATAAAGGCTCTCCAGCATCACATACTGCCGAGCGTGGCGACGGCGGCGAGATTCATAAGGGATCCACTGTCGTCCGTCGAGTACGACATGGCCTCGGCCCTCGAGAGAACCGGCGGTCACATATTCGATCGTGAGATAAAGAACAAGGTCAAAGACATAATGCTGACCTTCGAGAGACCGAGCTCTATGGCACTGCCGAAGGGCGACAGATTACTCCAGTATTGGCAATTGACGACGATGCGCTGATGCGTGCGAGTATCGACTGTGTTGCGTTAGAGAAAGGAAAAAAAAAATATCCAGGAAAAATCGAATAATCAATACATCTCCGAGGTGTGCTCGTTGAATCGATAACGAGATATACGTTAACGACACAGTGGCGTAGTGCCGTCGGCGAGAGGTTCCGAAAAAACGATAATGATTTAGATATCAACAAGTACTACGCTATATAGTATATATAAAATAACTTCCGACGAGTACTCGTTAAACAAGAACGATCGGCACGAACTGTGCCACGTGTTACTCTATATCGGAATCCTTTCGTTACATAGCACATGATGTACGATGTGAATTGACATTTTTCTTTGGTAATCGTTGAACGGACGGAATTTTCGTATACGCGGCGTGAAGAGAAGATCCATAAGACGAGACACGATAATCGTCTTCGAGGCTGAAATTTTATATTGCCCGAGTCTCGAGAAAAATAATAATAATAATAAATAAACTGGCAAGTTTAATGGCGTACGTGCCTACTTTTTTCTCGTGAGTCGCTGGTGATTATTTTTTTTTTTATAATCTTAGTAGTAATAATAACTCAGTGTTTTTTTCTGTATCTAATGTCTGTCGTCGAAGGTTTTTGTGTGAAAGTCAAAGGAACCTTCGACAATCGCGACCAACTCGTGTTATTTATATAAAAAAAAAAGAAACAAACAAAATATACTACAGTAAATTTACAAACCGTGAATCACACAGCGCCGTGCCAATATTTATGCGGCGAGATGATAGATTTTCAACATCAACGGTTTTTCGTTGGATCTACCAACGCGTAAACATTAATTTTGTTATAGCGAATCATTTATACGCACGAACGTGATATAATAAAACAAAAGAAGAAAAGATATTTAGTTTAATAACGATTCAACGTTGTATCATTGGCACTTCCCTCGCATTACTACTTTGAAATTGAAAAAAGAGTATAAATATTTTTTAGTTGAAAAAAAAAAAATGAAACTCGATATCACACAATGCGACTCGGTACTTCGAAAATATTACATATATTATATTACACGATGACAAAGTACGGTTTTATACGTCCCGGTCACCGAACTCTTCTCTTTATACTTATTACCATTTAATTTAATCGATCTCGTTAATCGATGTATGTACAGATGTCGTTGCTCGTGAACGGCATTGCTAGCACTGGTTCCTTTTTGCTTCCACGATCTGCCAAAAAAAAAAAAACAAACAACAAAATTCAATAAAGTTTCATTGATCATGATTTTTCGTTTATGCTTTGCCGTTTAATTTTTTCGCAACTTACTTGTATGAACTGTCGCCATTCCGATTCCGTGAGGGCGGGTCTTATCTTGATCAACATACTTGCCGGTATGACGGCCGAAGGTTCCACCGTATTTTGTTTATTGGAGACGTAGGAAATTTGAAGAAGCTGAGCAACGGTGGGTCTCGCCTTTGGATCGTGTTGAAGGCACTTGCGCATCACATCTATGAGGACCGGGGGAGGTGGCTCGGCGTCGCTTCCGGTTGGCAATGCGTACGAGATGTTCGGATTAGGATTCGTTATAGCGTGCAACTTCGCCCATCCCGCGCGAATGTGCTGAAAGGGCGTGTGTCCGTATACGAGACTGTACAGAATACAACCGAGCGACCAAACATCCGACTTGAAAGTAATCTGGTGAATGACAAAAGAAAATAAAAAAACAAGTCGGTTAAAAACGAAGGAAAGCCGATACAGCGTGAATTATTCGTGGATTATAAAATCTTAAACTCACTTTATATTTAACTTTGTTCGGAGAGTCACCACCGCCGTTTCCTATGTCCATCAATGCTTCCGGGCTTATGTAGTTTATCGTGCCGATTTGATTGTTCTTCACCACGGACGTCATATCTGGATTCATGCTCGATGCTATGCCAAAGTCTATCAGCTTCAGCCTCCCTCGGACGAGAAGAAAATTGGCTGGCTTCAAGTCCGAGTGTATAACTCCTGTAGATTGAGACAGCAATTACCAGCCTTCAAATAAAATATCTCGCACTCTTAAAAAGTCGGTGGTCCACCACATTGAGATTTCCTATCGAAATAATCAAAGGTTCTATATTTTTATTGTTGTGGTTTTGTTCGCGTCGTGACTAAAAATAATAATGGGTCAGGTTGTACTCTTGCTTCCGCGTTGCGTACTTCTTAGGCCGAAGGCCTGTTGTACGCCCCTACTAAATTTTTTTTCCTCGTACCTATGCCAGCTCACTTTTCTTACGCGTATGAGTGGCCGGGCTCGTACGACCAAATTCGCTCCAGGCAAAGTGAGCTGAAGACGAGATCAATTCCAAATACATTTGAGACGTATCACACATGTTTCATTCCCCACTTTTCCGTGCTCCTTAATTCATATATTTCTGTCACAGGCTGCATCCGAGATACATACCAGAGAAAAATAAATAAAAAAATTCTATAACGTCAAAAATTCAATGTATTTAAAATAGTTTGTACTTAATCAATTAATAATAATAAATGAAATGAAAAATAAATAAACGTCCGTTTTGAAAATCGCGTTTTTCGATTGGAACTTCATACCGGAAGTACGTCACTTCCTGTTTGAAAATCTCATTTTTCAATCGGAAATTACGTTATACCGGAAGTACGTCACTTCCGGTTGCAAAATCTCATTTTTCGACCGGAAGTACGTCACTTCCGGTTGCAAAGTCTCATTATTCGACCGGAAGTACGTCACTTCCGGTTTCGAAATCTCATTTTACGACCGGAGGTGACGTGTTGCCTGTCTAGTCTGTATATAAATATGTGTATGATTCAGACGACATAATAAACAGCATTTATATCGTGAGACGATCGTTGTTATGAACTTACCGTGGTCGTGGATATGCTTAACGGCAGTTAGCATCTCCGTCCAGTAGTAAAGAATCATTGTCAGCGGTAGTTTCTTCCTCTCCGACATAGAGTGTAGCAAACTTCGAAAATCCGTGTCTCCCATTTCCAGAATCACGTGTACCATGGGAAATTCAATTTCGCTATAAAAAAAAAAATTAATTAATTGATAACAAAATTGGGATCGATGTGTTATTTTTTTTTTAAATTAAATCGAGCACAGTGTACTAACTAGTCGAACATCCTCACGACGCAAGGAGCTTGAAGTTTGTGGAGCATCGATATCTCCTGCAGACATCCGTGAGCGGTATCTTTGTCCATGTGATTGAGATTGACAACTTTTATAGCCCGCAGTTCTCGACTCTTTAAATCCTGAACCCTCAGAACTTGACCGCTCATTCCCTCGCCGAGTTTACCGAGGATAAGATACTCTTTGTCCTTCACCGTTATCGTCTCGCCGAGATTCGAGCGTGGAATACTCGACGGTATTGACGACTGTACGTTCGCCTTTCTCTCCGAAACATTTTTCTTCTCAGCAGCCGCGGCAGTTGGATTCGGACGCGACGAGTGACTCGACCGGAAGCTCTGAGGAGGCGCCTGAGATTCGGAAGTTTGAATGCTTCCGACTTTGGGTCGCGGTTCCGAGCGCGTTTCATTCACCGAACCGTTCGTGCCGCCGTTGATCGATTCCTTGACGCTCTCGGAAGATCTGCTCCTCGGTGGTTCTTGATTCGCGATTGATTTCTCGATCGGCTTAGGACATCTGTTCGCCTTGGATTCGTGAGTACCCAAGGCCGAAGGCTTCTTCGCGGATACGTCCTTGGCGATTTCCGGCAAACCGCGATCTTTATTATTATCACCGGACTCCTGAGTCTTCGAGAAACTCGAAGATTCAAGAGGATAAGGACCCGATGTCCCCGATGTGCCCGATGGCTTATCGCTCGAATGCTGACTCGTTTGGATAGCCTCGCCGAGGGGTTTTCGCCTCGGTCGATCCTTGTCCTCGGTGTTTCGGTTCCAAGGTGCGTCGTGGCCGTGCTGACCGATAATCGACGGTCCTTGAGACCGCGCCGCATCGCTCGGCGTCGAACGACTCTGAAGAGGCGTTTGGATCATGTGATTCTGCGACCAATTGCCGAATATCGTAGCCGGTGTTTGAACGTGACTCTTGGAGTAATCCTGACGATGTTTCGAACCCTGGGGAGTCTGAAACATGCTTCGGTGGGCCAGGGACGGCGTCGGTCGTGACGAACCCAGCGGTGGATTGTTCTTCAACGGAGTGTCGATTATCGTGTGAGCGGAAGTAGGAGCTTGCAGACCGGAAGTCGGAGCTTGCAGACCGGAAGCGGCGCTCGACGCCAACTCCGGTTGAGCGACGTTCGAGGAGTGCAAATTCCTCTCGTTCGCGTAATAATTCGCCTCTTCGAATTTCGAGCTCGATGATCGAGCGCCGTGCATGCGCGCGTCGGCTATCGAGTGACCGGAAGTCGGAGCCTGGAGAACGGAAGCGGCGCTCGACAATGACTCCGATTGAGCGACGCTCGACGAATGCAAGTGCCTCTCGTGTGTGGAATAAGTCCCCTTCGGAGCTTCGAATTTCGAACTCGAGGGACGACTGCTATGTACCTTGGACGCATAAATTATTGACTCCGATTTTACCGGCAACGAAGTATTGTAAGATACCTTCTCGTGCGGCTCTTGAGCTTCGAAGGAGTGAGTTCTTCCGTCGAGTTTCACCGACCCAGCTCCGTATCTGGGATTCTCGGCATTAACGTACAACTCAGGCTTGGCCAATTTTACGTTGGAGCGACGATTTCTACCAACGTCGTTGGATACCATGGAAACTTGAGAAGTCGTGGATACAGATTCGGAGCTGCTGACACTCGCAGTTTTGGGAATGTGAATCATTCTATGCGACTGCTCGTCGTAGTTATAGTTATCGGCCTTTCTGGTGACTTCGGAGTTACGGACGGTTTCGGACGCTCTGAAGCTTTCGTGCTTGCGCGCGAATATGCGTTTCTGCTCGAGCTTTTCAGAATTTGATATTGCGACTGTTTCCTTTACAGATGTGATGTAAATTTCTGAAACGCGAGACGCGTGGACTTTATCTTCATTCGAAGTATGACCGGACGGAACCGCCGGCTCTTCGGTCAGACTCGACAGTCGCTGCGCTTCTTCTTCCTCTTCACCTTGATCATCGTCGGGAAGCGGCTGGATGTCCTCCGAGTCGGATTCACTTTCGGAATCTTTGCCCTTGTCCTCGCTATCCTCGTCGTCGCTGTTGCACAGGGCCATGAGCGCCTTGACTCTAATGGGCTGAGAGTTCAGCGGTTTCGTCTTCGTCGGCCCGAGCAGTCCCAAATTTCCAGAGAGACTGTGTCCCTCGTTGAACGAATGATTTTCCATCTCTGCTTTATTTTGCTTTTTTTTTTTTGCCGTATTGTTTTGTGTTTTTTTTTGGGCGTAAAAAGATATATTTTTTTTTACATCTGCCGAAATACAAATCGGAGTGGTTTTGGTATCGACGTCGATCGCGTTGCGACCCGATGCACTCTGGAAGTACGGCAGATGCGACGTTGCGGCCGAATGCCCGGGACAGCTGTGCGGGAATGATCAAAACGATTCCAAAATTCTGCGAATTCTCTCTCTCGTTGCCTTTGTTCGCCAAGGTGTGTTCTTCGATCGCCTGTCATTCGTGAGAGATTCTTTTTCTCTATTGTCTCGAGAGAACGAGAACAA
This sequence comes from Exephanes ischioxanthus, assembly GCA_958510785.1. Classification (NCBI taxonomy): domain Eukaryota; kingdom Metazoa; phylum Arthropoda; class Insecta; order Hymenoptera; family Ichneumonidae; genus Exephanes; species Exephanes ischioxanthus. The sequence continues at coordinate 23,177,959 of OY294017.1, read as the reverse complement.
ACTGTGGCCACACTCGAGACAATATCGTACTATAAACTGTGTCACACATTTCGATTTAACGCGCGACCCAAGGGAATTGGAAAAAGATTCTTGGCACACTATTTTCGCGGAGCTCTTGTGTTTGGTTTTTCGTAAACTCGGCGTGTACCGGTTTCTTAGTCGTCCTCCGTAACGAAATTTGAATTCCAAAGAATGCATACCATTGGTCGAGATCTCGGCGACCTGTGGCGTCAAAATGGAGGCTCAAAGAGATGCGAGCGGTAAATCTGAACGGTAATTTTACCGTGTTTATTATAGCGTTGAAAATTACAGCCCACCATTTCCCCCCCAAACCGATTCAATGCATGCGTGCCACCACCAATAGCGAGGTCTAGAATCAAGCTTCCACCAATCAATGGGCGTGTATAGAAACGGTCGAACAGCTGAAGACGTATGAGTGCGAGAGAAAAAGAATAAAAATACGGAATTCATTTTTCTCCGAAACGATTCTATGCAATGAAAAACCGTTTCGAAGAAAAATGAATTTACAGTATTTTGAGGTTACGTACCCGTTTTTAAAGTGGGGATAAAGGTCACTTTATCCCCACCTTAAAAAAGGGTTTACCTCTAGTTTTCGAAATACGAGTCTCTATGACGCGAGTTTCTCCGCTATTGTCGCGATTTTCCACGGTCAAAGGAGCACGTAAATTGAATAGATATAACGGAGACATTAGCGTACGAAGAACATTTTTTAGGTAATTTTACAAGATATAAAAGCACCGATATTTTTCTTTAGCCTCCAAATATAGGGCATTTTGCGTTCGGCTTGTAGCGCGGGAAATTTGAATGTCTGACAGAAGGACTTTTATGGATCACTTCAGTCTTTCGTAAAATCTTAAGCGGTGGGGGGGGAAAAAAAAATAAGATAACGTGTCAAAAACCTAAAAACAAATAGAAAATATATATGAAACATTTGAATCCTTCTGATTTACGAGTTTCGTCGTTACGCATCCAATTACAGAGGCACGAGAGGATGGGACTTGTAACACTGTAATCCCGCGATTCAATAATAGTCACGTATTTAATTAAAGATCATATTGATTCACAATATTTTTGCTTAAACAGGTAGTTCATTTTTTGTTAATGCGAAATTGCAAGTAAGGGGGAACGGCGAACGAGACGGGGAAACAGTTCTTTCGCGGTTCGCAAACGAATGCCTGTTATCAAGGAAAAACATAGCGAACGAGTTAACCCTCGCGTCACGATTCTCGATTCGACAAAAAAAAAAAAAAAAGATTACACTTATAATGAAAGAATAACATTCGTGGGGTTTATTATAGATCGTGAGAGCGGAGGATCGATATCTCTTATCAATCACTTACGAGTAACGTGGCGCGTGAATATTTTCCTCAATTCGCAAACTTCTACTTGCGGGAAGTTGGGGGGGGGGGGGGGGGCAGGGGGGAATATAATAAAAATCGTATCTCTAACTGTCGAACAGGCATTCCCAAATACGTGTTTATCGGATCTGTACTTATTTGTCTCTCTCTCTCATTTATCTCTTTCATTTTAAAAACTACACAAAGCTGGTTCACACGTGTCGACCACGGTTCGTCGAAATCGATGACCTCACGTACTCTTTTTGTTTTTCTTCCTTTTTCATTTTAAACTTCTTTTATCTATTGGATTATATAAATTATAAATTATGCTTATCAAACATATTAGTTATTTAGCTTCTATGATTTTTTTTTTTTGTTTCTTGTTTTATCCTCTGTTTTACACACCATCCACCGTTCTCGTGGACGAAGAAAAAGAATTAAACGAAAAACAATTCGAATCTGGACTCGACGCCTATACAACGGGAGCTCCATGAAGCCACGTACCTGAATTCCCTATGAAAGTTTAGGAACTACCTTGGCAGCGATCGGACTTCTCGCGCGATCTCAAATTCACTCAGCTCGCAGTTATCGTTCTCTCGCATCCTCCCCATCCTTACACACTACAATGAATTATCCTAAGTGTGTGTGGTTGTGTGTATATATGTGTGTTTTGTGTGTGTCGTTGAGTGTGTGTGTGTGTGTGTGTGTGTGTGTGTATATGCCATGTACTTCTAATATTCCGTTAGTTCCTTCGCCCCCACATCATCTTCGTCCATCTCAGTTACATACGGACGTGGGACCGTGTCTCTGCATCACTTCTTCATTTTATCTTCGTTACAAACTATGATTTCCGGTTAAAAGAATATTCGTCTATACCGTAGAAATTAAGTCGGGCAGGACACAAACTCCGATGTGGTTTTTACTATAAAATTTATATATCGCGATTGATAATTCTCGCCCCTCAGCAGATACTATTGCAGTGAGACCCGAAGGAAGAAAAGTATAACAAATACTCACAGCGTCAGACGGAAATATAACGATAATAAAAAGTAAATAATCGCGTATTATCGAAAGCAATCGAGCGCGAATCGTCGCCGTTCGCACTTTCGATGATGCGCAATAAGATAGATATAAAAAATAATATTTTGCTTTTTTTCGAATCTTACGGGGGACGAGAGTCGGGACATGCAACGGTGAGTAATGAAATAGCCGGGCTCGTATCTCTGGGCTTTCGCGTTACGTTCTAACTCCCTCGCAGAATCTTCTCTGTCTTTGTCTAGCTTCCATCCGATGTTTAAGTATTCCTTCGTATCTTCTCTTTTACCCTCTGTAATTTTTTTTTGTTTTTTTTTTTTTTTTTTTTTTTTTGCAGCGCTAAGTAACGATTCCTTAGCGCTTTCCGTTATTGTAGAGCGATGACCGCAGCGGCGCTTTGAACGTCGAGGCCGACTGTTGTTGAATCTGATAAGCTAAAGGGTGTATCTTGAACCCGTATAATCTGTAACCAAAAACAAATTTGATTTAAAAAAAAGAAATAAGAAAGTAAAAACCCTGCCGATACAGTCAATAGTAAACTGGGTCAGGTATCGTATTTTCGTCGTCTGAAACTGTCTTGTGTCGCACGGCTCGGACTGAGTCGATGCCGTGAGGCCAATGAATATAAGTTTACTCGTTATATGGCCGCTTTTTGCGACACGGAAATGTCAAGTCTACACGAGACTATATTGAAAAACCCGAATGACGCCGAGATCACGTGATCGACGCGACGCACAGAAGACGCGGTTGCGTCCCAAATGAAGCCTGGATGCGACCGTGTTTTCCGGTATTTCGCAACGTCTCGCTAGCTACGTCTAACCAGCATCAGAGTGCCTTCATTTTGAATGCACTGACGCTTCTATTTAACCCTCCACGTACCGGGTCGTTGTTGAACGAGGACACAGAATTTGCCAAGTTGCAACCTTCGAACGATTCGAATAACAAGTTAACGTGCTAAAAAAAATCTTTAAAAATTCACAGACGGACCTTGAAGTGTTGTTTTTTTGATAACTCGGAAGAAAATTTATTACAAACATGCGTATCGTTTTTGTGCTTAAAAGAAGGCATGTTTGGCAAAAAGTCCCCAGTACTTGAAGGGTTAACGTGATGAATCTTTACTATTAGATTACCACAAGCAACATACTGTCTTTCAAACAATGTTACCGTTTAAAAATTACCTATTCAATTTTCCATATTATATCTTTTGTAAAAGGGACATGTTTTGTATCTTTTGTATTTCCGTTAAATAAATAAATAAATAAATAAATATGTTGATCTTGTTATACATGGTTCTTTTCTCAGCTTGGACTTACCTAGGTACAAATTGATTCGCGGCACGCTTCGGTCGATATTCCGGATGTACCATGAACAGCATGTGTGGAAATCCAGTGCCGAAATAAGCGCCGTCGTTGTGATGATGCCTAGAGCTTTTGGGTGTGTAAACGTCCATGCATTTTGGACAGTAGCTCTTCACCATGGCCTCGCCGGGTACGTCGCTTAATCCAAGCGGCAGCATCGGCTGTGCCTCGCAATATACGCGGGGACAGTATCCAAAATCGCCCGCCTGATATTTCTCTATCATCTGAGCGATACCCCGGTTTGTAAGGATGTAGCGAGCGTGAATGAGGCCGTAGAGCATCTCGGCGGCTTGTTCTATGAGATCAGACTGATTTGGATTGTCGTCCAGATCGTCGTCTGAAAAAATCGGGAAAAAAACCAAAAAATCGTTAGATCGTAATTTTCTGCGGTTCACAACACGAGGGAGGCGGCTTGATTCACTACTTACCAGGCTCCAAGTCCAAGATCATATCCAAAGCCTGACGGTAGTGCGGCACTTGTTCGTTCAGGCCCGTGAGGTTGAACTTATCCTGGATATAGTCTTCGTCGACCTGCAGACGAAATTTTACTCTTTAGTCTCGGCGCCAGAAAAAAAATCGATGAGCAAAACATCGGATGAACGAGAAAACAAAAAACAAAAAAATGTCTCACCTCGCAGAAGAATTCATTCCCCCGCAGACCGCAGAACCACGAGATCCAGGATACCTCCTCCGAGCTGCTCATCTTTCTGTTAACGTCGAACAAACAAGAACGCGGAACATCGATAAGAGAATAACAGATACACGCGCTGCGGAACTGCGTAGAGAATCGAACATTCCATAGAGAGTGTTTGTTTGCAGGGTACGTAATAGAAGAGAACAGACAGAGTTAGTGTGTTACGATAACGACGATAGAGGAAAAAAAAAAAGTAATCGCTTTAGGAACAAACGCGCCGCGAAGGATAGGTCGTAGGGCAGGATTCTTGTGAGGGTCGCGTCAAGTTCCTGGACTCGGTCGACTTGCCGTTTTTTTTTAACTCTGCTTTTTTTTGTGTCGTAATTTCTTTGAGTAATTTTTTTTTTTTTTTTTCATGTTTTCTGTACTTTTCTCTTTTTTTTCTCGTGCAAGTTGCGATGCTCCGAGTACGCTGTCTCCTGGCGTCCACGTGGTCGAGTTATACCGAGCTATCCGTGTAGAACGTGTGAGCGGTCGTTAAGAAAACGTTGGTGAGTGGAGAGATGATATACGCGCGGTTTAATCGTCGATTTTAGGACAATGGATGTTGAACTTGTCGGAGCGTTCTTTGGATGGGCAAGATGCCCGACGGCCGCGGGGCTCGGCCCGCGCGCCGCCCCTAACCGAGCTTCACCTACGTTTCCGTGGTCATCGCTGCCTTCGTCAGACCCGCCTCGGGCACGGCTCGGGACGGTAAGCAACCGGGAAACGCATTACTCGAGCGAAAACCGGTGTGGGAGCGCGCTGCCTAAGCGAAAACCCAAAAATAAACAGCCCGCACGGCTTACCTTCGACGCCTTGATTATAGCCACGCTTGCTCGTCGCTCGCACGACGTAGGTGACGCTCGAGTCGCGCAACGATTCTACGAATTCGCCACCTGGTGGATAACAATATTTTTCAACCGATTTACTCAACTATTTCATTCCGTTCGGGCGACGATTATATCGTTTGCCGAAGTAACGCGGCGGCGTACAATATTCGGCGGCAATTAAATCGTTCGTGGCTGATCTTTGATTAGCGGAAAATTCTATATACGAGACGTTTACGGAAGGACATTTGGTTTCAAGATGGCGGCGAGGTCCGGCGGCGTTGATGAGGCATCCTCCAACGTGCCTGGCTTATTTGAATTATTGCCTTCGCAAATTAATTTTTTTCAGATAACGGATTACTTCGATCGCATGCCATTGACGGGTATACTTTGGAGGATGCAGATTAGGGGTTTGAGATGTTAAAGCGACAGAGAAATATCGTATTTTTCGTACCTATGCTCAAAAGCTGCGCGGATTTCCCGGTTCGGCTCACGAGGCTCCGTTGCCTAGCAATCTCTCTTCCGGCGTCCACGCCGTGTCCACTCACGGACTCAGGTTCGACTGGGATTTGCAAGTGATAAAGTTTTTTTTTTACGCTAAAAGATTACAGATAAATTTACATAAAAACGTTAAAAGTTTAATAAAAAATTGTTTCGCCGCTAACATTCTGTTATAATGTTATCGGCTTGCCATCGATCGTCGCTCCGATCGATGCGTCGTCTTCGTTCGATAGGTTAGATACGTAAGATGCTCCGAAATGTCAATTATCCAAGAACAATCAACACTGATTAATGTATGTTGAGCTTTGTAGATCGCAATTGGTTAATAAGATAGAACTTTTTTTCCAATCTAACACGTTACTTTCACGTGACTTTCTAAATACCGTGAACCGGTCAAGCGCGTGCAATGAGATTCCAGCTCAAAATAGTCGCCCGTTGCATAAACCCGTACGAGATTGAATAATAAAAAAAATATTCCAATCTCAAAGAGACACCGATTCTGTCCTCTCATTCGTCACGGAACGTCAATGACCGCTGGAATTTGCCAACTTAATTATTCTGACAAGTGGCTCTGATAATAAGACTTCGGGTAAAGCTAGGTCACCTGCATCATTATCATTGTGGAAATGAGTTTACTCGACTGTCAATACACTTTCTTATCAGCGAGAGATATTGTTCACGTGGAAAAGCTGTAGCCACTTTGAATACAACGGTGAGCCTAACCTCGATGCGTAATTCAAATAAATCAAACTCTCCATAGGTGATTAGTACTTTCAGGAAGACACTGTTTTCTTTTATCTTTTTTCTTTTTTTTTCATCTATTTTTGCAACCTGTTTCGCTCTCCGTTCTATGGAATTATTAATTCACGCAGATGCATATGTGGTTTTGGTTGGGCACGGATCTGGGATCCTTTCTATTTCCTGGCTATGACATCGCGTCTTCATGGGGACTCTTCTCCACTTGCTTGGGATTGCTCTCGCTCGCCGTAGTTTACGAGGCAATGAAAGTACTGCAGATAAAATTGCACAAAAAAACTGTATCCTCGCTTGCATCGGATGAATCTAGAAACTCAGAGAACTCTTCGCTGTTGACACAAATCGCACCTGGAGCTACTGGGACTTCCACCGGAAATTGGTACTACTCATACTCGCAATGTCGATTTTTTTTTTCTTTTTTAACTATTATCGTTGAAGCAAAGTATTTGAGAAACATCTTATCTTCGAATATTGTTGACTTTTGTTCTGCAGGAAAAAATGGGCGACCTGGAATGCAGAGATCTTACATTGGATCACTCACACAATTCTGGGATACATGCTGATGTTGTCTGTAATGACTTACAACGGATACATCGCGATCGCTCTGATAACCGGTGCCGGTATCGGATACTGGATATTTGGGCCGACTCTCATAGAGTTGAATTTGGCGCATTACAAACGGGCGCATGATAGAATAACTCGTTGCGACGCCCAATGCGCAGGTAAATCAATATTCGATAGTGTTTAATTTTTTTCTTTTTTATTGATTACTCATTTGGCGGTATTCTTATTCACGCGAATTTACAGATGCCGTAGAAGAGAACGCGGAGAGACGATCATCGACGGTGTCGATCGTCGCCGAACAGTTGGCGGCCGAAGTTGAATCGGTAACGGTCGTTCGATCGGTAGCGGAAATTCACGCGCCGATCGACGTATGAACGCGTGATAACCGAGATATGAGACTACAAATGATTGATCGACCGACAAGCAATAAGAAGACGAAAATCGACATTTAACGTTTAATGTTGGCAAACTCCCAGCTGCCTAAAACTGTCTCGAGCACGAGATATATCAAAAGACCGTCCGCGATTACGACTCTCGAGTTTTTACCACTTGTATATTACACTTTTTTTTTCTCTTGACATCGTTGAAGCACCTGTTTGTGTGCATCACGCTTATGATCGACGTGTGAATACGAGATATGAAAATATAGATTATTTATTCTTGTAACGAAAAAAAAAAAACAGTCTTTCGTACCTCGAACCATCGAAAGCACGGGCTTTTCTCTCCTATCATCGACTAACGAAGGATCAGCTTCGTTACTTTGTCTATTAATTAACGCGACCGATTTCGTTAAGATACGCCATACCTGCGTCTATTCCCGGCAAACCTTCGAACAAACGTCCGTAGCAGGCGTTTTTACCATCGTTTTTTGTAAAGTGGTCGTAACTGTTAGAGTGTGTGATACGAAGACCGCATATCCAACAAAAAGGCGCGTGACAATGGACACAAATCATTTTGTTACAGCCACCAGTCTTCTCCGTTGGTGTGCGGCATTCCGGACACGGTTTTGTATTTTCCTGCAGAAAGAAACGTACTGCTGTGACGTTGAAATTAATTTAAAGAGTAACGGGACTTCGTACTTTGATGTATCTTTTCGTCAGATGATTCTCAACGATCGTTTGAATCTGTCTTCGACCATATTTCTTCGCGAGAAGCTTCTTCTGATCCTCGTCGGCCACCAGGTACATCGCTACGAGCTTCTGGCTGTCCTCGGAAGTCATGACGCAAGGAGCCACGCCGTGGTACACCTGAAATCGCGAGATCAGTGAAGATTTCATCAGGCTATTGTGAAGTAAATGATAAAAGTATCCAGCGCTATAAAGATATGGAAGATTATGGGTCTTCCCATAACATTTTACATAAAATTTTAAACGCATCTCATATTACATTAGTATTCAATTAATGTTTCATTTAATTGAATACTAATTCCTCATTAAAGTTCAATCTTTAACTACAGAAACTATTCGTCTCATTGATTGTATAGAAAAAATGTGTTGAACTTTAATTTCTACAGGGTCCACGCACCTTACGACAGTAGAAGCAGAAGTTGTAGTCGCATTTCCTGCAACTGGCCAGCGGCTCGCCGTCGGTGACGATAACCGGAAATTGGCAAGATACACGAGGGCAGACAACGACGTCGCTCATCGTTCTAAGGGTCAAACGAAGCAAAGTCTCCTCGTACTTCGCATAGAGTTCCGGGCAGACTTCTCTTATCTGACTGGTCAGAGCTACGGAGTGGCAACGAGAATCCGGGCACGGCATCGTCGCTACGTTGCCCTCTTCGATTCTTGCCGCGAAATACGACGCTGTGCAGCGCCTGCAGTAAACGTGACCGCAGTCCTGAAATTCTATACATTTCTTGCCGGAATATTCGTCAAAACAAATTCCACAAGTGTGAAAAGTTCTCGCGAGAACGACGATTCTACGCAATTTGTCGTACTCCGTGAGATACTCCATCGGATGGAGGAAAAGAGCTCTGTTCTTGGCTCGAGGATCAGCGAGTTTCAGAAGCTCGGCGTTCCAGAGATTTTCGGTCTCGCTATGCAGAGTGAAGAGAAAGGACACATCCAAGGATTCTTCATAGTTCAAAAAACTAAGAACATCGTTTCTAAGAAAATTCGCCCATAGGAAGATTATCTCGCAGCCCTTGTTCTCCGCGCTCAATTCATCGAGTCTCAGACAGACTAGTGAACATTCCCAAGGCGGTAGCCAAGGTATGTCCAATTTGTACAGAGGCGGAGTGGACTGAGGATACTCCGGTGGTAGATGAATGCGCAGAGAGGCCGGAGGCAAATGCCTCACTCCGAAGTGATGGAAGGGTTGAGTCGGAGCGTGTTTTAAGATAACATTGGAGTACTTGACGTCCAAGACTGCTCTTTCGATGGACGGCGGAATATCCAGACCCAGGTCGTAGCTTTCACCTGGCAGTCTAAAAAATTCTCCCTCGTCACAGATACTTGAGATCGCCTCGATCTCCTCCTTTTGACGCTCCATGTTCGATGCCTTTGTACAAAAAAACATTTTGGGTGGAAATATCTCACGTATATGGTCAATATTATCAAAATTTTTTATTAATACACTTTACTGATCTGGCATTAATTTATTTACCGGTGAAAATCAGTAATATTGCTCACCATTCTCATAACAAGTTTCGATCTACGATTACTTGGGCTACGCAACGAGTCCGAAGTTTTTTGCTCGCTGTTTATCGGAAAAAAGGCGTCCTGAAAGTACTTTCGCCCAGAACAAAGGGAGAACTCACCGCTCGTCCGGCTCGAGCTGTTGTGTATCAATTACTCTGCTGACGGTGCCTTGTTTGAATCAGTTGAGAATATCAACCGGTGCAAATCCGGCAGCCAATACGAGGACGTTGCGAGCCCGGTTCCCGCTGTTTTCCTACCTTCCGATTGGCTGACGCGCTGAGACCTCCATTCATGTTTATTCCACTTCCACTTCGATCCAAATGGGTTTCAATCTAATGGATCTTGATGAAAACTATTTGTCAATGTTTCGCAGAAATTCTTGTATGAAAAATAATTAATAGCTGATCCATTTGTCCATTTTATTTTAAGGAGAATATAGATCACCAAAAATATTATCACTCCCAGCATCATTGCACGGTACTCGAAACTATATAATTGAGAGAAAAGCGTTTTCGGCATTGTCACGATGACGATTGATAAAATGAATGAATAACTGAAAAATGATATATTGAAGCACTCGCGCAGTGGCAACAATTCTTAAGTAGTTTGTTTCTCAGCTCCGTTTCGAACGTTCGATTTATCGAATCGGAATAATATTTCCTGTTCGGAATAATAATTTTTGTTATAAACAAATTTTGTGTAATATCAGTCGACAAATTGGTCTGTCCAATCGGCTTGATTACATCTCTTATGTCTGATGGTAATCGATTAACGGGAAAAGAGATTGCCACGGGGTTTGATAACGCCGGTAGATAATTAAAATTCCAAAATTGTTCTATGCGGAAAGGGTAGTAGCGAGGTAAAAGAGTACTATTCGGTAACGAGTCTGTTCGTTCCACTCGACAAAATAGTAGCAGCGGGATCGAGTCAGGAGAATGGTCGAACCCGAGGCAAAGCACACTCTTCACAGTGGAATCTTTCATCCACTTCTGCGACAATGGCAGTCGAGAAACGTCGAGATTACTGTAAACAATCTCATGTATCCCATTTTCGTACTGTAAGTACGTTGATTCATTTTATTTCTCGTTTTATAACCTTTAAAGAAACCTTATGTATGTAGGCGCGAGGTTACGCCGAGGATAGCGCAAGTGTGTGTGTGCGCGCGCACACTCAACCCGCTGGACGGAATTACTGATAAGATTGTTTTAATCACAAAGATAAAACAACGACGAAAAATTTAATTGGAATTGGAAATTAAATTTTCAATTTTGCTCCAAAAAGTATCGCTATCAGTGCATACATTTTCTCGCAGCTTCTCGAACGTTTCTACAATCGAAAAATATGATAAATAAATGAAAACAATATTTTTTAGCGTACCGCAAATGAGCTATGTCGATAAATAATGTTTTTCATTTTTTTAATTTCAGCGACGAGCCGAACGCCAAGGACGAAATTTCGAGCATGCCAGGAGTTTATCGATATGGGATTAATCAATTGAAGGCAATGCTGCAACCACTTGTTGCCAAGGGCTTGAAGTCTGTACTCCTGTTTGGAGTGATGAAAGACGAGGAAAAAGTATTACAGCCTATTCCCATATATCAATATCTTATCACCCATATAGCACGAAATATTTTGAAATAATTTTAGAACAATGTTCAATCTTTCACATCTTACGAAATATTTCTGAACTATATAAAAATAATATATTGAAATATTCTGTACATATATTCCAACAAAAGTGACCTAATCTTTCAACACATCTGAAATATTTCTGAAACATAGTGATAAAATATTTTGCTTTGTTTAAAAAACATTTCACCAATATTTTTCAATATTGGTAAAACATTTTCAATATAAAAAAAAAAGTGTTTGAAAACTTTCAAAAATATTTGCTACAGGGGAATCAATGAAGTTTTTTTTTCTTTTTATGAGACGATTGTCCATCCTAATAGTTTAATATTATTTTGTCCACAGGATGACCAAGCTAGAAATGCCGACTGCTCGAGAAATCCCATCATACAGGCTTTACCTTTGCTTAGGCAGTGGTTTCCCGATTTGGTGATAGCCTGCGATGTCTGCCTCTGTCCCTACACTATTCACGGCCACTGTGGGATCCTGAATCCCGATGGGAGTATCAATAACAAGGCCAGCATTCAGAGAATTTCCGAAGTTGCTGTTTCCTATGCGAAAGCTGGTAGAGTTACAAATTCTCATAGCCAATTTTTGTCCACGATAGTCCGTCGTCACAAAAAATAAATAGCTTGACGCTCCGTTTATTTGCAGGAGCCCACGTGGTGGCACCATCGGATATGATGGACGGTAGGATAGCAGCGATAAAGAAAGGCCTAGCCGAGATCGGGTTATCGAATCGCGTCGCGGTACTCTCGTACGCGGTGAAATTCGCATCTGGATTTTACGGACCATTCCGGGACGCTTCGAAATCAGCTCCGAAGTTCGGGGATAGAAAATGCTATCAGCTTCCACCGGGAAGCAACGGTCTCGCTTCCAGAGCCGCGGTACTCTTTTTGGAATGACTCTGAAGTGATCATTTTTTTTTTCGCGTTCTTCGGCCATTACAGGAACCTAATATTTTCTTTCTGTAGGCTCGAGACGTGGCCGAGGGAGCGGACATGCTAATGGTGAAGCCCGGACTGGCTTATCTCGACGTAGTTCGCCACACGAAAGACGCCCATCCCGAATATCCAATGTTCGTTTATCAAGTGTCCGGCGAATACGCCATGCTCTACCACGGCGCTCAGAATGGTGCTATCAATCTGAGGAGCGTTCTGAACGAAGTTCTGCTGTCTATGAGGCGAGCCGGTGCCGACTGCATAATAACGTATTTCGCCCCGCTGATTCTCGACATGCTACAACCATCGAGCAAATATTGAATGAAAATAATCGAAGTGTACTTAACATTATTTATGTCCCGTTTTAAAGTTTTACGCACAGGTGCAAGATAAAAAGAAAATACGAAAAGGAGCGTCCTGGAACGCTTCCCGTTGTGACCCCTCTGTGATATTTTTACGTTTGCTTTCCGAGTACAGCATACATGCATTTTAAGTCATATTCAAACGCTCTTTATGTAACATCCATGTAAATAATTGTAAAATTAATTTACGCGCAATCGACGAATGCGCAGACGGTGGCAATGTCCGTGACTTAATTAAAACTGTACGTGTTGCAAGTAAATGGAAATATCTATTTAAAAAAAAATATATATATAAATATTGCAGAATCGCAAAAATGTTCATCTATGTATTTCGATTATGCAACAAAGTAGGTGAATAGTAGAGGAATCTGAAAAAACATCCGCTATGTCTGAATACTTCCGTATAGGGCATGAGCGTACTCGTGTCGAAGTGAATTCGTGTACGCGTGTCAAAAAAATGTGTCGGCTCGATGACTCCACCCGGAGGTCCCGTTAGATTCAAAGGGTCACGGTGAACGCACGCGTAAACTTATACCAGGGGCGACTCTATTCGTCTCCATTACTATTTTCCGACCGGAAAATTTACCATCGATTTCCTCGGATGTCCGATGTTTTATCGCCGATGGAGTAAAGAGAAACTTCTCGTCGGTCCTGAAATAAAACGATCGCAATATTTTTACGGCTTTGCGTCAGCACAATTGCAGCGTAAACAGCAGTAAGCCAAAGGGGCAATGTATAGCATCGGAGCCCAGCCAAAAAACACGTCTGGAAGAACCCCAAGAAATTTCTACGTGTTACAGATTACGTACTCTGGCCAATCGCGGGCTATCGAGAATGTTCCAGTAAGTGGGCGTGCAACGTGGGCCAATGCAACGAAGCCAACTCTCGTCGCTCGGTCCAATCCTTATCGGCATTTCCGTTGCCACGCGTCCACGTCGACCAATCGCGGCTGGCCACGACGAAATTATCCCGTTAATATCCCGGCGCTGATTCCACACGGCAGTCAGTCTTTTCCGAAAAGCCAAGCGAGAACATACATTCCTAAAGAGTGTGACATTTCGGTGGTTTTTAGTCGCGTTAGACACACTTCACCGCAATATTTCCATTGGTAAGTAATTTCACAAACTTTTTGATGTATTTAAAAAAATTAAATTCACAACAATGTACGATTTCTTTTGCTGCGTTGTGTCGCGTGAACTCCGGTCTCGCTGTGCACAAAAATTGCCACGTCTCTGTGTACCCCAATTTTGGATCGTCAATTTTAATAGAAGTAACTCTCCCGGGTTTCGGAGATCTTTGATGTTCCATCGGTCGATTACTTTTTCGATAAATCTATCAAATTATATTAGTCGCGTTTGTGAATTTGAGCCGCATGCATCTTCGTTTAATGAGTCTTGAGCCAAGCTCGAGATCTCCGGCGAGGCAGGCCGGTATTTAGTGAGCAGAGCGTAACACACATCAGAAATTTGAGCGCACGGAATATCCTTGCTTTTTGAACGAGTTGGATACATCCGTATGGTAATCGGCTCCGAAAAAAACTGATCGGAGTTTGACCTCGTGTCGCGTATGCAATGCACGCCTACCAGAATATTCTGCCATTGTCCAGCTGGGCAGTTTGCATGACGAGCGGCTATTATATTATATATATATCACTCGCTATAACAGATAACTCGAATATTATTCCCGAAATTCCTTATCGCGTTAATAATGAATTCTCCCGTATATCGATTTCGAGTCCGTACACGTCCGCATAAATTAGTCACTTTCCGTGAAGGAAAAAATTAAATAAAAAATACAAATTTCCGAAAATAAATAAACATATGAATTTTTGAAATTTCCGAAAATAAAAAAAAATATGAATTTTTGAAATTTCCGAAAATAAATAAAAATACGAATTTTCGAAATTTCCGAAAATAAATAAAAATACGAATTTTCGAAATTTCCGAAAAATAAATAGAAATACGCATTTCCAAAATTTCCGAAAATAAATAAAAATACGAATTCGCAAAGTTTCCGAAATTCGAATGACAATAAATAGGACTGTCGAAATTTTCCGTTTTCAATTTTTTGACAATAATTTGGAATGACAAACCTTGCATTTTTTTCCCCCTCAGATAAACGTATCGAAGAATCCAGAAATATGAAAGGAGCAGTGGCTCTGATGGTGATAGGGCTGGTCGCAGCCCTTGCGTCCGCGAAGGAGGAGAAGAAGGAGAAGGAGGACATCGGAACGGTCATTGGAATAGATCTCGGTACAACGTACTCTTGGTAAGAATCTCGCGTTCGACCGCGTAAGCGTCCAAAAAACGAGAATAAAATTTTCGAAATCTAATCGTTTCTCACCATTGCCGTTTGCAGCGTCGGTGTTTACAAGAACGGTCGAGTCGAGATAATCGCCAACGACCAAGGAAACCGTATAACCCCGTCGTACGTCGCGTTCACCGCCGACGGCGAGCGTCTGATCGGAGACGCCGCGAAGAACCAGCTGACGACGAATCCCGAGAACACGGTCTTCGACGCCAAGCGTCTGATCGGTCGCGAGTGGTCCGACCAGACTGTTCAGAACGACGCCAAGTTCTTCCCGTTCAAGGTCATCGAGAAGAACAGCAAGCCCCACATCAAGGTGTCGACGAGCACCGGTGACAAGATTTTCGCCCCGGAGGAGATCTCCGCCATGGTTTTGGGCAAGATGAAGGAAACCGCGGAAGCTTATCTCGGCAAGAAGGTCACTCACGCTGTCGTAACTGTACCGGCATACTTCAACGACGCTCAGAGGCAGGCGACCAAGGACGCCGGAACGATATCCGGTCTGGTCGTAATGAGAATAATCAACGAGCCAACCGCCGCGGCTATAGCTTACGGACTCGACAAGAAGGACGGCGAGAAGAACGTTCTCGTTTTCGATCTCGGTGGCGGTACCTTCGACGTGAGTCTCCTCACGATCGACAACGGTGTGTTCGAGGTGGTCGCCACCAACGGTGACACCCACTTGGGAGGCGAAGATTTCGATCAGCGAGTCATGGATCACTTCATCAAGCTCTACAAGAAGAAGAAGGGCAAGGACATCAGAAAGGATAACCGGGCGGTGCAGAAGCTGCGTCGCGAGGTCGAGAAGGCAAAGAGAGCGCTCAGTGCCAGCCACCAGGTAAATCCGTCGTTCCGAAACGATTAATTACAATTATCGTCGATACTGTTGGTTAAATTATTATAATAATGTTTTTTTTTTTACGTCTTTAGGTCAGGATCGAAATCGAATCGTTCTTCGAGAACGAGGACTTCTCCGAGACCCTTACCAGAGCGAAGTTCGAGGAGCTGAACATGGATCTGTTCCGTAGCACGATGAAGCCCGTGCAGAAGGTTCTCGAGGACGCCGATATGACCAAGAAGGACGTCGACGAGATCGTTCTCGTCGGTGGTTCGACCAGGATCCCGAAGGTGCAGCAGCTCGTTAAGGAATTCTTCGGTGGCAAAGAACCCTCCAGGGGAATCAATCCGGACGAGGCTGTCGCTTACGGCGCCGCCGTTCAGGCTGGAGTTCTCTCCGGCGAACAGGACACCGACGCGATCGTCCTCCTCGACGTCAATCCTCTTACCATGGGTATCGAAACCGTCGGTGGAGTCATGACCAAGCTTATACCGAGAAACACCGTTATACCGACGAAGAAGTCCCAGATATTCTCGACCGCCTCCGACAATCAGCACACCGTTACCATTCAAGTATACGAGGGTGAACGCCCGATGACCAAGGACAATCATCTTCTCGGAAAGTTCGATCTCACCGGAATTCCACCGGCGCCTCGCGGTATTCCGCAGATCGAAGTGACGTTCGAGATCGACGCTAACGGTATTCTTCAAGTATCGGCCGAGGACAAGGGCACAGGAAATCGCGAGAAGATCGTCATCACGAACGATCAGAATCGTCTGACGCCCGACGACATCGAGAGAATGATCAAGGACGCCGAGAAATTCGCCGACGACGACAAGAAGCTGAAGGAGCGCGTCGAGGCCCGCAACGAGCTCGAATCCTACGCATACTCGCTAAAGAATCAGCTGGGAGACAAGGAGAAACTCGGCGCCAAGGTGAGCGACACAGACAAGGCAAAGATGGAGGAAGCCATCGAAGAGAAGATCAAGTGGCTCGAGGAGAATCAGGACACCGATCCCGAGGAGTACAAGAAGCAGAAGAAGGAACTTTCGGACATCGTTCAGCCGATAATCGCCAAGCTCTACCAGGGAGCAGGCGGCGGTGTACCGCCCACCGGTGTCGACGAGGACGATCTCAAGGATGAGTTGTAAGACGACGCGCCAGTAATCCGTACGCACGCGAATTTTCAATTCGCCTAACAGACTGATCATTCGTTCGCTTTCTCCCGGGACACAATTGCTTCGCGAGTCTCGACGAGAGATATTTTATCTACGTCGATAACGATAGGTAAAAAAAAGAAATTAAAAAAAAAAAAAATGAAATACAATCGACCTATACGCGCGTTAAACACGGCATTAGTCACGAGGAGGCAAGTCTCTATCCAATCAGCGCGACCCGTCAGCGAAGAAAAAATAATTAAACAAAGAATAGTTCAATTAATAGAAAAAAAACAAACGAATGACGCGCACGGCTCGCGAACTTACACACCCGGGCCTTGCGAACGGGTTTAAATATAAGATTCTTTCGCGGTACGAAAGATCGGTCTTCGGATGAGTCGCGATGTTTCACCAACGCGTTTGGATAAATGCCGAACAGCCGAAACTCTCGCGAATCTCCGTTAATTTATTTTAATTGTTTTTTTTTGTATGGTTCCATTACGTGTAATCGTTGTAAGGCCGTCGAGTTTATGTGTTATCAAAGACGTACAATCTCGACTAACCATCCCATGATTCACCGTGTGCGAATGTCTGAATAAAAGGGAATGTAAGAGAGAGTGAGCGAGAGACCGTTATCCAAAATACTGTATCGTACTGTGTACAATACGCGTACTGAGTGCGTGTGTGACTGATTGACATTGTATCAGTATCACGATAATAAACATTTTTTCAATAATGATCACGCTGTCTTTCTAACTTTATTTCAATTTCTCAGAGCCCTTCACTAAGGAATTCAGCTGTATAACAATTTATATTATGATTTGGCTCGAGGATTGTATAAAATTGTTTCTGAGCAATAACAGCCCATAGCGTGAGCTATTGTTGCTAAATATATGAAGTGTTATGTTAAGGTAGTCCTTGCGGACAGCCTGAGCCCACGTGAGTTCAGAGCGAATTGAAAGTGGAATTGCGAATACTTCGCGATGAGATAAAAATCTGAAAAAAATCAACCATATGGAAGGTACTGAAAAGATTGATTTTGCATAATAATAATTCCAAAATGTTATTAACAAATGAATGAAAAAAAAATTGTTCAACAAATCTTCCGGCAACTTAAATTTTTGTTCATATAAAAACAATAAGTTAATCTTTTTGAATACGTATGAATTTTTTCAGAATTTTATCTAATTTTTGAAAATTGCGTTTTTAGTTAAAAAAAAAGGTGATTTTCAAAAATTAGATAAATATCTGAAAAAATTCATACGTATTCAAAAAGATTAACAAATTGTTTTTATATGAACAAAAAGTTAAGTTGCCGGGGAATTTGTTGAACAATTTTTTTTATGCATTTGTTAATAATATTTTGGAGTTATTATTATGTAAAATCAATCTTTTCAGCACCTTCCATATGCTTGATTTTTTTCGAATTTTTATCCCATCGAGAAGTGTTCGCAATTCTCTCTCAATTCTCTCTGAACTCATGTGGGGCTCAGGCTGTCCGCTAGGACTACCTTAAATATATAAACAGATATGTCAACTCTTCGCCATCGCTGCAGTTAATTCAGTAAAAATGTAGTTTGGGAGACGTATCGCTGAACCTTGTTGATCGCTTTACATCTCCACTTTCGAAAAATGCGTGTCAGACTAAAAAAAATAGCAAAACAGAAAAAATTATATATATATCTTTCGTTCATCAAAGCTCGAGATGCACGCAGTTCGATGAAAGTTTGGGACTAAATCACGAAGATGGTTTTGTTTTTTCCTCAGTTTCTTTTTTAGACTTTAGAGGCTCGACTTCCGCGTATTCCTGAATTTATCTGTTTTTGTCATCTCCGACCTCCATTTCGGATCTGCCGTACGCCTACTTAATATAAATTGCATAATAATCACAACGGTTCGACATGTTTATTTATCTCTTCGAGCTTCCAACGATCGCACGATCATTGGTCGTTAGGAAATTCATTGTAAAAGTCCATGGGCGGCGACTTCGTCGCGGTGCTCACCTGTAGACTCGCGAATCCTTCATTTGGCAACAAAAACAAAGCCCCGAATGTCAAACGCAGTTCGGACCGGTGTTGATTGATGCACGGATGAACACCGGATGTTCAAGTCGAAAACCGGAAGTCATTGGCTTTATTGGGGGTTTTTTAAAAATGTATTCATAAAAAAATACAGGTGAATTTGACCCTTGGATAATTCTTCCATATAAACGATACAGTCCTTTTCTTTGCTTGTAATTAAATTACGATATGGTCAATAAACTTTGCAGTGATAAATTAAACGTATCTGCATAATAAAAACATTTATGTTGTCGATTATTGATGCCGGCGAGGATTCAAGCGGATCCCTACGTGTGAATCGGAGACCTAAGCCATTATGCCGTTCCTCGCTCTATAAACGGCATTACTATTTTTTTGAAAAATTGTTAACATATTTTTTCCACCGTGTTCCCTCCAGGAACGAAAACATTCAACATCATTGGCAGAAATTGCTTCGATCCACGTCATACCCGCGAATGGCAGAAGATAATTTTCCGACGGCAAAAGCTCGACCGTATTAACGCCTTCTCAATACAACATCTCACAAGATCGCGAATCAATTGTTATACGCGAAAATATTCGCAAATTCGACCGCATAACGCGTCATAAATATAACGATTCATTTTACGAATGTTTTTCGTAATTTATTCTCGCGACAGTAATCGAACGATGACAGTAGTAGAGTAGCTCGTTTGGCTCACGGAGTACGACGAGCGCAAGCGGGGTTTCCGCAATTCTTCTTATCTTTCCTTAAACAAAATTGTGATAAAATGGTTAGTGTCGGTCGTTGAAAAGCTTATTTTTCGACTGGAAGTGACGTCATACCGGAAATACGTCACTTCCTGTTTAAATGTGAGACTTTCAAACCGGAAGTAACATTACAAAGACATCTTTTCACTTTTCTCTGGCATGTATCCCGAATGCAGCCAGTAACAGAAATATTTGTATTAAGGAATACAGAAAATTGGGGAAAAGAACATGTGTCAAATGTATGTGTCAAGAACATGTGTCTCAAATGTATTTGGAATTCATCTCGAATGTAGCCGGCGACCGAAACGGATGAATTCAGGAACATATGGTTTTCGATCAGAGTTCAGCGCAAGGAGTAACGTAATTTACCTCCGGATTAAAAGAGAATTAAGAATTACCTTCCGATTAAAAGAGACCGCGGACGTACGCCTCGATGATCCACGGCACGTGTGAATCGAATCCATGGATTATCAGCGAATCGTTCCAAATTTCTTCTTTCAATTCAAATGGAACTCGAGGAATGACCACGTCGATAAATCTTCGAGAATTAAATTACCAAGTTGACTTGAAATCTTAGCAATGCATCGACATATTTGTGTGAAACGTACCGTGCGTCCGACAAATCCATTTTCATTCTGTAGCATTTCATGACTTCACGGGATTTTTTCGTCGGAGGCTCGTTAGTGACGTTTATGACGACGTCATATGATTTTTTTTCCATTATAGCCCACTGTAGTGGACCGAAGGGCAAATCCAGCATCGTGTCTATCCTATGTAGCGGTTTCTGCAGTAGCTTGAGGGCGTCGTCGAAGCTCATGTCTTTAGTTATCGGAATTGGCATTCCAACGCTTTTATTTTGGAAGGCATGGGCTGTAGGCGTGTAGCCGAATATCGTCAGTGTGTCGTCAGGAACATGATCTTCTCTTTCTCGCTGTTCCGTGGAATCTGCTTCTTCTGTATTGATTAAGCTCTGGTCGCTGTGGTATCCGGAATTCGACCAGTCGCTGGTTACGGAAGGGTCATCGCGATGAAAGAGCGGAAGCGCCAGAGCAAGAGCGGCATCGGTGCATCGATTTTTTTCTCGACGCCCTGGAAATCGCATCGATACGAGATATCTTTTATTGCTCGATTTGGTTATGTCCTAAAACAAACAATTGCGTAAACATAGATCGTTTGTGAGAGAATTCAAAAGTTTTTAACTCGAAATACATTCGTGACTTACCACCGTCTGCGATATAGACAAAGCCGTACGAAGAGCATCGCGAATTCTTAGATCTGGATCTTTAGTCTCGATCAATCGCTTCTTCCTTTGTGCGTTTTTGGATTTACGCTTAGTCTCAGTATTGACAGCAGTTGCGCTTTTGCCCTTTACACTGCTTTGTGGTTTAGTGTTCTTGCTTTCGTTTTCAGTCACTTCGAGACGCTTCGTGTGTCTAAACGGGTCATATGGCGTCGGAGCTAATTCGTATCTGTTCAATACCGTGAGTATCTCGATAGGAAGAATTTGATTCCACGTTATGTTAGACTTCCTGGTAAGAGTTCTCACGATTACCGGAGTAGCTGGTCCACATTTAGTCAGCAATCCCCACTGATTCAACTTCGGTAGATGCTTGAGAATCGTCCGGATGTCCATGCTCTCTAGCAACGCGGCCCATACCTGAAAAAATTATAGGTGAAAATAATTCAAATAACTTCTCAATCGTCCGTAACTTCAAGAAAACGGTAACGGTTAACGTATCGCAGTACCGTTTTGTGCTTTAATGCCATAGGATGAACATAGTCAATGGTCTTTAATGGGTAAGATACAGATTCTATAGTCCGTACAACTGCATCTTTATCCTGGCACCTTTTGAAGTCCTCAATTGAACGTATATAGGATAGTCGCTTCTTTGCCTGGACATCGCTGTTGTATTCCTTTTCCGCTGCCTCAAGTCCGTTCATCACATAACACACAATAGCTTGTTTCTCCACTGCAATCAATATTTTCAATGAAATTAATTGTCCAGTCAAAATGAATGAAAAAAAATTGTTCGACACTAAATTAATTTGACACACCCTCCAGACCACTTGTTTCCGGATGAGAGAGCTTAAGAATGTCTTTGTGCGTCCAGCCATGATCGCCTTTGTGTTTTGTTACCAATTCGCAAAGGGCTGATACGGTCTTTGTGAGATACCACTTGTTTACAGCATTTTTCCATCCATGACCCCAACCAATGGGTTTTTTATTGTCATTCTTGCCCTCATCTCCGTCCTTGCATCCTTCGACTCTGCACAGGTACGACGCGTACTTGATGAAAAGTATGAAGTACTTCCACTCGGGGCAGTGCTCGGCGAGAAAATAGTAAGCGGCTGCACGAAGTTTTTCACTTTTCTTCTGCCTGGCGCACATCGCCAGGGCGAACATCACAGTTTCTGGCCTGCGTATCAGTTTCGAATCCATTGCCTGTGAAAATAAGAGCTCGAATGAAAACAGCAACGAAACAAATAAAAACCAATTCCTTGAGACGATTTAGCCATTACCAATTTTATCTTGTCGATCGGCACGAGCTCAGTTTTTTTGTTAGAGGCCAATATCTCTAAGGTTCGCAAACGCTCGCCCTGCAGATAATGGTCGTCATCGTTCCATGGTTTCGCCTTGTAGAAAGGACGATCTTTTCCGACGTAGAGAAAGCAACAGAAGCTCTTCAACGCTTTCTGAATTTGGGCCTCAGTTTCGGGATCTCCGCCCTCCATTTTGGGCCTACTCAACATAAATTTCATCGTAATTACAACGGTTCGACATATTTATTTATCTTTTCGACCTTCCAACGATCCTCGGATCGTTGATCGTTGGGAAATTCTTTATATAGAAGCATGGGCGTCGGCTTCGACGCGGTGCTCACCTGCAAGGGCTAACGAATTCTTGGTTTGATAACAAAAACAAAGCACCGAATGACGAGAGCTCTTCGGACCGGTGCCGATTGAAGCACGTATGAACACCGGATGTTCAAGTCGAAAACCGGAAATCGTCGGCTTTGTTGGAGGTTTTTTTGAAAAATGTATTATTGAAAAATGCAGGGAAATTTGGTTCTGGGATAATTCTTCCATATAAGCGATACTGTCCTTTTGTTACTTTGTAATTACGTTATGATATGATCAATAAATTTTGCAGTCATGAATTTGAAGTATTTACTCAATAAAAACGTTTATGTTGTTGATTGTTGTGCCGGCGAGGCTTCAAGCGGATCTCTGCGTGTGAATCCGAGACCTAGCCCATTATATGGCGTACGTCGCTCTATAAAGAGCTTTGTTCGTTTTCATGGTAGTGCAGAGTGCTCGATTTTACGTGAAAGGTATATCTATATATGCAATAAATATAGATATACGTTCCACGTAAGATAGAGCTTTGCTCCAGCTTACACTAAAAACGAACAGACCTGTTGGCAGTATTATTATTATTATTATTATTATTATTATTATTATTATTATTATTATTATTATTATTATTATTATTATTATTATTATTATTATTATTATTATTATTATTATTATTATTATTATTATTATTATTATTATTATTATTATTATTATTATTATTATTATTATTATTATTATTATTATTATTATACTGCCAATAGGTCTATTCGTATTGAGAAAAGGATTTTCTCAATATTGTGTTTTTGAAAAGTTTTTAAAATGTATTTCCAGCGTTCTCTCCAGGAACAAAAACATTGAAAATCATTGGTAGAAATCGCTTTGATCCACGCGATGCCCACGAATGGCAGAAGATAGTTTTCCGACGGCGAAAGCTCGACCGTATTAACTCGATCTCAATACACCATCTCACAAGATCGTGAATCATTTGTTATACGATTAAATATTCGCAATTCCGATCGCATAACGCGTTACAAATATGAGGATTCATTTTACGAAAGTATCTCATCATTTATTCATGCGACAGTAATCGAATGATGATAGAAATAAAGTAGCTCGTTTGACTCACGTAGTACGTTGAGCGCAAGCGGCGTTTCCGCAATTCTCCTTCTCTTTCCTTGAACAAAATTGTGACAAAATGGTTAGTGTCGTTCGTCCACCTCGTAATCCAAAATAATCTCAAGCATCCTAGCGACAATGGCATTAAACAATCGTGTCGAACAATAAACTCGGTTAATGTGATACAACGATTCTATTATTTCGGAGAGTCCTCCTTTCCCCGAGTTTACTCGATATTTCTAAAGTTGTGCGGACCGTTCACCATGCTCACTGTGGACGGGCATTGGCCGACTGTGCATCAAACTCAATCTCACATCAGTTCTCGTACTTTGTATCTTAACATCTCCTAAAAAAACAGAACCAAATAATTACGAGTCGTCCCGACGGATCGATTGTTGTATCAATTTTAGCAATTTCACGTTCGATTTTTCGTCTTCGTCGCCGGAGTCTTATTTTATGGTTAAGTTCGACGAGGTGTATTCGGTGTGTTATAAATCATAAAATGTTTCAGGGTAAGGTCAAGTGCTCTGAATTGAGGACGAAGGACAAGAAGGAGCTGCTTAAGCAGCTGGAGGAGCTCAAGACCGAGCTGACCAGTCTCCGCGTCGCCAAAGTGACGGGTGGTGCAGCCTCCAAGCTCTCCAAAATGTAAGAATTCTCATTGATGCTCAAATCAACATAATTAAATGCCTGTGTCTAACGTGCTGAGATTATCTTACAGCCGTGTAGTGCGCAAAGCTATTGCCCGCGTCTACATTATAATGCACCAGAAGCAGAAGGAGAACCTTCGTCTTTTGTACAACAACAAGAAGTACAAGCCCTTGGACCTGAGGCCAAAGAAGACCAGGGCCCTCCGCAGAGTACTGACCCCCTATCAGGCCAGCCGCAAGACTCTCAAAGAGATCAGAAAACGTTCCGCATTCCCGGCGAGGAAATACGCCCTGAAGGCGTAGAGTCGTTTCTTGTTTTACAAATAAAAATAAAGCCTCTACACAAAAAAAATTTAATCGAGTAATTCTACGATCGGCACCTTGAACCAAGATCAATTCCCATTTAGAATTTATTCGTTTATTCAGTTATCCAAACACTGGCACTTTGATATCATTTTTGTAGTTAGACAAAGTATTAGGCACCTCCTGGCTCCGCTATTGAAACGAACATTGTTTTTTTTCTTTTACTTCTGTTATTACATCGAAAGCAATGTTAACTTATCTATAGCTGATCTCTACAGTGTTAGACCCAGTCCCGTCGAATTTCATTGAATACAAAATTTTGTTTTTCTACTTACAAAATACATAATTTATCAACGAGTAGGAAAACGCACGTCCGGCATTACGTGGAAGTTACTTCGCGCGGAAAATACTATAGCAAGAATGATGGTGAAACAAAAGAAGAAGATTAATTTATATTAGAATCTGTCGGAAAAGCTCGTATTCCGTTAAAATATCTCGTAAAAACAAAGAAACAATCCGGGAAAAATTATAAGATTTCTTCAATGTGGCTATGTACAATCATTACATTTCACGTGTTCGTGAATCAGTGACAGTTATACACAAGTAGACGCTCGAAACGTTTTCAATTCACGTACGATTATCGAACAAATTAAAATGATCGTCGCTAAACCGTAATGAGTTTACCGGAGCACCAGGGACAGGGATGAAAGTTCGGTTCTAATATACAAGTGTCTTTGCAGTCTTTGATTTCCGTGAGAAGATCCAGGATCTTCGCCGTTGTCTTGTCGTCCGCTTCGGCGACGTTATCTTCGGTTTTTTCTTTTTTCTGTTCCGTGTGTTCGTGCGTGTGATTTTCTTCGTGGCATTCGTTCTCGAATTCGATGATGGGCGGCGATTGAGGATCCGGCGGGTGCGGAACGGCCGATGTTTTCTGCTTAATCAAATCTGCAACGAGAACCTTCAGTTTGTGTAGCTGTTCCTGCTGATGGTTCCGCTGATCGACCAGCAAACGGAAAGTTTCCTCTTTCTCTTGGGCTTTCCTCTGAAGAATAGCGCGTTGCTTCTGATAGAGAGTTATGTACTCGCCGATCGTCTCCGTTTCGCCTTGCAGCTGAAGGACGAGATGCTCGAGCCTCTGCTTTTCGTCGGTTAATTCGGCGACCCTGTCCATCGTCTCTCTGAATCTCACTTCGAGCTTCCTCAGTGGATCCGGCACAGGATCGACGGCGGCTGAATAGGCTTTCATCGAAGTATACGCGGATTCGCTGAGCGATCTCGCGTTAT
Organism: Exephanes ischioxanthus; assembly: GCA_958510785.1. NCBI lineage: Eukaryota > Metazoa > Arthropoda > Insecta > Hymenoptera > Ichneumonidae > Exephanes > Exephanes ischioxanthus. The sequence continues at coordinate 23,152,010 of OY294017.1, read as the reverse complement.
CGACCTCTTCCTTCAGTCGCTCGTCGCCGTTCGAAAGATTCTTCTCGTTCGAGCTCTCCTGCCTCAGGGCGTTAAATTGAACGCTCAACTGTTGATTCTCCCTTCTCAAAATTTCTATGCAGCCCAGAGCGTTTTGTAGTTCCTGCTGCAAAGTCCTGGCTTGCTGCGACTGGGCCTGGTAGTGTTGCATCTGATCCGCTATCTGTGCGGTCTGCAATTTTTCGCTCTCCATTTCCGCGAGACTAGCGTCTTTCGCCTTCAGCTGCTCCTTAAGCTCGTCGACTTCCGTCTCAATTTTGTTCAATTGAGCGTTAAGCTTCCGTCCGATAGTTCTTTCAGCCTGAAGCTGCTCGGTCAGATCGAGCTTCGAATTGCTCAGTGTAACGAAAGCGTCGTGCATCTCGTTGAGCTGAGCTTTGAGCTGTTGATTCTGCGAGACCGCTCTCGACGCGCCGAGCTGTTCGCTCTCGAGGGCACTGACGAGTTTCGATTTGTCGACGCTGTCATCGTTCATCTCACGCATCTCTTCCAAATCTCGCTTCAGCGATTCAATTTCCGTGTCTCTCTCGTTGAGCGTTGTCTGAAGACTCGAGTGTTCCAAGCTTAGAGCGTCGAGACTCTTTGTCAAATGTTCGATCCGCTCCTCGTGAGATTCGAGAGATCGGAGCTTCGAAACCATCTCCCTTTCTCGTTGAAGACTCTGTTCGAGATCGGACAGTCGCTGGATGTAACTGCGCTCGCGATCTTGCAGAGTCTCCATTTCCTTGCGGGACGCTTCGAGCTGTTTGACAATCTTTTCGTAACGATCGTCCAATTGGCGAACGTAATTCTCGTACTGCTTGGCAGCTTCCTCCTTGTCGTGGCTCGCGGATTTCAGAGCTTCGCGCAACTGCGACAATTGCTGTTCGAGAACGATCGTAGCTTGATGCTGGCCCTCGAGAGCTTGCATCTCCTGAGGATTCGTCGTGAGCTGTTGTATCTTCAAATCGTTCAATGACAGCAGCGTATTTTTTTCATCGAGCTCTCGCTGAAGATTAATAGCTTCGGCGTTCTTCATACTCAGTTCCTGCCTCAGTTCGGAAACTTCGAGCTCGTCGTCCTCCTTGGCTTTGCGCAATTCGTCGTGCTTCCTATCGAGTTCGGCGTAGTCGAGTTGCAGCTGTTGGGACATCTTTCTCGCATCTTCGACGGTGTTTTTAACGTGGGCAAGCTCCTTCTCCAATTCGGTAACGCGTAACTGAGAGGCTTTCAGCTTTCCCGTGAGCTCTTCGACTTCGACAGATTTGCGTTGAGCGATAGACTGGCACTGCTCGATGGCTGCGCTCAGCTCGGCTCGCTCGCCGACGAGAATCCCCGTCGTTTGAGCGTGCACTTGAAGCTGCTCTCTCAGGGGATTTAGCTCCCTCGATAGCTTCGCCTCGAACTCCGCGTCCTTCGTTACGAGGATAGCCTCGAGCTCGGACACTCTGCTGCTGTACTGGCTCACCTGAACGTGAAGCTGGCTCACCAGCTGCTTTTGCTCTTGGAGGCATGAGGATAAAAATTGATTCCTGTACTCGAGATCGGTCTCGAGCTGCGACGTCGCCGTGCAGTCAGAATTTTCGTGCAGAGCGTCGGCGACCGCCGATGCCATTTGCAACAAATTGTCCTTTTGCGAAAATGGCGAGTTGATCGTCGTTCCATTGTCCGAATTATTCGCTGAAAAATTTACGATCGACGGCGCCGGAGGCGGCGGAAAATATTGATTCGCCATCTGAGAATCATTTTCGATACTTTGCTTGACGGTTCGATCGTCCTGAATTGCTTCCAAGGTCTTTGAGCCTTCGGGCAGTTTTTCTAAGACTGCAAAATCTGCTTGATCAAAGTAGTTTCCAACTTGAGAATTTTCGTCTCTAGGTCTGGGGTTCGAAATTGGGGAATTGCCAACCGAATCCGCAAGATTTATGAGATCGGGACTGTCCACGGTTTCTTTCGTCGTAGGTCGATTACTTCCGTGAGTCTCATTCACCGTTCCAAGGGTAGAATTGACTTCCGGTTTTTTCGTGGCTTCAATGGTAGGCTGCGAGTCCTATAAAAGTTGAAAATATCAAGCTCAGCAGAAAAGTTGAAAAATGTGTACAACTTTACCTGCGGCATGCTCGGCTGGCGTGCATCCTTCTGCTGATTGGGCGCATTGTCCTGACTGTGATTCGATTTGTTTTGTTGAAATTCTTTCAGCTGCGTGAAATGAGCAACATAAGGAAGTGAGATAAGAACAATGACAACGCATAATACAATTTTTTAAGGGTAAAAAAAAAATCGAGATTCGTCACAAGTTTGTTGATAAAAATAATAAATGTGGGGAAAAAAAAAATTGAATTAGACAAATGCTGGAGCTTATTATCGTAAATATACACTAACGGAAATGTGTTCGGATGAATCTTCGACCGATAAATACCTTTTTTCTAGCAGCCAAAAGTTTCTCCGTTTTGTTCATGTTCATAGTATGAACCGTTGCAAACGCCGCATACGAGAGTTCGGGATGGCGTGACAGGTGAGACGTTATTTTACATTGCTAATTGAAAAAATATTGTTGAATGACAGTGACGTTGAAGGTTATAACATGATTTCTCTTTTGCGGGTGCCACTTCACCAGTTTTTTCGGGGCGCTGTTGCCGCATGTGCGGATGCGTTCGCTTGTCAGCGTGCTGCACGTCGTTAAGAATGTACCAACAGCCAATCGGATTGATAGGACTTTTGTTGATCGTTGTGATGTGGTAAACCCCCCCACCCACCTGCGCGGCGCCCAGTTGGTAACAAAAACTGCATGCTGTTTTGAGATCGCAGACCGCCGAGGAAAACGAAAATTGTCTTTCCCTGCGTCTGTTGATTCCCTAGAGAAAGACAATTTTCTTTATTCTCGGCGGTCCGCGGTCTCAAAACGGCATGCAGTACAGTTTTTGTTACTAGCGGTGGTATTTCACATGACCTTAAACACTTTCGATTTCGAATGATAATTAGAAAAACTATGAAAAATGAACATTTTCAAATTGCTTCTTTGGGAAAGCTCTATAAGGAAAAAAAACATATCAATGCACAATCCTTATTTTTTTATGCAGTTCCCTTATCAATTTATTATTTACTTAACATTTACATACAGCCTCCATCAATCAACGAGCAATTCCAATGTGCTACATAAGTTCGAGATTTGTGCGACAAGAGTGTCCAACCGCTCGAACTTGTTGTCCCTGAGATCGAGTTTTTTAAGTTTAGGATGACGCTTGACAAGCTCCAAAATTTCGTCGACCTTCGACAAATCATTGTTCCTCAACGAAAGATTTTCCAAATTCTTCAGCGTCGGCAAATGCTTCAAGGACTCGAGACCGTTGCTCGACAGAGATAATTTTTTACATTCTTTCAATGCATTGAGACGGTGAAGAGAATTCGACAGCTTGTTTGCGCCGAGATTTATCTCCTCGAAGAGAGTCAAGCAGTGCTCGTTGTAGAGGACCGTGAGGTCGAGGCCCGACAAATCTATCGTCGAGCACAACTCGGCGTCGCCCTCCTTTTGCCAGATATTTTCCAATGCGTAGTCAATTATGCATTTGCTACCTGTGATTAAAATAATTTTAAAGAATAATTCATTACATTTCAAGTCAAATCGATTTTTTGAGAATTTTTTTTTTTCACTCACGCATATCGTTGTAGTAGTTCGAGCGAAGTTTGTCCACCTTCGATAAAGCGCTGAGATCATCGAGAATCTTGGCATTGTAAGCGGTCGGATCGTAATTCTTCATGAGATAAATTCCTGTAAGCAACGACCATTTGTTGTTCGGTTCCATTTCGCTCAATTGCTGATAGCTCTCCATTTGTTCCTTCAACTGTGCCGCGTTGTGTTTCTCCGACGTCGTATTTTTCGTTTTATACAGCCACGCGTCGTTGGTCAACGAGCGATAGAGATCGTAGGTCACATCGTCGAATTTAATGGACATCGATTCAACAGCGGTCGATCCATCGTTCGATTGATCCGCGAAAATCGCCATCCAGGATTTAGAGTACTGCTTGTTATCAGGCGACTCCCAGTCGATCGGACTTATCGCGCTTCCGTTACTCAGCAGCGCAACGTTGCCCGAATGAATCTTTATCGCTTTGCAAAACACCATCGTCGCTCCCGTCCTCGTTACTCGAGCCCGCCATAGAGTGTTGGGCTTCGATTGCGAACAATCCAAAAGCCATCGCTGATAGAACCACGCGCTCGAGTCATTGGGGTCGGTGAATGTCGCGTTCATAACAAGATCGAGTTCTGGAAAAAAAAAAAGAATAAAATGTTCGTCTACTATCGGATTAATCGTTTACACGGCAGCCCACCTTCCTTGTGTTTGTCGGCTCTGATCGGCAACTCGCCGCTCTCGTCGGCAAACATTTTCGATAGAATCTTGCTTCTGTAGTGCCAGGACGAGTAGTTCGAGAAATTGTTCAGTATCTTCGTTGTCGAAAAATCAAATTCCTCCGCATCGGAGATACCCGCTTTTTTCACCACGTATTGCCTGTAGTCCCAACAGTGGACTGCACATGTGAATAGATCCATTTTTTTTTCTATTTTCTACATAACAATATGCTCCACAGGGTGGCCACCAAATCTGATGTAAACAAATACCCTGATTTCCCCGTTGCATCTCAAATTCCTCGCTATTTTCAGGATTTTTTCAGATTTTGCCCCGACAGCCACCCTGGACTCCAAAACAATTTCAACGAAACTCACAGTTTCTCTCATCCAAATTGAGACATTTCGCGCACAGCGAAAGCTCCGTCTTCCAGTCAGGTTGCTGCAAATGATCTATTACCCAGCATCTGTGATGCCAAACTCCGTATGACTTTGGATTCTCTCGCAGACAGTTCTCCGTCAATGTCAGTTCTCTTGTCAGTCTTTCGGTGCGCTCTTCCTGTGGCCTGCAACAAAGTTCAAAAAATAAACTGAGCAAGTAAATTTTTATGTCCACCGTGTCGTTATAACTTTGAACTCCGGTGCATTACCAATCGTTGTTTTGAAAAGCTTCTCGACGGATGTTCCACAGAGTGTTTATGTCCGGATTTTGCAAGACCATCCGCTCCGTCACAGCCAACAGTTCGTCGTCCCATACTTTGTCTTTTCTCTGCCATACCGTTTCGTTTGAATATCAATTGAAAGTTTTCTTCGGGTCCATCGAATGATTTTAAACTCACCTTCTGAAACACCAAACCGATAGCCGCTTTGTACTGCACCAATTTTTTCTCCCTCTCGATTTTCTTCAAAGCCTCCTGCTCGGCAGTCGTGCGAACTTTTACGCGTCCGTGCTGCAAAGTTTTTCAAACACGATGATTAAAATTGACGTATCGGCGAAACGAATATTGAACAAACGATTATTGGAACAGTGAGACAGTGTTGGATAAGTACATGTCAAATATTCTTCATTGTTCATGAAGTCTTTCGGACACCGATTGAAGTGAATAAAGTGTCTCACCATTATGTCAGTTTTGGGTTTTTATTTTTTTTTCACGTGTAAAAATCTAATATTTTATTGTAGGAAAACAGTGCAGTCATGCAAAGGGTTATGTGTCATAGTAGCAGACAGTAGCAGAGGAATGAGAGATTGCGGGGAGGAGTACACTTACAGCTGATGAAGAGTAGTTCGGTCGATTGCCGTAAAAGCTCGAATTCGTCACTTCCGGTTCTCGAAAAAAAAAAAAAAAAAAATGGTAACAATATCAATAATAATTATGTTGTTACTTCGGCCGCTTAAGTCTCGGTTTATGGTCGAACGATAAATATCATAGAATCGTGTTTGACGCTGTAAAGTTTTCGCAATTACCGTGAGTCGGGAAAATCCACTCGGTAAAGCAACGATTTGGGATGGCTGGTAAATTGACTTCAACACCCGAACGGGAGAAGTCATGCGTTTAAACTCCGAGTTGGTGATGCCTCTCTCGTTTATCTTTCCTTCAAAGAATACCTGACGCCTTTTGCAATGCTTCAAATGTAACGCCCAATTTTGGTCTTTCGCGGTCTGGACATAATAATAATAATGTTGCTTAGATTATAAAAGAACAATTGTTGTAGCTCGAGATCCCATTTAGAGACCGTAAGATGGCTTTTGTACAGGGCGATTCATGAACGACCGGTCCTCATGGACCGGTCGTTCTGATCCGGTTATTTCAATAAGATATGATACGAACCACATCCTTCCCCGTCCATCCCAGGTTCAGTCGGTATCAAAAACGGTAATCAACTTTTCCCACGGGTTCTCGCATGTACGGTCGTAAGAAAAATCTCATCGGAAGCGGATATCATCTCGGCTTTCGAGGAGACTTTTCTTTCGACCGTACATGCCGGAATCCGTGAGAAAAGTTGATTACCGTTTTTATTACCGACCGCGGTATTGCACATGGTCTCAATGAGTGGCGGTGTAGCGCTATCCCAAAAAGATAATAATATTGCACAAACTCACGAGAGTAAATGATATAGTAAATCGAGTTGAACTTCGAGTTGCGCAATATTTTAACCGATGTCGAAAGATGTATAGCACCTTATTTCGGTATCCGAATTATATGATCCGTCCATACACATTGGATTACACGATAAATTCTTCGAATTCAATGAGCGTGCGAGGCGATCTTTTCGACCGGTGAAGTGGTGCTTTCACACGCCAAGATGAGAAAATATATACAGTAGAACCTCGATTATCCGAACCAATTGGGACCGGAGCTCGTTCGGATTAATGAAAATTCGGATAACAGAACAGTGAAGCCGTGTTAAACGATATAGGCCGATACATGTAGAAAAAATTACAGTACCCATATATTTTTAATAATTATTACATATATTTGAGGAATAACGTGACATATGTATTTTTATGATATTCAACAGTAACGTCAAACCTTCATCACGAAATCCACAATTTTCATTCGGCGCAAGAGAGTTGTACGGTTTTCGCAGGCAAATTTTTTTTAATGTCAGAGATCGTTGACTTGCAAACATCATACGAGCGCGCTAACAACATGCTGGTCTCTCCCTTATCGAGCTTCGAAAGGGTTTCTAATTTTTTTTTTTCATCGGAAGCACATTATGCTTGTGCTTAGAAGTCGAAGGACTGGACGTTGAATCCATAACGCACTAAACTACGAGACCAGTGGATTAACGAAAATAAATTTTGCATACGAGTATAATAGATCGGCTGAGAAACTAATAAATACTGCGCATACGACTGACGTGCATTTACGGTAGTGCTGTGTAAGTCTATGCGAGCTCGAGTGTTCTTAAATTGGTTTGTGTGTACCGCGCAACAATGTATGTACTGGCGCGAAACAACGTAAAGATACGAGAATTTCGCGCAATAGTTCGGATAATAGAAACTTTATCCGAACCAGCAGCGGTTCGGATAATAGGTGTTCGGATAATCGAGGTTCTACTGTATTGGAAAAAAACAAGAAAAAAAAAACACGCTCACCGAGCAAGATAGTGTCGGCGGCGGGGAAGTTGCGAAATTCTTCATAGATAATAGTAGCGAGCAGCGAAAGGAAGAGAGCGAACGATGTGTAAAAATGGGAAAAGTTGCTTCGTTGGTGAGAGGAGGATCAGAAGTGGTGGGCAAGATAACTTCGCTAAGGACATTCTTACGAACGCACTGGCGATGGTGACAGAGTAACATCACGCGCCTCCTCCTTGCACTTGCAGCCCGTGCAAGAAGATCATGCGCCTCGAGCAATTCTTTGCATCGGCTGTTAAAATATTTTACTGAGATGTTATAAATGTCGAACTGTATGTTCTTTGCTAATAAAAGTATAGATAAAGTCGCAATCAGATTGAGTCAGAAATCGCCTATTTAATCTTTTAAATATCCCCAAGACGAATCGCATTTCTTCATCAGCATTTATCAAAACTGCAAGTGAAGTTTTTTTTTTATGTAAAAAAAAATTATCGGCCGTTTGAAGTCATTCATTTGTTTTTGTTAAAAATTGAAAAATATCCGATTTTTTATGCATTGTAATATTTCACTACCCGCTTATTGTGATATTATTGTCGGCCCGCATGGAATAAAAAAAACGCGTTAAAACATTTTACTGAGATGTTATAAATGTTGAACTGTATGGTCTATGCTAATAAAAGTATAGGTTGAATCGCAATCTCTTTAACCGTCCCCGAGACGACTCACATTTCTTCACCACTATTTACCAAAACTGCAAATGAAATGTTTTTCAAATATAAAAAAAAAATCGTCGGCCGGTTGGGGTCATTAATTTTTTTGTTATAAATTGAAAAATGTCCAATTTTTGCTTCCTCATAGAGGAAGCTTTGTGATGGTGAAAAAAAAAAAAAATTCTAGATTTTAATGAAAACGTGTTCAGAATGTTCCAAAACATCGAAAAATGACACTTAGAAAAAATGTCTGGATGTGTGTGTGTGTGTGTGTGTGTGTGTCTCAGACCCCAAAAATTCAAATCGCTATATCTCGGGAATGCCTTGACCGATCATGCTGAAATTTTGCACACATCATGTGTGATCAATAGTCAACGTTTTTATACATAGTAATATTCCACTACTCGTTTATTGTTGTATTATTGTCGGTCCCCAAGGAATATCGACTCGAGCAATTCTTTGCTTCGGTCGTTAAAACATTTTACCGAGATGTTATGAATGCTGAACAGTATGTTCTTTGCTAATAAAAGTACAGACATTTACACAATCACGTTAAGTTAAAAACCTCCCGTTTAACCCTTTAACCGTCCCCGAGACGGTTAAACTGCAAGTGACATTTTTTTTAATATAAAAAAAAATACACAGACCGTTTGAGGTCATTCATTTTTTGTGTTAATAATTGAAAAATATTCGATTTTTTATGCATAACTAATAGTAATATTCCACGACCCGTTTATTGTGGTATTATTGTCGGTCCGCATGGAATATAGGAAATGCTAATTCGCATGCCCATCACATCTCGGTCATTTCTAGAATCGTTGCCAAATACATTTCGGTTTCAAAATATCTTTCCCCATTCTCCATGCGATCTAAGTGAATGTCTGGCTCTACGCCCGAGAGAAAATAAACCAAACAAACAATTAACTTTCCAAAATGTATACATAGGATTAAAAAAAAAAAAAAAAAAAATACACGATGCGTCCGTCAAGCGATAGTATACGGTCTGTGACCGGGAGCGCATTATTACTGTCCGTTCATACAGTAAGTAGTTCGAAAACCTGCACCTCCATCGACGCGGGACCACCTCGTCGCGATCTCGTGCAGCGCGAGGGATCGAGGAGTAGCCGCGGCGAATCAGGTGGGGCGCGAAGAGCCGGGCCAGCTACCGGCCCCCCCGTAAGCCAACCTGAAGACGACAACGGCGATGACGACGACGACGATGAACAGGACGATGACAGAAATATACCTGGTGGAGGTGGTGACGCAGGTTATGGTGGGAGCAATTTAGGTTACTCGTAGCACCAGGGAATGTGGGCCGACTATATACTGGCTCATCACGATCGTCCGACAGTTCATTCCTTCTTTGTAATTCCTATTCGTAAGGTCGCTACGAGACAACCTCCGTTGGAGTTCTTCCGATCGTCCTCCTCATCGAGTCAACTGCCCAGACAGTCCATTAATCTTCACGCCTGCAAATTCGTAAGTTTTATTTATACAGTCCAAAATTGAATTTCATAGTTTTTTAAATATATTTTTATAATATATCCTTTTTTTTATAAACTCCTATTTTATTTTTATCTGTTATTTAATATATTAATTAAATGAATATTTCATAAATATATGAATATTTAAAAATAGTGTGTGCAAGAACGATCCGTAGACAAAAACATCCTTGTTCATATAGTATTTTTCTCGTAATTTTTTTTTGTTTTTTGTTTTTGCTGCGTGTCTTTTAATTTACTATAAAAATATTTTGTTTAATGAAAATATGTTTTGGATTGAGCCCGAAAAGTGTGGATCAGTAGAGATCTGATTAGCGATATTTTATCGGAACAAATTTCTCAGTGTACTGCAATCGCAATGTAATTGGTGACACGACGATCAAAAAGTTCCGCGCCGGTCGGACAGGAAAGACGGGTTTTCTTGGAGCCCGGTAGAACTAACGGACGGCACGAGCATCCCGGATGGATATAACGCGTGAAATAAAACCGAAGTGTGCGACGATACACAGCGGATACGTCGAGATATTTATTCGCATCAACGATAAAAAAAAAAAAAAAAAAAATAACCGGACGCACCGTTCAAATCAAAATTACTCGCGACAGTTTACACTTTTATCTAAGCTCCGAGCATAAACGCCGGTGTTTACACACCGGGTCATTGGCTTCGTCGTTAATGCACCGTAATGGTACTCATTGTATTATCTCAACAGTAATTTCACAATCTCTCATTGAACACGTAATATTATAGCGATATAAAAAAAAAAGGAAGTCTCACGCATGTGCGTTAACAGCCAAGGCGAGACAATCGTGCTTCCGTTTTCGTTGCAAAAAGAGGACGCGTTAATTGATGCGCACGATTAATATATCCAAGAAAGGCCAATTGAAACAACGAAAGGCATTGCTATCATTATTATTTTTAATTAACTGCTTCGTAGTGCTTCGCGAATCAAACTCCCTTTAGATATTCCTTAGTTAAGAGAAAGCAAAAAAAAAAAAAAAAATGAAGAAACACCAGACAAAAATTGATAAGCAAGATTTTTTAAAGTTATTGTTAGTTCTTTCTAACGAGTCTTAAAAATTAAAAAAGGGGGTAAATGACATTGTCACGTTCGCGTCAGACTTCCCGATTGCCGCAAACTCGGTAAATACCCGAAGCTCTCGGATCTCGGAATTCCGCAATGGAACAGTGTTAAAGCCGGCCAGATAACGGTTCGTACGTACTATACAAAGTGCGAGAGCTCGCCGACTCGTTCATACTTCGTCGATCCATGTCCGCGGTGTCTTACTTGCAACGCGGGCGTTCGAGTTTGTGCCCCCTAGCGTGGATTTCCCATTCTCGCTGAATGGTATTTATTGGCAATAGGGCACACGGAGGCGCGAAGAGTCACGCACACGAGCGCACGTACATCGGGTTCTGTCGATCGGAGACGGAGACGGAGACACGGGGACGGAGAAATAGAAGACATAAGAAATCTGGCACGATTCTCGCGTGCATCCGGCTGTGTGCCTCGTCTCGCCGATCCAACGTCCAAGGAACGCGACACCCGGTTAGCGTGTAGGAAAAATGACGAACAAGTAATTCGTAGAACTTTACTGCTGATAAGCAATTCTTCGAAAACACGAAAAAAAAGACTATAACTTACGCGCTTGAGGTAAAAATTCGGAGATGAAGTTTTACAATTTCTTTGTTCGCCCTATCCAATTATACCGCGGAGGCCGAGAAAGCTGCGAACCGATCGAGCGATGTCGGTTTATGTTTCTTTTTATCGTTCTTCTTTGATCGTTTTTATTTGACTGGGTGACGATAATGTTTTTTTTTTAAATCGTTCTTCTTCGATCGCTTTTATTTGACTAGGTGACGATAATTTTTTTTTTTTAAATCGTTCTTCGATCGCTTTTATTTGACTAGGTGACGATAATGTTTTTTTTTTTCATCGTTCTTCTCGGATCGTTTTTATTTGACTGGGTGACGACAATGTTCTGGTATTTCGTGCTGATCACTTCTTTTTTTTTTAATCTACGAACGAAACCAGCCTTCGGCAAGGTGGAACGATTAAGTTGGCAAAAATTTAATGGATGTCGAGGAACTGACCGGCACATCAGCGCTCTGTCAGGAGATTGTACGATATACAGCCGTTAGGCATGATCCTCGAGAGATCGGAGATTTACCGTTGCGACGCGCGAGTCGCGCCTAAAATAATGTGGGCCAAACAAACTCCGAAGTGAGAGAGGAAACGAGGCTGGCAAAGCTATCGGATCGGTATCGTGATATTCGAGCGTTCGGCCAAACATCGCTTTACTTATACTCATTAAAAAAAAAAAATATATATATATATGCATATATATACGTCGTTCAAAAATGAAAATAAATTGAGTAAAAATAGCTTGGCTGCCGGAGCTTCGCACCGCTTCGGGCACTTTGCGCGTAACACGCGTTAACTTAGTAAACGACTTAGAAAGTTACGTACAATAATTTCAACCTGTCTACATTCTCCGTCTCGCCGCTGTGCTTAGTTGTGTACGTTGCAAATAAGAGTCGACGAGAAAGTGGATTAAGCGTTCGGGGCGAGGGATGCTGCAAGCGTCCCCGTCTATACTGTACAATGTATCGCGTGTAGAGATAGATCTCGTAGATTTTCATTTCCGATGCGCTGGTGAAACGCGGAAGTGATTGCGGCTTCTTCGAGCCGCATTAAACAAAATTGACTATGGATCGTTCTCACGGTTAAAAATTAATTCTCTGGCTAGGCGTCATTTATCTTCACCAAGATAAATGAACCATTCATACTAAATTGTACGGTGCACATTTATAACGAATAATCATTGAATTGTCTCAACGTCGTAAAAACGATTATCTAAAAATATAGTGCCCTTTTTTACAAGTTTGCCCCCCTTCGGTTTAAACCGGTAAAGAGCAGCGGAAGTGATTGCGGCTTCTTCGAGCCGTATTAAAGAAAATTGACTATGGATCGTTCTCACGGTTAAAAATTAATTCTCTGGCTAGGCGTCATTTATCTTCACCAAGATAAATGAACCATTCATACTAAATTGTACGGTGCACATTTATAACGAATAATCATTGAATTGTCTCAACGTCGTAAAAACGATTATCTAAAAATATAGTGCCCTTTTTTACAAGTTTGACCCCCTTCGGTTTAAACTGGTAAAGAGCAGCGGAAGTGATTGCGGCTTCTTCGAGCCGTATTAAACAAAATTGACTATGGATCGTTCTCACGGTTAAAAATTAATTCTCTGGCTAGGCGTCATTTATCTTCACCAAGATAAATGAATCATTCATACTAAATTGTACGTTGCACATTTATAACGAATAATCATTGAATTGTCTCAACGTCGTAAAAACGATTATCTAAAAATATAGTGCCCTTTTTTACAAGTTTGACCCCCTTCGGTTTAAACTGGTAAAGAGCAGCGGAATCGAATCCTTGGAAGTTTATTTTCAGTTCGTCTGGCGAGACGGATGAGGTGTAGGGCAGTGTTTTTTTTTTTTTTGTATACAATGTTCGTAGTCGAGGTTAACGCGTGAGAATCAAAGAAAAGCATCGAGGGTACCCGGTGCTGTGTGCGTATATACACGATGTCGTTGTCCGTATGTACCGCGCGCTACAGCGAGCTACGGGAAGAAACGGTCGTACATTCCTCGATCGTTGGAACGAAGAGAGGCTCACGCGAGCCATCGGGTCAGTGGGGCCCGAACGTGCTTATGGCCGAGACGTCCGAAGCCACGAGGGCGACACACATAATCCAACGAACTGGTTACCCCCGATCCAATGGACTCTTCTCGGTCTGATCGTCACAGAACCACCGGCGATCCATCGCCTGGGGAGAAGGAAGGAGAACTGTAATAAAGAAACTAATTAAACAGAGGACTTCCCTGGAACTGTGGTCTACGCTCCAGTTATACGATTTTTTGTCCGAGGAGTTGGTGGATTATTTTCATCCAAAATACTCGAGCAGACCTCAAGTTTTTTTAAATGACTGAAGCACAATTTTCATAAATCCGAGTTGCGATACAATTTTTTTTACGACATTCGCGATGAAAACCTTTTTTTAAATTAAATGCCTCTTTCGGGAGATTTTCCTAGCTTTCATTCGTAAACATTTACTTCACAGTTCGATACAGACGATATTGCAGGTATTGCGTTGAACCGTACGCGCGACCGTAATTTCCGCGAATTCTTCCGCCGGTGCAAAGTGCATTCCTAACAAAGCGACGACGGTACGATTAACTTCGTCGTTGTAATTTGCGTTTTTTTTTTTTTTTTTTCAACCCAGCCCTCTCGGTTCTCCCTCCTTTCCTATCATAATAGTGTCTGTTACTGACGTAATCGAGCGCAGCGCTTCGGTATACATCTCTCCGCACACTTTCACCGTATACGAGCTAGCCTCGGTGGAATTGCGTCAATATCTCTGCCTAACGCTCTACCCTCATTTTCCTTTTTTTTTTTTACACATAATTCCATGCAGTCTAAGTACAACGTGCCGCGTACAGCATTTATCCTCGGTCAAGTGACCGCGGTACGAAATTATTCGTCGACTTATTAATTTATTCATGAAAGAACGAGCAAGCTCGGGCAACTAGATTACCAGCACGTGAGCGACTTTCGCGCGGTCTAAACTTTGTTGTTACGGACTCACGTGAAGACAATGAACGAATAACGATGGCGGGTTACAATGCTTGCAGTTGAATGGGACGCTCTCGAGATAACCTGCCTCGCTACATTGTTGCAAAAGTGCGGGCACAAGATCTATACACGTCGAGCGGCAGTTGCGACACAACGCGCTTCGGACGCGCACGAGACAGCATGTTTCTCATGTTGAGAAAAAAAACAAAATTTACTTCACGAGTTATTCAATGGCCGACGAACAAAATGGCACTCGTCCATCGGGCACGGAATGTCGTTTTAGTCTCGATTTATGTGGCTACTGCGTTTGAAATATCACGACGCTACGCGGTGAATGCAAACTTGTAATAAAAATGTCGAGACGTTTACTTTTTCATTAAAAAATAACACGTATTGCGCAGTCCCGGGAGTGCTGCAGGACTGAAGCACCGAATGACATTTTTGGAACGGGGTTCGCATCGCGAGAGTCCGTAACCTCTCGACATGCCTTTCGTCCGTGCACTTAGCTCGAATGGAACTGGTCAGTGATTCGATTGCAATTAATATTTATGCCGGTACGAAGACGATTGAATAACGATGAATGTTAAGTCTACCTGAATTGCTGGCTGAGCCGTGGGAATAGCGAGTGAATTGTGCGTTAAGGTTAGATGCGACTTGTGCAACTTTGTTATACGGATGCTGAAGGAAATTTTGCAGTTGGATTATCTGTACGGTGATCCGACACGACCTCTCACTCCTCGGCATTAATGCAATCGGATTCCATGTCGGTTGTTGATGCGACTGAAATGAAAAACAAAAAGCAAGACGCGATTGCGATCATCCCGTCTCTGAAGATACCCTGGATGGACGATGAGAGAACAGAGAGAGGGCAACATGCAGGTGCCCGAAGGCACACGATGTTTTCAGTACTATCTGACTAAAAACGGAATGTAAGGCGGGCGATAGGTAAAAACATGATACGACTCAATAGGCGAAACGATATAATACAATTCGCATTCCCGCCGTAAAAGATCGGTAACAACATTGATTCAACACAAACAACACGGAAAATAATAAGACTTTTTCGCGAAAATTATTTTTTTCCTTTCAGTATTTTTACTATGCTGATTTGCCGATTATCGATTACTTATTACACTGATTTTAGAACATTAACAAGCGCGCATGTTAGTATTTCGAGCGAAATTTCTTTTTCATCAAACCTGATTTTATACATTCTCTCCACGACACCGAGGGTAAGTTAACCAACCAATGAGGACTTGTCATTTTCAAAACGCGATCTCTCATTCGTTGGTTAATTTACGCGTGGCGTCGTAGACAGAAAAGTACAAAATCAGGTTTGAGGAAAATAATTATTTGCTCGAAATATTACCATCTGCGGTTGTCAATGTTCTAAAATCAGTGTACAAAGTAATAGGTAATCGGCAAATCAGCATTGGAAAGATCATCAAAGGAACAAAAAATATTTTCGAAAAAAAATATTATTTCCGTGTTGTTACTGTTGATTCAATGTTGCTTCTGATATTTTACGATGGGAATGAAAATTGTATTGTATCGTTTCGCCTATTAAATCGGATCATTTTTTAACCTATTGTCCGCCTTACATTTCGTTTTCTCGTCAGATGTTACTGAGAACATCGTGTGCATTCGAGCACCTGTATGTTACCCCAGAGAGAGAGGCTTGGCGGGTGAACGTGAGGCAGGAGTTTCGAAATCGGTCATCGGGAATGGCAAAAGGGAATCGGCGAAGGGATCGCAATAATTAACGCCCGTAAATCTCTAATTGCACTTTGTCAGCGACAACCGTCATTATTATCGCGATGCCGGACAATTTTTTTTTACACCGTACTGCTATCAGAAATTGCAATTATTTTCATTACTATGTTTATATATTCCGTGAGATTCGCAGAACGCAAAGCCGTCTATCGTTGCGGTAAAGTTTCCTATCGAGGTGCACCGGAATCGCAGCAATTATGAGCCTGGTCGATCATTGCCTGGGCGATTAGTATATCTATATCAATCGGAAGGTTTCTCCGACGTGCCTTCGGGACTTCCTTGGATTCCAATGAAATTTAATCGCGTACGACCTTTCTGGTGAAAGTGCTCGTACGTTTACGAGGGCGATCGCGATTCTTCGCTGCTGTTGCCGCGGGGGATTTATACCTTTTTGTATATGGTATAATTTCACATTATAATTTTTTACCTGTATTATTTTTACAATGAATCAATTCGCTCTCGGCAACATGTTAAAACAAGTGGTAATGCTCTTTGTCTACCGAGAAAAAAATCCCTACGACCTCTGGTAAATTTTGTTCTTAAGTCGCGAACCTGCAATTTTGCACACTGCCACGATTCGTCCCGGTGCTGTCTGCTCTACCCGAATCTATATCGAACTACCGGCCGTTCGCGGCGAACTTTCAGTGTAGACACTCGTCTCAACCGTGAATGCATTAAATCGTTCACTATTAAATCCGGGCCAGTGCGTCGAGCGACAGACACGTTTAACTGGGCCAGGAGAGTCGTCGAGCGAACACAACACGGCGAGAGACATAGCGGTCGAGCGGCTCCCAGAACACGGCATTGTTTATCCTCGCTGGAACTCGTGCTCACCGGGTCCGTGCAATACTCGGTCACCGCTGTGTGAGGCCCCGTTACGCTTCGCCCTCGCATATATACGCACCAGCCTGATGCCTAATGCGTCCATCCAATTGTTTTTATCGTACTCCGCCAATCCCGGTGAACGCATTGAGTCCATAATGCCCAATGTACCATATTTGCCACGTTAGGTAAACAGCTGTTTTTAAAAATATCTTCTCTATTCTTTATAAAAATGAATTCTGAAAATATTTGACGAATAGTAATTTATGCACGTGTGAAAAAAATGAAAAAAATGTGACTCAAAGAAAAGTATTCAGAAAATTGTGAGCAGTACAGATTTTTTTTTTCAACAGCATAGAGGCGCTTCAGACTGAATGGGTTACAACCGAATGTTTCTTTCGTAAGATAACAATACCGTAGTTAGAGACTCACAAACGACAATGATGAAGCTCGTTCGGTAAATTACGCACAGACGTACGTACAGACGTACGTACAGACGTACGTACAGACGTTAGTAAAAAAGGGATATTGAGCAACGACTTAATTTTGTAACACCTCTGACACGGCTGTAACGAGCTTGAAAACCTTTCGAGCGCGTTCGCGTTCATCGTAAAGTAAAGGTACCAATACTCGGACGGTTAAGAGCATCCTCAGATTCCAGCAGTTATTAATCGGTCAAGAATACATTTTTTTTTAATAACTGAAACAGATGTCAAGCTGATGGTTTCCAGTTTCCAAAAGACATCGATTAATAACAAAAAGATAAATATTTTTTTAATTACGTGAGGAAATAACAAGAGAGTCCAAATGTTCCAGTCTACGGTCGCGGTTTTTCCGCACGTTCCTATGTTCGAACGCTGTATCTCCCAATGTTTCGGACATTCATAGATTTCGGGAATTCTGATGTACAGACTCAACTAGTTCACATTAACTAAAAGAATATTTTTGCCATTAGTTAATTAAATCAATGAAAAAAAAATTATATTTATGCGGAAGAATACTGAAGATAAGCCACGTAGAAAACTGGCTATCTTAACGTTTTCGAACTGTCCGATTATTGGGTCGCCCTTGTAGTAACGCTTATACCAATTTCTTGACGCTGTGTCGTCTGTCTTTTAACAAAATACCACAATAGGAAATAATTTGGGCTTAAACCTTGTATAACGTTCTTTCGTGCATGAAATAATGTTTGTAGATACGATTACGAGTGTCAAATTGGATTTCTAATACTTAAATTCGAAATAAATCAAATCTACGTAGGAGTCTCCAACGACTGGGACGTTTCCGAAGATTGGTACTGTTTACCTTAAGTAACACAGCGGAAAAATAGTAGGGGAGAGCGGGGCAAAATGGCACACCGGGGCAAAACGGGATAATGAGACTAAACGCAATTTTAGAATAACTTTTGGATGGCGGCAATGGTGGTACGTGGGGCAAAATAGGTTTGAAAATCCGGATGTATAGTTGGGACTAAATGGGACATCCAACAATTATTGGAAAATTGAGTTTTACCATCACTGTCCCGTTTTGCCCCGCTGTGCCATTTTGCCCCGGTCTCCCCTAAGCTAAGGGACGGCAAACGACAAAGCCGAAGCTCATTCGATAAAATATTGTACGCGCTAATGTACAGACATTAGTAAAAAAAAAGGGGGTATTGCCTAACGAGCTAATTTTGTAACACCTCCGACACGCTTGTAACGAGCTCGAAAACCTTCGAGTCTTTCGAGCGCGTTCGCGCTCGTCGTAAGTAACGCAGCGGGAAAATAGTGAGCTGCGGGCAACGGAGAACGTGGTTGCAACTCGCCGGCGCTCCGCGAAGAGGTATATAAGTACCTCCGGTCGTGCCGTAGTTATAATATACACCGCTTCGCCTCGGGGAACGCGGATTTCCAAAACATTATCCAGTCAAGGCGTCAACTTCGGTTTTCGCTCGAAACACCCCTTCGATGCCAGGGGGGGGGGCTTTTACTCGGGCTTCTACTTTTACTATCGCGGCGATGAATTTGCGAGGAAAATAAAAAGAAAATTATATGGTTTTCCGTGGACACCGTAGCATCTCCCGGAGACTCTCGGATAAGATGCCACGATGTCTTTTCTCTCGGGAAAATCTGCCGGTTCGTCGCTTTCTAAGCTGTTTAATGTAAAGTACAGAGAGACCGGACAGTAAATTTTGTCAATTACCACGTCTGTGGTTTCTCGCAACGAAGACATTTATTAACAGACTAAGATTTTTTTTGTATTACCGTTTTTTGTAGATTTATCGCCATTTCGTTGAGTTTTTGATGTCAAATACAGTTAGACGAGATAGCAAAGTTTGTCAACGAACTCTCCGGCTTCTCGCGACGAAAGCCGTGCGAATGAGAACGGAGCGTAAAAAAAAAATCCGGGTAGAGATTGACCGAGTCGATTTGCAGATTGAACATTGGTCGATCCATTGTAAAAGTATTGTAAAAGCGGGTCGTAAAACTTAGACGAAAATTCATTCCCAATGATTATCGTACCGCGAAGACCGATTACGCGGTTGGAGATCAATTAGAGGAGTATCGAGAGAGTTGTTGAAGAAACTTGAAAGTTGGCAAGGATGATTGCACCGGTAATTAGATCGTCGAGAGATCGTACGACCTCGCGAGCGCTCCGATGATCCAAGCGGCGTGAGTGCGTTCGCCCAACTTTTGCAAGATGGTTATCGATCGCCATTCGCCGGCCTTGAGAGCAATCCCCTTTTTAGGGTGCAATAAATATCCGGACGAATATATACAATCGACTTGTCGACGAGGATGATCGTGTCAGGGCCGCTTGACCGAGACTTTCAAATCCGTCTGTCGCATGTCCGGAGCCGAACTCTCACGCCAGGATCTCGCCAGGTTCGGGGAGAACAAAAAAATATCGAGTCTCCCGCGGCACCGAATCGCAGCAACATAAATCGAGGCTGCGCTGAATTAATTAAACGAAGAGCCACTCTCTACGTGGGCAGCTCGATCCTCGCAAAAGGAAAAGAAAAGGAAAGGACGATCCAATCCATAGCCATTCAAGGTCCCATTAAATGCCTTTTCATCGCCAAAACAACTTTAAAAATTCCATTAGTATAGATCTTGAATAAAAACTAAAAACAACATAATTTTTTTTATATATGGTTTTTATTTTTTTTTAAGTTAAAAAAAACTTCCGAAAAATGTGAAAAAATTTCCAAAAATGCAGTGTTGCATATAAAAATCGTCAAGCGATAACGCATAATCGACTGATTTTTCCTTCTAATTTTCTTTACTTTTTTTTTTTAAAGTCTTAAAAGTCTTAAAATTTGTTATATATGACACAAGATTTTTCTCATTTTTAAATTATGTCGATCAATAAGTTCATTTTTCTAATAGTAAATAATTATAAACAATTCTCAGTTAGCTCAGTAAAAAAAAAAATCGCGGACCCAATCCAAGATATGAAGGGTTCGACCCAGGTCGAAACGGTATGGAATGCCCCATGCAGCTCATAAAAATCATAGCTTCCTCCACGAGGAAGCGAAAAGCAGTACAAATTTATCAAAATAATCTCCGATTATAAAATCGTCGATCGTCAGATAAATTTTCAGTTACAACGAAATTATATCTCTATGTTTTTTATGTTTTCAGATCGTAGACGATGAAGGCTATATGCATACTGTTCTTCGGGATCGTAGCGGTATCGGCTCAGCGTCGCCTGGCACTGCCCGATCCTCGGAGTTGCGCTAACCGTGAGTACGACGAAACTGTGCAGGCTGCTGGCAGACTCATTAATTAGTCGTCAATGAACCTCGCTGGAGAGAGTGATCTATGGCGCATAACGAACGACGGCGCGGGAGTCGGTTGATCGATCGCTTCGGCGCTCATCGATCATGTGTGGAATACAAAAATTTCGTTGACTTTCTAATGATACCCGATCGAACGTAGCGTCGGGAGCGTTAGAGCCCCGCTACCGGGGTCAAGCTCCTCTCGTTGAGAGGTCGGGAATCCCGCAAACCGCCGCGGGCATCGCACCTCTGTGCCGCGAATGGCGAACACAGTCACTCTCGACTTTTATCGCGAAACCCGAAGCGTTTTCACTTCGTGAATTACCGAGCGGTGCAACCGTGCAGATACGCCGCACTATCTACACGTATGTTTACACCATATATACATAGTTTTGTACATATGGGTATACAACATGGGCGCCCGCTTATACGTAGCTGTTGCACCGGCATCCGCGTGTGTGCACACGGGTTAATGAGTCGAGGGTCGTGAAAGTCGACTCTATATCTTCCTCGATTGTTCAACGATCGTGATCCATAGATCTCCCGAGGAAAGCGTGACTCTGCCGCCCGTCCGCTTAGCCGTTTTGCTTCGCGATTATACGGTAGTGCAAATGTAAGACGCGTCTTCGAAGACTCTCGCCGTTTAGTTCTATTCTTCCGCACGGTTTATCCTACGTGAAAACGAAGTTGCATTTATGCATTTTTTTATAACATTTTTTTTTCAGTTTCTTTTTCGTTCTTTTGGACAGGGAATTCTTAATCCGGCGATAATTTGATATTTGATATTTTATTTATTGACGGATTACTTCTTTTACAGTTTTATCAAAACCGGGCGTTTCAATAAATATATGACTTAGTCCCTTCTGGAATCAAAACAAATGCAGCATTTAATAATAATACTAGTTACAAATTAACAAACTGGGTAAATTATCTTGGATAAAATTAGTTATAAAGTAGATAAAAATTATATACAAAAATACAGAAGAACATGGGATCATGGGAGCTTCTCTTTCAGTCGACTGACTATTCGTACTTTAGTATAGTTCTCTTAGCTATCATGACAAAGGCTTTGAAAGACTGCACCGTGAGTGCAAGTGCCGAATACCTGTTTCCAGTGTGGAGCAAACGTGCTATTGTCGAGTTCGCCGCCGTATTTGTCGGGTGAAGCTCCTCATGACACAACGTCTCCTGTACATTACGTAACACCCGGTTCGGAACATGCAAATTCACTAACGCTAACAGGGGCGCCGACTCGATTAAGCCGTTGAGAGTTTTAAAAAGATAATGGCGGATAATAATTTATTTATTTTTTTCAAATTTCATTTAGGTGTTCGCCACGCTTCCTACAGGGATGCAAGGGGTGTCGCTCACTCGTACTTCTTCAGTTGGGAGCATCAGCCGACGAGGAGCCTCGAGGTAGACTGGCTGGACGCCAGAAATATATGTCGCCGTCATTGCATGGACGCCGTGTCCATGGAGACCCCGCAGGAGAACGAGTTCATCAAGCAGAGACTCGCCCGAGGTATAATTGCATCAAATTTATTTAACGATAATGCCGATATTCCCATCATTGACACGTTCGACACTTGCAGGAATTATGCAAAGGACTCAAAAACTTGCCGAAAAAAAAAAGAAATGAGACACTCGATGACTTTCCAGAGTGATCTAGATGCATGGTGGCCGCGGTCAGGGAAAACCGGGAAAAGTCAGGGAAAAAAAATATTGGTCAGGGATTCAGGGAATTTCAAAATTGGTCAGGGAAAAAGTAAATTGTCGCTGGACCTTCTATAAATATATACGAAGTACATAAAAGGGAGCCTTAAAAAAAAATTGGGAACATTAAAAAAAAAAAAAAAAGAACTAAATATTAATACCAATAATTAGGCATTTTCATTTCGATAATTAATTTTTTTTTAAATAGACAACCTCATAAGTTTGGTCAGGGAAAATTTTTTATTGGTCAGTGAAAAGTCAGGGTAAAGTCAGGGAATTTTTTTCCGGGGAAAAAACGACCACCATGAGATGTTATTTAGCATTTTTTTTTATTTTTCTGCCACCCCAGCTAAAAATACATATTCGAAAACCCCTCACAATCCTTGATGCAGTATTACTCAAGAACTTCTCGGCGAAGTCCGCGTCCAAGATTCCCGTGCAGACCTCGAGTCCACATATGCGGAATATTCGATGGAACGGAGGAAAAAAAAGAAAACATAAAATTTAAAGGCAATAGCTCGATCTCCTCGAAAGGAGCATCGAGCCAACTTTCACTCGACCGATGGCCAGGTTAAAACAAAAAAAAAAGAAAAAAAAACAGTGTCATGTAATGTCCGTACCACGCTGAGACGTGATGTTCGACGTGAGCGAGATCCTCGCTCGATTTAGTACCCAGCGAGGGGAGCGTAAATGAGAGCATAAGAGGACGAGATATACGTAACTCGCTCTCCGCGGCCTCTTGCAAAAGTCATCCAACCCGAGTATGTTGGCTTTTTTTCCCTCACTGGCGGGATGAAGCCGGGACATACATGTGTACACATGTGTCTATATCTATATATATACATATATTTGTATGCACATATGCGATGAAGAGAGTCGACCGTGCTCGAAGGGGGCCGAACTCCGTTATAAATGTCTGTGAGCGACGATCGCAAGATACAAGAGTCACGGGCGTGTCCTTTCTTTTCTATTAAATTACACAGAGAGCATTGTACCGTACTAATTAATTAATTACGCTTTTCCCTCGACAATTTTCACCGGCCGCCGCGCAACCGAGGCTATACATCTGAAAAGTGGAACGAACCACCGAAGACGGATAATTATATCGAGAGCGTACAGAGTACGATGTTATATCCTTCGCACTCGGCCGTGAAGATGACTTCTTCACGTTCCGACGCATTCCGGTCTCTCGACATCGGTGCATCAATTTTTTTTTTTTTTTCGTTCTTTCTTTTTTCTTACAACTAATGCTTTCGCAATTTGATTCATGCACCGGCGAGAGACCCATTGGCAAGTCTTGTCAGATACGAGAAATCTCGCACGAAAATTCGACGAACGGATGAAAACGTAAAGATCAAAATCGTGCGTCCTGGTTCGCACACGGGAGCGCTCGGAAGTTGCGAGACCCCCTTCTGTAATTTGTTTGCCGTATCATTCATATAATTTTCCGTTGTTAAATCTTTTTTTTCTCGTTTCTTTTTTTTCTTTCTTTTAACGGCAAGATAATTATGCGACTATTCTCGGGGGGGGGGGGAGGCTTTTGGTGTTTCTTAGTATTACAGTAACGAGTTGCAAGCGAGATTTACGCCTTAAATTTTTGAATGTTTGATGAAATCTTTCAGGCAATGTGCGCTACATCTGGACTTCCGGACGAAAGTGCAATTTCAACGGATGCGATCGTCCCGATCTTCAGCCGCAGAACGTTAACGGATGGTTCTGGTCGGGTTCCGGCGCAAAGATCGGACCCACCACACAACGAAACTCCGGCGATTGGAGCAACACCGGCGGATACGGACAACCCCAGCCCGATAATCGCGAAGCCGCTCAGGTATTTATCGTAGAATTTTTTATACGTAAGAAAAGGTTTTACAATTTTTCGAAAATTAATCTTTCAACCCTGGCATGAAATCTTTGCGAGTTTGTGATTTTGTCTAAAATTTCGTTGATCGAGAATTGAAAAAAAAAATTATGTTAGGCTCGATGTTTACAGATAAATTAAGGTGGTCCTTGCGAATAGTGTTCACTTTGCATAAGTTTCAGAGAAATGAGAAGGAATTGTTAACACTGCTCGGTCTTATAAAAATCCCAAACAAATCAAGTGTATCAAAGATGCTGAAAAGATTAATTTTGCATAATAATAATAATTCCAAAATTTTTGTAACAAATTGATGAAAAATAAAGTTATTCAACAAATCTCCCGGAAGCACAACTTTTTTTAATGAAAATTATTCGTTCATTTTTCTGAACACGTGAGCATTTTTTCAGATTTTTAAATTCACTTTGAATTTCGTGACTTTTTACACGTTTTTCCCATATAATGAAACACAATTTCTCTGAAACTTATGCGAAGTGAACTCTATTCGAAAAGACTACCTTTGGAGGCTTTTATTATGTCGAACGAAATCGCTGTGACATAAGTTTAATTTTTTTTTATTTTAAAAATAATTCGCTGTGAAATAATTTTTTCTTTTGTTACTGTTCAATCACTTACCTCTTTTTTCTGTTACCGCAGGGCAACGACGAGTCCTGTCTCTCGATCCTGAACAACTTCTACAACGACGGTGTTAAGTGGCACGACGTAGCTTGCCATCATCTGAAGCCTTTCGTCTGCGAAGACAGCGACGAGCTCTTGAACTTCGTTGCATCGCGAAATCCGGGCATTCGTCTATAAACCTGAAATTGTGTTTTTTTTCTTCATTTAAATTTCAACGACGATCTGTAGAAATTTAGGACGAAAGCACTGAGTGAGCTCAATGGTGAAATACGAAATGAAAACGGCGATAAGGGAGCAAAGGAACGCGAGAGAGAGAGAGGGAGAGAGATAAAGAGAAAAAAGTGAGCGGTGTTTAAGCGAGCGTGAGACATTCGTTAGTTTATCTCGTCCGCACCGAGGCTCACGGTAAATCGCGTAATCTATTTATATTTTACTAACTCATATATCCTTAAGTTCATGTTAATTCACCGAGCGCAAATCGCAAGATAATGATTCTCGAAAGGTTCCCTGTCGGGCGAGAGGTGCGAACGCTTCGACCGTCGGTGCTAATAACTGTTTCGTGTTCGTGGCTATTTCTTCTTTTTTTTATTCTCTACAAAGATGCTGCAGCAACAAAAAGAGTAAATAAATAACCGAAGCTTAATTGGACGACGGCAACGCGTCTCTCTCGCAAAACTCGATTCTCTCGGTTTCATCAAGCGTGATGGTATTAGCTCACGAGGAATATAACACTCAATTAGTCATACGACGTAGTCCGTTAATTGTACGTATACCAATTTTGTATTTTTCTTACGAAAATAAATGCAACTCTATTTGTATAAATTAAACGGAAAGTATTTTATTTCTTCGATCATAAATTTTCGATAGAATATACCATGTATTGAGCGTTTAGTACACAGATTTATATTTCGACGCAGGCTCGAAGTTACTTTTCGGAAGAGAATCTTCTTTTCGTCGCAGTAAAACGCTTAATCCGGGCGTTGCGAGAAGGATTGCGTATCAAACTCGCACGAGTGCGATCGCAAAATATGAGACCCTTTAAAACTATCAGTCGACGAACAGGGCAATAGCACATTAAATCCGGATGTTCTGTCGAGATACCAAACTCTGATTAACAATACGGTAAAACGACAGAAGTTGTAAACTAAAATATCAATGTTAATACTTAGAGTGTGTCTCGAGTACCCTCGAAATAATACAACTTTGGGCTCATGATCTTCGGAAGTAAAGTAATGAAAGAAACTTAATTACGATTTATCGAAGTTTGAAAAAACGATACTATAACATAATTTGAGAGGGCAGCTAAAATGCTGGACTACCGTGCAGTCGCGATATAATTTGTTGATTAATTCAGCTCATTAGCGCGCAGAGAGCAATCATGAGTTTCCGGTACGAACTTTTCTTACAGAATCGAAAAAAACTTTTTTTTCATTGCAGTAAAAAAAACGCTTGTCTAATCTTTGCGATAGACAAATTTCGCTCCGGCACGTTCGTAAAAAAATTAAGATCGACTAAAACTGTCTGTCTACCTACAGGCCAATGGCATGTCGCATTCGAGTATTCTGTCGAGATACGGAAACTCCGATCAAGCAAACGATAATACAAAACATAAACTTAAATGGTTAAAGAGTTGTCCAATTTTTAGGATAAACAAATTACGGCTCGGATTTCGCTCGAGGAAGTCGTAAAAAAAATAAAGATCTTCTAAAACTATCAGTCTACCTGTAAGGTAGTGGCAAGTGGTGCAAGTGGCGCGTTCGATTGTTCTATCGATATACAGAAACGATAATACAAAACAAAAGCATAAACTCAAATGCCATTGCGATACATGGAGTACCTCCAGTTTCTTAGAAACAACACATCTTTGGGCTTGTTATCTTTGGAATCAAAGTAAAGTAGCAAAAAGAATCTTGACTATTTATCAAAGTTTTGAATAGCGAAAGTAATATATAGTTTTAGATGTCCACTAAAACGCTGGAACATCGTGTAGCAACAATAATTAATCTGAAGGACTTTGATGAGAATGTCGTTGTCATTGTTACGGTTCGTCTGCGAATTGTGCCAATTTCTGAGCTCTCAGTACAATGAGCTCCTTGCCACAGAGAGAATAATTATCAAACTTTTCCTCTATGTCGCTAGCCTGCAGCGGCGACTGCACATAGACGACGCAGTAACGCAGTCCTTGCTTCAATATTATTTTCATTGGACTGACGCATATTGGATCGTGTTTTTGGAAAAGGTGGAGGATGTAGTGAACTCCGTAATCTGTGTGAACATTGGCAACGACGATTGCCTCGGCTTCTATAGTTAGTTGCTTTATGTCCGGTACTTTCGTAGGATTTCGTGTCTCCAAAGGCTTTTCCAATTTGCTGCTTTTTTGCACCAGTTTTGGAAGATCCTTGTCTATGACTTCAGGTGCGATGAGAGGAGTTGTCGACATTGAAGTAGCGATAGGTTGATCCGGCTCATTTCTAGCCGCTACATCAGCCAAACTAGTGGCAGCCTCTTCCGTCACGGTTTGAAGCAGAGGAGTCCGCAAAGTCGTTGCAGCCGCAAACAGAGGTGCAGTCGGAGGTGTGGCAGGATTGCAAATTTTACTCGTCTCTGCAGAAACTTGTAGCTGAATCTGTGAATCAACAGGCTTGACGTTGTTCGCATCGACGCTTGCTACCTCCTCGCAATTGTTGACTCGCTCCTGGCGATTCTCCCTCTGATCCGGCCCATTTTCTATTTTATCTTCATTTAGACTCACGACATTGATACTCGGTTGCTGGGGTTTATCGTCGGGACACTGTGCAGTCCTGTCTGTCAGGACTGCGTCATTGGAACGGCGATCTGTGTACTCCCGATGGTCCTCCGTCCGCTGGCCGCTGTTCTGACGAGATTTTTCACCATCGTCGGGTTTCTTTTGTTCCCAAGACGCCCAGTTACCCTTGGATTCCCGGGATTCTCGCTTGCTCGTCCAGTTGTTATTGCGCTGTCCGTTTCGCTGATCGTTGTTCTGTTTCGGCCTCTTCGGCAACAGCCTTATAGTCTTATGATTTTTCAGACCTACGACGCAACGTTGAACCTCCTCCTCGGTTCTGAATTTAACAAAACGAAAGCCATAATCGTCACCGGCCTTTGTCACCGCGGATACGTCGCCGAATTCGGAAAATATTTCCTTTATCTCGTCGATCGAGTAGCCTAACTTGTTAGGAAAATGTACGTTGTACATATTATTGCCGTTTTCGTGTTCATAGAATTTTTGCGGATCCATTGTCTAATTTCTCTTTCTCTTTGTTTGGCTTTGTTTACAGCTAAACGATTGAACGACGAGTGACCCACCGGCGTAAATGTGCGTCTTTTTCGTAACTCGAGTATTTGTGATCAGACACCGACTAAGGGCGCCACCGACTTGACCAACGTGAATTTTGTAAGAATTGGCGCGCTACAATCCGAGTTTTTGATCCTACGGTAAGCGAGGTTAACCCTCTGTTGTTCCAGCGAAAATTGGACCTCCGAAGCCGGAAAGATCGTCCTCGAACAGTGTTTAATTAATTGGTTGCTTAACCCATTCTTTATTGCTCGTTCATACCAACGGAGCTTAATTATAACTTTTGTCGCTCGCAAAGTTCTCGACAAAATCTAAACATCCTACAACATCAGTTTTTAAGTAGCAAGCAAATTCTCTTACCATCTTTTTCAATATTTTCTGAACTGCGTCCACGGCAAACACAAGTTAAGCTCAAAATTACTGTATATCGCGATTAAAAGTGCATCCAAGATTTCGCGGACATTCTCGGAAGATCCGAACATGGCGGCGAACGACGGCCATCCTAATTCTTCGCGCATGCGCACAATACTCTCGAAACTGTAATATCCTCAGCTCGAAGATGCTATCACGTTTTATAAGCAGAATCTTCCGATAAATAGATATCCAGCAGGTTAATCTTCCTCCGTTGCTACATCACTAATAATTACTAAACGAATCATTTGTCGAATAAACGATAAACGGTGAGAGAACAAAAAAAGAACCGAGTTGCAA
The DNA here is from genome assembly GCA_958510785.1 of Exephanes ischioxanthus. Lineage (NCBI taxonomy): Eukaryota > Metazoa > Arthropoda > Insecta > Hymenoptera > Ichneumonidae > Exephanes > Exephanes ischioxanthus. Next base: position 23,123,124 of record OY294017.1, on the reverse strand, counting down.
TGTGGGCGGAGTTTGGGAAGAGTCAGTGCGAGCGTTGCGCCTTCGTCGTCGAAGCAACATCCGAGAAAAGGGCGAATTCCCTTGGATTTTCGGATTGTATCTACCTTTGGCTCTTTCTCTCTCTCATACTAACGAAAATCGACGTGGAATCAGTGCCTGTCTACCCTGTTAATTTCTTGCGTCGCTCCAAAGCTCAGCTCAATTTCTATTTATCTCCTAAACTTCCACGTTGAAGAAACAAACGCGTGCAAAGCACGAGAGTCCCATCGAGCAAGATAGAATTATAGTTGCAGCACGAGAGTGAAACGGAGATGCTACAGAGCTCTCTGTGATTGGTCGCGTCAAGCCATGGCCGTCGAATGGCGTTTACTAACACAATCGTCGGGTGCATCGCACGAATGCGCGCACACGTTATTAACCTGACGCTCCTGTGGCTCGGTAGAAGCCAGTCGCCTAAGTGCGACACACAAACGTTCCGCGCGTTGCCTTGTAAGGCGGAGTGGGTGTCCAGAAGGTGATGTTCCGTTCGTGCGCGCCGATGTACCGACGAACGCTGAAACGTCGCGATTGATAAAGAAACAAGAAAAGAAAAACAAGTCGGGAGAAAGGAAAATATAAAGGACGGAAGTGGCGAAGTACGAGGGAACGCGAGAGAGAAAGAGTGCGTGCGTGTGTGCGCGTCGCTTTTCTCGAAACGCAACGGGGAGAGAGCGAGAGAGGAACGAGAGAAGACGGGCAGAGTGCGCGAGATTGAGTGAGTCGGAAATAGAAAGAGAGAGGGAGAGCTAGATGGCGGCGAGGTGGAGGCGCACGACGGTTTTGACGATCACCGTGGTGACGAAGAATAGTAGTAGACAGTGACCCCTCGGACGGGAGGGGTATCGCCGCGTACAGAGCGACCTTGAAAACGTGTATACGTAAAAAAGAAACAACAAAAATACTAATAATTATAATAATAATAAAGATAAATTAGATGATAAAGGAAATATCCGACAATCCGTCAAATAGCAGACACCATTTTATGATCTCCCGGTGGTGCTTCGACTCCACCGCGGTTCAAACTTACGTATACTACTAGTTCGTAGCACTCGGCGAGGTTTCGTCGTTGCGAAAAAAAAAAAGTGAAGCGAGTGCGAGTACGGCGAGTGAGGAGGAATAAAATCTCGGTTGTTCATTGTCGAAGAGGTTTGCTTATAACCCGCGGGATTGTTCGAGGCGAAAGTATTCGGCGACAGCGAGGTACGCAAGTTGGCACCATAACCTAAAAAAAAAAGAATTAAACCAGAAAACAAAACGCTGCGGGTAGATACGAGTACATCGCGAAAAAAAAATAAAATCTGTGAAGACTCGATTATTTTGTTCTTCGCGGATTCTCGTGTAAAAAAAGTAAATAAATAAAAATAAATTCATAGCCAGTGAATGATAAATATATTTTTCAAAGTATAATCTGTCCTCGACGACAGCGTAAGTGTCGGGAAAAAAGAGTGCGAGAGGGATACGAGGGCCACGTGCGAGAATAATAATAAAACGTGAAAGAGAATCTAATTAGCAAAACGGTGACTAAGACTGCTGTTCGCCACAGTGATAAGGATTATACGGTAGAGGCGTTAAGAAAAGAGGGGGGGAAAGAAACAAAGCTGCGGTTTTCGTGATTGTTGAGAATTTGTTATCGCTGCCGGCGGATAATAACAAAAGCAAGTATCCTCGGTTGATGGATGACACTGGAAGGATGCTGCAGCACGGAGGTTCGAGCGTGAGTCTGATGGGTGGACAACAGGGTCAGGGTGGACAGAATACCGGTGGTTACGGGAGCATGGGTCCCGTCGATGGATCGGCGGCCCAGGGGCCCGATCAGAGCGTCGAGGCACGAAAACAAGACATCGGAGAGATATTACAGCAGATTATGAATATTACGGATCAGAGCTTGGATGAGGCGCAGGCCAGGTAAATATATCGAAGTAAAAAGTCGCGACCATTCATAGCGATAAAAAAAAATCGTCAAGTAACGGTTATGAAATCCACGTCGATCGCAGGTACCGCACATTATTCGACATCGTGTGACAAGTGTTCGCATAACGTTTAATGAAATACCGTTGAAAATTGACCTTTGCAGGAAGAAAAAAAAATCTTCCGATTCATGGCGCCATTTTTTTTTTCTTCACTTTGTTATCTTTATGGCTTGACGTATAATCATAACAATGATACACCTCTCGCGCGAGATTTATTTTCCTCGTACTTTCGCAACTTTTTTTTTCAGCGTTCGTTGCGTGTCCCGATAACTTCGATACGAGATTCTAGGTAGTAATCCGACGATCAATCTTGCGCCGCTTTCGGCCATCGGCGGCGATGAATATAATCGGAAACGAGATATTAATGTGTGCTGGCACACGTGTAAGTTTCGTTGCGTGTCACCTGTGTTTACTCGGGATCAACAGGCGTTCTTTTTTTAACTTTATCGATGCGATTGACTCGCAAAAAGCGGATTCGAATGATTTCATTGTGGACTCCCGAGGAGTTGTTTTTTTGTTGTTGTACTTTTCCGTCGTCACGAGTTTTTAATTCACTTTTGGCCCTCTGGTTACTCAGGTGGTCGATATAAACACGACGCCCGGCTTTTTGTTTGTCCGCAGAAAACACACCCTGAATTGCCACAGAATGAAGCCAGCGCTGTTCTCCGTACTCTGCGAGATCAAGGAGAAGACAGGTGAGTTCAGAATGACGTATACTGTAATCCCCTTCGCACCCAACGCCCCCTATCACTTTTATGCTCCATTGAAAAGCGAATGGAGGCAAAAGGGAAATATACTACCCCCCAAAGCTCTGTCAGGTTGTGGGATTATTAAAATTTCCTCTGCGTCACTCACTTGCGATCGAGTTGCCGTAACGAAGTCACGAACACGCTTCCCGGAATAGGAATCTCGTTATGAGAACTCTTCGAGTGATCGATGGGAGTCCTTATCTCGCTCGGCCGACGCTCTCACAGCTGTTGTGTTTCACCGACGAAACACGAACGCTTAAGATCGAGATTGAAAAAAAAAAAAATCGCTGTCAATGATTGCAACCATTTATTGATTTCTTCAGTGTCTTTCAATCGGAAATAACACGACCCAAATATGATTCTTGATATTTTCATTTCAATGTGCTAATACGATATGTTAATAATTATTCCAACGATTTCCATCCAGTAAACACAAAGTAACAGTTACGTTGATGTTTTATTACAATTTCCTAATCAGCGGTGTGACTGTAACGTAACAAAGGTCTTTAACAGGTATATTGCTGAATAGGAAATTGTAACGTCGTAAACAAAATCTCTGTCAATTATTATAAACATTTATTGATTTCGTCAGTATCTTCAATTCGGAGATAACACGTCTCAAATTTGATAGTGTATTTTTAATACGCTAATTCAATATATAAATAATTATTCCAACGATTCCCAGTGAACACAAAGTACCAGTCATCCTGCTGTTGTATCGCCATTTCTTAATCAGCGAGTCCCTAAGGCTTTATTTAACAGTTATATTGCTCAGTAGGAAATTGTAACATCATAAACAAAATCTCCGTCAATTATTGCCGACTCAAGTTTGATTTTTTGAATACGCTAATACGACACGTTAATAATTATTCGAACGATTCCCAGTGAACTCAAAGTAGCAGTTATCTTACTGTTTTTTTTGCTGCAAATTTTCTAATCAGCGATGTAACCGTAACATAACAAAGATATTATCTAACAGTTATGTTGCTGAGTAGCAAATCGTAACGTCACAGTAAGGTCCTTGTGACTTGCATTCGCTGTCATAACTAATTCATCGATTCTATCGTTTATCAAAATGTCAAGCGTTTTTGAGAAACTTAAAAAATACCTCGAATCCCTAAGAGTTTCATTCCACAGAACATTTTTTCCCCCCAGTAATTTGGCCCCCCGTTGTCAAAAAAAAATAAAAAAAAAAAAAAAAAAATGCTTTGCACATAGTTTCGAGGATCGTCGTACGTAAAAGTAACATATATATATCACTCGTCGATGATAACCCCGGGGCTTTGGCGGTACGGGGGTGCTTCACCTCCCCATTCGAAGCTCGTAAACATAATTTTTATGCCGTGTTTGGATTACTTTACGCCCGAGGATCAAGAGACCACGAAACGCGCAATTATTTTGCCGGTTGCATTGGACGGTAGGGCAATCTAACGCTGTTACTATGTACTACCGTATCCCGTCTATATATATCTATCTAATATATCTTTCTCTCGAGTAGTTCCCGAGGGGGACCGAGAAAGGTTCTCCAACCCCCGGTCGGTCTGGGGTTTTTAGCTTTTAGGGTGTTCTTTCTTCACGCCCACGGGAGCTAAGCCGTTTCTCGCCCCATCGGCGACACTGTTCTCGCAGTCCTTTCCTTCTGTGCGTCTCTCGACAGTGTTCCTCGATACTCTTTGCTCGATAATGAGCCGATAGGCCTCGCGGTCTCGAAAATAAAATAAAATAAAATAAAATAAAATAAAATAAAATAAAATAAAATAAAATAAAATAAAATAAAATAAAATAAAATAAAATAAAATAAAATAAAATAAAATAAAATAAAATAAAATAAAATAAAATAAAATAAAATAAAACTATGATACAAAGAGCTAGTGAATCTCGGTATTGAGAGGAGATGTTTCTCTCTTCTTGTGTCTCGTAAGAATTCTCCTCGAGGCTGACTCGATCTTCAAACTCCATCTTCCTCTGCACGGCGTTCTCTCAGCTGTCTTTGTTGTACCCTCTCGTCGGCTGGCTCGAGAACTCGAGCTTGTCTGACCCCTCCTCTCCTCCGAGGAGACAGAGAGATGTGCGTGCACGCGTGTATGCGCGGGTATGTATATTTCTTCGAACAATCCGAGGGGGAACGACCGCGAGCGAGCTAACCGGCGACGCCGACGCTGCTGATGCTACGATCCTCGATCTCTGTGTTGCTGGCTGCCACATCGACGTCACTACACAGCAGCTCGGCTTTTGCCGAACGGGTTTCGATACGCTCGTTCGAATATACACGCACAACTGTGGCACTGTATAGGCTATAAAAGATATAAAATCAGGGCGTTGTTTTCGTTTTAATCCAAAAATATATGTATTCCTATAATTATCTTCATCGCATTAGCGTTCCCTATAAAAATAATTCTCAACAGTTAAATCGGTCGGATTTATCGACTCATGGCGGTTAAACAAACTTTCGTAAATAATAATAATTGTTAAATTCTTTTTCTAGCTTTTTGCTCTCAACGAAAAATAAAAAAAAATGTATATATATATTCCTATAATTATCTTCGCCGTATTGACATTCCCTGTAAAAATAATTCTCAACAGTTAAATCGGTCGGATTTATCGACTCATGGCGGTTAAACAAAGTTTCGTAAATAATAATAATTGTTAAATTCTTTTTCTAGCTTTTTGCTCTCGACGAAAAATAAAAAAAGATATATACATATCCCTATAATTATCTTCGCCGTACTTACATTCCCTGTAAAAATAATTCTCAACAGTTAACTCGGTCGGATTTATCGACTCATGGCGGTTAAACAAACTTTCGTAAATAATAATAATTGTTAAATTCTTTTTCCAGCTTTTTGCTCTCAACGAAAAATAAAAAAAGATATATATATATCCCTACAATTATCTTCGCCGTACTTACATTCCCTCTAAAAATAATTCTCAACAGTTAACACGGTCGGATTTATCGACTCATGGCGGTTAAACAAAGTTTCGTAAATAATAATAATTGTTAAATTCTTTTTGCAGCTTTTTGCTCTCAACGAAAAATAAAAAAAGATATATATATATCCCTATAATTATCTTCGCCGTATTGACATTCCCTGTAAAAATAATTCTCAACAGTTAAATCGGTCGGATTTATCGACTCATGGCGGTTAAACAAAGTTTTGTAAATAATAATAATTGTTAAATTATTTTTCCAGCTTTTTGCTCTCAACGAAAAATAAAAAAAGATATATATATATATCCCTACAATTATCTTCGCCGTACTTACATTCCCTCTAAAAATAATTCTCAACAGTTAACTCCGTCGGATTTATCGACTCGTGGCAGTTAAACGAATTTTCGTAAATAATAATAGTTAATAACACTGTTTTCCAACCTTTTGGTACGAACGAACGATAAAGAAAAATACAAAATAAATATATCCATATATATTTTGTAATTCGATGACGAGAATGAAAGATTTACGATAATAAAAAGGTTAAATAAAACATTGTTCGGGTGTCGTACGGACGAAAATGGGAACTGCAGTTTTGCCGTTTTACTCGTGAGATGTCCGAGCGCCTTTGATTGATTTTTATTGCTCGACCGGTCGATCCAGTCCGGGCGATAGAGTATAATCGCATGGAAGTTAAAAATTATCCGTACGAATCTCTCCGTCTCGCTCTCTCCGGGCACGGAGCAGTGTGGAGTGGTTGGTTTTGTGGAGACACCCCATATAGGTCTGGACGCGTGTCGGGCGACGGCAAGGGGGGATACAGAGATGAGAAAGAGCGCCCGACGCCGGGTCGTGAGCGAGATGAAAAATGTACGACGACGAGGGTTGAAGGGAGCGAGACAAAGATACTTATGGATGGGAAAAGCCTCGTGGAGGAGAGAAAGATGAAAGTGAGAAAGGAAACGCGCAGGACTCTCGTAGTGTCGTCGCGAAGGGAGAACAGCGAGACGATGAGGGGTCGGAGAGGGGGGGGGGGGGGGAGACTCGAGACTGGGTAGAAGCAGCACGGCAGCCCGAGAGTTTATGGGCAATGGCTGACGAGGCAGTGAAAAAGTTGTAAAACCAAGGAAGAGCAGATAAACGCTATGTTAAGCAGACCGTTTTACCAGCCATTTAATATAATCAGCGCTCTCTCGCGTGTATATACCGGCTTCGGGATAAACTCGTGAGGATCGAGAAGATAACCTCTTCACGATCCCGAACGAACCAAAAATGTTGGGCAATTTTTTTTTTTTTTTTTTTATTAAACTAGTTTTCCACACTTTTCATCGACAGGTTTAATTGCCGGGAGTTGTAGGCTACGGTAAAGATATTATCGTATTGTGTTGAAAAATAAAATACGGAAACGGAAATTGCTTTTGCCTATTAAAAAAAAAAAAAAATCAAAGGCTGGACCAATTTCTTGGTTTTTTATTTTATTTTTTCTCGCACTTTCTATATTCAGGCTGATTAAACAAAGTAGTCGAAGTTTAAAAATCATCCCTTATATTGTTCATTATTGAAAATTATAATAATCATGTGAATAATAATAACAATAATATTATTATAATAATCATATGAAGTCGCCCTTGTATTGGTCTCGGCATACGAGGTATGTGAAGGGAAGTGTCTTTCTTTTAACGATGGTATTTTATTTGAAATTCTACCGAGAGTCAATATTTTCGTGACTTTGAAACACCGTCCGCACGGCCCTTTATTCCGAATCCGTCTCATTTTGGACAACCCCAAGCGCGTCGAGAGAGGTAGAAAAAAAAAATGAAAGTCGTCTTCCTCGCCTTCGTTTCCCGAGGGATCGAGGCCGAGCGCCGGGCCAGCCTCCCCGAAAATTCGCAGGATTTCGAGCGGGCGGTTCGTCCCGTAGTGTTTCCATCTTTCTCTCTCGCACGCTGCCCTCGCCGTCGGTCGAGGCCGAGGCCTCTTTCATTCCCTCGCTACCTTCGGGATTTGGACAGCCCTTGGATACGGAGAGACTCCGTCGCACTCACTATGATTTTCCGTACACAACAGTGTATATAATATCTGATAGATCCTTAATTAAGTTTCGTTTTAGAACGCGCCTCTAAAATACGTATTTTTTTTCATTAAAAAAATCCTAACATCATAAACACGATTTTTACAATTCAAAACAAATTTTCTTTTCGCCAAAACAATGTATTTTTTCCATCTAAAAAATCCTAAAATCATAAATACGATAAATTTTTTTTTTATTTTCGATTTTTAAAAATTTTACTGCACGGCATGATTTTACACCGTCGACAACAATGCTCTCTGGTATAATCGCGTCTTTGTGACTATGATTTTCCGTTCACAACAGTGTACATAATATCTGATACATCCTTAATTAAGAGTCTCGTTTTAGAACGCGCCTCTAAAATACGTTTTTTTTTCATTAAAAAAATCCTAACATCATAAACACGATTTTTACAATTCAAAACAAATTTTCTTTTCGCCAAAACAATGTATTTTTTCCATCTAAAAAATCCTAAAATCATAAATACGATTAATTTTTTTTTTTATGTACGAGTTTTAAACATTTTACTGCACGACATGATTTTAAACCGTCGACAACAATGCTCTCTGGTATAATCGCGTCTTTGTGACTATGATTTTTCGTACACAACAGTGTACATAATATCTGATACATCCTTAATTAAGAGTCTCGTTTTAGAACGCGCCTCTAAAATACGTATTTTTTTTCATTAAAAAAATCCTAACATCATAAACACGATTTTTACAATTCAAAACAAATTTTCTTTTCGCCTAAAACTATGTATTTTATCCATTAAAAAATCCTAAAATCATAAATACGATTAATTTTTTTTGTTATGTACGATTTTTTTAAATTTTACTGCACGACATGATTTTAAACCGTCGACAACAATGCTCTCTGGTATAATCGCGTCTTTGTGACTATGATTTTCCGTACACAACAGTGTACATAATATCTGATACATCCTTAATTAAGAGTCTCGTTTTAGAACGCGCCTCTAAAATACGTATTTTTTTTCATTAAAAAAATCCTAACATCATAAACACGATTTTTACAATTCAAAACAAATTTTCTTTTCGCCTAAAACAATGTATTTTTTCCATTAAAAAAATCCTAAAATCATAAATACGATAAATTTTTTTTTTATTTTCGATTTTTAAAAATTTTACTGCACGGCATGATTTTACACCGTCGACAACAATGCTCTCTGGTATAATCGCGTCTTTGTGACTATGATTTTCCGTTCACAACAGTGTACATAATATCTGATACATCCTTAATTAAGAGTCTCGTTTTAGAACGCGCCTCTAAAATACGTTTTTTTTTTCATTAAAAAAATCCTAACATCATAAACACGATTTTTACAATTCAAAACAAATTTTCTTTTCGCCTAAAACAATGTATTTTTTCCATTAAAAAAATCCTAAAATCATAAATACGATTAATTTATTTTTTTATGTACGATTTTTAAACATTTTACTGCACGACATGATTTTAAACCGTCGACAACAATGCTCTCTGGTATAATCGCGTCTTTGTGAACATGTACCCAGACCGTATCAGCTTTATACGACGATCGTAACTTATTATTGAAAACTTTTCAGAATCTCGTCATTGGACGAAACTTTTCCTATCTCCGGCAACTCAACTTCTTCGCACTTTCTCAGATTGAAAAATTTATGGAGCGACCTCTTCCTGTCGTTCCTGTCCCCCCCCCCCCCCCCCCCCCCTGCGGATCATAGACAATGAATAGTTCGATGCTCACATCGATATATGTGTACAGTATATCCATACATCTATACATCTAGGGGAGACCGGGGCAAAATGGCACAGCGGGGCAAAACGGGACGGTGAGGGCAAAACTCAATTTTCCAATAATTTTTTGATGCCCCATTTTGTCCCAACGATACATCCTGATTGTCAAACCCGTTTTGCCCCACGGACTACCATCGCTACCATCCAATAGTCATTGAAAAAATTGCGTTTTGTCCTCATTATCCCGTTTTGCCCCGCTGTGCCATTTTGCCCCGCTCTCCCCTATGTAGACAGACTTGAATAGAAAACTCGATGCGGAATATCCGGTGCTTCGAAGTGCCGCGAAGTTTTCTCGACTCTCCCCATCCTTTATGCCATTTCACTTCAAGCCGTTTTTCCTCCTCGGCGTTACTTTTCCTCCCGAACGTCTTCGCGTTCGTCCGAAAATCGTAGAAGCGCCGACGCCACGCTCTTCTCCACCCTCATGCGTAGTCAACGAGCTTCGTCGTCGACGGGCGTACTCGGCGACGTATATACCTATCCTACCAGAATAGACGGAATCTGCCCGAATGGCTATCTATCTATATCCACATCGCGTCTCGCGGAAGAGAGTTCGAGCTTGTCTCTTATAAAAAAAAAAAAAAAGAAGAAAAAATAAAAATTCAGTTCTCTCTATTTTTATTCGACTTGAACTGCGTCCCAGTCATCGTCGTCTCGCCTCCGAACTCGAGAGAAAAAAAAAAAAAACAGAGAGGCAACTCCGCAAAGAAAAGATCTCGCGAACTGTGTACGAACGAAGCTAAAGCTGAAAACTCGTCGGAGTTCCGGTCCGCGAAGCGCGACGACGATTCTCCTAGCGATTCCCTCTTCCCACCGGTCACGAGCCGCAAGTGCGCGTAGACATAGTTTATACGCTTCAAGTTCTTACCCGCCGATTGCGTGTACAAACATTGTAATTTTTTTTTTTTACATTTTTTTCTTCTTTTTATTCATAATTTTGTTTACCGATCGCGACGTAACGATAGGAAATTAATTATCCGACAATTAATGAACGCGATAAAGCTGTCAGTTGGTAATTTACGTGTTGAATGAACAGATGCAGCAACGCTCAGTAATGTGAAAATTGTCGGGGAACATGCTCCGGGTAGCGAATCGTCGAGCCTCTCACGATCTCGAGTGAAAGGCTGCGCGGCGAGCGCACTTTGCGAATTCGCTTGCGTCTCTCCCGATCTAATAGAGTTGCGCATTTTTTTTTGTTCCTTCTTCCTATATTTTTTACGTCGCGCTGTATGTTTCTATCCCGTACGAAAAAAACCGGTGGAATGATCGGGAAAATTCGCGAGATCGAAAATTTCATAAATTTCTTCCCCCGCGTACCTCGAGCTCAATAAATTTCGGACGAAAAGGAAAAACACACGCGGAGGTACGAAGCGCGAGCAAGCAATTGCACTCTTTGCGATTGCAATCAGGCTTTTTATTGGATCGTTAAGGGCGTGTTGTTTATTACACGCTCCGCACTCGCTCCGATCTGATAGGCGCTCTCTTAATTCAGCGTGAATAAATAAATGAAAAAAAAAAAAAAAAAAAAAAAAAGAATAAACAACCGAGAAGGCAAAAGCTGGAAGAGAAGTGGAGGAATCGTCATTCCTCTTCTAAGGCGCACACTCCCGACAGGGAGGGGGATTTAATTTGTGTGTATAATTGTGGCGCATACGTACATCCTTTATTAAACGTTGCAACTTTTTATCGCGATCTATGATTAATATTATTGTTATTATCGTTACAATTATTATCATTGTCGGGGCTGTTATTATGGGATTGGAAGGGTTAGGCTTGCTTGGGGAAAAAAAAAAAAAAAAAAAAAAAAAAACGGCAGAATGAATAGTGGAATCGTTCGTCTCGCTTCCACGAAGCGGAATGTGGTTTTTCTCCCCCGATGTATCACACGGCTCCCTCTGGGATCCTCTTATTCGATTTCTTCGGGCGTTCGCTCGTTCTCTTCGTCCTGCGACTGCATTGCCCTGTGCGCATGCAGATCGGCAACGGTTGAGCAGAAGCCGGAGCATCGGCAGCGAAAGCGGCAGTCAAGGTGAACCGGACCCCGAGGTTCTCTCCTTTCCGCTGCTCCTGCCGATCGGAGAATCTCCCGGGGTCCTGCCGGACTGGCGGCGAGCTGGTTTGAAACCGAGCTCGTTACGACCAAGGAGCCGAACGAAATCCGGCTCCCACGCGTTTACACGCAGACGCATAAATGGTAATTGATAAATATTTTTGGAAATTCCAGCGAGAAAACATAAATCAAAATTCATTTTGCGGTGAGCTGTCTCGTGCCGTCTCGAATATTTGAAAATATTAGATGGAGTTTTTTTTTTTTTCTGTAAATATACGACAACAAAAATTGGAAATAATGCAATTATAGTATGGGGTAGGGCTGTACACTGAGAAAAAAAATTGGTTATATTAACCAAAAGACGCGGTGACATACGTTCAAAGCTGTTATTCGTTTGGTACAAATAAAGCATTGTTTTGTTAAGCGATTATTTGCTTCAATTTATTCAAAATTTGTTGATTGAAACAAACATATGTGTTGTACCAACAAAATACACCTTTGAACGTATGTCACCGCGCATTTGCTTAATCCAACCATTTCTTTTTCTCAGTGTACAGTTGAGCCGGCTTGGCCGGCTAAAAAATCTTATCCGGCTAATTGACATTATAGTTTGGCCGGCTAAGCCGTCTTAGCCGGCCAAACTATAATGTCAATTAGCCGGCCTAACATGGTTTGGCCGGCTAAAAATTAGCCGCGGCTTAGCCGGCTAGGATCGTTTGGCCGGCTAAAAATTAGCCGCAGTTTAGCCGGCTATTAATTTTTATTGTGAATTACGAGGAAACTAATGAAATTAATGAGACATTTATCTTTGGCACATTACTTGTTGGATATTATTAATTTCTGTACTATCAGTATATTCGACTACGTTTGAGATCTTTAAAATCTTATTGCCACGATCTAATTTTTATCGCCAACATTAATAAAAATTAATAGCCGGCTGAACTGCGGCTAATTTTTAGCCGGCCAAACGATCTTAGCCGGCTAAGCCGCGGCTCATTTTTAGCCGGCCAAAGCATCTTAGCCGGCTAAGATAGCTCAGCCGGCCAAACTATAATGTCCATTAGCCGGATAAGATTTTATTAGCCGGCCAAGACGGCTCAACTGTACAGCCCTAGTAGATTGGCTTGTTTGCGTTGTTTTTTATCATTATTTTTATTTTCATTTTTTACTCTCAGTTTCCGATAGTTTATTACTTCTGTTTAGTTTAAATAATAGCAAAATGTAGCAAAAAATGTATATATATACTGCGAAAAAAATCATAGAGGCACCGCAGTGCGGATTCTTTGACCGTGCGAAATAAAAAAAAAATCAATTATTTCGAAACATCCCCACGGTAAAATTTACTGCGCATTCTCCCGGTGCGCGATACGCGGGATTTATAAGACTGTGATGCGAAATAATTCATCACAGTTACATTGTAAACCGGAGATTAATCGCGATTCACCACCGTGGTATTAATGAATTTAATTTAATGCGCGGTTCGTTGGTATATTCATGTTGGCGAAGATGGAGAGAGATTCCGATGGAATAAACGAGTCATTATCGCGATATCCTCCGTCGGTCTGGTTACCGCACTGTCGGAATGGATGTCGGGACGGACGAACGGAAAACGGTCCGTGTATACACAGTGTATACAGAGTTATGTATACCGTTAACGACATCGTGTACTACTTGCGTCTCCCTTAATTATACGGAGAAGGAGACGGGCTTCTCTCGCCGACCGGAAGTCGTTGTTACGGCCATCGGCTCTCTCCTCGCCAACTTCCTTTTATCCACCTTCTTCTCTCCCGCTATCTCGGCCCGCTGCTCGCGATTCTTCGCTCTGCACTAATCCTCTTGTTGGTTCTTAGTTTTGGGAATACTTTAAGTTTTCTTCAAATGGGGAACCAAATTTTTATAGCTTACTCGACTATGTGACTTTAATCTCGGAACAAGACCCGGATTTTTGCGCGTCATTAACAACGCACATGGTTCTGGCGAAACCGACTTGAATCCGAGAAAAATTCTTCCTTTCCTATGAAAAATCAAAATGTAATTATTGTTTTATTACTGTTTAATGATTTACCGTATTTCTGGGATGGAATAAGAGCGGGAACTTCCTTTCTTTTCCTAGTTTTGGGAATTCTGTAAGTTTTCTTTAAAAGAGGGACAACATTTTCATAGCTTGCTCGCCTACACAGAGAAAGAAAATCAATTGAGTCAACAAAATGTGCGCTTACGGGTGGCGAAACAAATGTTTGGTTGATCGAAAGGAATACCTCGTTGATCGAACTAACAGGCCGTCGAATGAAATGTTTCTTTACTTACTACGACAATTATTTCGTTCGATCAACCAAAAATTTATTTCGCCACCGGTAAGCGCTCATTTTGTTGACGCAATTGATTTTTTTCTCAGTGTAGTTAACTTTAATCCTGGAGCAAGACTATGATCCTGGATTCTTGCGCGTTATTAACAATGCCCAAGACTCTGGCGAATCCGACTAAAAGTCCGATTAGCATTTTTCTTTTCCTATAAAAAATCAAAATGTAATTATTGTTTTATTACTGTTTAATGATTTACCGTATTTCTGGGATGGAATAAGAGCGGGAACTTCCTTTCTTTTCCTAGTTTTGGGAATTCTGTAAGTTTTCTTTAAATGAGGGACAACATTTTCATAGCTTGCTCGCCTAGTTAACTTTAATCCTGGAGCAAGACTATGATCCTGGATTCTTGCGCGTTATTAACAATGCCCAAGAGTCTGGCGAATCCGACTAAAAGTCCGATTAGAATTTTTCTTTTCCTATAAAAAAGCAAAATGTAATTTTTTTTTTTTTTTCTCACTGTGAAGTGATTTACCGTATGTATTTCTAGGATGACACATGAACGAAGAACTTCCTTTCCTATCCTTCCTATACCTGCCTATGCTTCCTATAACCTTGTATCCTTCTTATGAGTTCCTTTTCTTTCCTAATTTTCGGAATTGTTTAAGGGAATCCGTCACAGATCGCCATTTCTTAATGGCGGGTGGTGGGGGGGGGGGGGGGGGGGGCAAGTTGCTAGCAATGGTTGAGGCCTAAGTATCTTCTCGTACGCAGGTTCGAAGCTCCTTCAACTCGTAATATCTTCAAAAATCGATGGGCGCAACTCGATGTTATTTTTTTTAATGCGTCCCTAATAATGTTGTAATGTTATTTCAGAAAAAAAAAAATTCTAATACAGTAGTCTGGAAATATATATATTTTTTAAAAATAATGTTGCTTTTCACTCGGCACCGTATGCAGCTCATGCTAATTGACACAATTTTAAGCTCATGTATCTCGGAATCCATGTGGGGAAAAAATTATTAGAAATTTGTATAAAAAACCTTATTCATTGCTTTATAACAATTGTGATTTTTAGTTTCAAAAGTAGGAATGTCCCTAATAATGTTGTAATGTTATTTTAGAAAAAAAAATTCTAATACAGTAGTCTGGAAATATATATTTTTTTTAAAAAGAATGTTGCTTTTCACCCGGCACCGTATGCAGCTCATGCTAATTGACACAATTTTAAGCTCATGTATCTCGGAATCCATGTGGGGAAAAAATTATTAGAAATTTGTATAAAAAACCTTATTCATTGCTTTATAACAATTGTGATTTTTAGTTTCAAAAGTAGGAAAGCCGTTGAGTGACGTATTCCCTTAAGCTTTTTTTTTTTTAATGGGGGACATATTCCCCATTCACTCCCATACGCTATGAACGCCGAAATCTCGAGAATATATCATATGGGAGTTCGAAGCTCCTTCAACTCGTAATATCTTCAAAAATCGATGGGCGCTACTCGATGTTATTTTTTTTTTAATGCGTCCCTAATAATGTTGTAATAATATTTTAGAAAAAAAAAATTCTAATACAGTAGTCTGGAAATATATATTTTTTAAAAAAGAATGTTGCTTTTCACTCGGCACCGTATGCAGTTCATGTATCTCGGAATCCATGTGGGGAAAAAATTATTAGAAATTTGTATAAAAAACCTTATTCATTGCTTTATAACAATTGTGATTTTTAGTTTCAAAAGTAGGACAGCCGTTGAGTGACGTAGTCCCTTAAGCTTTTTTTTTTTAATGGGGGACATATTCCCCATTCACTCCCATACGCTATGAACGCCGAAATCTCGAGCATATAGCATATGGGAGTGATTTATGATTTTCGGATTTTACTCCCGTGACATATGGGATTTGGGTTTTTCGGAATTCACTCCCATACGCTATGAACGCCGAAAAGCTGCAAAAACATTTTTACAGCTTACTCGACTGGTTAACTTTAATCCTGGAACAAGACTTTGATCCTGGATTCTTGCGCGTTATTAACAATGCACACGGGACTGGCGAATCCGACTAAGAATCCGATTGAAATTCTTCTATTCCTATAAAAATTCAAAATGTAAAATTGTTATTTATTTTTCTCACTGAGAAGTGATTTATCGTATTTCTAGGCTGGGACGAACGAGGGAATTGCACGAACAGGGGCAGGGAGGAGGGGCAGGACAAATAGATAGGATACATCGTGTACATGAGGAACGGAGCGAGCGATTTAACAAACCATACGTTACGTAGCGATAAAATCTCTCACAGGGGTCTATAAACTTGGGTCGGCTAGGTGAGCCTTGGCCTATGTTATATCATAAAAATCCAGTAAAATAAGCTCGTAAACCTGGGTGGTTGAAGGCGCGTACATAACCGGCATCGTCGTTGTCGTAGAAGTTGTTCCTGTGCGCCAAGGCGCGAGAGAGTCGCAGAAATCCTCAGCTCGCGTGCTTCCCATTCGTGTTTTCTTCGACGGTCGGTCGTTTCCCCGCATATTTTTACTTGTTCATTTATTTTCAAATCATTCGAAGCCTTCGTGTTTCCAGTTAAATATTAAATCGACCGTCATATTTCATATCCGTTGATCACTCTAGGCCACCATTTTTTTTTGGTTACTCAATAAAATGACTGATGATAATCCCATTGTTTTCGGATTTCACTCGGGCCGGGTCGGTATGACAACCTGTAATTAATTTTTTTTCGCGGGTGTCGACAATTTACGGTTGAATTAAAATTCTTGCACGAAGCTGAAATCCACGCAAGTACTCGGAAGAATTTGCTTCTGAAGGTAAATGGTCAGCATGGTTAAAAAAATTATTTACAATTTTTACTACCAACCACGATACTTCGTATCGGTTTAAGCAAAAACTTGCACAGTGGAACACTTAGCTCCAGACAGTGGTACGATGCAATTTACTTTTTAACCCATTTCGTAAAAAATGTTACACTACAAATTTGCATGACAAATACCAATGAATATTTTAACCGCAAAGAAAATAGTAGATTGACCTACGAGACTTTCAATTCTCAGAATGTCATTATTTTCGAACTCCACTCGGCCACCGTCGACAAGACAACCTGTAATTAATTTCTTTTCTGCGGGTGTCGACGATTTCCGGTTGAAAGAAAATTCTTGCACGAAACTGATATCCACGCAAGTTCGCGTAAGAAATTGCTTTTGAAGGTAAACGGTCAGCATGGTTAAAAAAAAAAGATTTACAGTTTTGATTACCGACGGTGGTACTTCGTGTCGCTTTAAGCAAAATCGTGCACAATGCTCCACTCCCTGTTCAATCCAGTGGTACGATGCAATTTATTTTTTAACG
This sequence comes from Exephanes ischioxanthus, assembly GCA_958510785.1. Taxonomy (NCBI): domain Eukaryota; kingdom Metazoa; phylum Arthropoda; class Insecta; order Hymenoptera; family Ichneumonidae; genus Exephanes; species Exephanes ischioxanthus. The sequence continues at coordinate 23,105,869 of OY294017.1, read as the reverse complement.
GATTTCGTAAAAAAATGTACACGACAAATTTGCATGACAAATACCAATGAATATTTTAACTGCGAAGAAAATAGTAGATTGAACTACGAGACTTTCAATTCTCAGAATCTCATTGTTTTCGAACTCCATTCGCCCTCCGTCGGCAAGACAACCTGTAATTAATTTCGTTTGTGCGGGTGTCGACGATTTCCGGAGAAAATTCTTGCACGAAACTGATATCCACGCAAGTTCGCGTAAGAAATTGCTTTAGAAAGGTAAACGGTCAGCATGGTTAAAAAAAAAATGATTTACAGTTTTGATTACCGACGGTGGTACTTCGTGTCGCTTTAAGCAAAATCGTGCACAATGCTCCACTCCCTGTTCAATCCAGTGGTACGATGCAATTTATTTTTTAACGGATTTCGTAAAAAAATGTACACGACAAATTTGCATGACAAATACCAATGAATATTTTAACTGCGAAGAAAATAGTAGATTGAACTACGAGACTTTCAATTCTCAGAATCCCATTGTTTTCGAACTCCACTCGGCCACCGTCGGCAAGACAACCTGTAATTAATTTCTTTTCTGCGGGTGTCGACGATTTCCGGTTGAAAGAAAATTCTCGCACGAAACTGATATCCACGCAAGTTCGCGTAAGAAATTGCTTTTGAAGGTAAACGGTCAACATGATTAAAAAAAAAAATGATTTACAGTTTTGATTACCGACGGTGGTACTTCGTGTCGCTTTAAGCAAAATCGTGCACAATGCTCCACTCCCTGTTCAATCCAGTGGTACGATGCAATTTACTTTTTAACGGATTTCGTAAAAAAAATTTACACGACAAATTTGCATGACAAATACCAATGAATATTTTAACTGCGGAGAAAATAGTAGATTGAACGGCGAGACTCTCAGGTTAAATCTCGTTTCATCCATCTTAGGAGTAGCCCTTGATACTACGGTAAGACGAACATCATAGACTCGAAGCTAGCCGACGGTCTTCTTAATCGTATGGTAATTCTATGGAGATTGCATGGGGCGAGGAGCAGCTCGTTTCGCGGGTCATTAGACCCTTCGGACGACAAAGAGAAAGATACATCGTAGATGGAGTCTGAGAGGGAGGAAGTTACGGTAGAGTGGAATATATATACCGTGCGGAGGAGCACAGTACCCTCGTCATGCTGGCTGTTCACGGGAGAGTCTGGCGCACCGTCTGCAGTCTCGTCTTCTTCGGAGCATCGCTTGACCTTCCCACCTTTCCGACCCTTCCAGCGCGAAGTCTGCCCCACTAGCCCTTATAACGGGAGTCACCCGCTGTTTAGCCTTCCACCGATCATTCGGAGCCAATCCTTTGACGTCAAGCGCGAGACAAAAGTCATCCATCTTTCGCACTTTTAATGCCACGTGAATCTCACTTTTTTTTTTTCCTCTCTCCGCGAAAAGCTTCGGGAGCTCTGTGACTAAGCTAGCGAGTATTATGAATAATAGGCGGGGAAAACTTTTAATTGCGACAGGGGAAGTTTGGTCGCTGCGTCAGCAAACTTTGCCCTTTCGCCGCTGGGACGGAGAATGAGAGGAGGACGAAGACGAAGAAGAAGAAGAAGACAAGGAAGGAGATTAAGAATAAGAAGAAGAGCGAGAAGAGGAGGAAGAATATGAAGAAGAAGAAGACAAGGAAGGAGATTAAGAATAAGAAGAAGAGCGAGAAGAGGAGGAAGAATATGAAGAAGAAGAACAAGAGGAACGGGGGGTATTAGGGGTCGAGGGGAACGAGGGGAACGAGGGGAACGAGGGGAACGAGGGGAACGAGGGGAACGAGGGGAACGAGGGGAACGAGGGGAACGAGGGGAACGAGGGGAACGAGGGGAACGAGGGGAACGAGGGGAACGAGGGGAACGAGAGGAACTAGGGGAACTAGGGGAACTAGGGGAACTAGGGGAACTAGGGGAACGAGGGGAACGAGGGGAACGAGGGGAACGTGTGGAACGGGAGGAACGGGAGGAACGGGAGGAACGGGAGGAACGGGAGGAACGGGAGGAACGGGAGGAACGGGAGGAACGGGAGGAACGGGAGGAACGGGAGGAACGGGAGGAACGGGAGGAACGGGAGGAACGGGAGGAACGGGAGGAACGGGAGGAACGGGAGGAACGGGAGGAACGGGAGGAACGGGAGGAACGGGAGGAACGGGAGGAACGGGAGGAACGGGAGGAACGGGAGGAACGGGAGGAACGAGAAGGAGAAGAAGTGGAACGGGGGAAGACTTGCCAGCGCGCTTAGCAGAACTTTCAAGTTACCCGAGACTCTCTATCGGCCCATCGCCTATATATATACAAAATGAGAAAGGGAGCGAGCTTTCCGCCTTTGTAGCGGAGAGTACCGAGAGATCCGGCCCGGCATTGTGGCTCTTACGAAAAGTCACGTAGTTCGAGCGATTCACGGGTGCGAGAGTCTTCCTGCGCATAAACTTGAAACTTTTATTAATCTTGGGCAATCTCTGCCCCATTGCTGTACGTCGATCGAGGGTTTAACGGCTCGTCTAATGAATGCGACGAGTCGATCAACGAGGCTCCGGCTATGTCGCACAAGCAGGTACAACAAGAGCAAAATTCACAAAACCACATTCTCTCCCGTGCAGCATTTTTCATGAGAAAATAACATTCCCTTCCCGAATAAATTTGCATTTTAATGTCGAACAAGAAGTTTAAAAAAAATTCAAAATTACAACCAAAATGACCTGCGGCAGATAAACGTTTCCGCACACCGCCGCCTTATCGCACGTGACTCACCTAATTAATTACTCCGCTGCACTTTGACGAACACCTGTAGGAGTACTAAATTTATCACAGACACAGAGAGAGAGAGAGAGAGAAAGGGAGAGATAGTCACTCCCATGTGTGAATAGTTTGCACAGCCGCGGTTAAATTGTCCGACGAGACGTTGAGTACACTCGACAATTTGATGCACGCTTCAACAATTGACCCTTGGGATGCAATTGCACGGTTCCGCCCGAGCGTGTTTGTACGTCATATATAAATTTGCGGAGAGAGCCGCCGCGCGGTGAGCTTGAAAGTGTGTCGTGCGTCGGGAGGCACGTGCCGCGGCAAAATCACGTGGATTCTCGTCGGCTCGTTAGCGAGTGATTAGGGTGATTATTCGGTGGCGCGGAAGACGGCAACGGGAGAGAGAGTTAAACGACGAATCCTCCTCGATCTCACTTCGTCGTCCCTCGTCCGTTTTATCTTTCTCCGAGCGCCTTTTGCGTCCATAAACGCATCTTTCTCGGTCTCTCGCGCATTTGCCCGTTTACACGCCCGTTGCACCGGCGCACCGCGAGACGAGGAAGGATGTACATCGTTCGTGGTTTCGCGGAACGGCGAGATCGCGGGTGAACGCGAGAGAACGCGACGGAACGGCCGGGAGAGGAAGAGAGCGGGGCCAGAGTGTGTTCAACCCCCGTGCTCGGGGGTGGCTGTAACGTCGCTCGTAAAAACACCGTAAACTCGACAGCAACAGGTCCCGTGTGTGTTTGGGCGGGGACGGGGCGCCTCGACACTCGGCTCTGCCGGTGTCTCCGTCCGTCTCGCTTCTCTCCGACGGCGGAGCGGGACGAGGAGCGGGAAGTTGCGAGAGGGCTAGCGTCGCAACGGTGGCGAACCGGCGGTACCAATTCGAATATCATATTCGAGCATACATAGGGGAGACCGGGGCAAAATGGCACAGCGGGGCAAAACGGGACAGTAATGGTAACACTCAATTTTCCAATAATTGTTGGATGTTCCATTTAGTCCCAGCGATACATCCGGATTTCCAAACCTGTTTTGCCCCACGTACCAGCATCGCCGCCATCCAAAAGTTATTCTAAAATTGCGTTTAGTCTCATTGTCCCGTTTTGCCCCGGTGTGCCGTTTTGCCCCGCACTCCCCTAGGTCCATACATAGCTATAGACACCCAACCTCCTTCTCTCCTCGCGTAGTCCCGGAGCACGGGTATCCTGGACTATGTCTAGAAAATTGTCCGCTTCGAAGAAACGCAACTTTTATTGGGAAAATGAACGATGCGAAGGCCGATGACATTTTGAGGCGGCGATGGGAAAGGTAATGCACGTGACCGGTATATTTAGAGAAGGATCTCGGAAAAACTAACGAGTCATCCATGGTAAATTTCGACCGGGTAACATGGTACACCGGCGCCACCAGCGATGTGTGACATTTTCACCGGGGCCATGGCAATTTTTAGCCGATCCATATGGTAATTTTTTTTTTTCCTGATGGCGGGTTTGCAAAATGTCGTGAATAAAACTATGAATTTCGTGGATAAAGCTAAGGAATTCGTGGATAAATCTAAGCATTTCGTGGATAAATCTACACTGAGAAAAAAAATTGTTAGATGAACCAAGTTGCGTTCCCCCGCGTTCAAAAGCGTTATTTAGTTGGTACAATACATTTTTTTGTTTGTTTCGAAATATTTTTAATCAACTAAAGCGAATAATCGTTCAATAAAAGAATGGTTTAGTTGTACCAACCAAATAACAGCTTTGAACGTAGGTGACCGCGAATTTGGTTAATCCAACAATTTTTTTTTCTCAGTTTAAGCATTTCGTGGATAAATTTAAGCATTTCGTGGATAAATTTGAGCATTTCGTGGATAAATTTGAGCATTTCGTGGATAAATTTAAGCATTTCGTGGATAAATCTAAGCATTTTGTGGATTAAAAGTGAGAATTCCGTGGATAAAATCTGAAAATTTGATCGACTTAATATGCCGATTGTAACCTACCTAAAAAAAAGCACGGTTCGCGATCGCGACGCCACGTATGACTATATTTTATAGTAAGAAGAACTTATATTCTAGCAAAGATTACGGAAAATTTGGGTAATATCTGCGACAGCGACAATTACCATATTTTCTAGCATAATGTATTAAGTTTAATACAAATGTTTGCTAGGATGTCGCTGTAGTTCCCACATAACTGAAAGTTCTATCGGTTTAACCAGATTTACGGTCATTTCTATCAGAACCTTCCCTCAGTCTGACGATTTTATTGCTGCAATATCGCGCGTCCGGACCGAGTTTGTACAGCCTTCGGTGTCGGATAATTCATGTCTCTTTTGCTTCGTTGCATTTTCTTCTTCAAATTTAAATTATAATTGTTTTTTTCGATTTTTTTATTATATTCGATGAATATAGCCAAAGTCGTCGGGGATGTCGAATTCTCGATGCGCGCAAAGTGCCGATCCGCCATGGCTCTTACGTATTATGCATGCTCGACGAGTTGCGGGTAAAAAGGTCCTGAAGCGCCGCGGGGCCGCCGAGCCGTCGGTTGCCGTACGCGTTACACCCATCGACTCCCCTCTGTGTTTATTATTTTATTTTATTTATTTAACTTTTTTAATTCTGCAAGTATACGAAAAATCGTCGTCGAACTATTTCTTACCGTTACATTCGAAGTTTCATGTTTTATACACATATATGTGTATATATATATATATATATATATATATCATGGTGGCCCCGGTCAGGGAAAACCGGGAAAACCGGGAAAAGTCAGGGAAAAAAAATATTGGTCTGGGATTCAGGGGAAAGTCAGGGAATTTCAAAATTGGTCAGGGAAAAAGTAAATTGTCACCGGACCTTCTATAAATATATACGAAGTACATAAAAGGGAGCCTTAAAAAAAAATTGGGAAATTTTGAAAAAATAGACCTAAATATTAATACCAATAATTGGGCATTTTCATTTCGATAATTATTTTTTTTTTAATAGAGATCGTCGTAAGATTGGTCAGGGAAAATTTTTATTGGTCAGTGAAAAGTCAGGGTAAAGTCAGGGAATTTTTTTCCGGGGAAAAAACGGCCACCATGTATATATATATATATATATATATATATGTTCAGGAGTTATTGTATTCCCTGGATAGAGAGTAGTCGCGTTATATCCGAAGATTTATCGCTTTCTTGTTCGACCAATCGTGAATGTTTGCGAGCACGAGAACGGAGTAAAGAAAAACACAGAGAAACATTGAGAGCGTAGAGAGAACAAAACGAGTTTTTGACACTGGCCCGTAGTCGCGACGCTTTTCCCGGTGTGCGTCCGTTCGCTTTTTCCATTCTTTGCTATCGAGCGCGCCCGCCGTTGGGGTTTCCCTCTCGAGCCTCGAGAGCGCGTACAACCGGCGCCGACGACGGCGTCGCTGGTCCACCATTTCTCCGAGCTTCGCTCCAATTCCCGTAAATCTATCTCGGATTAAACCTCGAAAAACAAACGCTTTCTCGGCCGAACGATTCCACGAAATTTCATCAGCGATCCACGAAACCACGTTGAATTTTCAATGCCTCAAGCACTCCGTGGAACGAATGAAAAATAATAATCTAAAAAAATCCAACGAGGCAAAAAAAAAAAAAAGGGTTGGACAAAATTAAAATCAATGGTCCACGATAATGGAGTTACATTATTCTCAATCAGCAATCGCGCGACCAGAGAAGGTTCTTCCTTCGTGAAAGTTTGTGCACTTTCATGAACGGCTCTCGAAGGACCGGAACCCTCGTGGGATTCTACTTCTCATTAGACACCAGTGAAAGACCCGAATCAGAAGATACGAGCTTTTTTTTTTTGCCGCTGGTTCTTTCATTCTCTTCTCGCCGGTCCCTCGGCGCTGGCCTTTCGTCGTTGGCCGGATAAGGGTGCAAGGCGAAGACATTGAAGCAGGGAGTACAGAAGCGAGTTAGGTGCAGTTGTACGAGTCCCTCGGGTGTCGCACCGTCGAAAAATGAAACGAGCCCGCTGGTCTGCGCCAATCCTCACGGTCGACTCTCGCCGTCCGACGGAGGCCGCAGAGGCGCGAGGACATTCCACCAACTCCGTGAAATATACAAAGTCTTCGTTCCGAGATCTCGTTCCGAGCAATGATGAGACGTATCCATAATACAGGGGCGGCTATTCCGAGTGAGAATATTATATGCTCGGCCCAGCGCACGAAGCTCTCGACGCGGACGAGAAGTGTTTAGGCGCGAGGGGAGGCGTGTCGCAACAAAAGTTTGCCGTTCACCGCGCACATTCATACTTTGGCTTTAGTCGCGGCTGCAACAGTTCCTATTTTATTACAGTCAGCGCCGTAAATCGTGATCTATTTCCGGCGGGAGCGGGCGACTATTTATAGGTCGGTTTGTAGTTTATACGTGTCCATCCGATACCATGTATGAAAATACTGTCTAGTTGCGCGTACTTGAATTTATTTTGTTTTCACAAACGCTACGATAAAACAAGTTCTAAGGTTACATTAGTTCACGCTTACAGGCAAAAGTCAGACTCGCCGAGCATTTTTTTAATACTTATCTGCGGAATGAAAATTTGAAAGCATCAATCATATGAGTGGACTAAAGAACATAATTTTTGCATAATGATAATTCTAAAGAGTCATTAACGGGCGACTATTTATAGGTCGGTTTGTAGTTTATACGTATCCATCCGATACCATGTATGAAAATACTGTTTAGTTGCGCGTACTTGAATTTATTTTGTTTTCACAAACGCCACGATAAAACAAGTTCTAAGGTTATATTAGTTCACGCTTACAGGCAAAAGTCAGACTCGCCGAGCATTTTTTTAATACTTGTCTGCGGAATGAAAATTTGAAAACATTAATCATATGAGTGGACAAAAGAACGTAATTTTTGCATAATGATAATTCTAAAGAGTCATTAACGGGCGACTATTTATAGGTCGGTTTGTAGTTTATACGTATCCATCCGATACCATGTATGAAAATACTGTCTAGTTGCGCGTACTTGAATTTATTTTGTTTTCACAAACGCTACGATAAAACAAGTTCTAAGGTTATATTAGTTCACGTTTACAGGCAAAAGTTAGACTCGCCGAGCATTTTTTTTATACTTGTCTGCGGAATGAAAATTTGAAAACATCAATCATATGAGTGGACAAAAGAACGTAATTTTTGCATAATGATAATTCTAAAGAGTCATTAACGGGCGACTATTTATAGGTCGGTTTGTAGTTTATACGTGTCCATCCGATACCATGTATGGAAATACTGTCTAGTTGCGCGTACTTGAATTTATTTTGTTTTCACAAACGCTACGATAAAACAAGTTCTAAGGTTACATTAGTTCACGCTTACAGGCAAAAGTTAGACTCGCCGAGCATTTTTTTTATACTTGTCTGCGGAATGAAAATTTGAAAACATTAATCATATGAGTGGACAAAAGAACGTAATTTTTGCATAATGATAATTCTAAAGAGTCATTAACGGGCGACTATTTATAGGTCGGTTTGTAGTTTATACGTATCCATCCGATACCATGTATGAAAATACTGTCTAGTTGCGCGTACTTGAATTTATTTTGTTTTCACAAACGCTACGATAAAACAAGTTCTAAGGTTATATTAGTTCACGTTTACAGGCAAAAGTTAGACTCGCCGAGCATTTTTTTAATACTTGTCTGCGGAATGAAAATTTGAAAACATCAATCATATGAGTGGACAAAAGAACATAATTTTTGCATAATGATAATTCTAAAGAGTCATTAACGGGCGACTATTTATAGGTCGGTTTGTAGTTTATACGTATCCATCCGATACCATGTATGGAAATACTGTCTAGTTGCGCGTACTTGAATTTATTTTGTTTTCACAAACGCTACGACAAAACAAGTTCTAAGGTTACATTAGTTCACGCTTACAGGCAAAAGTTAGACTCGCCGAGCATTTTTTTAATACTTGTCTGCGGAATGAAAATTTGAAAACATCAATCACATGAGTGGACAAAAGAACGTAATTTTTGCATAATGATAATTCTAAAGAGTCATTAACGGGCGACTATTTATAGGTCGGTTTGTAGTTTATACGTATCCATCCGATACCATGTATGGAAATACTGTCTAGTTGCGCGTACTTGAATTTATTTTGTTTTCACAAACGCTACGACAAAACAAGTTCTAAGGTTACATTAGTTCACGCTTACAGGCAAAAGTTAGACTCGCCGAGCATTTTTTTAATACTTGTCTGCGGAATGAAAATTTGAAAACATCAATCATATGAGTGGACAAAAGAACGTAATTTTTGCATAATGATAATTCTAAAGAGTCATTAACGGGCGACTATTTATAGGTCGGTTTGTAGTTTATACGTATCCATCCGATACCATGTATGGAAATACTGTCTAGTTGCGCGTACTTGAATTTATTTTGTTTTCACAAACGCTACGACAAAACAAGTTCTAAGGTTACATTAGTTCACGTTTACAGGCAAAAGTTACACTCGCTGAGCATTTTTTTAATACTTGTCTGCGAAATCTAAATTTGAAAACATCAATCATATGAGTGCACTGTAAAAAATGTTATGAAATTTACAACACGTTTATTATGCAAAGTTATATGTAATATACAACCTCGGTATATGAAATTAGAATTCATATACATTGTATTTGAATTTTTATAATTTAATCTTAAATGCAATACCTGTATATTAAAATTACCGGTGATGGCGTTGAAAATTAAAACATCCGTATATGAAAATTATGTTATTGTTACAAATATTATACAAATAATATTGTTTTTAATATACCGGATACGCAATATTCATACATACGTGTCAATGAAATTCCATATACTGTATATGCATAAAACTTCATATACATTTGAAATTTTCAAATAGACATTTTTTACAGTGTGGACAACAGAACATAAGTTTTGCATAATGATAATTCTAAAGAGTCATTAACAAATTGGTGAAAATAAATTTCAGCAGATGATTAGAAACCCATTCTTTTTTATGTGAAATGATTTCGTTGATTTTTTACGGAATGCATATGAATTTTTTTCGAGTTTCTCTATCATTCCGAAATTTGCATTTTCGATTTTATTTTTACAGTTACCCTTGAGAATCTGTTCGTTAGTTTCTTCCCTCATGTTTGGCCCGCGTGAGTGAGCCTTAGTCGGCTCAGTCTCTTATGTTAGGGTGGACCTAAAGATCAACGTAACCTCAAAATATTTTCAATCCATTTTTTCCCCAAACCGTTTTTCGTTTCAAATAACCGTTTCGGAGAGAAATGTATTTAAAAATGTTAACTCTGTCTCTCGCACTCGTACGTGTTTAGCCCCCCCTCAAGATCTTCGTATTCCAGAAAATCAATGAATTTTCAATCACCATTTTACCACTTCTCCTTCGGCTCAAAAATCATCAGAAAATATTCTCCTTTCGCTCAATTGTATCCACTTGCATACAATCGAGCGAAAGGAGAAAAAAAAGAAAAAAACTACAGGCTACTTATCCCATATCTTCAGACAACAAAGTTCATCCGCAGTTGCGGCGTATCCAAGGTATCAATTTTTAGCTGACTCAAAAACAGTTCCAAAAAAAAAAGGAAAAAAAAAAAAAAAAAAAAAAAACAAGCAACGCGCAGAGATCGTGAAAGAAGGTGATTTAAAAGTGCAAACGTAAACATCACGCAAGGAATGGAAAGGATGGCGAGAAGATAAACGTGGCGGCATTGGCGGGTACAGAGCTCACGTATACCGGGTGAGACAGAATTCTTTCTATATATATGTACCTATGTATGTATATACATATATACATATGTATATAGCGAATTCTGTACAGTGGCGGGAGCCACTCGATCAATACGCCACGTTGCCTCCTGTGCACTACCACTGCCCCTGCTTCTCGACTGTGGGTGGTTGGACGAAGCCGGTATCCGCTGGAGCAGCCAGCCCCGTCGGGCCAACCCCCCCCCCCCCCCCCTCTCCGCCCCCTCGCCGCTGCCGGTGTGTTCGCGCGCGCATACGGATCCACCCGCGCGCAACGCTCGTAGGGATCGTAGGTTTAGAACGAGGGAGAGCGAGAGCAAGAGAGAGACGGTGAAGGATAGAAAACGCTTTCCGCCAGACGTATCGAATCGACGTGGACGACGTCGGAGGAGAGAAGGTAAAGGGCAACGCGCCAAACGATCTACACCCGCGCTCGCGTCTCTCTATACTATTCTCCGATTGGACGCTGATCCTCTGTTGTGAAAGAGAGAAAAGAAAAATTGACTTCTAAACTCTTCATTCCTCCCTTGCACCCTCGAGGGTTTAATAAGGTTGGAAGTCAACATTTTTTTAACATTGGGTGCACACTGCTTTTTTTTTTTTGAATTTTTTTTTTCTGATCGTCGAATCTTCGCTGATGGAAAAAAATACAGGAAACCTTCTTATCGATAGGTTCCAGTCGTCCATTGCTGTACGAAAGGACCTTTCATTGCGAATAGCGGAAGAGTTAAACTTCTCGTGAAATCTCATCAGCTTGCGACCAATCGTCGAAGAGTTAAGTCCCTTCGTACAGAAACTCGATACCAAAGTCTCATCTTCTTTTCTTTTTGTTTTTTTTTTTTTTTAAAGAGATTCATGATTTTGCGATTAGAACACCCAGAAAAATAAATTATTTCACCACCACCGATTATTTGGTTTAAAGTAAAATATTTATTTGGTTTTAAGGTAAAATATTTATTTGGTTTTGAGGTAAAATATTTATTTGGTTTTAAGGTAAAATATTTACGTAATAAAAATAAATATTTATTTGAATTAAGTAAATAGTTACTTAAATGAAATAAATATTTTACTTAAACCAAATAATCGGTGGTGGTCAGATAAATTATTTTTCTGGGTGTACAGCGTTTATAGCGAAATTGTGAGTCCAGTGGCAAATCGGGTCGGATTTTTCAAACATCCGTGTGCTCCTTGATTTATTATTTTGATTATTCGACCAACCGTTCGTGAGACATTGCGGCGAAGGATAACTACAGGGCGAGACTGCATAAGTGTACGTTACTGAGGGTGCGTGAGGAGCTACGACGCGGGGGTGGTTTCCACAGGGGCTGCGGAACGCCGGGCTCTCCCATACGTTTCATGGAGCACATGGACTGCACACACACCCATACATGAATATATATATATATATATATATATATAAAATTTTGCGGAGACGCGGGATAACGTGGATAACATTCGGTACACCTGCGCCGTATATTGCGGAAATACCGGACTCGCCAGGCAATAAGAATTTATTTTTCCCTCGTCCTCGAGCCCCGGAACGTTTTATTAATACTCCACCCTCTCCATTCTCCTTCGCCGTGACTCCGGCAATTCCCGTTTCTCTCTTCGAACCCACGAACAACCGCGGGCACGCTCGGAAATCATCCAAGAAACGCATGCGCAAAACAATGTATTAAAAAAAAACATCTTTCGAATTAACTTATCATAGTCATTTTTTTTTACATCTCCCTTTCCATATTTCGTTACAATTATCTATTGAACACTATACAAAGTTTCGTTCTCTCGTCGGCCCGAAGCGCACGATAGGAATAAAAAATAAAAAATAAATTCCACAAAGTAGCCGACTCGAGTCGGCGAGACTTAATTCGCTACGGGTGAGAGACTCTCGAAGCTACGGAGAACATTTTCCTCTATCCCAACATCCCTCCCTCCCCCTCTCTTTATCTTCGCTCGAGTACATAAGGAACAAGTCGGAGAGCCTCGAGTTTTCACACGTAAGCAACTCTCTATATTATACGTATATATATATAGAGTTATATATATAGAGAGAATATACGCACATATATATACATATATATATATATATATATATATACGTACGCGTGTGGGCGAAGACGAGAGGTGAGTAGGCGAATGGCACGTCGTCGTAGTTTAACCAACACAAGGCGGGAGTCGCAGGTGATATACGTACAGAGTATCCACAAGGTGTATATAGCGTATGCATCAGTCAGTGTGCGGGAGAGAGAGAGAGAGAGAGAGAGAGAGAGCGAGAGAGGGCCGGAGGGAAGAGAGCCAGCAGCACGCCCGGACCATTTTCCAGCATTCCTGTCATTCTAACATTCGCGTTTCATTAAAAGAGCCCCGCATCTACGGCCATACCCCCTTCGCAGCGTTCCGTACCCCGGCTCGTCCATTCTATATATCTATTTATCTCGCTCGTTCGCAAAATACCAGGAGAGAAAGACGCAGAGAGGGCGAGTGGAACTCACTCCCCCCCCCCCCCCCCCCTCCCCCTCCCTCCCTCCCTCGTCGAGCTCACGTACCCGCTGAACTATCCTGCTCTCGCCGACTCTCTGGATGCTGCCCGAGTCTCGACGCTGAGAATTGTGAGGATCAGGAGATCCGACGAGAGGGACCAAGCTCCCGTAGTTGCGTATATACGTGCGCTCCCTAGTCCTGCGCGTCTCCACCACTGCGATCCTTCCCAGTGGCACTCAACCGTCACTTAATCGCGAACGAAAATTAAATACCGTACGATTGATCGCCCCTCGTTGCACATTTCGAGACAATATATATATTTTTTTATTTTCCGAGATTTTGTTGAAAATATTGGACTGATACGTAGACATATAACTCCTTGGTATTGGATTACTCCTTGACCTGTATTCGAATACATATGTGTCTTATAACTACTTTGATCTATCAATTCCAATGGAAAAACAGTGAAAAACAACCGTGTTCCATTGTACATTAAATTATTCAAACTTATTTAAACTTAGCTAGAGCTAAGCTATAATTCAATGCAAACAGTTCGTACGAAGTAGACTTCGTACGAACTGTTTGCATTGAATTGTTGCTAGAAGCAGGATTGTTTTTTTTTTTTTTATCGACGTATTTTTTTCATGCCGAACGCAGCGTCGATAAATTTTTACACCATACTTCGATCGAGCCGAATTGGTAATTGTGAAAATGAATTTGGGTTCATTTTTTTTAATAGGCAATTTCATTAGCATAAGATGGAAAAACTCCCATTGCCCCGAGTACCCTGATTGGAATCTCTTGAAGAAAAAAATGTCGCAACACTTGTTTTTCCGGACCAATGATTGTACAACAATAAACAAGAAAGATGGAGACGATGCGTTCGGGCAAGTGGAAAGATGTATGGGCGATAAAGCGAACACCCGAACGCCTCGATAATGCAAGATAATGTCGGTGGTTTTTCGCCAAAACGCAAGATCGCTAAACTTTTACTCCATAGTCGAGCCGAATTGGCAATTGCGAAAATGAATTTATAATAATTTTTTTAACAAGCAATTTTATTAGCCTAAAGTGAAAAAACTCCCAATATCCCGAGTAACCTGATTGGAATCTCTTGAAGAAAAAAATGTCGCAACACTTGTTTGTCCGCACCAATGATTGTACAACAATAAACAAGAAAGATGGAGACGATGCGTTGGGGCAAGTGGAAAGATGTATGGGCGATAAAGCGAACACCCGAACGCCTCGATAATGCAAGATAATGTCGGTGGTTTTTCGCCAAAACGCAAGATCGCTAAACTTTTACTCCATAGTCGAGCCGAATTGGTAATTGCGAAAATGAATTTATATTAATTTTTTTAACAAGCAATTTTATTAGCCTAAGGTGGAAAAACTCCCAATATCCCGAGTAACCTGATTGCAATCTCTCGAAGAAAAAAATGTCGCAACACTTGTTTATCCGCACCAATGATTGTACAACAATAAACAAGAAAGATGGAGACGATGCGTTGGGGCAAGTGGAAAGATGTATGGGCGATAAAGCGAACACCCGAACGCCTCGATAATGCAAGATAATGTCGGTGGTTTTTCGCCAAAACGCAAGATCGCTAAAATTTTTCTCCATAGTCGAGCCGAATTGGTAATTGTGAAAATGAATTTATATTAATTTTTTTAACAAGCAATTTTATTAGCCTAAGGTGAAAAAACTCCCAATATCCCGAGTCCCTGATTGGAATCTCTTGAAGAAAAAAATGTCGCAACACTTGTTTATCCGCACCAATGATTGTACAACAATAAACAAGAAAGATGGAGACGATGCGTTGGGGCAAGTGGAAAGATGTATGGGCGATAAAGCGAACACCCGAACGCCTCGATAATGCGAGGTAATGTCGGTGGTCTTTCGCCAGCACATAATTCCGTGAGCCACCACCGACCCTCCTCATTGGTTATCGGTCCGCTGGAGTCTTCGCTCTAACGGACGTGCAGTGCGGAGAACAAGAGCGAGCGAGCGAGACAGGCGGCTGCTGCATTCGACGTTGAGAAGGGCTCTTTGACATTTACGACGTGTTTTACGCGATCAAAGCTAGACGTAACAATTATTGGACGATTTCGCGGCCGTAAAATTTTATTCGCCAGCGGGAGACCGAAGAGCGCCGCGGCGGAGAGCGACAGAGAGCCGCCGTTCCCCGCTGTGGAAAAACGGGAATCGTCGCTCGTCGCGCGATTCTCTCGTTTAGGGGGATGCCCCGTAGTACGGATTCGTTTTTCCCCCACCATTGGACGGTTCTGGGCCAACCCTCCGGCATATCAAACGCGATACCAATCGCCCGGAGTAGTCCTCGGGGGCTGTTGCATAACACCGGATTAACTCCGTGACTGATTGCGCACAGCGCATCCCCCCTCACTCCATTATGTTAGTATTATTGTTTAAAAATAAAATTAATGCGATCTTTTTAAATGGAATATTATATAGTGAATAAAAAGAAATATATATATAGAACACCGTACATAAATAAAACAATAGTAACACCAAAAATGAGATTTCTCAACAGGAAGTGTCGTATTTCTGGTACGATCTCACTTGCGGTCGAAAAATGAGATCTCCGGACCGAAAGTGACGTATTTCCATGGTGACGTTTCCACTTAAGGTTGATTAATAAGATTTTCAAACCGGAAATGACGTACTGCCGGTATGATGTCACTTCCGGTCAGTCAATGAGATTTGCAAACCGGGAGCGATGTATTATCGGTATGACGTCACTCCCGGCACAGAATGAGATTTTCAAACCGGAAGCGACGCATTTCCGGTATGACGTCACTGCCGGCCGCAAAATAAGATTTCCAAACCGGAAATGACACATGTCCGGTCGAAAAGTGAGATTTTCAAACCGGTAGTGACGCATGTCCGGTCGAAAAATGAGATTTTCAAACCGGAAGAGACACGCATGTCCGGTCGAAAAGTGAGATTTTCAAACCGGAAGAGACACGCATGTCCGGTCGAAAAGTGAGATTTTCAAACCGGAAGAGACACGCATGTCCGGTCGAAAAGTGAGATTTTCAAACCGGAAGAGACACGCATGTCCGGTCGAAAAGTGAGATTGTCAAACCGGAAGTGACGCATTGACGGTAAATCTTCAGAAATCTAAATTTCCGATTTATAAATTCCATATTCGATGGCGAGGGTACGAAGCGCCCGAGCCACAACAATCTGCGCGTAACAATAATAACAATTGATTTCTTATAATCTGATGAAGAAATGCCGATCAACGAGCGCCGAGAGCCTCGGTAGAGCTTTGGGAATCTCGGATATTCGCCGCTCGACTTTACCGAGCTATCGTGCAAAAACAGTTTTCACGATGTACAGTATAACGTTGTATCTATCTCCCTCGTGCTCGACTGCCGGATACGAGGGTAGTTCGCCACACCCGGTACGCGAGGTACTGCCTCGCGTACACATTTCGCCCAGTTTTCGAGACTCGACTCGTGATTTACGCTTTCATGGAGAAGAGTAAAAAATAAAAAATAAAAAACGAAAAAAAAATACACACGCATACAGAAAGAACGTCGTACCTCTTTTCGCTGTGTTGAGCTCTCGACGAAATATATCCGAACGAGATAGAATCAGATCGCTACGCCGAACGTAGGATAGCCGGGCTCGCGAGATTCCTCCTGCTACTCCTGATCAGTTTCTCC